>OU342792.1:27257129-27857129 GCA_910591515.1 Cerceris rybyensis | reverse complement strand
TTCCATTAAACCGAAGGCTTCAAGAGTAACTGTCAGAGTCGCGTGCGTACAGGCGACAGTCATCGTTAGGGTAACACGTGGCAGATAGTATCGGTGATAAATCTTAAAGCAATTAACACGAGAGCTCGTTTCCATCCTGCGAGTGTGTCAGGGCCAACAGGCTAACAGGCTAACGGGCCGACGTGCACCTTCTCGCAGCTGCATATAATTAAAACGTGCTTAGTCCTGGTTACATTTGCATTCACGCTCACTACGTCGAAATGCCACCGTGCAAGCACCCTCTTTGGCCGCTGGTTCCTCCATTTCTCCCAGTTTCCCTCAGTTTTCTCCTCCCCATCCTCCCATGACAGTCGATAGGGTGCGTGCAAAACGAGAGGGGTCAGAAAAATGAACGAGAAAATTATACCGAGGTGCACAGTGCACAAATAATAACGTTGAGGCAGGTCGGTAGGAGGGGTGGGAGGCTCTGGAAACGAAGATAGGAAGGAAGAGTCGATTTATCCGCGGAATTCCGTGAAAGAGAAACAGGATAAACCGACAAGGCACAAATAGAGCATCTACGTAAGCGAGAATAACGAGGGGATGTGTACGGTCGATGGTGCTTCTTTTTTTACCCTTCTCTATGCACGTTTTTCTTATTTTCTTTTAATATTTACATCCATTAACTAAAGAGGATGATTAAACGTCGACGAGGAGAATCCCCTCGTGTTTCATCGCCAAGGGTGGACTAATGGGAAGAGTTTCAACGAGACCTTTAACACCACACGATCCGTCGATTTCCAAGGAAGAATTTACAAACCGAAAGGGAACACTTTGCCTCTGTTCACCGTGTAAGCATTACGATCATCCGTTGATTCGCTAGATCGTTTGCATACGCGACGTTGCTATTTCCGTCGCTCGCGGCACTGTACACGTCAGTTGCGCGATACGAAAGGTGCATTTAGGATGTTTGCGAGCGACAAACATTGCCGCACTTTGATTCCGTACACTGTGAGCGGAGCGTGCTCGTACAATCGCCAACGAGACAGGTTGGAGAATGGAAAATATATGAGAATACCAGAGCAAGGATTTCTTCCCGGTTCGCGATCGGAGACGGACAAAAACCGATGGCGACGTGGAAGATCGGTTGTTATCTTTGCGTATTAGGGTTGAAAGCGCATCGAGAGGAATAGCTTTTAAGAATTTCAATCGACGGGAAATTGAGGGAATTGTATGAATAGGTAATGGGAATTGTGGCGTAGGTTTACGGTGCGGTGACAATTGGATCAGAAACGTCGATTCTCTCCTCTTCTTTTGTACCTTTTGATCTTGTTTCTTAATCAACCCTCTATCGGTTTAAAACGTGTTTCTCTTATGTTATTTGTATTCCTTGCAATGAAGGCTATTATTATTATAACAAAAATTCTACTTTTCCGGATTTTTTTAAATTTAATTTTTCCTCTATACTTATTTCTAGTTTAGCTTTTGGTCTCTAAGTGCTCCTTTATGTTTGAACATTAGACAAATCTATTGTTTTAAAATATGTTTCTCTTATATATCTGTTATATGTATTCTTCTTAATGAAGATTGTTATTATTATGAAAAAAAACAAACCCTTGCCCACCGTCTCATTCAAATCCAATTTGGTAGCACCGATTCTGAATTGTCACAATCAAGTTCCTTCGTATTTTTATTTTTTCATCGTGTTGAAATGAAAGAAGGCTAAAAAAGCAAGAATCCGCGATGTATCTTGCTCGCAACGGCATGCCAGTGAAAATTCATCGACGAGAAACGCGAATATGCGAAGCCTGAATTACCGGTACTTCCGAAAACTTCTCAAGAACGAGGGATTGAAATAGGAATTTGTAGTATGCGGCGAAATATCTTCCAAAGATATTTCAACGAGAGAGAGAGAGAGAGAGAAAACATTATGGAGATATGCAAAAAGCTAAATATCGACGGGCACCGAGAAGAGAAGGTGCATCGGCTGCTTGAAATTGCGATGGCGAATTTTCTGACAGACGTTCCGAAGTTGGAACTTCGATATCCGATTAAACGATCCATTAAACAAGGAGCACTGACGCTCAACGAACTTGGGTAGGAAGTTACCGAGAACTTAAGAACGACTTCACGAACTAATCGCGAGTCTACAATTACAGCATCGAGCGCGGCCTGTTTGTAATTCTTTCCGGTCACCGCTTCTTTCAAAGGCGCCAATGTTAAATCGCGCGAAAAGGAGAATGAATTCACCCCATTTCGAACTAAAGTAAATTGCAAACGAATAAAATCTATCGGCGAAGAAATTCGTCGTATTAATTGCGCCGGCAAACGCGACCTTAATCCACGGTGGAGGAAAATTTACATTTTTACGAGGGACAACCCTCCATAGAGGATTAAAGCAAAATTGGAGGAAAGAGAGAAAACGTGTCTCTTCTTCTGTTTCTATGATCATTCCGTCAGGTCGTTCTCTCGCTCGCTTTATCGAGCACAGGGACGATTATGCGCGGGACTACGCTACTGGCAAAGTAGAACGAAGGAAAAGCGAGGAATTAGAAGTATGTATCTACGTGGAACGATAAAGCGAAATATCTCCTATCTCGCGTTGGAATAGAGGTACAATATCGCGGAGTTATTCAAACGTCAAAGACGACGTAGTAGGGGGAGGTTTATCGCTGAATCTACGATCCCCTTTTTACAAACTCTTCTCCAGTTTGTGGAGAAATTGTGTAGCAGATATTCCAGGTATATTATGAAGGTTTACATTAAACGTAACAAGTTACAATTCGATCGAGTACTTTGACACTTAAATTTGAAGGAATTCGAAAGGTCCAGTTAATCGATTTGACCCGTGAATGATTCACGTAGGGCTTCGCAGTATTGAAACTCGGTCGAGGATCCAGCATCGTCAAGTACAGATCCTGAAGACCCGTACCGAATAAACTTATTTCCGTGGAATAAACTTACTTTCTAATTGAACTCTTTGCACTCCCAATTATATTTCAATTTTGTTGCCAGTAGCACTCCACGCTTTTTGTTTGAAACTTACTTGAACTGAAAAATAGAGCGATTTCAATAAATAAAGGAAGAAAGAAATTCATTTAAATATCCTGCACTATACTTGAAATTTGCAAGTGCACGACATCAACTGAAAAAATGTCTAGGACGCAATCCTGCTTTTCTTTCTTCTGAGATACAAACTAATGTCGAGTTACCCTCGGCGTACGAGCGGAAAGGGTTAAAGAAACTGTACATCGCGTATTTATTTAATTTTTCTAAAATAAGCCAATGAACACGGGCCAATGAGCTATTAGCCCAGTATCTCCAAAATGCATAAAGCGCATCCATAGAACTCAAAGGGTTAAATTATCCGCAACATCCCCAAAAAGCTCCAGGTCAATTAAAACTTCCCTCCACGAATTACCCTCTTCCGTTCATCCAGCAAATCCCAGCCGAATAAAAGGTCTATCCGTAGCAGCATTCGCGCGAACCAGGAATAGAGAACTGACTAGCGAAAATGAATCGCACCTGCGACTCGTCGCACGTACGGCAAAGGAATTCTCTCCTCGACGTTGTTTCCTCCGTCGAGGAGGGTTACGTATCGTCGTGGGAGCATTTTGGCAAAAGTGGAAGACCGTGGAGCAAGAAACCTCAACGGGACGAACGAGACGAGTAGAGGTCAGAGGGCAGAGGGAAACGAAGACAAAGACGACGGAACGTTCTCGTAACTAAGCGTACTATTTCGAGGAATCCCGTTAGTTAGTAGGAGCATCACGTCGGGGGATTTATCTTGGAGCGTGGACTGTGGACGGCTCGAGGGAACGGAGGCATCGCCTCCTTTTACCTCCTCGACCTCCTTCGCCGGCAACTAGCCACGATCCCACGTATATACTCGTTTCGACCACAAGGAGGAAGAGGCGGCCGAAAGTTGGCCCTCTTCCATGTCCTTCCTGTCTATTATTGGACCATGAGACGTCCCTCTATTGTGGGGATGGCCAAAGAAAACTGGCGAAACGGCACAAGACCCGAAGGTGCTTCTTGGAGGGAAACTATGGCTGGCCCAGCACACGAGGTCCCGCGAGACGTTTTCGATTTTGATTCGTTGACAGTGAGAGTTTAATTCTACTTGAATTCTCCTGCAAGTGTAAAGCTACCCGATCAGAGCTGATGCATCGCCCCAGCGGGCAAGTATTCCGGAGCAACGGTGAACAATTGCCGTCGACGACGAAAAAATTCAACGTTGCGAAGATGCCACGTCGCCGGAGCGTGGCCACGTTTCGCGAAAGATCCAGAGTGTAGTCTCAACTACCGTTCAATAAGTAAGTATTATTTATGTTATGAGTTTCTCCAATTTCCTCTCAAGGTTATATACGAATTGACGAAGATTACGAACCGAATTTAGAAGAAAAAACACACAACAGAAGTTCCTTAGAAATACAACCACGGATTAGTCGTTTTATCAATGCGCATATTAAATTTCCAAAATCTGTGTATCATTTCCCGCATTACGGCTTAGAAATAATCCTGCGTAGAGGTACTTGCTTATTCTCCTTCGGTTCGCCGTTCGGTCTATGGCTGCACTTCGTCTAAATCTTGCTACACATGTCCTTACTTTCTCTGTGTATCTATGACGAGCCCCTCGGTCGTCCCAAGATCACGTAGGATTTCCTCTCGTAAATCTGTTATTTCGCTGAATGTAAAGGGAGATCCCGGAAAGGCGATTATCGTGGAGCTCGCGCTTCTCCTTGCGCAAGTACTCCCTTTGCAGCTAGTACCGCCGCGATGTTATCCAACCTGGGCGTTATGCGCTTATGACTTGCCGCTAGAAACGTCTGGTCGACCGAATGTATCGTTAGCGATTATATCTCGGCGTGTATTCTTCATTATGCTATTCATACAGTCGAATCTCTCATAATGTAACCTCTCAAAGTGAAACCTCTCTCAAAATGTAACATGGTCATCTCTCATAATGAAACTTCTCCTATCCCCACCAGTTAAATGCTACTAACCAATCAAATTAGAGATGTATGACAGACATATTATTTGAAAAGATTTAAATGGTTGTATGGAAAGGTTATGTTCACTTTTTACTTCTGCGCATTTCTTTGCGCCGACGAAGATAGGTACTATACGAGAAAGATAGACTATATAATCAAGAAGTGGGGATGAATATGACTGTAGGGGAATGTTGCATTTTGAGAGAGCGTCCGGTCCCGAAGTGTTCCATTATGAGAGATTCGACTGTAGTTGAAAAATTGCAAGTGGTGTCGCCAGAGATTGTTCTCTGACCCTCAAAATTCCTTCACTTATAAAATTATCTTTGAAAAATAATCAATTAACACGTTCCGTCCCAAGCCGTTTTTACTCGACATGATCTCCAAGCCATTTGTTGTTGTGCTGCAGGTCAAGTTTAACATGTACCAGAAATGGTACACGTGGCACGGAACGTGTTAATTACTTATTCCTTCAATCATTGAATTATTTACAGTCTATCCGATTAGAAAATTAATCGTAATCTGGAAAAAGAAGCTGCAAGATACTCGTAAACCTGAAACTCCAACAGGCACCTCCACCTTCCTCGTTTTACCTTGGAAACTCGGGCTGCATAAAAGTTATCAATCTTATCCGAATACCCGTTACCTCTCATCTACTTCCGGGCCCTCTTCATTAACGTGTAAAAGCTTCAAGAAGTCCTTTGAAGAGAGTAGAAAATTTTCAGGACATAAAGCAAAGAGTTACGCGATCGCGATCGGTGCATCGTGGAACGTCCATCGCAGTGTTGCAGGTCTGCTGGAAACTTCGCAAAGACTTTAATTTAGAATTTGCGAGGTTTTACGTCGAGCACAGAGCAACTCCGGAGATTTAATGGGGCTCGTTAATATCACGACTGTATGAAGCAAGGCTTTTAAGCGACATCGAGTCAAAAGCGAACGATCTTTCGATTCTGGATTGAGTGCATAGGTCACAAAAGGTGACGACAGATCTTTGATGTTCGCTAAATTCGAAATTATCGGGAACTTGTCTGCGTATAAGTTGGATTTCATGGGAGATCGTTTCGAGTGCAGATTTTCGTTTCCGTGAATCGATTAATACCTTGCACTCAAATGACGAGGGTGCTCCAATTGGCCTTGGCCACCGACCATTTTAGAGAGGGTGGAGAACGTGCAGGAAGATGCGAAGGGTTGCAAATTCTCTTCTGTCAGCTCTGGGAAATTTGCACTAAATTGATATTTGAGATATTTTAGCCTAGATGAATTCAATAGCGATTAAAATAGTAAATGCTGCGCGGAAAAATTGCAAAAATAAAAAGGAAACCATATTTTACCAAAAATCAATTGTTTGGCAAACAAAGTTACAAGTTCCCGCGCTATAATTGCTACTCTGCAAATCTAAGGAGAATGAATTCTCACAATTAAGTATTATCGCTTGCAAATAAATCACAATACAAACAGTTAACCTCGGCCCGATCCACCATGAGTTTCTCCCATCGAACGAAATTTCGCGCAAATTGAAACTCGCGGCCTCCTGCCGTTAATCCATCAATGATAAGAACTGGCCGACGTTATCTGCTCGTGAAAATAATCCTGGTATTCTGGTTATATACCCTCGTAATCGCTCCTTTTTCCCAGCGAGGGTGGAGAGAGAATCGGTGGGGTGAAAAGGGGAGGACGAGGATGGAAGGAGGGTGGTCCGATGTTCGCCCGGAAATAAATCTGTCTCTTCCCGTGGGACTAAACCGGATTTATTTCCGTCCTGCAACTTTAGTTGCACCGGTGGGTTCATATAGGTCACCCCCGTAAGTCTCCATAGTTTGGACGTCGCTTAAATCGCCACGTCGAGACTTTCGACGAGAGTCGTTGGTTTTGTTGCGATACAACCGAATCAACGAGACTGCAAGGTTTCTATCCGTTTCCTCGAGTCGATCAATTTTTGTGGGACCATTTCTCCAAACGCACTCTTAGAGGAGAAAATACGGAGAAGAATTTTTTTTCAAAGTTGAAATGGAAGAACACTCGATCCAATAAAAATACTCGAAGGAACAGAAAAGAAATTTTTCCCGACTCCAATTTGTCGTTCCAAGGACAAAGTCAAGAAGTAATCTCGTTTAAACCCTTCCAAAGCAAATATCAAGCGTACAGCGCAGAAACATGTCGCACCATACGTTTGCAAGGACGCAAACGAGCATACAAAAATTACACGGCACAAGATCCACGAGAACTTTCGCTCGAAATTTTGCTCACTGTTCCGCGGCAGCGATTCGAACTGACGACAAACACGCAGAAGAAGACTTAACCCGGGATTCAACGTGGAGTTTGCGAGCGATCGGGGCAAGCGGAAACGTAGGTAAAACAGCAGCGGAGCGAGAAAACGTCGACGGAAATGGAGGGAGAGAGAAAGGAGCAGATAAACGCACGGCGGAGAGATACTTCCGGCGGAGACATTCGTCTTAGAGGGCAAGGATTATGTTTGCGAGTGATCTCATGCAAGAATACCATAAATCCGGCCAGGCAGTCGTTGAAACGGCTTGCCAACGAACGAGCTTACGAGGACGAGCCATGGGGTTTGGGAAATGCCTGCAATTTGGATAATGCGCTACGCTGTAATGAGTCTACGCGGCTATCCTGAAACGGGCTGAGATATAAATAAACTTAAGGAACATGCCGGCAGCTATTCCTTCTATCTCTTGCTTTTTTCCTGTTCCACTCAGTTTTTTCCCCTTTCTTCTCTCTCCTCTTCCGCCCTCGCTATCTTTTCTCCGGCTTTCTCTCCTTTCTCTCCTCTTTCCGCATCGTCTCTTACTTTTCTTGCTTTCTCCCATCCTATCTGATTCTTTGCTTTTTTCTCCCGGCTCTCTCTCTCTTCTTCTGCGACTTTCCCTCCCCCTTCTCTGTTCTGCTATCTCTCTCCGCATTTTCTTCCAGCTTTCTCCGTTCTTTCTGGAAGTGATCTCACCAGTAGCCCGATAAATCAATGAAATTGCCGAAGACCGTCTTGAATTTATACTCGAGATAATATTCTCGTTTTGGAGGGTGAATTACGGAGGGACGAAATAGGCACGGAGGAGAGAAGAGAACTTTTCTCTCGGAGGCTTGTAAACAGCGATCATATTTAATGGGTACATTTATTGCCATTAATGCGGCTCTCACGGCAAAGTACGAAGCCAACGAAGTAAGACGATTTTAAAGTATTCATAATGGCTCGTTTCCTCCGCAACTCGTATTCGTGCTAGTAGATAATTCAAGGGGCCGCTTGAAATATATTGCCGGGCGAGATCCAACGAAGAGAGGCCAAGAAGCAAATTGGAGAGGATTCGTGCGTCTGTGAGGCTAAAGATCGAACATTTCACCGGAATACGATGATTAAATTGAAACTCTCGACGGATACTGCATCGACGTCGAAACGATACCACGATTTGACGCCTTGCGATTTCAACTTTATGGCCGAAAAGTTTCGAGTGTCGATGTGCAATCGTTTAAACGTTAAATTTTGCTTTCATATGAAACCTACGAGGTAAAGGGATATAAAGAGAGGAAGAGAGAGAGAGAAAAAGAGAGAAAGGGGTAGCACGAAAGACAGCAAGAGGGAGAGTTCATTCGTTCAAAAATCGTTCGGCCAATTCGTTGACCTGAATTTATGAGCACACCGTTTGGTACAGAGAATTGATAACGGTGGGAAATGAAATTTAATATCTGCCCGACGAATAAAGAATTTCCAATCATTTCCACCTCGAAACACGGCAAACATGACTTCCCCGATGTGCCCGTTAACCGGAAAAAAGATATCCCCAAAATATGGAGAAGCGTTGCGAGAGGTTGACTCCTCGATGAATTACATTTAAAGAAGTGCAAATTTTCTTATTCTTATTATTGTTATTCTGCTTAGGTTTCAGCGTAAAAATTTTAGTACAAAAAATTGTAGGATGCTTTGAAAAAAAATTCAATATCATCTACGTTCCGGATGGTGGATGTACTTACATCCAATATCACTTTGTCCGTCCGAGATTTATCTTCCGCACCGGGCACATTCAAAACAACCCTCCTGTACGGCCGGAGGCATACGTTACCGTTTCGCCTCTCGAAGAAACGTCACTCGCATGGAGATAAACTAGTGCAATTCGCGAATTATTTATTTGCCAGTTCTTGTGCCTCGAACTTTCGACTTTCTCGACGTTCCGTTCTCCACAGAGAAGCTCTGTGTTTCTTGCTGAAGATTTTTAAAATCATAACACTTAGAAATGTTTAAAAATTTTATATCTTGAATTAAATCGCGGATGTGTTTTATGTTACCACAAAGCCACAAGTTTCCTAACAGGATTAGATTAATCTTCAAAATTGACTAAATGATATAAAATCCCTGAGAAAAATCACAAAATAATGTAAAATTGACAGAATCAATGGCAAATTCACCGAGTTGTACAAAGTTGGAGGAACATCCCAACCGTATCGTTTCGTAGCTAGCAAAAATAGTTCCACCCACGGTGAATTAACTAACAAATATAGAGCCGGCGAAATTATCGCGCAGAGTTAGCTGAAAACCCGGCTAATCGGATTAGTATTTGAAACGTATTTCAAGCACACCATCGGCTTACAAATCCGTTTACAGCGATAGAAAGGTAGCTAACGAAAACCCTGGAAAATATCCGTCGTAATAATCGTACGACTGAAATCAACCTACGCGAATGGTCGTTTCAACGTTGAAACTGTAACGATTATTAACGTGCCGATAATTCGATGGATGATCGATCTCTACGATCGGATCGTTCGCAAGGAATTTGCAACCTGCCAAAGCAAACACGCGCTCGTTGGATCTCGTCGATTCTCCGCTCCGTCAAAGTGAAGCGTCGCGTTGCATTAACGTCGCATCAAAGCATTATTGATCTTAATTAAGTGTCTCTACTTAATGGTCGATCATCGATTAGCTTAGGCCCGACATGAGCGGAAAGCGAGCGAGGTCAACGATCTTCCCTTCTTGGCGAATTTCGAGTGATCGATGGCGACTGTCATCGGGAACCGGCCGTCGAATGATTTATCGGTTTCGATCGGACGGCATAATACGACACCCTGCAGAGCGTTCCTCCTCGAGGGCGCACTGTCTTCGGGGTTCATCCATTTTAAGCGATCGTGTCCTTATCGATGATTATATTTATGAGTCTCTGGCGATAGCACGCGTTTCAGGAGAATGGCGGGAGGTTCGAAGTCAACGATAAAAGCTGAAGTTTAGGGGGGATGGTTTGAGTTATATCGGCTGAATTGAAATTTGCAACGTAACGTTTTAAAGCGGTGGTGGTTTTCTTTTGGTGGTAGGATAAATTCAAAGGCATTCATGTGAAAAATATCGAGGATATCGTTGAGCATTATTTTCTTTGCTATAATTTAGTACAGGCGTGGGCCTTGTCGATAATTATATTTAAATGAGTCTTTCATGATAGCAAGATAAGTTAAGTTTGTAGTAACGGTAGTAACGGTTTTGCACAGTTGTGGTTCTCTTTCTATAGTGGGAGAATAGACAGAGAAAATTGCCCTTTTTTCATCCGTGTATACATGTTATATGAAAATATCGCGAAATGGTTTTTATGCATTGTGTTTGGCAGCGACGTATTACAGGTATGTGTTTCGTTATATTATTTTCACAATTAGTTTTGATTAAACAATTGACAGCGAAGCTGTCCGATTGAACGTCGAACGTAATAAAAAATAATACGCGTACAAATTATTCGCAAAATATTTCAAACTTTTCGAAACGAGCATCGCAATGATGCCAATTTTTCACAAACTCCCCAGAGCCCTTCAATTCCCCTTTCCACATTCACAAAATCCAGGACATCGTTGGACGAACAAAATTATTTAAATTCTATTTGAACGTCAAATTAGTGCAATCAAAAGTTATTAGATTTTCTCAACAAATACATCCATTTTTATTACACCACCAATTTAATTTCCCCATGCATGAGAAGTCTTCTCTCCCTTCCCCAATTCATCTCACCCCTCCAAGAAGTTTCCCGCCCAGTATTTAGTATTCCCATGGAGCGTTACATTCGATATCGCGAGAAATCTTCTTTACGAATCGCAAGAGGAATTCTTTCCCCCTAAAACAACCCCCTTTCGCGACCTCGAAACGACCTACTACTAGAACTTTACAGTTCCTCCAATATTCACCATTCGCATCCGCGGTGCTCAGCCGAGATACCACGATTCAATTTGCATATTCTCAGTTACATGTATGCAAGGCCGAGAATCTAATAAGAGTCACCGATAATGATAAGCGAACAAAAGTACAACCCTCGCGGCTAAAAGTATCAAAATATTTTCCGTGTCCTCGTCGTCCGCAATTTTCCCGAAGCAAAAAGATTCACCCTCGCAGAATTACGCGGGAAGATAAAAAGTAAGAGGAAAAGAAACATCGATACCTCCTTCGTTTGCCAGGTTCAATTTGTTTGAGCGCCGGCACAACTGTCGTGAATGTCGCCTTAAATTATTATAACGCTTCGGGTTATCCACCTATCCCCATTGCAAAGGGATATAAAAGAAATTGAGGGTAGAAAGAAAGAGAAGAGAGAGAGAATAAAAATTACGGAAAGATCCCGACGGAGAAGGAGTGATACAGGACTCAGCTTCGAGAGGGCGAACAATGGGAAGGGATGCAGTTACTTAAGGTATCGTAGTAACTCCCGGATATCGTTATCGCAGTTCATCTCCTTATCTATCTACGAGCGGAGCACCGGGGAAACGAAGCGGGGGTGAAAAAAAGGCAATCAAGTTACGCTTTCCGATTTCCTCCTTGGCAACCCCGTAACCGGTTACCCAGTATCGCGCCATATGTTACGTCCCTGGCCATTTTTATCCTTCGCCTCTATCGATTATTGCTTATAGCATTACCTTTCTAGTTCCCTTTGTTTTTTTCCCGTAAAACCGATCGGTTCTTGCCACTCGTTCTCTTTTCTTTTCCCTTTTTTTTTCTACGTCCTTTACCTTCGAACCACGCGGATATTTTACGAATCCCTCGAATAGGGATGAAATTGATACGATAACGTCGCCGTGCTGCGACGAAGGGATTACGGCGATTTCGTGTAATCCTATTTACTCTTTATTAGCATTCCCGCCTCTCTTATTTGCCGTCGCGTCGACTACATTACGTTCGCTGTTACTGAGAGTTAATGATGGACTATTTTCCTTTAATTATTAGACGATTTTGTTTAATAAGAAAATTTGATCGGTGAACTTTTAAACTTTATACTACGCTGGACCACTTTTCAGACTGACTTAATTATGATTTTTTCAAGTCCAAATTACTCAAATTATATTTTTGAAGACCTCTGGTTATTATTATATATTCACCCCTCACATGATAGACAGTGGCTTCAGCAACTTTCTCCAATCATTATGATTTTCAAAATACCTGACAACAGTGATGACAATCGAAAAAGACGTTCATGTTCATCGAGCAGGTGGAATTTGTCACATATTCTAAACCAACCCTGAATGTTCACCAAAAGCGAAATCGGGAGCAGCGTAGCTTACAAAATTAGCTAATGCTTGATACAGGTAATCGTAATTTATGCCACGATTAATATTCCAGCGTAGCCGGATCACTGAAAATGATTGTTACAAATAGAGCTCGAGAAGTGTCTGCACGAGTGGCACGCAGCTAATGAAACGGCACAGTAACGCTCGTTAATGGCAGACGTTCTCCAGAACATCGAGCCAGTGACTCTCATCTACTTTGCACCACCAAAACTCCCTGACATTCCCGTTGCTCGATTATGAGCGAAAACACCATCACAGAGAACGAGTCATCTGAACTGGACGGTTTAACTACCTCGGTAAACGACCCGCTATAATTGGCAGACCAAAACAACGCCACCCCCACGCCGGGTTAACGTTGAATTTCCCTGGATTTTGACGACGAGCTTGGCTCTCGTTGGAAATTGCAAATCCACCGGGTTTTCGGAAATGGCAAATCGTTATTTTTGCATTATTTTTTTAAATGAATTGAGAGGTGAAAAAGGGAAACTAAAATGAGTAAATGGTTGCTGAAAGAGAGGCTGTTACTCCGAGGTCAAATGTTTCCTGACGGTAACTTGGAGAGGGGAAAATGTCTTGTAAGTGAAAATTGTGAAGTGGAGAGATTCTATGGCTACAACGATGGAGGATCTGGATTCGTAGGTCTCGAATTCTCCGGAAAACCTTTCACTTTCCCGCCCTATCAGGGAGGGTAACTGTCGTGCAAT
The DNA here is from genome assembly GCA_910591515.1 of Cerceris rybyensis. Lineage (NCBI taxonomy): Eukaryota > Metazoa > Arthropoda > Insecta > Hymenoptera > Crabronidae > Cerceris > Cerceris rybyensis. Next base: position 27,843,925 of record OU342792.1, on the reverse strand, counting down.
TGAATCCACCCTTATTTCACGATTGGCTTCTCCAACTTGCCCCTAACATTAAGCTCGAAATGTCAGGACACGGGAGAGCATACAGAGAGGATAAAGGGTTCCTGAAGATCCTTTTAGAAAAAATATCCTACGTCCGTGAACGTTAACCCTCCATAGGCACCTGTAACTTTGACGTAACGAGAAGAAACGTAGAAAACATTCTCTATATAATAATAGGAAGAAATATATATACCTATATATATTTTCATTTCGTTAAGCCGTGTATTCGACAGAGCACGGTTACTGTTAACCATAGTACATCGAAACACCGTAAGAAGCTCGCCGAGTGGCACCATAACGGGCAAGGAATTCGGGAAGTCGCGGTGTGGAAGCATCACGAAGGCTTCTCTAATCCATAAATTATGTTCACGTCAGGAAGATCGCACGGTGGCTGAATTTATTCGCGGATTATCGCGCAGCTCCAGTCGACCCTCCGTTTTCCCTCCTTCCCCGTGTCTGTTCTCCCATCGTTCTCCTTCCACCCCCATGACGTTCCTCCTCGTCCTTTTATGGTAGCTCGGTCTCGACGGGAACGTATATTAAAATTCGTCGGGTAGGAAAAGGGCCGACAAAAAGGGCTCGAATTTAAAGGACGACCGGCGTCCAGTCGTTCGGCCGCGTGTCCATTCAATTTGCCGACGATTACTGGCCGTTCGTGACCCGTATCTATCATTCCCATGATCGACGAGCATTATCCCCTTTTGCTCGCAGACTCTCTTCGTGAAAATTTTCTGTAAAATTCCAGCATCACCCTCGGCCGAGCCAGTGACGATTTTCGCGACGATATTCGATGAATTGTGTGGATTAAGGATACATTTGCGAGTTGTAGTTTTTATCTTTTGGTTTCAATTTGAATTATTTTGGTGTCCAGGGTAGATATGAATGTCCAGCGGGGCTATGGCGATGAGGAAATTATGAGCTTCAACTTCCAATTGGTGGGATCAACTGCGAGGTGAAAGCCGTAGTAACTTTTGGAAGTGTTTCCTACGTGACGAATATTTTCGAGCACGATTTCAGAGTATGTGAATTCATCCTCCTTCCTCTTTTTGCAAGGGAGAAAAATTGGGGTCGTTGAACTCGGAAATTCCAAAAACAAATACTATATTATTTTCTCAAATCTAATACCCTCGTCCAACCCCCTTTCCACAATCTGCCATGCACCATATGCTTCCCAATCTCTCGATCCTACCCTCCGATCTCCTTCCTTCCTCTCCCGAATCATATCGAAAGACACCGCCGATACGGTGAAATTTTATTCAATTAAAACTCCCTGAATTTTTCATCCACGGAGGCCGGCTGACCACGCGAAACTTTTCCGAATAAATTTGCACGAATAACCTGAAGGATCGATACGTCGGAGAAACGCCAGGGAAAAGTCGACTAAGGGCAAACTCCGACCTTCTTCCGGTACACGAAGCCACGTTACGTTCCAGCGACAGATTCTATGGGGAGAGGAAACTCGGTTAATCCCATAGCGAAGGGCAGATTATGCGAGACCGAGGGATTAGAAGAAAAATGAATCAATAGCTCCGAGACGAGATACGCCGTCGAGCTGACGGCTCATTTGCCGCGTCTGCCTTTCGAGAGGAACCGGAAACTTTTCAACCAACCGCCTCTAAAAAGAAACGGAAGTTTTTGCCCTCGGCCGCTCCTAATTATCGATAGGCTAATTAAGGGTCGCTGGATAAAACGAGCATCCGCATAACCGGTATCGATCGATCGAGAAATCTCGTAAAGTTAATTACAAGCGGACCGACGTCGTAACAACGGCTAATTTGCGACTTACATCGCTCGATCGAGAAACTTCTACCGTCGAGAATTCTGCGATGTTATTCTCTTCACGTACGACTTGGCGATTCCGGAAGTGCAGGGGCGTTCACTGAAATTCCTTTGCATCCGGTAGAACGCGCTCTTCCTCTTTACTTCTTCGATCGTCTCTTTCTCCTTGTGTTTCTACGTGTCTCTCTCAGTCGTTTCTTCCTTCTCTTCGTAATTGCGAAACCGTCCGTCTCATCGCTAATTACCGCGTCAATTAGATGCAACGACATACTCGAGAATTAGAGGCAGCCGCTGTGTTTAAAGTACGCAATTTTCTCGGCTAGCCAAGGGGACACGGAGGAACACCGAGAGCCATTGCTCGAGTAGCATCAAGAAAGCGAGAGAAGAAACGACCGAGAGGAATAAGCGGAAGAAAGAAAGAAAGAAAGAAAGAAAGAGAAAAAGTAAGAGAAAGTGAGAAAGTGAGAGAGAACCACCGAAGGGTTCTACGGAGACTTGAGGGGACTCGTTATCCTCGTGTAGGAGGCTCAGACAAACAGCCTCATTTGTCACGCGCTGACCTCCCTACCGGTGCTCCTCCCTTCAACCCCCTCAACAACCACCTACTCGGCGCCTGACAACCGAGCTACCCCTAACTTCAGGTACCTAGAACTCGTGAAGCGTCTCGTTGACTCTCTCGCTCCCCGTTTCATCAACGATTCCACCAGACACGTAGTCGAAAAATATTCAAAATGTTTCCACCCCTCTGCCCTCTTTCATCCCACCCTCCCTCTTTAATAAGCGAAAGTGGCAAAACGGAAGGAACATCGCGCGATTAATTACGGTCGAGCGGATTTACGGTAACCGAGAAAACTAACCCCTTGCGAAATCACCCCTTAGGAGGAAAACCATCCCTCGGAAACGATCCAGCTACGAAGAAAGGGTAGACATTCCACGTATCACGGCTCACCATTTTACCAAAATCGAAGATTATAGGAGGAAAAATATCTCGGCGGAGATTTGGAATTGTTTGAACGGAGAGGAAGAGAGAAAAGAATGAAAGTATATCTGAAATATTTCCAGCTCATCCGTCACTCTCGGGGTCTAATAAAGAGAAGTGGCGAACCGAGGGGAGAAGGACGACGGGTTTAATTACACTCTGCGATCTTTTTGCTCCGGTGACTCGTGGAAAAGCGTCCACTATATTAACGCGATGACGCGTACATCTACGAAACGACCCGACGAAATGAAAGCGGAAACGAAGCGTCGTCGTTCCTCGGAAAAATCAGCCATAGCGTAGAGTGGAAACGTTGAAGGGACTTTGCGTTATACATCCCTTCGAACTTCTTCTACGTGCTTAATACACGTATCCACGGATCTTCCTAACGAGATGCTCTATTCGTTAAATTAATCGCGACAACTTTCACGATCGTTATTGTCCTTCGTTAGGACGAAGATTCGACAAGTTCGGGGAATAAAATTACCAACGGTCTCGCACGTAATGGCGCAGGGAGGATGCGAGATCGTTAGACGAGATCTCGGCGACAGGAAAAGTGGCTTCGGCGGACGATCGTCTAGACGTCCATTTTCCTTCGAATCTCGTATGCAACATTAGCGTAATATTACGCTTTTCTTCCCGATAGCCTCATCTACGTGAGGCGCCCGCGCAAAATCGAGGGAGAACGAAAGTTCTCCAAGATTTCCTCCTTCAACGTGGAAACCAACTGGGGAACCGTTTCTTTGAAATTTCTTCGTACGATCGAGTTCTATTATACTTAATTCCCGATCGACGACGAACGAGAAGAAATTTCTTGTCGTTGGAAAGGAATAAGAGCGGCCAGGTGGGCAACGATTCTTGGTGCTCTATCGATAATGAGTGGACCGTAATGAACAATAGCGTCGAAGTAATTTCTTAAGCTACCGGGAGAATTCTAATTAAGCAGAAGTTCGCGGCAGTAGCTCAATAACGGCATTGCGTTAAATGTCGTCGATGAGTCCTCAAAGTTTCTATTCACTAAATCGACGGAATCGTTTCTCTCACTTTTCACTGTGTCTTTTTGTTCTGCGCTCTTTCTTTCTTCGTCTCTCTCGTTATTTTTCCCTCCTCTCTCTCTCTTCTGCTTCTTCTCTTTATCTCTCTGTCTCTGTCTTTTTGCTTCTTTCATTTCTCTCTCATTTCTCTCTCCCTCCATTATTGATTACAGCGCAAATGCATTCATTCGTGAGCTCGCACACTCGCGAGAACTTTCTGAACGTCGCGGCACGACTGGCCGATAGTAATGCTCTCAGAAAACTGGCTAGCCGAGCCATCTCGGCCAACCGGAAATTAGAAGTAGCAGGAACCTTTCGCGGTGCAGTTTACGCGAGATATCATAATTATACGGAGAACATTATTGACACGAGAGAAGCTTGCGTATCCGAACTCTCGTCTACGTGCTGGTAGCAGCATTTGCTAAGGCTCTCTCTGTTGGGATGATAATAAAGAGGATCATGCACGCGGAGAAGCGTTCACAGGGAGTTTCGAGTAGCCGTTCGACCGAGGTCAACGGATCGCAATTGGCGAACCGTTCTCCAACGTGGTTGCTGCGGTTGTTGCTGTATTTTCGGGTTTGACTGCTATTACCGGGGACCAGTTAGCTCGATATTGAATGAGGAATATTTTGTGGAGGTCAGGGTAATGGGATATGAAGGTGACTGGGACATTTGGTATGTTGTAACGGTGTTCCGTTGGAAATATCGACGCAAAATGAATTTTAATTTTTAATTGATGCATTTGAAATTTATTTTCTCAGGTAGGAATTGTAGGTATTGATATTTGCATGATTTTTCATTTTTTTTCATATTTGGACCAAGTTTTTAGCAGATTGCAGGTCCGTCTGTATTGCGTGTTAGGGGACTTTAATTAACTTTCCATTCTTCCGAGATCTATGTGTAGGTGAATTCCTTCCTTAATTGCGCCTTTGATTGCGCTCGGTTATTTCACGGGGAAATTATAATTTCAGTCCATCTTCGTTGCTTGTAATTCCTCTAAAGCTTCAAATTCCAGACGAAACAAGCGTAGAAAAATAGAGGAAAATTATAAAACGGACAGAGAAGAAATTCAATTAATCCCATCGATAAAAGAGACCGCATAAATGACCTTCCAACGACCGTGAAAAAAAATTCGCTGGTACATTTATGTCTTACAATTAGAATATTACGTGTATAGGTGTTTCACGTGCACGCCGGTATAGAAACTCGGAGACGTTCCGTAGGAAAATTTTTAACGAGATGTGTTTTAATTAAAATTTCTTTCTTAATGGAGACGCGGATGCAATGGCAGCAGCGGCCGTAAAAGCGCGAGAAGAAAGGTCCATAATGTTACCGCGAATAATTTAATAAAGGTTCGTTTCAAGAAAAGGTTATTTCCACGCTTAGAAAGCTCGTTATTACACGCAGGTAAAAAAAAAAAAAAACGAATCTCACCGCATAGGATAAATATCAGCCTACGGGAAAGCCAGCTGAACGTAATACGGGCGCGTTTACGTTTATTTCCATTTGTCTCGTAATTAAAAGTTCTTGGATCGTGAGACAAGCGAATCCCGAGTTATTCAGTCGCGGATAAAAAGTTTGACAATTACTGGATTACGGAAACGAGGATTTCCCGGTGAAAACCGATCCTAACAAATACTATGTACGCAGTCGACAGAGGGCAAAAGAGAGAATGATAGAGAAAGAAAGAGGAATAGAGTGGGAGAAAAAAGAAACTAGCGTATTAAACTTTTTATCTCGACAAGCCGTATAGTTCCGAGTGACGACAAATGTTGCCAACGTGCAACCAGCAGCGATGAGAATATGCATACTTTTCAGGCGCATCTACTTGCGGAAAAAGTGACAAAGCCATTATCCTAACTGACAGAGATTGGACGTTTCGTGGACATGGCCATTTTCTAATTAGCATTCGTCGCCGACAACCTCTAGCTATTTTCATCACGATGAAAAACACCCCAGGTTGCTTTATACCAGCTCGTGGAACGTCGATACGATTGATCCACTCTCCTGTAATTTACCTCCGTCTCTTTCGGCTATTATCGCGTTTATTTCATCGTTAATGAGATATTCTTAATTGCATTATCGTATCGTTTAATGAAAATTGTAACGTTAGGTTGGAGGGGTAGGAACGAGATCGTTTCCTGCTCGTTGAAATCATCGTCAAAGGGATGATACTGGAATTAAAACAATAGGACTGACAATACGATTGTTACGGGGCATTATGTTCACGGTACATTTATGTTTCATGGTAATCGATTGTAAATAATGTAGGACGTTAAACTGCATTATGATTTATGGCTGATTACAGGTAGCTCTACGCTCCTCTATAACGTTCAACCAATTTCGCCCCTCGTTATTATTTGTGTTCCTCGTTAATTTATTTATACTCGTTATAGTGCGATGGAATTAAAGTTCGACGGGGCAAATTGCCCGAACGGTAGCTACCATTTACGCCCTCGGTAACGATTCATTGGAATTGCCGTTTTATTGACGGGAGACAGAACGATAATCTCGATCGCATTTACATTAACCTACGGGAAACGATGACGTAGAAACGTTATAAATCGATGGATGCAATTTTCCAGCGGACATCTATTTCCGACGGTGATGTAACGTAGGGCTTCCACGGGACGATTTGTGTACCGTGGGGAACTAAAAAGATGTCCGTTTCCACGTATTGCTATGATATGAAAAGAAGAGTAGCGAGAGGAAGGCGGACGGAATGTAAGTGGAATGTGGACCTCATTCGTCAGGCAGTGATGTAACTTAGGATTTGCACGGGATGATTTGTATATCGTGGGAAACTAAAAGAATGTCCGTTTGCAGGTATTGCTCGAATATAGCAACGAGACTACTGGAAAGAAGGCAGATGGAATGTAAGTGGAATGTGGGCCTTATTCGTCAGACGGTGAGGTAACGCAGGAGTTTCATGGGACAATTTGTGTACTGTGAGAAGCTGAAAAGATGTTGGTTTGCAAGTATTGGTGAAAGATGAAAAGAAGACCACTGGAAGGAATGCGGTTGGAATGTGCAGGAATGTAGGCCCGATGCGCCAGGTGGCAATAGGTGAAACCTATTCGCGGATAAGAGACTCCTGTCGCGGATTTCAGGACTCGTTAATCATCAATAACATTTGGCACTGATGTTTTAACATTAAAATCTCGACTGCAGATTTAACATCAGAGTTCCGAATGAAAATGCGTAATTGAAAAACGAACGAATCGATGGAAACGCTCCTCGTTTTCATGATACTCCTCTAATTTTCATTCGGTAGGATAATACATCATTTCATGATTTCGAAACATCAACCATTCGACGTGCATTAGGTATATCAAATCGCAGTGCATTCATCTCGAAGCGTGATAATTCCACTCACTGGCTGAATGCGATAAGGCATGTCGATATTTGACTTCTAACGTCGGACGATGTAATTTGGATTAGAATGTTGGAATACTTTTTGCTCGTCTTCAGAAACGTGAGCTATTAGCTATTAGAAGAAGAATTTGGGAATTATGGGGAATCTTCTCATGTGTAATATAAAGTAGAGGGAAATTTAAAACGAGCAGCGTTTCTTCCCAACATCACAATGACTATTTGTCGAGTCGACTGTACTCTAGAATATCTGAAGTAAAGAAAATTAGATAAAGCTATGGATTTTCAGTAAAAGTATTGTAACATTGAAATTCCAATGCACAAAAGGAACCCCTTTTTTCCTCTCGTATCCTACGAACTCGGTTGCAAAGGATGCACCTGCCATTTACCGAGGTAACTGTACCTCCGGGCACAGATATTCTCTCTTCGAATATCTCATTAAAAATGTTTCGTACTTGCCAACTCGTGGAACAACATTACGGTCAGGTCGTTAAACATTGTAATGGACGTGGAACCACGATGACGTAAAACGACGTTATACTCTCAGAGTACCGCAATCTGGTTACATGGGAAGCTCGTTCCATGATCCAATGAGCGCGTTTATGCAAAGTAAAACGAAATAACGATAGCACAACGACTATGCTCTTTGTCCATCGACAAAGGAAAAAACCAGTATTCTTTGAACTATTCATTATTCCCCAACAGGTTGACTCTTCGAGCATCGATCCTCTTCGTTACATCAACAAAAAATAAAACTTCTATAAATCATTTAGTAAAATAGAGAATCTACAACCCAATCGTATTATCCTTAAACGATGACTTCTTTAAAAAAATTATGTACTTGCCACCTAAGAATAAAAATTTAGTGAAAATTGAAGCACGTCGTATCGCATTAAACAAAGTTCCGCATGATTTGACGTGCGAACAGAATTTCGTTAAAATTACCACGGCACTTGGCGAGCATAGATAAATAAAACTGTAGCGGCACTCTCGGGCTTAACAAGGGCGAAGAACTTCATGAAAGTAAAACACGGTTTCGTGGGCGTTGTAAGAGCGCCGGGTGACATTAGCATACCGTCGTCGTCCCACGTACGAGTCATATCTCTGTGAGAGAACACGTCGAATATCATGCGTCCAAAGACGACGAGCCGAGAGATTGATGGAATTTTTGAATCTCTTTTCGTTCACCCGCGTCCCTACCCCTCGCGAGAAGCCATTTTGCCTTTGAATATCAAACGCGACGGGAAGCGTTCGAGGGGATGGTATTTTCGGTGAGAATTTTTCAAACTTGTCGCCGCAGAGAGAGAAAGGCGAGGCGAAATGATTTTCGCGCTTGGCGGGAAATTAATTCGCGTGGGAGGCTCGCGGAAGGAAATCTAGCGGAAGCGGAATTTCGCGGAGAGGAAAGAGGGAGGTCGAAGAGAGAAAGGGAGAGATAGAGAAGTCAAAAATTTGATAAATCTAAAGATGAAGAGAAAGAGAAATCGAAAAGTGAAAAAAAAAGCGAAAAGAGAAATGAATAGATGGAGGGAGAGACAGAAAGTAGCAATGGAGCGATAGAACGAGCAGCAGAAAGAAGATAGAGGAGTCAAAATTTGATAAATCTACAGTGAAGGGGAAGGAATGAGAAACCGAAAAATGAAAGAGATATCGAAAGCAGAAATAAAGAGATAGAGAGAGTGGTAGAAAGGAGAAATGAAGAGACAGAGAGAGCGAAAGATAGAAAAACGAAAACGAAAGATCTAGCAATCAAAAAGAGGAAACGAGTGAGAAAGATTGAAGGGAGAGAATGAAAAAGACAAAACTCGAAAGGAAAAGAGGGAGAGGGAGAAATCTCTAAACGAAAAAAGACAAGAAAATCTCCACGCGTGTCGGTTCGTCGAACGCAGCCAGCGGTGTTTGTATATTTTCCTCGTAAAATATGAATCTGCATGCTCTCAACAGGATGACGAGGGCTTTTCGTCGCGACGTTGGGGAAAATAAAAAAAAAAGGAAAGAAAAGAAGGGGAATATAAAAAATAGGCGAGGAAGAAAAAGGCACCGCGAACGCGAAACAATGAAACCGCTGATGTCCGAGGAGCTCTCCCAACATTGCTGTCTCGTGTCCAGAAGAAATTTTCGAGGGAAAACAACGATCCGCTCCCGTCGACCCTTGTCTCGTTCGGTGTTCCCGCAAAGTCCCCGTAACAGTCCTTTCTCATCTACATTTTACCTTTCTTTCTTTTTTCCTCTTTTTCCGCCTTTTATCTCTCTCGTTTTTTCTCGACATCTCGCATCTTCCTTATCTCAGACTTTTATTTCCCCCTTTTTTTCCTCCGGCCGCAAGGAACGAAGAGAAAAAAGAGCGGATGGACGGTGCGGTTCTTCGTCGTGTGCCAGCTGAATTTCTTTTCATATATTACACGTTGCGAGAAAGACAGCACTTATGGCGGAGGGAGGAAAAGTTAAGATCGATATTAAACGTTGCGGCTGACGCTTCCAAGAAAAGGATGATTCTTGAGGAATCTTGAAGAACCGAAGATTCTCAAATACTGTTTTTAACGTAGCAAATCATATTTATCATATTTAAAACTATAATTACCAACTTTGAATCCATTATACTTCAATATATTAATTAATTACTTTGAAAAAGGAGAATCAAAAAGTATAAAACACGATCGACTCGGTAATTTATGGTTTACAAAATCAAAGTGTAACATCTACTCTTTGACTGTTTTACAAACTTTGAAAACCTCTGGAAAAAATTGAGCACCAGTCATTTTGACATTCTTCTTTGTAGTCCTAGTGTCAAATACGCTACATACGTACTTTGGATATTACTAATCGGTCAGCTTGGTCGACTTGGTAGTTTCAGCATTAAAAGAGTCGCTGTAACTTCGTAAATCGTCAAACTGCACTGTGCCTCTCAAAAATCAGCAGTTTCTCAGACCATTCGGCAATTCTATCTTCACTGTAATTAATTCCCGCTAATTATTCGCAAGACTGTGTAGATCGTGCAAAGTTTCGCAGAAAAAAAGCGTAGACCATTGCGAAGAATTTCATTGTAAGGCCGATAATTCGATCTCTCTCGAAGCCAGCTCCTCTATCAAATAATACAGAGAAACGAAGTAGATTTCATTAACGGATATTACTTTCCCGTTAAAAATTACTTTGACCGTAACTTCGTTCCTCGCAGCTGCGCGAATGTTGAAACATTTAATTACAATTAAATGTATGCTTTAATATGGAAGAGGAACGTTGAATTATGCGCGAATCTCGTTCGTCCCGCTGATACTTCCTTCGCTCTTGCTACTCTGATAGAAAAAAAAACAAAAAGAAAATGGAAAAGAGAATAAAAAAAAGAAAAAAATTGAAAGAAAAAAACGTGGCTCATATAAACGAATAAAGCCGCGTCGTGCACTTTCAAATAAACGTAATACAATACCCACGATTCGAAGTGGTGGATATTTCGCGCGCAATTTAGTTATATTCGAGGGAGAATTATTCGGTGAAACGGCATTTCTCGAGCGAGTACGTACCACTCTCGGTACGATCTCATTACGCAGGCTTCGCCGCAAATATTATTCGACTCTGCAGCTCCAGGAAAGACAGGAAATCATTTGCAGCAAGCTGCAATTTCACGCTTGCCTCTATTCAACAATTAATTTCCAATTAGAATTCTAAATTCGAAATAGAGAACTTTTCCCGCGTTTAATCTCCGATCGGATAGGCTTAATCTCGACCCATTTCCCGCGGAAATGTAGATGCGCAACGATTCTGCAGTTATTTTGAACAAGAAGAAAAAGAGAATATAAATTAATAATCAAATAAAAAAGAACAACTCCATAATTGCTCCAACTGAGCTTGATGCTTTTAACAAAAGACAATTTCGGAGTGAAAGCACGATGGCGCAAAGATCGAAGTGAAATTTGCAATTATTCGTCGCGCGAAATCTGTTCGCTTGGAATTCAGGGGGAAATATTTCCAGTGATCGAACAAATGTCAAACGCGCCCCGCTGAAATAATTTATTTGTCGTTCCTGTCTCCGCTCAAATGTTTCAAAATGTCCGCCCTACGATGAACTTCCGAACGAGCGTGAATAAAAACTGTCAAAAAGCGTCGCGCTATATTACCATAAAAATGGGACGAAAATTAAATTAAAGGGAGCCCTCCCGCGAAAAAAACGGTAGAGGGAGAGAGATAGAGAGAAATAGGATAAAGGAAGAGACAAAAAAATATTCCACATAACATGACGAACGAGAGCTGCGTTTGCCCGCAATGCCTTCACGAAAAATGTCCTCCCGACGATGCGGAATCGCCGTACGATGAAATTTCCCACGAAATTGAAAACAATATAGTGTCTGTTAAAATACCGAAGAACAAGAGACAATATGAGCCTAGGGATAAGCAGGAATCTCATGAAGAACTGGCGACCTTCAACGCCGCCTGCAAGGACATCGACGGTAAGATCTTCTCGCCATAAAAAAAAGTACAATTTCACCTAAACTCGTAAAAAAAGGGTGACTTGACGATTTGCAAAATGACGAGAGATATTTCCATAAAGGTAAAAAATGTAGATACAATTGCACAAGGGTGAACGTCATTCCGGATCATCCACCGTCGGAGAAGAAGCCCGAGGAGGAGATGTTTTCGTTAAGATCCACAAAGCAAATTATGCCAAATGACAATCTGAAGAACACTCTAGAAATTGAATTTAAAGCGGCACAAAATTACATCCCTCTTCCTGAACCGGGACCACCACCGCCCTTAATTAAACCGAGAATTATTAGAGGGAAAAAGCGTAAACGCGTGGTTAAGAAGAAGGAATCATGGAAGCCACTATGTTAGGTTGATCAAGTAAGTTTCTTTTCTCATCAAGTTGTCTCTTTTTCAATTCCTTTTAATCCTCCCGTTTAAAAATGTTCTCCAATGAAGAGAGTTAAATTTAATACGCGACGTCTATCTTGGGTTATATTAGCGCGATAATCCCATCGTTTCGTGTCCTCTTCCACGAAAGAAATTGCCATTTATCTCCACAGGATCGAATACCCTTGGCACGGAATCATACCCCCCGCCTCCATCCTGGATTTACGAGTAGCGCGAAGCTAAAGTGTTCGCTACTTTGTCGAGGACGCAAGGACAACCGGGAAACCGAATAATGGAACGATAAATCACGAGTATTATATTCTTCCGTATCTCGGTAAAGCGATAAATCAAAACGCTCGCCGAAGGCATACGGAGCCGCCCTCGGTATTAAACGTTTCCGGGGTAGAGGATTGTCTACGAAGACGAGCTTCAATTTCCATTCGCTCCAAAAGAGTCCCGAGAATCCGCGAGAGTACTTCCACTTCGACAATCTTCGACGTGGCAAGTACAAACGCTATCTCAACGATTTCCAGATTATTTTGGAAGACTGAAGGAACCGTCGAAGAGCTTGCGGCGTAGACTTCTCGCGTAATTACGAGGTCGGAAGATTCGCTACTGTGCTGGCGTAAATCGACACAAAAGGTCACGGATACAGCGAAGAATGGAGGCATTAAGGCGTCAACGTCAAGGAAAACTTAATCTCGAGACTTTGGTATCGGTACGTGATCCACAACTTTATCGGTTCGTTTTAATCGTGGGAAGTTGCGGTTTTGGTGAGTTCCAGCAGTTTATTGGAGTTGGATCATCTTAGGCACGATACACCACTATGGTGGCTTTCGCGAATGTCATTCTGAACGACGTGCTACTATAGTGTATCGTATTTTTTTTTTTAAATGATAATTTAACCCTTTGCACTCGAGGGGCGCCACAATGGCACCCTGAGGATTTCGACTTTTCGAGATATTTTTGTTCCAAATTGAGGGAAAGGTATCAGTAGTTGACCGGCTAAGAGAAATTTTCGATAGATGCAATGGTAACTGTTTAGTCTGTCAATAGCTGGCAAAAGTCGATGCCTGGACACGTTCTTTAAACCCCCTGGATTAAAAACTTTATTCCATAGAAAACAACATTGTCCATCACGCGTTGCAGTGATGTACCCTTTACACGTAATTCGCGTCAGATTCTACCATAAAAAAAAAACAATCCCGCGCAAAATTCATCCGTGCCTAAGACGTTAATCCTTGTCGAGAACAAAGCAGTGTGCAATTTGTGCAACATGATTGTATGTCAGGAGGAATTGCAATTGTCAGGTCCAGAGGAAGATGACTTTTAAACGACGCAACGGGAAAGCTGGAAGAATATGTTCTGGTGCAAGGAAGGCCACGAGGGGAGAAGAGTTTCCGGGAAAAGGTTACGGCGGAATTGAGGGGTCAGAATGACGAAACGCCCCATTTGTCTGCGGATTCGAAATACTCACGGTACTCAACGACAGCGGGCATAGTGAGCGCGGTGGCAAAGCCATAAAGGTGGCTGGCAACGACAAATACAACTACCTTTTCCACTGCTCTCTCACCTTCTCCCTTTTCTCTTTTCTCCCTATCTCTCTCTCTCTGTCTCTCCCTCCCTCCCAGCTTCTCTTTTCTCTCTCTTTACCTATCTCACTCTGCATTTCAACCTCCAACTTCCTCTACGTCCAAAGATATTTCTGTCTCTCGAAACAAATGCGCATATCTACGTAATGGGCAAGCAAAACGTAACCCAACGTCCTGGGAATTTCGTTAGCCCGTTTCACGTTGCCGAGAAACTGAGAAAAAGCACGCGCTCTTGCAATCCAGGGACGCGCAACATTTTGCGGTGCTGAATCTTGCACTTTTTACCGAATACGTGAGATCCGATGTAACGGTTTCGTGCACGCGCATCCAACGATCAAAGCGAAAATGTTTATATTCAACCCCTGTCTCACCCCTCTGATCCCCTCTGGAGCCGCGGTGCGATGTTTTTACCGGCTTAATTAAAATTTTCGCGATCCCATAAAATACCGGTGGTAATCGATAGCGACGTAGAGGATGTTGAAAGCTATTGCATCGTTGACGGAATAAAAAAAAGTCAAACATATTTTCTGATGAAAATAAAAGAACATGGGAGGAAAAACCGCTTCGTTCGATGAATCGCCGATTAAAATTGGCTCTCTCGCTTTTGCCGGGCGCGCGGCAACGACTAACCTCTGTAAACAGAGGGCGAATACGGTGGTGCTTTTGCCCGTTGGTAAATTGATCGTTTGAAGCACTGTCTTTTTACGTAGGCGGTATATGTTATGTTTGTTAAAGAGCCTACTTGTTACTTTTATATTTTCATTTCAACCGATACGTTCGCATCTCCGGGAGCGAGGAGTTTCTGGGAGTTTAGGATGCGGCTGAGACGTACAGTGTGCTCGATAAATGGCAAGGGGTGAGTATACTCTATTCGAGATATCTAGCTGGAAATGGTCAACCGATGCCTCATATGGAGACTATAGGGAGGAAGGAGTTCGGCCAGAATCCGAATTCCCCATACTCGCTACAAAGTTAAAATACATTTCCTACGTGATATGGACACCGTAGCATCGGTGGTTCGGAATTCACCTAAAATTGTGGTTCCTAGGCAAAGTAATCTCTAACTGTCGAAGCTAAAATACAAAGCAACGAGACTTCATGTAATTCCAGCTCCAGGTATCGCTACCACTGAAATTATTTTAAACTTTCAAATTATGTTACTCGCTGTGTAGCTACTCTGCAGAAGAGGAACGGTTATAGACAACAAAGTGCTTCCCCGACAAAGCTACCTTGTCCTCCCTATTCGTAAGTTCATCGTCCAATCTCCACAGTCGGCGTGATTCGTTAATCGTCGCATCTTCGAAGGGGCATATTTAAACGACGAGTTAACCCGTCTTCCCCGTTTAACAAGTTAACCCTTCCACGTCCCGGATTATC
This sequence comes from Cerceris rybyensis, assembly GCA_910591515.1. Classification (NCBI taxonomy): domain Eukaryota; kingdom Metazoa; phylum Arthropoda; class Insecta; order Hymenoptera; family Crabronidae; genus Cerceris; species Cerceris rybyensis. Next base: position 27,828,911 of record OU342792.1, on the reverse strand, counting down.
ACCGACTCCGAGACTGTGAGCCAAGCTCGTGAAACGGCAATTTACATACTCCGCGTACCGTCGTTAACGCAACGCGGTCGTATTGAAGATAGTTAACCGGTCTTACCGTAAGAACCGCCATGACAATTTTGACTTTAAAGTCGCCGAGATATTGCAATGACCGGCAAGAATGTGATTGCGGACAATTATCGCTCTATTGCATGCTCGTGGACAGAGTTAAGCCACAGACAGAATTGAGGCACAGGGAGGTTGAACCATAGACAGAGTTGAGCCACAGACAGAGTTGAACCATAGCCAGAGTTGAATCATAGACAGAGTCGAGTCACAGACAAAGTTGAATTGAGAACAGTGGAAAATATAATCTTGAGAGGATAATTCATTGCTATTTTCATACGCTTAGTTTGTTATTTAGGCTACGATACTATTAGTTTACGACATACGATAATGTAGAAGAAACTATATATGAAATAATCTATATATAGAGATCCTGCAATGAGAAGACCATAACGATGATACATTTTCCCACGTAAAATGCCATCTCCTCTGACGAACCCTGCGAAGGAGATATCAAACGGAAGCCGAAGGATAAAGGGCAGAAACGGAGGTCGTTAGAGTTCAATAATTGACGGTTCCCTTGAGCGAATTGGTAGCCTCTAAGTCAATTACGCTCCGTAAGGGAGATTATAAGAAAAGTAGGGACGATCGTTTTGCAAATATCAGGGGACTTCCTTTACGTGCGATAACGCAGGTCACTTTGTACGCGACCGCTCCATACGAGTATCCCCCGAGTAAGCCGCTTACGCGCTAACGAGTAGCAAAGTACACTTTCAAAGCTGAAACCATCCTCGCCGATAAAAGGCCACGACCCCCTCCTCGAAGATGCTTTCGCCAAGTTCGACGAGCGTGTATCTTTCGAAATTGAACATACGCTTTGTTTACTTTCGATAAGTTTTCCGCTCCTGAAGATGCGAATGCGAGTGGTCCTAAGAATCCTGCCATTCTCCACCACTTCCATCGTTGTTTTACTTTGTGCTCCATCTCTGCTGTTTTCTCTCTTACCCAGTCTTCCTTTGTCTCTTTGCTTTTCCGATTTTGTCTCCGTCTTGCCATTTTACGGACTGAACCTCGTTCTCCTTGTTTCTCTACCTGCCGCCCTTTCTTTACATTTCAAGGATCTTCCCGTACTTTTTCTCGTACATTTGAAAATGTACCCTTTGACCGTCAATCGAAGTGGACACTTGGCATTAATTAAATAGAACTATCATTGGGAACAACGAAAGGTAACGTGGAATAATAAAAATAGGAAGGAAAGCATCGTGGATTAAGTTTGATTAAGTCACCGGTACATTTTCCACCGCGGATTTATATTCAGCATGGAGTTTAAAGATGTTTTATCGGTGAAAGTTTCGGCGAGCTCCGAGGTAAAACTTGCGCAGTGACTTAAACGCGAGTTCGCAGAAGTTTCGAGGCATAATTTCAAACGAGATCATATTTTGCAATAACAGAACATCTCGCGTTTAAGCCGCCACTGGCGAAATACCTTTCTCGTTAGACTACGAAACAGAGTAACCGTAATATAAAATAACAATAAGTTTTGCATGACTCTTTAATTACAAATTGATTTCTTTAAATTTCAGCAATTACCTGAAACCCAATACACTTTTAAAACGTTCTTTCACCACCTTCCAAATAAACTTTCAAAGTCCCAAAGCAATTCCCACTGCCATTATCTATCTCCTTCCAAACGAAAACCATTTCAGATCGAATCGTCGTCTAATGGCACATTTAAATTGTGTCCCCTTTTGTTGAAAGACGAGAAAACGCGATCGTACCTCGAGATCTTTCCATCGGTCGCGTATTTACGTCCGGACAGCACGTACGATCGTAGGGGATGGGAGGGCACGAAAAGAAAAATCCTCCGTTAGGGACGAATACCTCGAACGCCCACGAATCTGTATGTCAACGGCGTAGAGTTAGGTAGAATCGCAAGAGGTAGGTAGAAGAGATCTATACGGCTTAGCCTCTCAAACCTTTCCGAACGAAAGGTGACTCCGATCCTATTCGATTCGAGCCGTTGTGCTCGCCGAGTCGCGCGATAACCAACTTTATACCGGCGCAAGAGTTCTCGCGGAAAATGCACCCTCTACTGATTCCGTGGCGTGCCGAGAATACGTCCTGGATAAATTGACCTGCGATCGCTCTTTCGAGATGCTGCGGGAAATACCACGTAAACGAGTCAACGATATATCTCGAATTCTTCGTCTCTTGCCTTGGATTTTAACTGTTTGCCCTCGAGAGACGACAGTCTGTGTTTACGCTGGGTTTTGGTGACCTCGCATTAACCGTTTGAGTGCTATCTGCGCATATTTCGCTCAGCGAAATCTCTCGATGAAAACTATATTGGCGCAGGTATGCGCTCGGCGAAATCTATCGATGGAGACTATGGGCGCAAATACGCGTCCAGCGAAGGCTCTGATTGTTTACTATGATGTTACATGTTCGACAATTGTTTCTATCCTATATTTACATTGGACGAAAAAGTATATAGTCTTTAGCGATCGTATCTACAGGCTGCCGATCATGCGAAACGCTCCAACCGGGAACAGTCCGCAGACAAAGTAAATAGAGCTGGCTGGTGCGGGATACTATACACGGTGTTTGCGATAAAATTGTTTTTTTTCCGTTACTGGTAAGCCTTGCCTTGTGATTTGTTTTGGTAGCAAGTTAATCGTTTGAGTGCTATGGATGAACGAGGTGCCAGCATTGAAACGATGTCCCGGGACTTTAGGATTAGTTACGACTTATTTTAGGTCGAGGTAGAAAGAGATTTTGAAATTAATTGCATCGTCTTTGGCGTGGTTTCCAGAAACTTTCTAGTGGGTTGTAAGTATTAGTTTGATAAAGTAATCGATTACTTTTAACGTGTAGTCGTTCGTTACGAGGAGCACGGTCTTAAGAGTTTTCTCTTAGCGTTTAATAAGTTTCGTTCGGTCTTTGCTTTGTGCGCTCCGTTCTTTGTATACTTACTGTGTTACAGATCTAATGATAGAGGTAGTGATACTTTCTACTTGCTAATTTATAATTTGCCAGTGTCAACCTATATAATAACATGAAGTTGAATACGACAAGGTCAAATTCAAGCTCTCTCATCTGCACAAAAATTAGCCCAGGTATCTACAAAGAATGTTGAATTAAAGACTCAGATATTCAATCAATATCTTTTACTAAATTATCATTAAAAATATCACATCCTCGATGGACGTAAAACCCAGCTAAATCTCCTAATTAGAATCACCATAACTCTTGAAATACAAAAATAAAATCAAAATTCTTCTACTTCTCAATCTTCCCCTATTTTCCAATGTCAACGCAATAACAATTTCATCATCGATCGATTCACCCATCATCCCGAACATTTTCAAAATAGCGATAAAATCGCTTTCAAAGCCTATTTCAACAGCATCGTGCATAGAAATGGCCACAGAATCGCGAAAGTGAAACAACCCTCCTTCGATTACCCCCGCGTAATCCCGGCCAACGAATTCCGCAGGATCGTCCCTCGAATCGGCAGTGCGCGAATAGAGGCGATAATACCAGCGAGCCACGGTAAACAGATTAAACGCATTCGGCGAGTCACGCAGGTGAGCACCAATTGTGTTCATTATTAACGTAATCAGGTACACCTGAGCCGCTCATGAATACGCTCGAACGCGAGCAGTTAACGTTAACGATCGCCAGGAAAGGTATCGATGTCGTTGGCCATCCCTACTCGAAACGTTCGTGATTTCCGGCCGTATTACGATCACCTCTAATAAGCTCCATCCGAGCGCAAAGAGGGAGGGCCATGGAGCCCCAAGTTCTTCTTGTATTTCGGCTTTAACCACGGCGATTAAATTAGATTGCAGCTACAATTTTAAATGCTGAAACACTGAGGCTATTAGGTATTAAATGATAACTTATTGTTAGGAAAAATTATAGAGGATCTGAACTGAAGCCTAACGATTCGGAATCCGAGAACTTGATTCTATAGTTGTAGAGTTCCTATGTCGGCTTTGACACTAAATGTACGAATGTCACGATTAAAAAAAAGATAACAAAATGAATACGGCTGAAATATACAAAAAGAACATAATATAAAAATATATCTAAAGTATCCAAAGTATGATACTCGTTGTAATATTTATCGAGTGCAACAAATCCCTAAATAGGTACTCCTGTTTTAGCTTCATTTGTTAAACTTGGAATTTGCATAAACATCAGAACCGAAATTACTTTATTGTCAATCGAATAGCAAATGATTGAATTTTTTAGAAAATATCTTCCACGAGTGACGGAGATCAGAATTCAACCCTCCCTTTGACTCTATACTTTCATACGTAAGTTTATCGATATCGTTTCTACATGACGATCAGCAAGTGCCCTTGCACAGAAGCTAAACCTCTTTTACGATCGTTCAAACGAACGATCCGTGGAGAATTGTCTTCCCTGAATGTTGTTTCGATGAAAACAACCGAGAATGCGATATTCAAAGGGGCTGTGAAAAGGGAGCGATGGTTTAGGACAATATTTATCCAGTATCGTGCTGATATACACGTTTTATGCGAAAGATTGTACTGTACTTTTACATTTTTAGGTCGGAATCCTTTACTTCGCCCATCGTTTCTCCGTTTTAAATTCGGACGTGTACGATCGACCTAACTCGAATCTACAGTTTAGGGTGGATCCCGATTCAGCCGGGTTATGATATAAATATCGTATGGAACGTTTCAAAGGTGGGATTCGAGAGAGGACCTTTCGAAATTCGAAGCTCCATTGAGCTGACCGGCTCGCACACCTTTCGATCCTTTATGAAAGCCATTCCCGATATCCTCTGTATGTTTAGGAAATTTAAACCCTACGTACTTTCTATCGGCGAGCTTCGATCGCGCTTGGGACCTTTTTGAAATAAAAATGTACGCTCAGAATCTATAAACTTGTTTGGGACAACTACGAAAATATTAAACGCACCTGCGCTCTTGCATTATCGCTGGACCGCTCTGAATGTAATGAAGCTCGAAATAATTTCGTATGATATAGAAGTAATTTGGAATAGCATACAAATAATTTCAATAATTTCTAAATTTGAAAATCAAGAATTTCCATTGAATTAACACGTTGAACGACACCGATAATTCCCTGATTTCGTCATTTCTACTGAAGTGAAATATTTTTTGTTAAAATACATATTTATAGAGCAGAAACTTTAAAGACACTGTCAGATAGATATTCAGCTAACTTTTATCTTTTTAACGCTAATATTTAAATATTCAATAAGTTTGAAAATTTGTAAATATTGCAATTTAAGCGTAACATGAAGTTTCATTGAATTCTATAGCGCCGGTCACCGGTGACCCCCATGACTGTCAACGTGTTAATTCGATAGAATACTTGTTGCAAACGAAAAAGAAGAAACGACAATTAGCGAGTTCTTCCTTCAACAGTCACGAGCACTAAACTAAATATTGTTCTCTCAAAAATGATCAAATTCCTTCTCAATCTTCCACTTCCAGCAAAGTAACTATCGTTCCCGCCAAAATGATCAAATTCCCTCTCAATCTTCTCCTCGAAGCGCAGTCTTTTGATCGTTCGAACGTAAGCAAACGGAATCCGTCTTCGACGTGAGACGGTAAAAGGATAAGAGAGGTAAGAATCCAAGGGGTTAAAGAGGTAAGGGGGTAAGTGGGTAGGTTCTTTTCCTCTCAAGACGCTCCACTAGAATTTCGGTCGAGAGCATGCAGACCTTACACCGGTATAATGCGATAGCATCCCCTATTCTCGGCAGCCCTTGGCCCTGTGCCACCCTCTAGCAGCCCTTACGCTTCTACCCTCTCCTTGGAGGCTCTAACGGCGATTTCTAAGCACGCGGCTACATTTGCATTTCTCGACACTTAGGTCCGAGCGGCGCGGCGGCGTTATGCAAATCTTAATTCGCCTCGGCAGAAAACTCGTAAAATTACCGAGCTTTTCCGCAGTAAACCCCAAATTACTGGCGTACCAGCGGTTCCATTCGCGCGAAAAGGGGGAATCTGTGAACCACTAGAATTTCCTCGGGAATTTTTAATATTCGAGCTTATTGATTAACGTTCGATACGTTTCATGGTATCATTTGCAATTAGTGGTCCAAGTTCTGTCCTCCACTGTTCGCAGGGTTTTCGGAATTATTATACTGTTGCGGCTTTTTGTAATAAAAGATCTTGAAGATAATAAAAATAACAATTTCAACAGGTTCAATCACACAGCTCGCAGACAACTCTCCTTGACTGATTGTCATGGATTCTTCCTGATGTAATAGAGGAAACAATTTCGTTACCCATAATAATTCGTAATAATACTATTATAAAGCTAAGTTAAAAGTTATTTAACACTTTCACGAACGGGCTGAGCCACCGGTGGTGGCACATTTAACCCTTTGGGGTCCGAATGATTTCGTTGATTTTCGTAGTGAGCCAAATAAAATTAATTTTACAATGTTTTCTATCATTGGTTATCCACTTTTTTAAGTGATAACAATAACTGTAGGTATAGTCGGACATTTAGGTGATATTACAAAATCATTGTGAAATTGAAAAGTCGATATCAAATTGTCGAAGAATAAAATCGAGTGAAAATGTATGTCAAGTATTGCTCGACATAGGACTGCAAAGGGTTAAACTGATTACTGTAATTGGTAAATTGATTCACATCTTTGTACAGTATAATATAATATTTTATTGCAATGTTTTTCCTAAGCAGCTGTAATATGATGAAATTTGTTCAGAAAAGTCAACGACTTTTTTACATTACTAGGTCGCCCGATGGGAGAAAATACGAGAAACAAAGCCCCATAATGGGAAACCTAAGTTCAGGTCCCGTGAACGTGTTAAAATTGTAGCCACCGGTTAAAACGAACCATGGCAGTTTAGGTTTAAAAATCCAAAATTAAGGAAAAAAGAGCAAAGCCTATTTCAACCCTTTATCGACACGGTCGACCCAGAGTCTATGGTATGACAATTAAAGAAAATTGTACCCTTAAAAAAAAGCATAGACGAAAACGATACTTTAACCACGCCTCGCGGACCATCGTCGGAACAGTCCTTCGAGATTAGCTTGGTTTTTGGCGCACGTTTTGGGTACTCGTTACGGCTAATATGCAAACGAACCGACAAAAGTATAATTATCGCCGTGACGTTGGTTTTAAAGGCACGCGCGTCGCTCGGCCTTAATTAAGCGACTTACACTTGCAATTGCCGAATAACACGATGGAGCTATGAGCGCGAAAATTATTTCCGCGTTATTAAATACGAACATCAATCGTTCGTGATATCGCGGGATTAAATTAAATGCCGATTAACAACATTTGGTATTGAAATTTCACGAGAGAGGACCAATATTCCACGGATTTCCCCTTTTAGCGGGGCTGAAATTGGCAATATTGTACTGCTTTTTTCTGTGGTTTCAATTGTTTTAATTTTTACCCAGAACCTATGTACAGTTACGGCCTTGACTGGTTTCGGAATAGTCTACGCTGTAATATAAATATCACGCAGGTAAAATTTCAAATTTAGAGAAGTGATCGGAAATTTGAACCCGGGTCCTCTCATTGGGAGTTGACTCTTCACTCTATTCCTAACTATAGTCCATCGTTATGATTATTTGGCCTATAACCTACTGTTTCACGATGTGTTAATTCATTAATTTATAATGTATGCCAACTATAGTCAGTGGATATAATTATTTAGCCAAGTACCTACTGCTTCATAATGTATTAACACTTTACAGACCAGTATTTTCACATCCTACCCGCTTCTGACCAGTCACTTGGCCGCTAATACTTCTCTGATATCGATATATCTTGTAAAATTACAAATTCTCGTTACTGAGCCCTTGGCACAGTAAACCGCGATGACAAATAACAATTTAGTAGTTGTCGTTGCCAACGATTAATAAGTTGAAAGTCCAAAAGCTCACTAATTGGGTCCGAAAACCCTACTAATAGGCTACCGGTCCGTAAAGTGTTAATTAATGATTTATGAGGAAAAAGTATGTTAGATGAATTGTCGCAAATGATTAATTGCAAGCGAAGAAAAATGTTCACACCTCCAATTTTTCCGGAGATATAACAATAATTCTTTACGCGGGCCGTTAATTCGAGCTAAGATTTAAAGGCGGTGATATCTTACATCGTGATGTCCTATCGCAGCCTTTAATACAAATTTATAGGACATAACGTATAGACACAATGGCTTAAGAAAAATGCCTGATGTCCTTATCAGGGTTTATAGCATAGATAGAGGCAATTTGTGGGATCCATATCCCGTGAGAGCAAATGCGAGCCGAGACTCTGTTAAAGTTCGCCAATGTGTTAGATAATGTTGTAGATAACGTTGCGATACGAATGCACATAAATCGATATTTAATTCAATCTTTAATTTAATTCGATTATATATTTGCATTGACCTCGCTTGCTTCAAAAATTTCACTAAAGTCATTTTGTCTTTTCTTACCGACTCTCTCCAAGTGCATTGATTGGCCATGGACAAAATTAAACATCGATTTGTGCAAAAAAAACGCAGGGACGAACGAAGGAATTCAAACATTTTTATTACCATTGAACGCTCTTTCAAATTTTCCTAAAAAGTGTATTTCAAGGGGCGTGCCGTTATACAAACAAAAAGGAAAATGTTTCTTTTAAGTAGTTAAATTTTGTTCTCATTTACGAAAGGGTAATATAGGGAAAAAACAAATTTTCATCGGTAACGTTGGCCTTCAATGGTAATGGAAGTAATTCTTAAACGGTAAGGAACCGCCATGATGTCCGATGAGATAAATGTATTGGTAAATTTGTCTACTTTTCTCTCATCGGTATCAATGATATCATATCGATAAAATAGGACTCACCACGCGATGCTCGACCGGTCGAGGATGATAAAATTCTTCGTTGCCAGCAAAATCACGATAATCAAGCACCGTCATGTTGAATTTTATGGAAAATTCATATTGTCTTTTGAAATTTTGTTCTAGAAAAAACGGTTGTCACTGCCATAATGGCGGCTACGCGTCCGAATGGCCAAAAGCGGCGGAGGCCAATTTTTTTTTCAAGATTACGCGATTGTTGCACGAAATACGACAATTGCAAAGCGTGTTTATCACTTTTACGGTTAAAACGATTCAAATGGGGCAAAAAGTACTACTGTTCCGTTAAATTAAACAATGACTAGCGAATACTCCAAGAGGTGGTCACGTCCGAATGGCCAAAAGCGGCGGAGGCCAACTTTTTTTCAAGATTACGCGATTGTTTCACGAAATACGACAATTGCAATGCGTGCTTATCACTCTTACGGTTAAAACGATTCATTTGAGACAAAAAGTACTATTATTCTGTTAATTAACACAATCACTTTCGAATATTCCGAGAGACGAACGCGTTCGAAATCTATTCTTCACTTTTCCGCGCTTGCATGACCTGCGCGGGAGGGGGCACTTAAAGCAGGGTGGCCAATTTAAAAAAGTGAACTATTTAATAGAAACTTAAACGACAAATACTTATTACGATCTGAAATAATTCTCGTCGTTAATTAAAAGTGAAATTTTATTTTAAAATACTGCATTATAAAATATAAAATACAAATTATTCGCATGCAGTACAAAGATCAAATAAAATCAAAGACTCTATTTGACTTCCATTGTAACTAAAACCCCATTGGCCAATCCGTATGGTCCACTCCCATAAGATTTGTCATCTTAGAATCGTCAGATATTGGCACCCCTGATGCTTCTTTCCAGATGGTTTCTCCAGTGACTAATTCATAATAGTTAAAGTCGGAAAAGAGTGCTTTTAAGCCGGTGCATATTCCTGAAATGAATTTTTAAACCTCGGTAAGGCTCCAAAGAACGATGAAGAATATCTTTCCCTTAAACAACATTTATTTTCTCGTATATCGTATCACTCATTTATACAGTGTTTACTCGAAAACGCACCACCCGTGAAATGTCAGTATCTTGAATTTTAAACAAATGCTTTGTTAAATGCTTCTCATCCGCCAATCTCGTATTACCGAAGGCAGACGCGCAAAGTAATTTAGCGATTGTCTCTAATCGTCAGTTACGTATGCCCGCATGTTTTCGAAATAATATTGGGTGTATTTGCTAGATACCACTCGTTCTATCGTTAAGTCATTAACTTACTATACATTACACCCTGTACTTACCCATTGTTGATGCTGAAATGCAAATATGAATTTAATAATTCACTTTGAAACCTATGTCGCGGAACGGTCGTATATTCCGAGTCGCAAAGTATGTATTACTCATGAAGATCTAACTATAGAGTTAATGAATCTCAAAGATTCTGATGAATGACTCAACTCAGAATTCTCAGGGAAAACTATTAGAGGCGTACGTATTTTTAGTGTTGATTTCAAACGGGAAGAGTTGAAAATTCAGATTATAGGTGGACATTAATTACATTAACCCCCCCTTCCCCCTTGTCCCTTTTAACATCCCTTTGTAACAATGATGGAGTAATTGTATCTGTTTTTCTACGAGATAGTAAAGAAATTGTATTAATTTTAAATTTGCAGACAAAGGATCAGCAAAGCTTTGCATTGAAAGCTCGAGTTCACGTTGGAAAAGAAATTACATAATGACAGAATACAAGCTCGTAGTTGTGGGAGCTGGAGGCGTTGGGAAGTCTGCACTTACGATTCAGTTGATACAAAATCACTTTGTGGATGAATATGATCCTACTATAGAAGACTCTTATAGGAAGCAAGTACGTAATGGTTAATTAATTTACCAGAATTTTATAAATAAATAAATAAAATAATATTATTGAACTTTAAAAATATTCTGGTTATGATTTATTTGTTTGCACTTTTTGAATGCAGGTCGTTATAGATGGAGAGACATGCCTTTTAGATATATTAGACACGGCTGGCCAAGAAGAATACAGTGCAATGAGGGACCAGTATATGCGAACTGGCGAAGGATTTTTATTAGTGTTTGCTGTAAATTCTGCTAAAAGTTTTGAAGTACGTAGCACCGCTTAGTTGTCCCTTAATTTTGAACATTTTTCAAGAAGATTTCAACCTATATTTCGAATTACAGGATATAGGAACATATAGGGAACAAATAAAAAGAGTGAAGGACGCGGAGGAGGTACCAATGGTCTTGGTAGGAAATAAATGTGACCTTCCAATATCTTGGGCAGTAAATATGACGCAAGCGAGAGAAGTTGCACGTCAGTATGGAGTGCCTTTCGTCGAGACATCTGCAAAGACTAGAATGGGAGTAGATGACGCTTTTTATACTTTGGTAAGTGAATATCAAACATTTTTTTATCACGATGCTTTAGCGAAAATATATCCGTGTCTTTTATTACCAAACGTTTTTTTAAGCATTTAGAAAAATATTATTAATGAAATATTAAATAGTAATAGCAATAATATTCGTTTATAATATTTATTCAATTTTTACAAGTGATCTTCGTTCTTTCAATTGAAGGCACATAGCGATAGTTTTTTTTTAGCAATTGTGATTATTTTTTTTTATATCAAATGGAACTTACAAATTATAGGTCAGAGAGATACGAAAAGACAAAGAGCATAGGGGTAGAGAGAGAAGGAAACGTATGAGGGCTTGTAACTCGAGTCGTAGGAGACATCGATGTTGCCTCCTTTAAATCATTGAATAACATAAATTCTCTCATTCGATACATTAACGCAAAAATAGAGTGTAAAAAGCGTTAGATTATGTTCGATTTACGCACATTTTTGCAGCTTACTCTATAGAATATTATAATGAATTACGAGCACAATTTTTTCTATACATTGGGAGGGAAAAGTGAACAAAGTATCTACTAGTATTGTATAAATATCACGTACATTTTTACTCTTGGAATTAAATTTCATAAAGTATAATGTTTATTCAATGGTCTGCCATATAATTCTTAATATTCCATGCACTGAAGAATTTTAACCCTTGATTGCATAGAATAGTCAGCGTCAAAAATAGCTTTTAGAACTATCCGTGGGTACAATTGCGGGGTTTTCTTTTTAGTTTGTATTGTAAGTATTACTGAATGGAAAATAACACAATTTTAGATATCGTCAATGTTACATCAATGTACAACTAACGGAAACTCAATATATCCTTTATCACGCACACGTTTTACATAACCGATCGAAATACTTTGCGATATATCGCGTTAAACCGTAACATTTCTTGAGTACTCCTATATTTTTTTTTTATTTGCAAGGCGTACCGATGCATTGACCCTGTTAGTCCTTGCTTTTATAAACCGCATGCCAGGAGAATCGACTCTCCCAAAGATAAAACAGCAAGCCATAAAAAACAGAGAGATAAAGTTAAAAAGTTGAACTCATTTTGTGCTGTGATCGAATATCTTTAAGCATGCCATGCTGATTAAGTATTACTGTGATTAAGTATGCAATTCTTTTTAAACGGAAGCCTATATACGCAATTAGAGGTACATAGGTTTTGCTCATACTTCATTTTCTAGTGCAATTTAAAACGTATACTTGTTAATTCTTGTATGATCAGTAAAATAAGTTCTTGCACGTGCAAAGATACTTTTTATCCATTTGGATATTTCTAACGTTAAGCTTATGGTACGGAATTGTCGAATAAGTTTACATTCGAGAATCATTATTAAGAAAAATAATGTTCCTTATTATTATTATTAATATTATTACTATTGTTATTATTATTAAATATTCTAAGATTTCAATGGGCTTGAACTTACTTTGATAATCATACAAATATAAGCATTGTTTCCACCAGTGGCTGATGTTCCAATGAAGAGTTTAAAAGCTCGCTTTACTATTAAAAAGAAATGTAATTTAAGAACGAGTTTTCTTTTACTCTACGTATGTCGTATTAAAAGAAATGAAAAAAATACGAATGTTTACATTGATATTTGTGTGCCTAAATTGATCTTTATCGATGCTATGTTAATTAACATAGAGAACAAATCCGTTTTATTGTACTTTTAAGTATATTAAAATCTAACAATGATTTACATTTTGGATGTGAGTCGTGGTTAAAATCGCATAACTTACCAGCGATACGAAATTAATCAACAACTTCAAAGACACGACAAATATCAACGGTAAACTAGATTCTTATCGTAATTAGATACTTTGATATTTCCTTGGACAATAAATGCCATCTCATTTTTAACGAGACACGAATCTACGCTAAGATACGATGAATTATTTCTCCTACGTATCTCAGGAATCCCGATAGAACGTGAAAGACTTATTTGCGAGACAATCGGACGATGTTGATTAATTCAAGTAATTACGATCGTGTCTCATATATCTGACTGAATTTCGAACAATCAAGGGTTAGAGATACTTCGCTAAATAATCCAAATAGTACAATTTGCAAATATTCTCATACGTGTAAACGCGCAAATTTGTAATACTAGCTTCTTCTCATTTTGTTTTGTTTTCTTTTCTTTTTTTCAAATAGTGAAAAATGTGTATATATAAAATTGCACAGCATAGGTGTTACTTTATGTAGTTTCAATTCGTAATAAAACTTTGTACAAAAAGTGTTCTTTATATTCATGCTATCTTGATCAATATAAAATGTTATCCTATGTCATCTATGCTGTTTAGTTTTATAACATTTGAAAAGTATCGAAGAATTGACAAATCTTCAAAGAACTTCTTATTCCAATGTTCTCATTTTCGTGTAATTCGTAAAATGACCATATTCAAATTGAACGGTCCTAAAAGTAAAATTGAATTTCTAGGGAACGTACTTGAAAATCATTCGGATTGTAATTGATTAGATTTCTACCTCTTACGTAATCAAATTCGAAATCGATTTCGTTCATTATCGATGTTCTCAGAATTTTACACGCGAGGATTTTAACATTCTTACTTTCGCTCTTTTTTTAGTTTATTTTAAAGTAAGTTCTTGTAAAGTGAAAGCATCTTACGTATACGTATATATTGTGTACAGACTATGAAGGAATGCTTTGTTTGTTTGTTTAATTTTTTAATTCGATAAATATAAAAAGATATATATCGATTTCGATTTATAGGAGTTTAAAGGAAATATACATAAATCTAGTGTACCATGAATACTTTACGATTATAACTTCCAGCGCTCATTAACAATTTTGCGCACAGTGTTCATTTTCTAAAGTTAAAATAACGATTTAAATTTACGACGACTCAATATATTTTATCTATTATTATTATAAAAAAAAAGAAGAAGAAAAGAAAAAGGAAGAATGTTTTATTCGAAACAATTGACATTGTTATCGAATATGAAATAATAACATAATTTATATTATCAATGGACATCGTACGTTACGTCTATTTTAATGCCCGCCAAATGTTATCACACGTATACATCTTAATTCTTTTAACATAAAAGTTTAATATATATATTTTTGTTAACATAATTTTCTAAGAACTTTTGTATTAACTGACTGGCAGTTCTTAAATTTAACATGATACTCGTCATTTAATAGTACACTGAAACTACTGCAACGATACAAATGTAATAATTAGTTTATAAGATAATTCAAATTAATAAAAAATCATTTATATATATAAAAACACAAAAGAAAAAGAGAGAGCGAGAGAGAGAGAGAGAGTGTGTGTGCGAGAAAGAGAGAGAGAGAGAAAATAGACGCAGTTTATTGACCCGATGATAATGTAAAAGACGGTATCGTCGACGATGTGCGTTTATGGGATCATGTAAATTAAAGAAATGTTTCTCGATTTAATTTGCATTTATTTTCGAGCACCTAAGTAAATATAAAATCGTTATACGTCTATATGATTCTGTATGTAACTATATCACTGTCATGTTACTGTTTACTATACGTAAAAGCTATCTTCTAATTACATACGAAATGGTAAATGTAGGCTTGTGTGTATACAGTAATATATATGGCACGTCAGTCTGTACGTTTAATTACTTAAATCACTTAATAATAATTATTAAATACTACTGTATTGTTATCTGTCGTCAAATCTTACGAACTGTTTTGTTATGTTTGGCATTGTTCATGGCGAATGGCTCTAGCACTACCGTATCATTTCCATGTATTTTTGTTTATGCTTGCTCAACATTTCAGTCACTGTCACCAATTGTTTTATTGTTGACTGTGGAAAAAGGAATAGCATTCGTTAATTCAATAATGATATTGATATCAAAGAAACAGAGAAAAAGAATTCTATTGAAATTTCAAAATTTACCTGTGTCTTCGATAAAACTTGGAGTTCTTTCAAATGAGAAACACAAATATGATGCAATGTCGCCAAATCTCTTGCTGTATCGGACACGCAAGTACTTTTACCTCTCGGATCCGCACCCTCGGATTCCGGTTTCTCGGTAACATTCTATGATAATGTATTCGATTAAAATTCAAGTATTAAATTCACTCGTACACGATTTAAATATTAATTGACTTACGGATAATTGATCGAGAAAAACGACCATTCGTTCTTTATTCTTTAGAATGAATGGATTTACAACTTCCATGTAAGGTTCTTTGCCACCGAATTCTACCAGATTCGCTAAATTTTGTAAACATTTCGCGACCATTACTAACGACCTATGAAATGAAAAGTGGAAATAAAAGAGGAGGTAATTAATGCATATATCGTGTTTCTCATGCTCGATATAGACCTACCCTACCTTGCAGCTGCTGGAGGTGGTGGTTCAGCTATTAAATTAAATGATCTAGGATTCAATATGGCAGGGCAGAGTAGGCGTAAAAATATGAATCCACTGACTACCCGTGTTCTGACTAGTCTTTCGTGTGGCCATTTGGCAACTACTGCTCTTTGCAAACATCCGCAAATGTATCTCAAAGTCCTCGGACACGCGTCAGGACTTGTAAAAATGCTTAGCGTTACTTCATCCAAAACCTTTAAAAGAAAACATGTGACTTGAAAGAATTACTTTCTTGCCAACCCAACGGCAGTAAGATAGATTTTAAAATGAATACACACTTGCAATAAAAATTCTGCATTGCTGCAAGCGTCTTCGGGCGAATCCATCTTCGTCGGATTCAATTCACAGCTTTGTTTACTTTCAATCAATTTTACTATCGTGTCGCGTAAAGCGGCCTTTAAGAAAGAAGTACAAACTGATTTCATATATAGATCCATTAAAGTTGTTGTAAGGCTAGCAGCCCGGAAAAGTGTCGGCGTTTCATCTTCCTTGTCAACCTACGTAAAACAATAAGCAGTTTGTAACAAAAAATTGTTCAAATTTCAATAGAATCTTAAGTTTCATCCGCGAAATGATACACTTACCTCCGCTTGATTCAACGATCGTAAAAGATCTGCCTCCTTTCTTTCATGCCTAAAATATTGAATACAATTTCATATACTTTATCGTGCCACTCTCTCGTAAAACAATTCTGTATACCTAAATATTCTAAGTAGACTATTCGCCAGTGGCACACGATCCAAATGACACACATCCGCCAGAGCCCTAACAACGTGCAATTCCGGATCCAATAATAATTGTTGCAACGGACTATACTCTTCAGGAGGCATCGCGAGATCGTGTCGATACCTGTAACATTCGTTGAAACGAACGCGGACAATAACAAACTTCGGTTAAAGTCGGGTCTCGTCCTTTAAACGTTTACCTCAGACGTAAACGTAGCGCGCCCCATTCACCTATCGGCGTGACCCCGGATAGAGGATACCACTCGTCCATTTCCTCGCCGTTCGTCAAGCTGGACAGTTCAACCGTCAACTCTGCAACTTCTGTATCTTTGCTGCGTTTACCTTTGTTGTACAGCGTTAAGGAAAACGACATAACATCTGGCGGTACGTCTCTGCGGAAGAATTATACAGTGCGATAAAGTTTCGAGTGATACGCAGTGTCGTGTAATAACGTGATTATCTCGGTGTTTCGCATACGTACTCCAGAATGAATTCCTCATCCCAGAGCGGATGTAACCCAGTTTTAACCTTTGTGCGAGCAACTTTTACATTGTTTAGAGCCACTATGATGAATGGGTTTGGTACTAGCTTATATGGAAGTCTATGTGCGTCTAAGATGTGCAGATGTAACGAACGTAATTCACGAAGACGAGCGACCTTCGGAGCACGGGTAAGTTGTGATACACATAATGGTTTTAAGGCATTAATCCAGTCTAAAGCGTTTTCGGAGTTTGGGGCGGCCAGATACGTTATCGTGGCTAAACATGGTAAAGCACGTTCAACTAATTGAAAGCAATGAGGCCTATCGAACACGCTTTCGTGGACCTAAAAAAACTATACTTCAACAACACATGTCAATAAGAATTTGTAATATTACATGTTTCTGGTTTTTTTTTTTTTTTTTTTACGTTTAACGATATTTCATCAAATTTATGTCATGCACTTAAACACCATGATAATATTTTAATATCGTTAGCTTTGAAGCGAGTATACTTGTATGCTTTACAATTTGTTAGGAGACACAATTATACATATAGGTAATTCATTGGTATAGAGTTTTTTTCTTACCTGATACAAATAAGCACAGCTTAAATCGATGAGACCTTTAGGTTTGGTCCGTTTCGGATTGTCGTACAAGTACAAATGAGTATCTGTTGCGTCTACTAATAGTACAAAATAGAGTGCTTTCCATTTCTTATTCTTTTCTGACTTTTTCTCCAAGTATCCTTGCATTTTAATCCCTTTATTCTTCTTCGCTCCGGATTGCTCGCGACATTCCCTTAAAGTCGCATATATCTTTTCTGCGTGTTGTACTTCTCTATTGACCCTTACGCTGCCATCTGGTTCGGTTACCATTGCTTGAACCAAAGTATGGCCCTCCACTATCTGTTCCTTACGATATCTATAGTAATTAAAATGAGTTTTTTTTTCACAAATACATAAAGTTTAATGAAATATCTTACACCAATCAAGAGTATACCTATTTATAACGGCATCGAGACACTCGAACGTTCTTCCACCCATAAGGTAGCGTACTCCTTTCTTCTCGATTCTAAATCTTTGAATCTGATTGTTTATATGAAAGAAAAGTGAATAATCTCCTGGACTATTGTCCGAAGGTCTGACCTAAGATAAAATAATGCATGCTTGTAATAAATATTCTGTTTATTTCTCATTAACTTGCCATTTCTTGAAAAATTTAAGATAAGTGGAATAACAATTAGATGCACACAACTTACTAGGAAACTCCCAGGTCCTGCTTTCACTAACATATCAACGGCCTCGCTTTTAGTCACGTTAGGATGAAACCATGAAAATACGGTGTTAGGATCAATAGAATCATCCAAATCCTCCACTAATTCCCGAAAAATTAAACCCTGTTCACCGGTTCTATGAGCGGTGACCCATAGCCAACCATCTCCCATATCATTGTGCACGAAAAATATGTCTCCCTTTTGAAAGCTCAGCTCATCTGTGTCAGGCATTTTTGTATATGGCAGTATTGCGACTATTCGTTTTTTATCGTTTACTGGTTCAGGAGGAGGAGTAGGATGTATAAGTCTTTCTCTCTTTAGAAGATCCGAGCAATGAGTATAATATGCAACAAGGTCTGACAAACTGTTAAACTGCCTGCCTCCTGCAATTAGAAATTATACTTTAAATAATTTGTTTAAAATAGGAAATTCTCCCTTATCGAAAAATCGACATCTTACCAATATAATAGTCGCCGCATACGGCTGTAATTCTAAAATGATTAATACCAGTTCTGCCCAAATAAGACAAAACATAACTCCCAGGCTTTCTGTCGCTTTCACGCACTAAATAACTACCCATTTTACTAGCATCCCATAGTCTTTCCTCTGCAGTGAATCTATCTAATCTGCCATGATACCACCTACAAAGTTTTGATTCATTCGTTTTATCGTTCTTCCAGAAACTTTAAGGCACAAAATTCTGGTGTAAGTTAATAGTTATAATGTTCTTAATAATTAGGCTCTCACTGATTTTCTGGAGGAGCTGTTAACAGCGTCGCGTTTGCACTGTCAGGTTCTTCCGTGTCTTGTACATCATCCGGTATATTTTCCAGAAATGGATCAAATTCATTCTCTGCATTCATAGATTCATTTTGCCCGCCATCCTCGCTTCCCGTACTAGGAGATCCACCTTTGCTATTGTGATCCATCTAAGTAATTGTAAATAGAAAAATTTATATTCACAAAAGAATTAGAATAACACCGCTTACATTTCAAAGAACATAAAATTTAAGTTACACCTAGCTTAGAACAAAGACTCTCAAAACATCGGAACAATTCGTAAAATAGATCGGAACGAAACTCATTTTCAACGGTATATCTCGATATACAACATATATTTATGTCAACAAAAAATAAGTGTCATATAATAATATGTATTTATACTCCTACTGTATCTACGCTTCTTCAAAGTCTTCCTTTTCGATGTATAAATCGAGCCAAAACATCATCCGCAAACGGTACCGATAACACCGATCTATCCGAGTAAATATTTAAGAAAACTAATTTAAAATCCCTCGGAACTCTATTACGATTACAAATTTCTACAAATCACGGAATAATAAATCATTGTACGTTTCTTTTTCATCGGTGTTCATACATTATTTCCAACAATGATCTGATAACGGATGAATAATCCGAGATGAATAATACCCTTACGTACCTTAGCATTGTTCGAAACGCTCGGTCCTCCACGCACGAATTCTGCCATTTTCAATAACACGCACTCTTTCACGTACACGTTTATGAAAAAAACTTAAGTATATTAATTGAACGGCATCCGTTTTATTGCGCTTCTCCTTGCCGCGATTATTTACAAATGTAGGCTGTTATTGATATAAAATGTATTGACGTTTCCCGGCAGCCATTTTACTACTGCACGCTCTGGCCGCAGATTATCGTAAAAGGAACTAATGAATTTTATCCTTTAAAGTCTTTTAATTGTAACGTACATTCACGACATATCTATGGCATTATTCACTCACCCGGCGTGGAGGAGAAAAAGATTTATTTACCGTGGACAGTGATATTTTGTCGAAACACTTTTATAAATGATTCACCATCGACGATGTACTTGTAAAGACAGTGAAGCGGACTCTGTACAATTGTCGCTGTAATTATAAATCGTATTATTGATAACGTTATTATTGATAAATCTTAATGCTAAAGGTATTACAATTGTATGAAAGAAATTGTAGATAAAGCATCTGTTAATATTGAACTGTAAGATACAGTTTTCATAAGTCCTAGTGTTTTATTGTACATTTACGCTGGTTGCGTGTAAGCCTTCAAAAATGGCGGTTTTCTGTTTTGACCAGTTTTGACGTGCGTCAAGTGCATTTACATACGATTTCTACTGCTAGGAGCATTCCTTAATATTTTATATTTATTATAATCAACCTCTAGTCGTAATGGCAAGTTTGCGCATCTCGTTATTTACAATCTGCTTACGATTAAGCGCACAATTAAATATAATTAATTAACGAAAAATTCTTGAATGAGGCATAACCTCATGTTACTTTCGTGTCTAACCTCATCGATGACCGTTACAAAATCGTGAATTATTTCAGAGAACTCGGATAGGGCGTATTTATTCGCTTTTGCTATATGTTTGTTAATAGAGCACCGATTCTAGCAATAAAAAAATTAATCTCACAGTTCGGAATTGATTTTTAAGTCGCTTTTAAGAAACCGCGTAAAGACGTATTATACACTTAATTATCGAAAAATTTTTAAATGAGCTACCGTCTCGCACAATCTGCGTATCTAATTTCATCGATGAGGCTACGATTTAAGCAAAATTGGGAATTATCTGAAAATAATCGGTTCTTTCGGGGTGCAGTCTGCCCTATTTAATTTCCAGAGCCTGCTAACGGTAATTCTGTTGATGATATGCACGTGCACCTATATCAAGTCCTTTGTACCCACTTTACTGGACAAACGAACAAGAAAGTTCAGGTATGTGATTCCATAAAATGATATGAATATGCTGTAAGTCTCACCAAAGGTAAGATTTGCAGCTGTGTACTAATAATATTCAACGGTTAGTTTCCAGGGTACTTTATGGAAATGTGCTAGGATTGGCGAAAGAAAGAGCCCTTACGTGGCATTTAGCTGTCTTTTCATGGCATTCAGTATTTTATTCTGGACATAAAATACTACCATGGGACATGACAGTTTAAAACCTATAATCGGTGACGTATAATCACGGGGGTATTGAATGTACATAGATACATCGTGTTAAAACACGAATAAAGTACAAACTGATATGTCTGATTTTAATGGGCAACTGTATTTACTTCCATTCTTTCCGCGACACACAAAAAATACAGCTATTTTAACTAATTTCTAAATAAAAAAAAAGACAAACATTGCTATTTATATGGTATGTTTTATTTGTCAACACGTTATTTCCTCCGAAGCTATATAATTATCCAATTTGAGCACATTTTCTCATTGTATTCTCATAATATACTTTTTTTTTTCTTCTATAAACAACAACATTCTTTTAATATAGTTATTGTAGAGTTATTATATTGAGCATCGTTTTATGATATACAGTATTCGTTAAATAGGTACATTTAACATATTTCTTTTTACGTCGCAAATATACTACCTTTCCAACGACAACGAACCACACATTGCTACTAAAAGACTTGTATTCCGTAACGGAAAACAGCGCGCGACGTTGGCATTAAATATCAAAGAATCTTTGGAGTCGCTCAACCGTCCAAAAACTCTTTCACATGTCCTAATCACCGATGTACATTCGCGCGACCGTTTTAATTACGGAATAAGATATGGTTTGCGGTTTTGCGAGGAACATGAAAAACTCATACAAACCGCAACCTATTAGGAACATTTATTGTCAGTTCCCTCAAATAAGAAAATATCGTTGACGCTTGCATACACATATTATATATCACAAATAATTCTTATGCTAAAATGAATAACGCGCTTTGACCGTTCGGTGCTTTCGTCCGTGCGATATCGAAACGACGAGCATCCTCAGGATCGTTTGATCGGCATTTTTAATTGACCGATCGATAAATAGCCGAGCGTATCGGACAAAGCATCGGCAATATCGAGAAAACGTAGACACAAAAATATTTGCAATTGAAGAGCGTCAGGCGTACAGAGGATTCCTCGCATTTAACCACTTCTAATTATACATTTACGTTGTGGTCTCTCGCTTAATTAACGTCATTATGAGGTACATTATTTATCTACGGGTTAATTAAAAAAATACACAAAATAACGAAATTAACCGAGCTAATATCTTTCTAAAATATTCAGTTTACGATATTGATACGCCCTACGGATATGAATCTGTCTTAGATATGAATGCGCGTTAACGCTTCGTTTCGGATGCCATTTACAATTTTCCTTTCACTTCTCTCCCTTTATACGTATCATTATAAATAAACATATTATCTTATTACCCCTTACATACAAATTAGTATGCTAATTATTTGTCTGCGTTTGAGTATGATCGAACAATTTCATCGACCCTTTAGCTGCGAAAGGCGTATATGTATATATTGTTTACGGTCTCGCGTGCTTCTTTATCTACACAAGGTATATATACGCCCGGACGAAATTTCTTTCCGATACAATAATACACTTTCTCTAATAGTATACAATCGGTGAAACGGTTATAGAGGATATATACTATAGCCATCGACAATTTCCCTAACTCCCCATTCTCTGCGAGGCGTTTGGCAGAGAGCACTGTCTGATCATTATTACCTTATTCCACTGTCTGTGAAATTACTCCCATTGCAACACGCCCGCAGCATTTCACCGCTAAATTGTTAATACGTAGGGGCGTATATATACGTTTCGAGGAAATTTCATTCGACACGGAACATTCATTTGTTTCCTGCATAGACTTACAGTCGAACGAACTCGTT
Source organism: Cerceris rybyensis (assembly GCA_910591515.1). NCBI lineage: Eukaryota > Metazoa > Arthropoda > Insecta > Hymenoptera > Crabronidae > Cerceris > Cerceris rybyensis. The sequence goes on along the minus strand of OU342792.1, from coordinate 27,806,000 downwards.
CATCGGCCGGACACTTGCAATTTTCCTAATTTCCTTATCCGCTAGAAGGCGTTTCGCGTGGACCGTCCGAATTAGCACAGATTACGACGATCCGTGGCTCTTCGCGTTATCAGCAGCTATCGATAGTTATCAGCCTATGTTACTATAATTCAGCTTGAAGGTCGTAGCTCTCGTCGCAGCTAAAGGGTTGCTTGCAAGTGGATCGATTCGCGCGTAGATCGCGAATCAAGGTTAGAAAAAACGGCGCTGCGAATTGAATCGATGACAAGGGTCGTCACGACGACCTCTTACCAAGGGATGCTCATATTAATTGGATCGCCACTGTCATTACATCGTAATAACATCCATTGGACAGTAATTCCGTGCCGTTTGAACGTAAGTACTCTCCTATCCCGATTTCACTCCCGCGAATGACACTGGTGGCCCACTTGAGATAGACACCCTGCATGTGTAAGGCTTTTCGACGCTAACTCTTATAAAAACGTACACGCACACCACGCACGTACAGTTCTCCGTGTTCTCCGTGTACATTGTCGTGAACTCGACAAATCGGAATGTCAGATCGTTTACAACGTGAACCAACGGCGGCCTCTCTCTATATCCTTTTAAAAAAATATCCGACGACATTTAGTCCAACTAAAGAACACATTTCTCACGCTGAATCTCATCTCGACTCGTCGTAGAAACAGATAAAAGGGTCGTAAAAAATACATTCGTAAGCATACCGTCATTCTTAAATTCGAATCCCATCCGCTACTCCTTCGCCGAGATCGATTCCTTCCTATCCGACCGGAAGTACTTACATCATAACGAATTCCTGGGGACTAATCGAAACGAATCGAGTCCCGAACGTTCCTTTTTATCGTTTCTTTCATCTTTTATCAAAGTTTCGCGCCCTGTACTCCGATAAACCATTTCAAAACGATCCTCTGCGTCTCTCGTCGACCTCGAGGATGATTTTCACTGTTTCACTCGCGTTTGCTGAACGTTCAACGAAACTCTGACGATCTTCTCGACTTATCGCAGACCGAGGAAAAAGAGAAGACAGATCGCACGTAGAAAATTCGAACCGATCGACATTTCCGCGCAGCTTTGTCCTCCTGGATCCTGAGGGCTGTTGTTCTTGAAGGCGTTCTTGTCCTTCATCAAAGGCGCCCGAGGATCCACGGTGGTCGATGGCGTCGTGTGTTTATTGTGAAACCTCGCCGTACTTTTCTGCATCGCTGGTGTGCTCATCTGGTGAGAAACTCGATTGATCGCCGTTACTTGACCGGACTTTGATTTTCCTTTGTTCGGTTTCCTCCAGTTCGCCGAGGTCGCACGGGTCGGTGGGGTTTCACGTTCGATCTCTGAAAGAAGAATTCGCACGGTTTTGTCCGCAACGCGATTCAACATCGAAGGAAACACGGATAAAACGACACCGAGGGGAATTATGCGAAATACTTCCAACAAAAGTCCCTCTTCGTCGTGTACGTGATTTTCGTGGTGAATTTCGAAATTCGCTTCGCTGAGCCGATATCGGCTTCCTTCGCGTATCGCTTTTACCGTTTCTAGTCCCGCGGATTTACGAATGCCTTTTTGCGAAAGGATAAAAGTGCCGTTTCGCGTAGTTCCACTTTAGAAGAGAATTTAGCTGGAGCTTTAAATTGTGTCGATCCGTGGTCATTTCGTAACGTAGGCAAAAGTGACGAGGTTCTTCTTTGCGATACGAAGATTGAATTCTTTCTTATTTAATTGGTATTCGCCGCAACGAATACGATGAGAAGTAGATACAAATAATAGGGTTTTCCGGAGCATGGGAACATAAATATTGAACTGGCTTAAAATGTCAGATGAATTCACCAAGTTATGCAAAATCTTATAGGTACATGACAAGGATGTCGGCAATAGTACGGCGTTGCTCTAAAGCTCGAAGTCGTAGGGGCGTTTGAATGCTGTTGTACCCATGACAAAAGATGGGTACAGGGGAGTTAGTTAGTCTGGAGGCTATTCTCAAAAATGTATGCTGAACTCGCTCGATTCTTTCAATAAGTGATTTTAACTATTAACACTAGATTTACGGACGTTGAATCGGCTATATTTCAATAAATTAAATACATAATATTATAAAAAGAGGGATCAATAGGCAAAGAATGTGATCGTTTAAGTCCTTCCTCTATTATAACATACACGTGAAAGATCTACTGTGCCGCTCTATGAATTTCAAAATCGTTTTTAAAAAATTGGAACCCGTCAATTTGACAGTTTCCGTAGATCTAATGTTAAAAATCACAAATACGACGCAAACGATAGATCTCTAGACCCGTCAGAATACTACTACTCTACACGTTAAAATTTCAATTTCCCGTAATCCCGTGCAATCTCTCAATCAACAAAGATTTTCCTCCGCAAAGAAGGTCCGCTCAACGAAGTATAATTTTTCATCGTCTATCAATTGAAATAACTCAGGATGACCGGCTCAACGAGTTTACGTTAACAAAAGTGAACCGTATCGGTAGAAATTCCCCCGTTTAATCTTGCTCAGCGAAAAGCGTGCTTAATACTTGCGCGGGTGGGAATACATTAATATTTACCGGGGCGTGTCGACCGCGAGGGACGAGGGGGTTCGGGGTCGAAGATAAAAGCGCAAGTTGTCGGGGTATCGAGTCAGCCGGGCGTCGAGGTGGAAATTTGATGTAACAGGAATCGAGCGAGAAAATCCGTGGAATATCGTGCGTCAAAATATGACGTATTCCTCGGACGTAGAAACACGTCGACCTACCGTATACCCTGAGGGTGGCTTCCGCTTTCCCCATACTCGAAGAGGCCGAACACGTGTATTCTCCCAAATCCGTTTTCTCGAGGCGTCTTATCTTCAGCTCGATCGTCGTTTTCCATTCCTCGTCGGGGTGTCCTCGTTCGTCGATTTCGTATCTGCCTCTGCGTTGACGTATCGCTTAGATTTAGTCTCGTCGATTCCTACTTCGTCTCTCGTGCCCCCGGAGGAACGATATTGCGAACATTTTCGTTATACTCGGCATATATTTTCTACCTGTTTTCTCTTATCCGGTGATATTGCGATTGGCTGATAATCGCGAGCAAAAACAAAAGCCAGATTCTCCGGGGTCGAGGTACCAAGAAGGAGAAACATGTAGGACAAATATCTGGCCAGTTTCCGTTACGTGCATGTACGTAAGGACGTTTAGATGTGTAGATATACGTATATATACGTACCCGCTCATGATCACTTGGTCCTTCCGAGTCCACAAGTTAATCGTCTTTGGATAAGCCTCTATCAAGCAGATTAGAGAGACGTCGGTGTCCAGAGGAGAGCCCAGCAGCTGATTGGAGACTCTCGCGCTAGGCGGGACTGTAATTCCGGTCGGAAGATCGAATTTAATCTCTGTTTTTAGCCGGATGTAAGCTGCCACGTTGGGGCAGACGGCTGATAAAATTGTCGTGCTAATAGATAGATGGGACTGTCGATGGGACGGCAGTCGGTTTGAATTTATATAGCTGGAGCGAGGTATTTAGTGTTAGAAAGTGGAGTAGATTATTGTAGTTGCGAGGGATGGGGGTTAAGCAACCCCTTGAAATACAAATAGAACGGAATTTAACGCGTCAAAAAAGTACTATTTAATTTGACCCAACTGAACTGTTGTGTGCAAGCTTAGTGACAGAATTTCTTCGGGAATATGTTAGTGTTAAGTGATCCACACACTATTAACCCTCTACTATGCTTTATTTAACTTAAACTAATTATACATGTGAAGTAACGAACTATACATTTCTCTGTTACGGTTGCAAGACAGGGGCCTACTCCGCGTCGCCTTATGCCCATTTCGTGCCCTCTATTTTTTTTTCGTTCATCTTCCTGTAGGTCCCTTAAAATTCCCTAAAAGTTCCTGTAATGTAGCAAGTTCTTCAGGAGACTCCGGAGCTCTTCAAAACGATTACATTTCACAGTGCTACTAAGTTTCCGTGTAGTTTTCAAGATTTTCAACAATTCCCTGTTTCGAATAATTATCGTAGCTTTTCGAAGCTAGTACCGGATTTCTTGAAAACTTCGAAGAAAACGGATTAAATGTAGATCCACAGACGGGACTCGTTCGAATCCCTTCCTTAGCGATTTTCTCGACGATGCTTCTCTCGAGAAGCGAGTTATTCGCGATTTTTACCGCGAGCCGATTCCCAGCGTCTTCCTGACGCTGCGAAAAGCAAAGAGATACGCTTTTCCATCGATTTCAACGTCTCGAAAATATTTGATAATCCTCCGCCAATGATTTCCAGCAATGGCAATATTTTACCGAAATATTTCACGACTGTGGAATTTCATGGAAACAGTGTCAACGTTGTCGCCGGGAAAACGAGAAAATATCGCTCGTAATGAGAGACATTACATTATTAAAGAGCGATGACATTTCCCGGATGTATATATTCCCGCGAAATTTTCAACGTAGGAATTTTTTTCAACATTTTTCAACGTCGTCGTTCCGAACGATTCAAAGCTTGAAAATTCCCAATCGGTCCGAGCGAACAAAATGAATTATCGAACGGCGAAGCATCGAGGAAGTATATCGTGAGCTCGATTCTCTTTCCCCGAAGAGGCTTTTAATTATTCTACGGAGCAAGAGCTACTTTCCGGGCTTTTACCTTCTTTTTTTCCCAACGTTTTTCCTCCTTTTTCCCCGAGTCAATAAGCAAGTCATCGCGGTAATTTCGGGAGAGGCGCATTTCCCGTTTCCACGGCGCGGCTATTCAACTAAAGTATAATCTTGTACTTGAAAGTACTCACAGTTCACCCTCAGATAGACCCTCTTGCTGACTGCCGGAGGCACTTCGTTACTGGCTATGCAAAGATAAGCTCCCATTTGCCTCCTGCCTACCCTGGTTAATTCCAGCCTCTCGCCGGACTGGTTGTCCACTAGAAAATCGCGCGTTGTATGAATATCTTGTTGAAAGCTCTCGTATACATATCGCTGGCTATACGCCAGTGTTCACGCTTATACCAAATTACACGTGAAATACGTCCCTGCTGATGTACACCATTATAGACATCGAGTCGAAGGCAGCTTTTCCGCCAGATTTTCTCTACCGGCAGGCTTTTATTTCGTTTTGCGAGGTGTTCGATTGGCTTCGATTGCTGGCAAATGGTTCGACTTGGATTTTAATTGTTATGGATAGCTTTAGAGATTTATTTGATGATTTCAAGTACTTGGGAATGATATGATTTTTATTGGAATTTTTGGGCGTTAGTGTAGACTGCTTTTTTTGGTTTTACACTTTATGGTATTTGATGTGGGTTGTTTCTTTGGGATTTCCTGTTTTAGATGGATTTCGAGTCACTGAAGTTACGATACATTAAATATCAACACGTTGAATGCCACTGGTATTTCGCCAGTTTCATTATTGCTACTAAAGTGAAACTTTTTTTATTGAATTCACCTTCTTATGAAGTAGAAACTTTAAAGATACAGATAGCTAGATATTTAGTAGAGATTAATCTTTTTAACGACGATATTGAACTATTCAGTATATTCGAGAAGTTAGAAATATTGTAATTGAATAGTTACAAGAAATTTCATTGAATTTAATGCTAGATTTACGAAAGTGAAAGCTATTACACCGTAATATATTAAATAAAGACTTTGGAAATAGAAGGATCAGGCGGCAAATAGGATTATCAGTTAAGTTTGTATATTTTAAGATAAATATGAAATATTTATTTACCGTACTACGCCTGTGCAAGTTTGGAAGACGTTTCTAGAAAGGTAGGAATCCGTCAATTTGATGGTCTCCATAAACCTAGTGTTAATGGCGCCGGTCACCGATGACTCCCATGGCAGTCAACGTGTCAAATTCGGAAAAATTTTTCAAAGGTGAAAGTAGACGAACTAATTTTTAGTTCTATGCTTTGTCTCCTTACTCATTGTCAGTGTAGCCTCCTGACTGCTGTGATTATTTACACTAATGATAATAATGAAGAATCGTTGAACACTCAATCCAGTCTTGACAAAATATACCACGGTCTGTTTACCTCCATGGTTTCGAATATTTCCGATTTCCAATTACCCGAACTCTCCACGCAAATTGTATACAGACGTGTTACGAGTATCTCCACTCTCTGAAGCGTCAAAATCCTGTTATTATCCACCGCGACAAGCTCGACGATTTAAGTAACGATTCCACGAGAAATACGGGACGAATAACATTTCGATCATCTTGCGGATTATCGGGGCATAATGTTGGCGCCAGCTGCGGAATATCGCAGGGAACTTATCGTCGAAAATGGGAAGCCAGCAATTTTGTAAGAAGGACGAATGAATTTTTGAAAGTTTCCCGATATTCTTCCATCTTACGCTTCCCGAGATTCGTTTTCGTTTGGTGAATTCTTGTCGTTGATGGTTACCGGAATCTTTCGAATATCGAGGAATAAAAATCACCTTGTAACTTTATCGTGCGAAGTTTCAAATTAACTTTTATTGGCAACGTGGACCTACGTGAGTCTAAGAAACACCGTTGATTTTTCTCTTTTTATTCGAAACCATAGAGCGTGTAAAACGTGGTACTCGATGGTTCTGAATTAACTTTACGTTGAAATTTAATTTAAAGTTAAACGAAACATGTCTCATTCGCGCACAAATATCCTCGTACAATATGGGGTTTACGTTTCTCGTTATAGGAAACTGCGTTATACGGACCCCATTGATTATAACGACTGTACTAGACCAGAGGTCGTAGAGTTCAAGCGGTGGAAGGTAGGAAAAAAATTTCATTGCGAAGGATTAAATAGTTTTTGACGATGCATTTCGTGTTTCCTTTGGTCCTGAAGATAGTTTAGAAATTTAGTAAAAATTACTGCAATTTTAATTTTTCTGCAGTGTATGTGAAACTGAGAACTTTTTTTGAGACGTGGAAAATATTTTGCAGCGTGAATCGTTTATTACGTACAAAAATATTTCGAATTACGAAATTATATGAATCTTTGAACACATCTCACCGCTTATGCAGTAATTCTCGTAAAATTCGTTCGTTGTAAATATTCCACCATAAATATTGTACTCGTCAAATAGAATTATGGAAAAAATATGTAGCACCAAATGTAACAGCAAAAATTCGTCACTCTACGCCTCGATATCGTATCTTTCGCTGGAGTGCCATTACCAATGGAAAACCAGTGCGCGCAAATATTTATCACCGATTTTCACCTCGATTTTTGCTCACCCATGGCTTTCACGTTTCACGTACATCTCACCAAGAGTCACTTACCTACAAAACTTGAAATATATCTGCAAAATCACCATACACAAATGTCGTTCGGTGTCATCCTGAGTATCAGCTTAAGAAATTTTTCAACAAAATTGGGAACCGATCATTTTAACTGCTTAGCAGTTTTAATACTAAAGTATTTTCTAATTTCAAGTATTACACTAATTTAATCTAGGAAAAATTCACATTTATTCTCTAACAAAGTATATAAATATGTTTCTTGAAATTATTTTTAATCAGTTTCGTACGTAATGATCCTTCAATCGGCAATCATTTGCTTCCTTGAGAAAATTAATACGTTGATGAATTCAATGGAATTTAATGTCAACTTTTAAATTGCAATATTTACGAATTCTCCAACATATTGAATATTTAAATATCTATCTATTAGTGTCTTTAAAGTTTCTGCTTTATAAAGATGTGATTTCAATAGAAAAAGTTTTATTTCAGTAGAAATTATGAAATTAGCGAAATAACGGTGGCATTCGACGCGTTAGTAGCAAAAATTGTATTACAAATAAAAAAGTCCTACGATTTTTCATCCACTCTATACCTTAACTGAGCAGACAAGAAGAAATAAGTGGTAAAAAGTATGAAACCATAGAGTTCACGTCCGATATCAAAACAAGCTGAAATCTATCCCACGCAAGAGCTGCAAGATAATTGTAATGAACCACGATACTCGAACAAAGGGTGGAATTTAACGTACGAACTGTGAGAGCAATTATTAAAAAATTCTTAAAATCTCTCAACTCCATCGCAGTGTAATTCGCTGGTATTAACGTTGCCCCCCCCCCCCCCCCCCCCATAACTGCATTGTGTAACACGATGCATCCACGCTGTCCGATGCTTTCAGAATCAATGAATTGCAGTGAATTACATTATTGTCAACCGAACGCACGGCATAAATCATCGGGCGCATCGCGTCATTTCGCGATTCCGATAAAACGTGTCAGCCGGCCTAATGAGATCGCGGGATAATGGGAAATTTATTATTTTCCACCGACGTAATACCGTGGCTTTTCTGGATACGTAGCTTTACGTCGTATTGGTTCACGTTTCCGTTTAACGTATTGCACGTTAATTGTATAATTCGTGAAATTGCGTTACGACAAAGCAACGCGTATAATATTTCATTCGACTAATTAACGCGTCTACCGAGCTGACGTGAACGTGAGAAAGATCCACCGTGAATCGTTAATTGGCGTAGCTGCTTAAAATCCATTCGTGTTAATTGAATACTTCCAAAACGGCGTTCACGTTGAAGATATATACATACGTATCGATTAAGAGAGAGCAACTTCGTCGTCGTTAGCTTCGTCGTTAGTTTCGTTCATGAATTCTATCCCTTAGATGGGTGCTTAAATTATTTTCTCCCCTGATTTCTACCTCGAGATAACTCCAAGAGACGAGCTAAAATACTGGGAGCTTTATTTTTGCATTTCAGATTGATTAAGATTTAATTATATCTCAGGAATTATCCGCGGAGACTTAAACTCCCGAAGATCCTACGGATGAAGCGTAAATGAGCTCGGCCATCCGGACTTTTAAACGTCCCCAATTACGCGCGTAATTCGAAACTTTCAAAGCTCCCTTCGGAAATTCTAAGAGGCAGGATACATTTTTTTTCCCTCTCCTTTCTTTTTTTTTTACATTACGACGGAAAACTTTCATTCAAAGAGAACTCAACCCCTTAGCAGTTTCATTTTGTTCTACGGTCGATTCATGTCCGTTGCGTCTCACGATCTTAAGATGGCGAAAATCTTCCGATCGAGGAGAACATTCTCCTTGAGATTCTTGCTATCGGAGATGCGGATGATCCGTTAGAGCGTGAAGTATTTTAGGAAAATGCAAACTATGTAATACGAAAGATATCGAAAGTCATCCCGGAGAGTGTAATCTCCATTCGATGGAACGTGTTCCACCGTAATTGCTTTCGATCGTACATCACCTCCGTGTCCGCGAATTTATGATGTCTTTGGATACCGCTAAGCGGCCTCCGATGGCGAACCGTTTCACTTGGACGCTCAGGGATAATTAGTTCTCTGGTGAGCCGAAAACCCATTGAATCTTTGACTCGAATTGTCGAGTAGAATTTCATTTTAATATTATGTTCAATTATATTACTTCTCTTAGTGGAAGATTAACGCTAGATCTAGCTATGATTAATTAATTACGATATATTTAAAATTCTGAAAGAAGTCTGCTTGAATGAAATAAATGAAGAGGGCAGAAAATTTGATCCATTCAATCGCTCGTAGTCTTCAAGATAGACGTAGAAAATTGAACGATTCTCCAATTTTCTAGAGAAGCCACTGAGTAAATATTCTACGTTCATCTTTTAAAACACGAATTACCAAATTAATCAACCGTTCCGCCTTTCGATTCCTGTGTCCCTAAAGGAAGTTAAGTTCTCTACATGAGAATTCTAACTTCTAACTTCACAATGTCCCCACACGTTCACGAATTGCCTGTCGCAATTCTCCCGCCAAATTAATTCCACAAAATCGAATCTCTTGGAAAAGAATTCTACGCCTTTCACCGCCAAACCGAGTTTCATCGGTACCAAAAGATCCCTTACAATTAGAATTCTCAGAGGCTACGAAGAAATTCGACATTAGTCGTCGTTAGGAGGCAGAGCGACGAGAAAATTCGCGATAAAAAGTGATAATATCTTACCTGGTATCAGCGGATCGTGAAGACCCCTCATATGTATGACATCACTTTTCTCGCGTCGCCATAGAACACTAGGCTGCGGTCTTCCAGAGGCCTTGCACGACAGAGTGGTATTCTCACCCTCTGAAACGGAAACCTCACCCTCCGAGGTGCCGGAACTCAGTATGTCTGGAGGGACTGAAAGAGAAGGGTCGATCCATATCATGCAGAACACCGACGATCGGGATAGCCGGTTACCATTTACGCCTTCTTCTCGTAAAACTCCCACGGTGATATCGTCGTAAGCATTATACCGTCCGCGGGGAAAGGAAGCCGAGAAAATCTCGTGAAAATTTTGCGGATATAAAGATACAGCGTTCGGAATATTCTTGGACGATGGTTGCCCGGTCTTTTCAATTTGGATTTGTTTTACTGTCTGCCTGGAGCGAGGAATATCGCAACTACTTTTTTTTTATATTTGCTCCGCGACTGTCCTTGCAGAGGGCAAGATGTTACGATTGAGCAGTTTATTTGGAAAAGTCGTGTAAGTTCGTTTTCATCAGCGTCAAAAATAACGATTTAATCAATCCTTTGCGGACGAAGACTTTTTTGAAGATTAAGAGATAATCATTCATTTGACGATGGAAAACCACCTTTTTATCAGAAAGTAATATGGTTAATGTATAGAAGTTATAAATTATTAATTGCGGAATGATATTTCAACGGTTACATTTCAATATTTCAACTCTAACCGTGTATACGTGCACCGATAAACTCTAATCAAATTTGTTCTCTGACCACATATATGCGTCCGTCGTCCTCAAAGGGTTAATGACTAGTTAGATTAACGTGACATAGTGACCCTTCAGTCAATTTCTGTGCTCCGATTTCAACGATGCACTTTTCCATTCCCAGCATTCTTTCGTCAAAAGTGGAGAGTGTCGGGCATCGTTGCAAAGTACACGCAAAGTATGCAGGCATTTGCACGTTTACGTCGAATCGGCGCGTTACTGCGGGATTTATAGTCGGCCACGGTGGCGTTTGCACGGTCAGAAAATACGGCCATAAAGATCGACCGTGATCGTAGAAACGGGAACGACCCGGTACCACCGATGCCACGTTGAAATTCATTCGACTTTCTCGTCTCTTCTCCTCAACGAACGGAATCAGCTTAAAACTCTCGGCGTTCCGTCGTCGGAGAAAATTAAATACTATCAGCCTTCATAAAGGAACGCGAAACGAAACGAAACGACGGACATTTTTCACGATGGAATACTCGGTTTCTTTTGAAGAATTACCGGAGCCATTTCAATTACGCGCGTTCAAGTTGGACAAATATTCCCTATACAAACCGTCGGGTTCCGGGACGAAAAAAAAGGGGTGAGACCTTTCTAGTGTTTCCTCACAAAGGAATTTCATTCCATTCGAGCCGATCGCTCTTTCGAGTCGAATGCTCGGGCATGCATACGCTCAATGGATTTTCCCTCTCGCTCTGTTCCTCTGTCACGCACATACCATCAACACCGGTCCACACGTAGGTACACCCACGCGTTCTCGGGACTGGTTGCACAGGTGTACGGATAGGCGACGGAACGGGAACGAATAGAAGGCGGAACGCGGGACGCAACGTTACCATCCCTCCAGGCAGCCCATTCAAATCTATTCTACCGACGAGGCGCGCATATTTTCCACCCCTCGAGGTAGCCTAATCGAAACTCTCCGGGTTGCTCTCTCGCGCTGCTGTGCTTATGTGCGGACGTACCTCTTGTCCGTCTACATAGGTACATGCAGGTATGCGCAAATACATACATACAGTAGATACGTGCACGCACATCATAAATACATAGAGGTACGTTGTATGTACGCACGTCGTAGATATGTGCACGCATGTCGTAGATACATGTACGCAGAAACGCGTGCATATGGATCCGCGTCACCTCCACGAGCGACCGCAAACAGCCAGGCGTACCTGGCCATAGGAATGCGGCATAACGCGCAATTAGGCATACCTAGGACATCCACGCATCCCAGCTGGCTCAACATAGGCTTGGTGTTCAGTTGGCACATGTAGCAGCCTCGGTCAGCTTCCCGGAGCGGTCGAATTTTCAGCCGCGAAGTGGCCTCCTCCTCCCTCGATTGGCTCTGATTCTTCGTCTTCGCGTTCTCCAAGCTGACGAGAAACCTTGGCGAGTGGGTCACCGTTCGCTGACCCATCGACAATATCGTCCGATCTTCCACCCTCAGCCATCCCACCTGAGACAATCGAGAAACCGACGTTCTTAACGGAATCGAGAAGTTTCACCCCCATTTTGATCCCCTTCAACCACCGTTGCGATCCATTCTATAGTTGACCTCTCGAGATATCTGGACGCGTTTCGGACGACGACGAGGCGAATAACCGGGCAAGTGGACGCGAGAGTGGTTCTCGATAATACAGGATAGTACGGTGTTCGAGGTCCTTACGGAATAGGTTCTAATTGCGCTAATATCGACGTCGTTGGACGTATATCCGGTAAATTCCACCCGAATGGGTGTAATACTAATATCGAACGTTGAAACGTTCTCGGAGAAACTAAATATCTAACGAGTCTACAAACAGTCTTCGTAAAACGACCCAGGGTAAATTGTTCTCTCGAAAAACAGCGCACACTCCCGGCGGCGCGGCGGTGTCGGATCGTAAAAAGCAGTCGACACGGAGGCAGCTCTTTCCATCGAAACGCCCGAACGAAAGCACTGGCCAATAACAGGGAACTAGTCGTTGTTGTCCTCGCCGTGGAAAAGCATCATCGATAGCTTGCTCGAGGACCGTGTCGAGATTAACGGGAGATAGGACCTTTTGCTGCCGGGAGCGACGAGCACGTTGCTCGGATAAACGGCTAGAACGCGTCGCTGTTATTATATCGCGCCTAGAAGCGTCTTTGTATCTCGGCCGTGTTGCCGTATATACTCGGCCGAATACGCTCTACTTCCATCCGGTAATCGGTTTTAGTCGAGTGGCACGTTTGAAACCGGTACCACCTCTGCTACCAGCGCTAGCATCCTTCCTACCAACGCTACCAATCCTGCTACCATCGCTACCAGCGACGGAGGGAATCAGAACCTGACGAAAGGTTCAATTTAACGTCGTATATCGCTCGACCCTTTGCCACCAGCTATCCTCTCCCTTTCCCGCATCTCCTGAGCGTTATCTATAACGGCGCACTTGGTAATTAATCTCAAGTGACTGTTGTGCGTCCCATATATCCACCCGGCTGTACCCATACGCCTCGGTTTACATGCCAGCATGCGACACCGGTTATTCCTACCTGCATCGCACCCTCTCCGCGTATCTCCGTGTCCCTTGAGAATCGACGAGGGCATAGAAACGATGATTCTGCCCTTGAAGGCAAACTTGGGATGATCTCCTTTCGTGGAGCGTCTACGTGCCTCCTCCGCGCACTTTGATCGATAAGAAGCGAGCAAAGAAACGAACCGCGCGTTAATAACGTTGATTGATTTCACGTCACGCTTCCGGGGATCTCGTTCGCGAGAATCTTACGGAGCGGAAGCGCACGCGAGATCTCTCTGAAAGCGGGGAAACGATGGTGTGCCGTTGCTCCTTTCGTGGTTGAGCTTCTTAATTAGCGAGAGGTAGGAATTATTGTGGGGAGATTGGCGAGTTTGAATTCTTTTTTATAACGTTTTGGTGTTTGAAGGTTGTCGAGGGTGAAGAATTTGTATTGGATGATTGATAGGAGATGTAATTAACCCTGGTTAATGCGTTAAGTGAAAAGTGCTAGAGTAGTGTTACGTAATTAACAATAGTTAACATTTACGGATGCTAAATCTGGTAATATTAAATACGTATCTTGCAGAAAGATGGATCGATTGATAGAAAGTATAACCAGTTGAGTAATTTGTATATTATAAAATATACGCGAAATATTTATTGCGATACTTGTCTATTAGTCCATTCCCTGCCAAATTTTTCTCGGTTTTACCGTTTCTGGAAGAATTATTGTCGCAGGGTGAAAATAAAAATAATTCCCGAACACTACTACTTAAAAGTACAACTGAAACACATTGTTTTAAACACATTTAATCTCTGAAGCTATCAAATATCTAAATTGAATACTAAAAGACTTAGAAAATGCATAAATTCCTAAATGGGACTCATGGAAAGTAATGGGTTAATTTGAGAAAATTTAAAAAAAAAAGTAGGTACCTGTCAATTGACGACTGCCGTTGATATAGCATTAAGGGAAAGTTTATTCAAGTGGATTTGTTCTTTGGAGAAACGTAGCTTGGAAAATAGGCATTTTTATTGATGGCGGTTTGGAGAGATTTCGTGATTTTCATATCTGCTACAATATATAGGAGGGTGTAGATTTGATTGCGGATTCGGCATTGCTGCACTCTCGTATATTAAATCCGACTTTTTTCCCTATTACGGATTCTAGGTCAAAGTTTTCCACTTGTATCTCCCGGATGAAAAATACAAATAAAGGTCGATTGATTCAAAGTAAACTAAGGTGTAGGGCAGGAAAAGATTACTTTTGGTGGTCAGTTCCCGGTCGAAAGGGTACGGTAATGAGGATGCTTCAGGGACGTTGCAGCAACCCTCGGCCGGAAACCCTCGAGGGACGTTGAAACTGTCCTTGAATCCACCCTTTCTACGTTTGGAGCACGCGCCAGCAATTAAACAGTTTTTGACAAAAGTGTCGTGAATTATGGTAAATTTTAAACTCAGGATCGTCTTTTGCAGCCTTATTTTTGCTTCTTCAATTCGCTCAACGATCCATCGCTCTGGCGATATCTCGAGGTAAGAAATTTCAAGGATTTCCCAACAATCCAAACTCAATTCGCGATAAGAAAAAGTCGAAGAACGAAACGTTGATGTAGAACTAACCAGAAAATTCTCCGATTCTTGAACTTCCTTTCCGGAAGAGGGTACAATCGATAACGTCTTAAGCACTTTGTCACGAAGGAACAACAGTTTGTCCCGCGCAGAACGAAAACGGAAACCATCGTGTCGGCTGCACGGAGTCGTTATCTCGAGGAGGAAGATAACGATTCCGGTCGATTCTATGGTAGGATAATGTCAGCCATCCGGTCGAAATGGCACACTTATCCGATAAAAAGTTTCTCGATTTCGATTGGACAGTCTAAACTCCGCATAATTACGATGAACGTAGCCTTCTTTCCTATCATCGTATCCACCCGGCCAATATTTCTCTCGAAATCGAAATTCTCAGCAGCAAAAAGGAAGTAGAAGAAGAAGAAGAAGAAGAAGAAGAAGAGGAAAGCAAGGCAAAAGAGACGTCGATAACCGATCGATTCGATCCCGATGGCATCGAAAATACGTGGAGATCTTTTGTTCCGTTGAACGAGCCTCGCAAAATGGCCGTGGCGATAAACGCGAGGTCGTCCAGGGAGTGCGACGTGTGTCTCATTTCTTACGGGCGGGAAAACGAACCGCGAGATTTCTCGGGGAAATTCTGGGACAGGTTCGATGGCTGACACACATTATCCGTGGAGTTACGAAATTCCCCAGTGGGTAGAGTCGGGGCTTGGTACCCCGGCGGTGTAATATTTCGAGAGACCCTGGGCCACGAATCTACGTTAGCGCTAAGAGATTGCTCCCCATACCCCTTTTCCCGAGCTAGCCTCCATCCCTTTTCCTCTTCCGTTCCATTGTAATCATGGAAACAATCATTCTTCTCTCTCCTTCCCTCCCGGCTGCTTCTTCGCTTCGACCTCGCTCGGCCGGTTCGTCTCTGTCTCCCTCTTCTCTCGAAATTCACCCCCTCTTCTATCCACCCGCACCATCCTTCCTTCCTTCCTCCCATTCTACCCTTTCCCTTCTCTCTCTTCGCTCGTCTCTCTCTTTGTCTTGTTCGTTCTATCTATCCATATCCGTCCATCTTTCCCATTCTCTTTCCGCCTCTATCGCGGATTTCAGGTTAAAGTCCCATCTTCGTTCCGCCAACCGGAGGTGCCGTGTGGCTTTCGATGGTGGCAGTGGTAGCAGTGGTAGCAGCGATGCTGGCTGTGGTGGTACGGCGGACTACCCTTTCGCTCGCCTCCCCAGCAATCACCGATTTGTCTGAATAAGCCCCGGGCAAGTATATGCTCATGCTTACCCCGGGGAAACACCACTCCGGCCAACTCAACCCCCTCGTCTTCTCTTCCTCCTCCCCGTCGCGGCACTCTCTCAACATCATCCTCCTGTACTCTCTATTCTCGTTCCCACACCCCCGATCGGCCTGGCAGCGACTCCATACCCGAAAATACTCTGGTTCATCGATGCTTGATGGGAAGCTCGAGGAAGAAGCAAGGGAGAAGGGTGGGAAAGCTAGTTGGCAAAGTCGTTGCTCCGGCATCGGCGTCGTTGCCACCCTTCGACGTTGGAGCTACCCGCGTTAATCAGCGATGGAGAGGCATAAGTGAATTCGCGCGAGAGGAATGGATAAACGAAAGTTTGCCCGGCGATCTCTCCCCCGTCGAATCGACCGACGTTGAGTCTCGCGGTCTGAGATTCGTAATATCGCGAAGGGTGGGTGTGGAGAATCGATGATGATAACGGCTGCCGTCAAATTCTATTGGTTTTAATTAAATCCTCTGGTAATTGAAGATACTCCATGAAACGTGATTAACCGTCGAGAAATCGAAAGAAAAATTTCAACTTGAAGTATCGGTCGGGCAGATATCTGCAGCTGTTGAGAATCCTCATCGGCGAATTTCTACGTTGAAAACAAATAGAGAAGAGTCTCTTGGAGCGGCGTAATCGTCAAAATCGAACTTAACCGTCGTACCTTCGAAGATAAACGATCCTGGGGAAGTGGATGGGAGAGAAATTAACAAAATTAACCGAGAGAAGAAGGAGGCTCGCGATGAAAAATCGTTCCTCTTCGGCGGAGAGCAAATAATCCCTCGGTTAAGTCCGCACGAGAGCCCGCGGAAAAGCGCAACCGAGTTCGTCAGGGAGAAACGAATGAATGGAGAGCCGGACGGACGTTCGATTAGTCATTGTCTCGCGAGATTCGCCAAAGACTAGGGCGATAACGATAACGCGATAATTAAATCGGCCTCCGTGCGCCAGCCACGCTTTCCCGTTAAAGTGTAATTAACCGAGAACGAAGGAAGGGGAAGAGATCCACGGAGAAAAATGTACGCTCCTCTTCCGTCGATGTCGTCGAAGGGATGGGAATTTCATCGAAGCGAAAGTTCCGTATCGTTCGTCAATGAAAACGGAAAGCGAAGAGTCAATCGTCCCCGTCGGTTCTTTCATAACTTAAAAGCTGGATTCACGACGAAAAGCGACCGGAGAACGAACGGTAATTAAAGTTTTACCTTCCCTCAAAGGAGAACACCGCCTACGGGCATCGTAAAACGTGGAATTGCCATCGTGTGACTTTCTTCCGCGATTTTCTTGATTTTCCCACGTAAATCCTGACTCGACGAGGATACCACGTGGAATCGTCGATTTTATTACGTATCGGTGGATATCGCGAAAGAGAACGAGACAGATGGCGAATAACGGTGAATAACAGATTGAGAAAAAGAAGGGACAAGGCTTTTAAACGAATTAACCAAGATCCTCGTAATGATGCGTCATTAAAAATTCCGTCTTTCAACGTTCCTCGATAACGAAGTTTCCTCGGTAATGCCGAGTCACTGCTTCAACTCGGAAAGTCGAGGAGGATCCTCGCTTTGTATGCTAATTTATTTTCCGCGCATCGTTCGTGCGTTGTAGCTCGCTCCCGAGAAAGATGACTGATAGCTAAACAACCGTTTTGTATACCTCCAAGGAAACTTGAGTCATTAAGCAACGACGAAAGATGAATTAATCGGATCGTAGAGAGATAGCCACTGTGAGATAAAGTCTCTTTTCCTTGGCTACGCGAAACTCTATGATTTTCTCACTTTCCCTCCTTTTTCATGGCAAAAGTCCCCCTTTTATAGTGCGTTCTTGATCCCCAAATCGTTCGGGAAATCCATTTCTCCCTATTAAACGACCCTCGCCTCGTATCCGCGCTACGTTTTTACGATTTCGCGCTCAAGCACGACGATTCCTTCGCCAATAAATGCGAGGACCTCTGATCGCTATCGTGACCATTAAATAGTTACCGTTCTCGTTGGGAGTTTTTATTTTTCATCATTGGTTCGCTGCTCGTTTGCTGCCTACTTTAGATAGCTTCTCGTTTCGAAGGGGAAAGTCAAATGGTTCAGGATTTATCGTGGAATTTATGAATTTGTTTCGAAGGCGATTGGAATCGATTTGCTTGGTATTTCGACTTTGCAGTTATTCGAGTAGCTGGACGAGCTGGACCATGAAGATGGTTTTATTTGTGGGTAAAAATTGAGGTGAAAGCGTCCGTTCTCCTTAACCCTTTGCGGTCCTACGTTGAGCAGTACTTGACACAGCTTGTCACTTGATTTTATTTTCTGACAATTTAATATTGACTTTACAATTTCACAATTTTGTTACAACATTACCTAAATATCCATTAGTACCTATAGTCATTGGTATTGTTAAAAAACATAAATAACTTCAGACTTTCAGCAACTTTCCCCGCAAGATACCCGTATCAAAATCTCCATAACTAAAAGTACTCCAAAGCCATAAATCCTCGATAGAAATGCACCGTTCGAATACCAAAAACGTAAATCCATTAAGCGAAAAAGCAGAGTAGAGCGTACTATGCGCAAACTCAAAATCAAACACGCAACAAAACGAGAGTCAGCCGATAGAAAATATCGTAGAAAACGTTCCAACCAGGTTTCATCTATGCAACTTTAACAGTTCGATATCTCGATCTCTGCGTTCGTTACGTAAATACCCGATCGCAAAAAAAGGGCACAGGGGATAGTTTGTTCATGGACAAAAAGGAAAGGCTCGAAGCTTTCGCCAAATACGTCCGATGGAGTTTGAGAAACCATAAATCTCGTACTTTCGCCGGACGTCTCTTGCACGTTTTCAGAGCAATCCGCTTTGAAGTCTTCGCTCGTCGTTTCCGATCCTTCTCGTTTCTCTGACAGGAGAGGATCGTGAAAATGACTGCATTCGTAGATCGGTATCTCCGCGACGTAGCCTCGTTCCCCGTCGAAGATATTCCATGCCATTTTTTCCCCGATTCCTCTTTGAAGAGGACGAGCACAAGGACGAGGAGGGACGTCGAGCAAGATAGGACAATTGTGAGAATAAGGAGAGGGAGAGAGAGAGAGAGAGAGAGAGAGATGAGAGAAAGAAACGAAAGAAAGTAGAAAAGTTCGAGGGAGACTCGGGTCTCGGTGATTTGCCTCGTTTTACCATCGCGAGGAGGTGCCGCGGATACTAAAAGCTTGAGACTTGTCAGGCTCCTTTTTCTTCGAGACAGGCCAGCCTGGAGGCTTTAGAAAAATCGGTCGGGACGAGTACAAGAGTGGTAAGAAAACACCGGAGTAAACTCCGGGCAAAGTAAACAGGAGAAGAAATATCGTCGGTGGTTTTAGCTCGCTGGACTTTCTCCATCTTACGTCCGTTAAACGTTCGCCATTTTTATGCGAATAGGACGAAATATCACCGTGAAACTTCTCCGTTTGTGTATTTATCGACAAACTCTTCTCGAAGCTCTTGCTTCCAGGCTAACAAATTCCCATTATACTTTACGTGCGCGACGCAGCCCTCGAATCTAATTTTCTCCGAGGTGCGAGACGTCGCGCGGAAAACGCAATAGGCGCCTTAAATTCGAGAACGTTAACGGCGACAATGAAGGCAAAGGAATTTCACCCGAGAAACCTCCGACGTTTTGCTTGCCGCTTCGAGGAGGCCTTCACCGTTTGAGAAGTTTTCATCGGTGGAGAACTTGTCGAGAAGTAAGTCGCGCGGAATTAGATTTTCCGCGACGTTTGCCGAGCAGCCGCGCGTACGTACATACATTCTCTCGAGAGTTTCGCAGCTGTTTACAAATACCGTACAAAAGGCCGACGGGATAACACCGTGTAAGAGTGGATACCAATCGAGCTTATGCTTTGTTTTGCCAGAAGCGTTTTTCCCTTTTTGAGAAAATTTCAGGAATACGAGGATTCACGACGCCTAAGGACACACGGATCAACGAGAAGAATGCTTTCTCAATGGAGAGCTTTTTTCACGTTTGCAAGTTTCTTGCTAAGATTTAACTTGAAGATTCATGATCGTTTCATTATTTTAATAGAATTTAAGCGAAGGTGGATATAACCGTGCGAGGATACGACTTGATAATTCGCGAAGTTGTGGAAATAATTTGAAAGTTTGGGGAAAGTTTGAATCGCGAGGACTTTGAATACGGAGAGTGATTGTTTTATCGAGGGATGTAACTTTTGGCGAACAGAAATTTGCAGTTGTGCTTTATCTTTTCTGTTTAAGTGACTCGTTTGGGAGAGAAAGGATTGGATGGAGAATATTTACGTAATTGTTATTTTGTTTTAGCACTATTATTAGTATCGTTTGTTATCGTAACAGCAGGATCGATAAAAGGTTTTCTAGCGTGAGCCATCGATGGCCATGAAAGTCACGCAAAACAGTTATGGCGCGAAACGCGCTATTCGGCTAGAATTCGAACGAGACCGCAAAATGTCCTCACGTTTATCCCTCGTTCTCCAAAACGAGGGAGGAAATCCTTTAAATCATCAAAAGGCAAATCCACCTCGTTTCGATATTCCAATCAGCTATAGCGTAACAGTTTTTTTTTTTTTAATATTCTTTTCAAATAATATCCATCGTATCTCAATCGATCTTTTTCAATGGCGAAATTTCACCGTATTCTCTTAATTATCCCTTTATACTCCACTCATCGAGTGACGTCGCAAAAATGGCAGATCGAAAACGTTGCGGCAAACGAACGAGCGAGCTCTGCGAGTGGCGGAACAATGCGAACTTTAATAACGATCAAATCGCACACCACCGATTCCATAACGCACCCCCATCGCGGTTCAGTTCCATTCTTTCAAAATGGCACGTTTCGATGAGCGGCTTTCCCCATGGACATTGTTAGAAACAGCCGAAATTTTTTTTCACCATTCACCGTGGAAACTGCGCGACCGTTCTTCCATTAATTGGAAGTGGTACATTAAAAATCGCGATATCGAGAATAACGAGTGAAAGGGACGATGGAAAGTAAGTTGCTTATGGAGTATATCGATGTTGTTTTGCCATAGGATCGTCGGTGAGAGGAGAGTTAAGAGGCAAATGGCAGGAGGACGTTTCGGCGAGAGGGTGTCGCTCGTACGGTTCCACCGTGGCAGTTTCGCAGAATGGATTCGCGTGAATACAAATCTGCGGTTATCGAATATTATTCCTCCCTTCTGCACCCTTCAACAGCCCTCTCTTTCTCTCCGTTCGTCTCGTTTTCTCCCTCGGTTCGCGTCACCCAATGTCACTCTATCTCCGTCCCACTTCCCGCGGCACCGCGTGTACGGTGGACGCGTTAAAAGCGCACTACGCAAAATAATATAAAATAACAGGACCGCGGTGAAACGGCGGGCGCACGGATATGAGCGCTTTAACGTGTTTAATCGTACGTCAAAGCTTTATTCGAAAAAATTCCAACCGGGGAAACGGGTGCAACCGGCGGGCCAGGACGAAAATTCGCATTACTCGCTCACCCGCCTGCCCGAATGCAAAAACTCGCCGTGGCGGCTTGACTTTAAACTCTAATTAATCGATTGTTTGAACGATGTGCTCTATAAGCGGGTAACTCGAACGAGCGAACCAACGAACGAACGAACGCCCTCCCGATTGCAAAAAGGCCGAGCGAAATGACAGTTTCAATATCCTGCGAAAATAAACATTTGTACGTGCCACTAGCAGGCGTTTGCGTATGCCCGATTGAATATATACCTATCCGTTCAAAACAAATTGCGTTACCGAACTTATTGCGCGAAATCCCTTCTCCTCTCGATTTCCCGCCATTTCTCTCCACATCTCTCTCTTTCTTTCTTCTTCTCTATTCGTCGTTTTTCATTCTGTCCGCTGAAAATCCCACTGAATTTTCGCAACGATTAACGATACTAAACTCACCGTATCCTCGCCTTTTGGTATCTTTCATTCGCCCTCTTTTTCACCGTCGACGAACCGGTCAGAGAGGCGGTTCATCTCCGGAGCGAATTTGTCGTTTGAAACTCCCGCGGCAAGCGCGGGATTTATGTCACGTTTAAAGTCATTTTCTTCCACCAGTGATCCGGCTTTAATACATATTTCTCCCGCTACGGTCTCGCACGATAAATCAGCTTTAAACTTCCCGATGCTTTATGCCTCCACGATATTCCCGTCACCGCGGTTTTTATCGATTCTTGGCGCAAAACTTCACGCTTTGAATGTTTCACCATAGGCAGATAAACTCGGAGGAGAATCGATGGAAGTCTCTGCCTTGTTTCATCTTGCAAAAAGCACAATCTCGAGGAAACTGCCGAAACTTTAATCGTAGAGTATTCCTTTTCTTTTATTTTTACGACATCATCCCTCTCCCCATGGATTCCATGGCGAGAATCGAAATATTCCCCGCGAGACTGTCGCGGATATTAAGAAAAATCCGAGGAATACGCGAAATTGTCGCGATACTCGAGTTTCATCCTGGATAATGTTTATTGGCGCGCGAGAAATTTAATAAAGCCATCTCGCACGGAGAGGCAGCGTCGCGATGTTTCGAATTTCGCGGCGATTAAGAATTAATTAATTGAAAGTACGAAGGAGATATCGGGGAATCCCGGTGTAGACTTTCCAACGAAAATTCGACGAACGACGAAGAGAGAAATGGAGAGAAACAGTGAGAGGCAGAGAGGGTAAAATTGAACCCCGGACGGTCCTCTCTCTTTGGCCGGTGCACCAACACCGGCGCGTCCGGAGATACGCTCACGCTCCAACGTTTGTCCGATGCGCAAAGAGTTAATCACTCCCAGCGGAATAGCGTTTAATTTCATCTCGTTACCTAGCGTCGAGTTTAATGAATTGTGTACCTGTCGCGAACTTTCCGGTTCTCTATCCTCCTCCGTATCTCCGTCTCTCTCCTCCTCGCAGCCTCGCCCCCTAGTTTTCCCTAACAGGCAAAATCCTCGCAGACAGTCCCAAGTTTCGGTTTATTTCCACCTGGCGAACGGATACGGCCTCTTGGACGTGAAACTGTCGGAAAGTTGTCTCGACCGAACGATCCAAGGTGAGGAAAGAGAGAAAAATCCGGCAGGAGGAAAAGTGCACGCAAAAAGTCACGGAGGAGGGAAAGAGGAAGAGAGGGCACAGTGACATCTGCCACGGGCAGCCATGCGACCCATTTATTTCCACGGGATTACCCAAATCTCGAATTCTCTTATCGTCCCGTGACCCGTTTATGTATTTTCACGGCAGCTAATTAACGCTCGCGTCCATAGCCGCATCCACCGCTCTTCGGCTCACTTCCGTTCTCCTCCGAGCGCCCTTCCGCTCTCCTCCGAGCGCCCTTCCGTTCTCCTTCGCGCCCTTCCGTTCTCCTTCGCGCGCTTCCGTCTTCATTCGGTGCAACCCTTTTCTTCGTGCACGCCGTAATTTCGCTTACCTTGTAATTTCCTAGCTTCCGGATGGTGCAGAGCAGAACGGCCTCTTTGCCGATGGGCGCGGTCACATTACCGATCGGTCCCGCGAAACTCGGCAGATCTGCAAAAGGAGACATATTTTTATCATCTTCATCGCCGACTCAGGACTTTGACGCGCTTAATACCTCGCTTTACGATTCCTCGCGTTGTCGTTTCGTCGGGTGAAATGACTTTCGTTACGGGTGTTCTAAAAGTAGTGCAATTTCGATTTTTACGTCAGCAATGTAATTCCGAAAGTAGCTGGGAATTACTCGCGGGATGTAAGAACGTTGGAAAATATGTGTATAAGTATAAGAAGTGGAACGGGGTTGGTTCGTACGAGGACACTTAAGAGGGATCAGAAACGACCCTTATTTGCCGAGAGACGGTTAAAAGCTCGGCAAGATGGTCGATTTATGGCGACGATTAATGCGCATCCATTAGGCTCTCTTCAAATTTAAATCAAACTTACTTATTCCCTCGATAGATTTATGGGAAGGATAGAGGATCGCGACACGGAACATCGATGCAGAGATTTTACGCGAAACTGTGTATTTTGTGTAAAACGAAAAATATTTTACATCGCTTACAACGCTTAACACGGTATTTCGATATCCATGATTCGTTAGTCTCGTTAAAGCGAACGTGACGGCGCAATGACGGCGATTAACAGCTTGTTGGGGCATATAATATCGAGCGACTGCGGCTGAAGCATAGTTTCAATTTCCTCTTGCCGGATGAACCGTCAACGGCTAAATGCCCGAAGATGATACACCCGCGGTTCTCATTATGGGAAACCACCCTCGACGAACAATCCCCCGGTTCATCGTTATTGATAGATCCAAAGTAATTTCGTGGAATATCCCGAAAATTGTGATCCTCCAAATTACATATTATATTCAAAAAATTTCCAAGAGGTGACAAGGGAGAGTTTGAACTCGAACGACCCGATCTAGAGTCCGAGCCTCCATCTCCTATAGCCTCTCTCATCGATGTTTATCGTAGCAAGAGTAGAAAATGAGACAAAGTCTCGCCGAACAAATAGGAAGTCGAAAAAATTCCCGAGAGGAAACGAGACTCCCGGAAAGTTCTCGAAAGAGGAACGAAAAACAGCAGCATAGTTCCATGGGGAACGTATATTCGCATCGCAGACGGGGGAATCGTTGCCTGAAGAGCGTAAACGTTTTAGAGAAACGGGACTCGCAGGCTGGCGAAAGAGCCACCTACGTATACATAGAAGCTACTGGAAATATCCGAAAAATTGTCGGATAAAATCGTCGAGACGGAAGCGGTGGCGGAAGTTGCGGGGATTTCGGTGCAACAGAAATCGCCGGTTAAATAGAGGAAATAGTTTAGCGGAAAGGAGACGTATCCGAGCGAGGAGAGAGACGAAGGCGCGTGGCGCAATATCGGGTATCCAGGCGAAGCCGAAGTTTGTAAATAGCATCGTCGTCGAGCCGTACCGTGAACCGGGCGATCCGAACGGAAGAGCGAAAGAACGCAAGAACGGAGCCGGGTGCAACGATGCATCCGACCGATGCGTCGTGTGCATCGAACGGAAAAACCTGCGACTGCAACTCGTTGCTCCGGGTCGGACGATGTTCCAAGATACGTCATAACTGCTTATGGAGGGTAAAACATCGAGAAGATTTGGAAATTTCGAATCCAACCTGCGCCTCGGAGATGGCCTCCTTCGAGATGAAACGACGGAGTCGAAGAAAATCGAAGGAAGAACGGGAAGAAAAGGAAGAGAATGGAGATAGAATGAGAAAGAAAAGAGATAGAAGGACAAGGGTGGTGGTCCCGCGGAAAGAGCGCCGGTGGTATTATGATAAGATATTCACTGACAGAAACAGGAGAGGAAAGGAATTTTCAGCTTCCAGCGTCGTCCTCGTGGCTGTATCTAGAATGTAATATAAGGAAACGTGGAAGAAAATAGCACCGGCACTGAGCCTGAGTGCCCATGCGAGCGAGGAGGCAAAGAGGGAAGAAGAAAAAGGGTGGAGAACCCGGAGGAAAAGGGAGGGAAGACCGTAGAGGGAGGAAAAGAGCGTGGGATCGTTTCCCTCGGAGCGGCCGTGGGTGCGCCTACAACCGTACCGGTTTTATTTTATGGCAAAATTATTCCGGGAGAAAAATAATTCAATCTCCGTCGCGGTACAGGTTACACCTAGCGGCGTACTAACTCGAGTACCAGTTACCCGCAGTCCTCGGCCGATCGAATCGTCGGGAATTGAATTTCACTTTTCCCGATGCGCTCCCTGGGTCGATAATAATATGACGAATAACGCGAAAGCGCGATACCAGAGAATCGATGGGTTCTCCAACCATTTTTTTTTATTTTTTTTTCCATCGTCCTGCCCTATCCCCTCGGAACTCCCACTCGTACCGTTCTCCAACCGATGTTTTGTAATTTACGGTCGGCGCGTGCACAATTCGCGCAAACTTCTCCACTTTTCCAAGCATTCTATCCACCCGTTGAAAATATTTTTCAACCTCTGGCTAATAACACGCCCTTCGGCGCGTCGGCGCGGGGGCAAGTACTGTCGAGAATGCCGGGGCTCTATCTACCGTCAAATTGCCACGAGTGAACGTATGCGCAACGAAATTTTAATTCCCAAGTGAAAAAGTGGAGGATAGACCGTAACCAGCTCTGATGGAGGGTATTTTAACGAGTTTCAAAGTAGCACTGCCCGGAGTCTGGGATGTTAGCTGCGGTGTTAAAGGCACGGACTGCCAACTGGTGGACTCTGGTTCGAATCCCCCATAGGTCTCGACAACTTTTCATACCCAAAATGTGTATTTCTCGGAGCTGAGAAGAAGATGACCAGGGAAGAAATGTAATTCTAATCGGTAAGAATGTAAAGTGGGGATGGTATTCTTTCATTACGTATCTTCGATTACAGCGTTCTATTGGCGGAACTTTGGTCACGCATATTAATTGAATAGTGTAATTGGAGCAGAACATGCAAAAGTTTTTCCCCAATTGATCCTTAGCTTTCTTTCGAGCCCCACGCGCGACGTTATACCCAGTCTTTTGAAAACCCGTCTATAAAAATGCTCTCAGAAGGTTCTAAACAGAAATTACCATAATGCTTAAAGCCTGAATATAAAATAACAAGTATATCCAGGCAGTACGATTTCCACGAGAGAAATCGCGACACGAGTACACCGAGCAAAACGAGTTACGGTCGTTTCGGTAAGGACTGTGGAAGAACCGCGCGCGTATCGTCGAGGATGATAGTTTCCAAGACGGTTTTCTCTCCCGGTCGTAAAGTTGAAAATTTTCTCCGATACCTGGACGTCGAGGGATGCCAAGAGAGGAGAAAAGAAGAAGAGGGTTGATGGTGGTAGAAGAGAGAGAGAGAAATAGTAGAAAATGAGCCTTAAGGTCGAATCAGATCGGCCGTCCTCGGAACGACGAAGAACGGGGGGGTTGCAATGGAGAAAAGGGGGATGGGGCGCATCGCCACCGACAGGATAAAATATCGTGCGACGTATTTCAGATCTTACGGACAGCATTCGACGGCAATTCGTAGCGACGCTTACCGATACCGGGGCAACGAATCGAACGAGCCCTCTCCCTCCCGCCCATTTCGCCGGAGAAGAATGTTTTTACGTGTCGGTGCAGCTACGCGATGTCCTCGCGTCGGTTAGCGTGAATAGAGAATCGTGGAGGCATACAGATGTTCCGGTACTTTTCTTCAACGTGCCCGTTTTGTAAAAATGTACGTGTAGATGGAAAAGGAGGAGGAGGAGCGAAGACGCGCGTACAGACGTACGTATGTACATGAGAGTTTGTGTATACTGGATATCGGAAGTAGGTGATACATTTCGCCGGGTGTACGTTCGACAAATTACTCTCTTATTTCGCGCGGGCCGCACGCTTCCGCCGGAAGATACACTGTAATCGTTTCTAGCGGAAGAGCGGTTGAAAAATAGTCGCTACTCGGTAGAATAAAAATATGAGCAACTCCCACGCTCCTGAGGTGGAAATAGGAATGTACATATTTCTCGTCTCTTTAAGAGAAAATATTTCACGCTTGGGAAGCGTTGAGAGCATGAAGGTTCTTTGACGATGATCGGCGAACATCTCGAGAGGGAGGGAAGCGCAAATAGACGAGAGAAAGGAAAGGGAGAGGGTGGAACTCCTCTTCCTTCGCGACGGTAATGAAAGAAGCGCGTCAATGCACCCCTCTTTCGGGGGATAGTCCGAATCGTGCATTAATGCCGAAGAGCCACGGCAATAGAGATTTTCCTCAAACGGGAGTTTAACAAAGTTCCAGGTTATTACGACGGAATAGCCAACTTGGAAGATAAGGAGGAGAGTACAGAAGGTAGAACTCGGCTTTCGGTAGCGGGCAACTTTGTTCCGAGAGAGTAAATATTTCTCTGTTCCTTTTTCGGGCAACGCTCAGCAAATTTTTATCTCGACGAAAGCATTAATTTGTGAAAAAAAGGGCGAACGAAAGGCGAACTGAGAGCTGGCACGTGAAAAGAGAGAGAGACAGAGAGAGATGGAGGGAAGAGAAAGATATAGGAAGTTGAAGGTGCTCTCGAAGCCTTCCATGGCTCTCCTCGCGTTTCAGAGACGCTTAACTTTCATCGCTAAACTTCGTAGCACGATGCCGCGTTTATTAAACTCCTTTGGCATATTTGACGAGTAAATTTGGAAATTACTGTTAGTGTCGTCGGACCTTCGTCTCCTTTAAAGAAAGCAACCCCGGTGCGCTACGATTTCCATATTAAAATGACGTCCACGTTATTTGACAAACTTCCGTCAAAGATCGCGAATGAAATTTATTACGATTTGATAAAACATAACGTCTGAGCGAAACAAGTTTCAAACTTGAATTTCCATGGTGACGCGTTGTTAGACGATTCTACCAATTTTACGTCGTAGTCGCAATTTCCCAAATACGGTCGATGAAATTTTCAACGGTTACGTTAACCGAACGAACTACACGACAAGCTGGATGTTGTAAGATTCTGAGGTTCTCCAACCTCTTTTTAAATCAATGAGACGATTAGAATTGTTACACTGCTTGTTTGATGAAATGTTAACATTTAAAAGATTACAGATTGTGGGACGAACTATATGTGGATTGAATATAATACTACTTCCAACCAAAGTCGTGGACTTTCCTAGACCCTCGAGGCAGTACGCTGCTAAATCCGCTTTCCCACCAAGTGTCTGTTTCTCGTTCACCATAAACTCTCGTCACTAAATTTCTCATTCTTCTCTCCTAACGTAAATTTCAAGTCAAACCTTCTATTATCCTCCGAAATGACGTATGTTTTAGTAATAATTAAATACGAAACATCAGAAATTTTTGGGAATGATTTCAACTTTATTATCTCCGATTATATTCACAGCGTATCGCTTTCAAACATTTACAGGTCGCTAGTATAAACAGTAAACATGCAATTTCTAATAATATATAGAGAGAAAATGTACATTAACTAATTTTAATTACCGAACAATTGCAATTAATAAAAGCAACATCGGTCCCGTGAAAATACGAGCGCCATCTGCGCCCCCCGTTTAAAGTCTCATTCGACCTCGTTGTCGGGCGTTGTAACGCGTTTACGACTGCTTATTAAATCCATTGCAACACGGGCCATTTATCCCAGCTACGCAACCGCGCTCGTGTAGACGTTTCTCACCCATCGAGCAATTCCACCGTAATCTACTCGAAGAAAGCTCTACAACGACGTGGTAACAAAATCGGCCAACGTTTTATCCCGGTTTTCAGGTAAACCCCTTTAAAATAATTCCCTCTAATTTGGCCGGTAAGCCACGGAATTAATCGACCAACGCCACCGTCGCCACCTACCACCGCCGTAATTTACATCCTGCAAATCCTGTCGGTGGAATTTCGTGAACCGATCGTTCGTTTCTCTACGACTGCGACTATTCGATTCGACGATTCATCGTTGGAGCTTATTAGAACAGGGAGAGACGAGAGTTAAGTCGAAGGTTCGTTCGTCGTGTGGCACGACGACGTTGAAAGTACCAGGGTGTCCCTTTTTTTTTGCACGGTAGGATTTGTCGGACGTCATCGTAGTTGGCTTGGATAATGGTTGAAAAAGTCGGCGGTTGAATAGTCCCTTCCTTTTTTCGGCGGCTGAACTCGTTATCGGAGTTAGGTAAGCGGGGGTGTGTGTACGTATATAGGTGTACATAGTACCATAGTACCCAGATCCAAAGTGAAATGGTGGCAGAAGGGGTGGAAAGCGGGGGTTGGTTGAACGAGGGGGTTGAGCGCGGACAGGAGGGGTGGTCGGGACTTAGCATACGAATGCCCGATTCTCTGTTTGTAGGTTGGTGCGCCGCGGCCCGATTTACATAGTTATTATGATATTATGCAGACGCAAAAAGATTTTTATCATCGCGGCTGTCCCTGTCGCCGGGAAGAAAAAGGAGGTACAACTTGTATGACATACGCTTTCGTTTTATTCTCGGTACGATTAGCCAGCGAGAAGTCCGCCAAAGGATCCTATGATATTTCGTACGTAATGAGAGATTGGAGCGTCTACTCGAATTTGTTAGGAGATATTCGGAGGTCTATGGTGTAAAAGCAAACGATACGTTGCGTTACTGGCTCTCGCGAAGTTTGAATCGTGTAAGCACGGTATTTGCCCGTACATTAAGCCGAGCTTATTTTTCCTCGATGGTTAACCGGTCATATATTTCGCGTCTCCGTTCCAGCGAGGTCAAAGGGCGCAAAAGCGAAGAGGGAGAGGATAGGTTGAAATTTCAAAGAGAGCGGAAATTAGTTCCGCTTTTAATATCGATGTTAATTTTAGATCTCATAACCAACGCCAACCAGCTTGATTTTTTGCACGTGTATTTATTTCGCGTATCTTCTTAACCACCCTACGGCAATTCCTCCCCTTTGTTTTACACCCCGTCTGCCTCCGATCCTAGTGTTTTCACGTTTTCCCTCTCTCGTTTTCGGAGATATCGGACACAGTCCGCTTCGAATTATCCGTCGATGCGCTTTGATATTTCCATCGACCGTTGAATTTGTGTATAAAATTTTATCGATGCTTATCTCCCGGCACTTTGCCACGGTGTTTTCGTTTTTTCGCCGATGAATATCGAGCGGGAAACGTTGCTCTACCAATGCTACGATTAATTATTTCGTTATCCTCCGTCCGATTTCGGTTTCCATTACACAACGACAACCATCGTTTACGATGGTACTCGTCGATCCTTCCCGCGACGAACAATGGCAAAGCGGATTATCAAAACTGAAACGGAAATTCACGGAAAAGACTATGAATACAATTCTATCGTAGAATTTGCAGAGATAAATAATAAGAAGGATGATAATGCATCGATCTGTCTAATATCAAAAGACTGCTATCGTTCTACGAATTCCGAATGTTTCTTGAATTCGTTCACGAAAGGGAA
Organism: Cerceris rybyensis; assembly: GCA_910591515.1. Lineage (NCBI taxonomy): Eukaryota > Metazoa > Arthropoda > Insecta > Hymenoptera > Crabronidae > Cerceris > Cerceris rybyensis. The sequence continues at coordinate 27,775,135 of OU342792.1, read as the reverse complement.
ATCCCTCGGATCGTATCTCCGACGTATTCTCGAAGAAAACACCAGCACGTACACGTTTTTCTGAACGCACGTTTACGGTAAATCCGTTAACGACCTTCTTTCGTCGGGAGCCACGAGACGTTGGCGCTTCTCGAGGAAAGAATTGCAAGGAGAATAAGACTTTCTTGTTCGCGACGTTACGCTGGTATGTTTCGAAGCCTCGATATTACGAGATCGTCCCGATGGCTCTTCTCGTTTCATCGAATTATCCGCTGAGATTCGACCGGTCCGTCGTTCTTACCCCCTGTAATAGGATGCGATCCTGTATCTCCTGGAATACGAACAATGCGAACGGAATAAATATCTTATTAATCTCAAAACAAGGGGCACTTTCCGAAACGTGATAAACGTTTCTCCGCGGATTGTCCGCGAGCTAAGCGGACCTATACCAAAGAGGATTATCGAAACGCCACTCGAAGTCGAAGGAAAAGTCCATCGGTCTCAGCCAGATTCGTGGGACTTTAAATTCTCACGGCTCGAATCCCTGCCGAAACTTTTCTCCGCCGCGGAGGGCCGTAAATATATAACCCCGTTCGTAGACGACCCCCTTGTCCCCGTTCCTCACCTCTCCGGCGCGTTTAAAGTCGCAAGCTGTTACACCGCGCGACCCCCGGTTACTTCCCCGCCCCTTCGACTTCCTCTCGAGCCCTCCACCCTCTTGGCAACCCTCTCGACGAAAAAGAGGGACCAGGAGAGAGAAAGAGGGAGAGAGACAGAACTCGAGAAATGGAAGAAAATAGAGAGAGAGAAAGGCAGAGAGGGGGGGGCCATCCTCTCCCTCGCAAATGTCGATGGTGTGGAGTCGCTGCCGACTACGCCGCGATAATTCCATTTCCACGGAGCGCCGCGAATTCGAACTTTAATTAATCGAATTCGCGCCCGTGTCCTCCCTCTCCAGTTCTCTCTCCCCCCGGATCGTCGAGCCTCTGTCCTCTTGGGACAGGCTTCGATCCCGGAAATTAGTAAGATCGCACATGCGGAACACGGAGGTATCTCTGCCGTACGACTATCCACATGTACATCTACTTCTCTGTGTATTTCGTCCTAGTCCTGGTGCGTATGCGTGCACGTCTGTGCATAATTCACCGCAACCTACGTAGACGTACTGTGCGAATCATTAATGCCGCACGGTGGGGGTTCCTCCACCATTCCGACCGGAAAACTTTCCCCCGACTTCGTGCAACCGTTAGGTACGTACTGGCAAATGGGTTTGTTAGTTTTAACGGGCTACACAATGGTGATGCGCGTTTTGTAACATGTGTAGAAATGCAAATTAGTTCTATTAACTCCCGGAAAAAGAACTCGACCTTCCACGTTCACGCGTTGCTCCACTAGAGCCGAGGGTTCCGCTTCCATTTTCCAACCCCTCGGTCGTCTGCGTATTATTTTCCACTAACGTGCACATTATTCGAGTGGATCGCACGTCCTATCGAAACTTAAACTTGGTAGATCGATTGTATAATTGTGGGTTCGGGACGGTACCCTCCTTGACCCTTTGACTACGGGTTTATATTATCGGGGCAGTAGTTTCGCGCCGATTCACAAGATCTCGACGTTAAGCTACTCAGGCCCAGTACGCTGCTTAGATAGGTTACCACTCTCTTTTTCACGATCTTACACAAGCACAGAAGTGGAATAATCTAAGAACTATCGAGATAAAAGCGAGTTTGGATTACCATCGAGGACATAGTCGTCGTGCGCCATTAACAATTCACGCGGTACGACCCACGATGTGTATCTTTCTCGTTTCCGTGTGTACACGTACACGCACGTATGCATCCGTGGACATTTCACCGCTGAGGTGAGCGCGTTAGAATCTACCTTGACGCGCGCCTCACCCCAGGACACCGGTGTACCTGCGCGCACAGATACGCGTACGTTTAGCATTATGCACTCGCAATTCACGTCACGCTTCCTCGTCCCTTAATACACGATGCAGCTACCGGGTTTCCTTATGCGGAGGAAAGAGTTTATTAAAGCCGGCCAGGGAATTTGCAACTAAATGCTCCCCGTTAACGGTGTCGCTTGTACTCCTGGCGCTGGGATGCCTCGCTCGGATTGGAATTACGATTAGTCTGGCAGTGCGACGACCGACGGCGTTGAAACTAATTGGGATCTTATTTTGTTCATTGTTTGAAAGGATGGAGGGAAAATTGACGCGTGATCGAAATTACGAGCAAACAATGAGTCGAAAGGGATTGTTCGATTATGAAGATGAGATTGGAAAGTAGCTTTTATTTCATCGGTGAACATGTATTTTGCAATTTTGTTCATCGTTGTAGTTTGGTAGCCTGTGGTGATCATAGACTCTGTTGAAATGTCAGCGTGTCGACAATACTCGGCCGGTTTGACGTGCTTCTATTCATCCCCACTGATGTGTCACGTGCTACTCAATCAAGGCAATTGAGTTTCCTGCTCATTAGCGTAACCGAGAAACTTTCTTTGACTTGCCATTTGCTCTTCTGAAGTTCCTGCTTATCAGAACAAATCAGATGCTTCCATTTGTAAAACAACCCCTAAGTTTTCTTATCGAAACTTCTCGGCTGACAGTCAGACATTCGACCTCCAAATAAGCAACTCCGCCTACCAGCGATACAAGTATATCATCCTCTCCATAATTCCAAATCAACCTAAACCTACAGCTCTCCAGCAAAGCAACCCCGAAAAGTGAAGAAAAACTTTCATTTTCTCCCTCCAAAACCCCTAACCTTCTCTCATTAACACCTTCTCCCCATCAGGTTCAACAACCCCCCACGCGTATCCTCGTAGACTCGACCCTCCTCCCGAGTCCCAGCGGGAATACATTTGCCAGCAATTACAAAACTGCGCAAACACAAAGGAAATACACCCAAGGCGCAAGTCCGGGTTAGCAGGCACGTTAGACTCTTTCTTCGTCCTCCGGATCGTTTTATCAGCAGAGGTGGTAAGATCACTGTTGGCGCGTGAGCACGAACACGAAATTGCGTTTAAAACTTTGCTTTAAGCACGGCACAGAAGGGGTGCAACGGGATGGTGTGCGTCAGGAAAGGGTGTCTGGTACGTGCACGGCACTCTGCACTCGCCGGGACTCGCGGGAAGCCTTATATTACGCACTCGCGATTCACCTCACGCCTCCTTCGTCCTTTAATTCGTCCCTGTACACGTATGGTCGATGCGGCGCGTGTCCCCCGTGCTGTAAGAAGATTACTACTGCTACGTGAGTGCAAGATCGAAACAGTGTTCGGAAGCCGCCCTACCCTCGATATCTACCTGTCACCGATATGACGTGGTTATACCTACCCTATGTATACACGTACATACATACGTAGGAACATAGGGACATATATGTAGGGAGGAACATACGTAGAGGCGCGAGGTAGCACCCTCTGCCATACACGCGCGTCGACCGCAAACACGTGGTCACGTACGTCTACATTACGTGGCGGTAATTAACGTCAGCCTCGTCTTGCAATATCTTCGTGCACGTAAAGTCGTTCTCCGACGCGATCTAACCACCCCCCTTTTCAGATGTTTGCGATATTAGTGTCGTCTAGAATTCGCAGGGAGGGTGAACTGGAGAGGGAGGCCCTTCCGACCCTTTTCGTTGGGACGCTCGATGAGCGTACTAATTGTAAGGGCCTAACGAATAAAAGCGTTTATTGTGGAATCCCGATTATCCGCGGTAACTGGATGGTGTTCGGTGTTTGGGAGATTGATTTTTTTCGTGTAATCGGAAAGCTCTTTGACGGGGATAGTTGGTAATTGTCGAGAGTCACTCGTTACCGGAGGCTCTTTCTCCCTTTGTTTTTTTTTCTCTTTTTTTCACTGTCCCTTGTCTTTGTTATTCTCTCTCACATACTGGCGTGTGTTCTGTGGAAACTCGTTTGAATTCACGCGCTTGGAATTTCGTTCGAGCCTCGTGTTTCGTTACCGTCGACTTAACGTCTGCGATACATTTTTTTTCTCGTCGATCCCATAGCGACGTCCGTTATCCAACACTGCGAATAACGCAATTACCGTAGAAAAGCGTAACGTTGCTTCGTCAAAGGGAAAAACATTTAATGGGACTTGCCGATTCGAGAAGACAGGTCGATTAATCGATGGCACGGTTATTGGGCGCTCGGGTAATCGAAATTTCGATTAATGGCCGTCCGAATAATCGAACTTTCGGTTAATGCCTGCTCGATTGATCGTCCCGTTGTCGAGATAAAACACCGATAACGCATCATGCTCGCGATTCTCGCCAATGAACGTATGGAAGTCTTTCAGAAAGCTCGGATTTTACAAAGTTTATAATCCACCTATATTTCTATCCACAATTTCCACCAAAGTAATTTCAACTTTGAGACTCAATAATTACTTGGCACACTTAAACAAAATACTGCTCCAAATCTGAATAGAAATATAACTTATTTAAATCTTCAACAGTGAAAAATATCCAATTAATCGACAACAGGTTACAAAAATTGTTGAAATCACGAAGAATGAAAACCTGGGTACAAAAGAGTCCACGAGAAACGAGAAATCTCAGCATTTCGCGTCCAACGGCGGAATCGCGCGAATTTGCTTCCCATTATCGCGGAACTGGATTAACCGCGAATTGTATTAATCGCTTAATGACTCCCAATGATTTAATCTTCTCAGGAATATACGCTCGGTCGCGTGTAATCGTATCAGTGCGCATCCTTTGCACGTGAAATCTTGGCTGCACTGCGAACGAAGGTGGTGAAACTATTTGAAACTGCACCCCCTTCTATTGCGCGAACGTATTCAAGGGTATTAATGTCAGCTGCGAGGAACTTTAATACACTCGTACGTATTCTCGGTCGCACGCACTTGTACGTATCGTGCAAGAAGATAATAAACGTCGTTAGAGCTACTCGACAGAAAGGTATTTGCCAGAGAGCGTACCTCGTCGCTGAAATCCATAACGATTCTCTCTTTCGCTTTGATGGAAAACGATCAGGGAACTTTGTTATAATATACCTGCGAATTGGACGGAGATAAATAAATAAACGGAGGAGGGAGGATGAGAGAAAAAGAGAAAGCAATTTACATTTTACTTTTCGCGCAATTATCGACGTGGTCTCGACCCAACGTGACGATATATTCGACGAGGGCAATAATGGGAAAAATCCTCTCTTCGGGCACTGGAAACGCGGAGGACTTTGCAGAGGGTATTACTAATTTGTTTAAACGAACGGATTGAATATTGTCCATCCAGACCTGTCAGAGAGGTCGGCTTTGTGGAGCAAATTTCGGGTCGATCATTGTCTCGATATCGCTTTATTTGTATATCCATTAATACCTCTTTTTTTCCTCTTCTTTTTTTTACTTTTTCCCCCTCGCTCCATTGTTCTCTTTAGCGATATTCATCGGTGCTCGATAAAACTTTTTGACAAAACCTGTCAGCGGGTTGCACGAATACGGACCGAGTGCGAAGAGTTAAGCGGTTTGAATTTAGGCAATTTAAACGTTTTTCTCGATCGATGGCTGAAACGCGCGGGAACATCGATCCAGTTCAATAAGCTGATTTTCGGCACCAAAGGGAAGTATCCTTTGTCGTCCCGTGCGTCGCATTGGAGACTATTATTGTCGGTGCATCGGGAATACTTTGGAGAATAGCTGATAGTTTCCGTTAATAGGATCGATCGCGTCCTCCAAGCTGTGGAGTAGACGAATTACTGTATTAGCACGTCTGCTATAAAATCTCCCAAGTTTGATTAACTTCCAGTGGGAGTCACCTACCCTCTGAATTGTTTATACATACCTAGAAAGTGTATTTGATAAATTCCAAAGTAACTGTAATATTGTTGCGCCGGGAGATTTATGATAGATACTACCATATTTGAATAGATTAGGGATACTGCGACGTCCCCGCGACGCAGTCTCTTTCAGACTCTTGAATATTCAACTGTCCTGTTGTAATCCGTTGTCGCTGATGCGATGTTCGACCCCAAATGATCGATGTCTCGTATAATACACTCACTAATTGATTATTGATTTCTCTTACTATTAGTTAATAAGACAAGAAATTAAGTATTTTTATTCCACCGGACCGGTCACTTGACCTTGCCTCGTAATTAGCTTCAACACCATGCCCATCATCCCTTGCCACTTAGTCGCGATAACAGTCTCAAATCTCCACCTCTCGTCGAGTTACACCAAGATTGCGATACAGAGGCAAAACGAAGCCCACTTCATCCGCAATCAAGTACAACAATCCCCAACTCGACGATACCGTGCGTACTTGCATCCCAGGGTGTCTTAACTTACCCTAAGTAGTATTCCCTGTAATTCAGCCAGCATAGGACCGTTTCTCGTCTACCCTACGTTATTATTACCGTTATTACGAACGTTATTATTTTTATTACCATTATCACCGTCGACACCGCAGGGTCAAACGAACCGTCTCACCCTCGTCTAAACGTGGGTCACTTCGCATTCATAACAATCCTCCGAGCTTACCGCGGATAAGATCGTTGGGGAGCATGTGCGCCGGTGCTCCCGCGCAAGCTGCTTAAGTGGTAAACTTGTAAGTGGCGAAATAAAGTTCGGTGTTCCCTGCTACCGTGTCTGTGACAGTTTAATTAATATCTTTCATCCTCAAAGGAAAAACTTGGTGAACTAACCGGCGCGGGACCAGGGTGCCGAGCGACCTCGATAAAACCACTTCAACTTCCGAGCCGTTCTCCACCGACGACCATCGCGTTCCCATTCTTCTTTCGCTCGCCTCCCCTGCCGTGACCTCTAGGATAAACTTTTCCTTTTTCTACCACCCACCTCTCGTCTAACTGCCGATGCATCTCGATGCCCCACCGCGTTAATAGCCTCGAGCACGAGTGTGCGATGGAAATCGAGTGGTTTCGCGCCAACGAAAGGAAACTCGAGACGGTGAGGATTCACCCGATGAGATTCGGAGATTCTGAGAAGAATGACTCGACAACCTGACATCGGAGGGAAACGTCTTCCAAAAGCGATTATCGCTGGAAGACGGCTTTTTTTCGAGAACCATCCTTATAACGCTTCCCCTCGACTTCTTCTCGCGATTGACTCCGTTGTCTTTGGAGAACAGGGCTGAATTCTCCTCTCGAATTCAAATGATGTCCCTTCCAGACACTAATTACGGATTATTACCTGTAATTAGGAGTTTTTTCCTTCTTCGTGAAGTACTCCCTGATGGAATCTTTGGACGTCTTTTCTTTATTTTTGAAAAGTTGCGAGCCAACTTGGTAGCCCTGTCTAGAATAGTGTATTCTACTTTCAACGCAGTAATCGGTGAAACTGGTCGGTCGTTAGGAGTGAAAATGGAACGAAGACGATTGCTCGATGGCGACACACGCGAGGATAATGAGAGTCGATAATTGGCCTTAGTCGAGACGTCAAGTAAGAGGATCTCGAACGATAAGCCGTGTTCCTCTCGTAACCGAGTAGAACATTTGCCGACGATCGTGCTCGATCTCCCGAGAGCTAAGAGCGAGCGAGAAAGCCGTCGTTATTGGAGCAGGGAAAGTTTCGCTCGCGGAAGTTAAAAGCGTGTCCCGCCGGCGATCTCATTATCAGGCGCGAAAGTTAATTAAAAATCACCGTCGAGATAGACGAAACAATTAATCAGCCAGCCGATATGCATCTTACCGTGCACGCGTTTTCTCACGGCGCAGCCTTCGTCGTCTTCGTTCCTCCTTCTTTGAGACTGCAAGTTTACTCCCTATAATTACCGCCGTCATCTTCTTCGTCTCCTTCGACGACGGAGCTCCACCGAGCGATTTCCCCATGGTGTTCCAACGATCGAAGGAAACACGGAGACTCACTTTGTTTCGTCGTGAGTCAAGTTAAGTCTTTGAAGTTATCGGCTTAATCGTTAACTCTTGAAAATCCATCCGATCCGGCTTTTTCACCGTTCGCTAAACGAGAACGATCGTTTTACCGAGAGGATTTCGCAACGACGATATTACCGGCTTTGACTACCCGCAAATCTCATTTAGCGAGCCACTTTTAGAAAGGATCGCCGATCAAAAGTCGCCGGAAAGACGACGACTGAGGGCAACCAGAGAAGAAAAAAGTGGAGAAAGTATTTCTGCTTTTTATAATGGCAACCATGATGGTCTTCTCTCGCGGAATATATTCCCGCGCATTCACCGACGATTAGCCTCGTAAAATACGAGGCGGAGACGAGGAGCGCGATAACACGTAGACCGCGCTTTGCATGGAAACGTCGTCGCTCCTGGCGCGGGAAATAAAAGCAAACAGAAACGACGGAAATATAATACGACGTTGGCTTCTCGTCTCGTTGATGAAACTCGCGATTAGGCGAGCAGCGCGAGTCCTGTCTCTGCTCGCGTCTGTCGCCGGGATAATTAAACTCTTTGACGTAACTGTGCGTCGCTGACGCGTTTCTCTCGGAGAAAAAAATGAAATACTCGCACAGTGTGCACCTCGAGAGACAAAACCATGCGTTTGGAGAAAGGACAGGGACCGCGAGGATTCCTCCACCAAGGGAGAGGAGTACTCGAAATAGTCAGGTTTTCGCGCAAAGTCAGTTATGGTCCGGGCGAAACCAGAGCCACGAATCGTCCGTAACTGCGATAACTGCTGGACGTCGTTATGAGTTCCATTCGTTAGGCGCGCAATTAATTCGACGCTCTCGCTGGATTTGGTCCTCGCGGAAAAGCGCGATGGAGAATCCTACCAAGCTTTAGCAGAGATTCGGCGAAATGTCATTCCCTTTGGAGAAAAACTCTCGGTAAAAAGGATAGCGGGACTTCTTACGCGCTTAATTAATTCGAGAGCGTTAATCAATTACGCAAAGTAGAGCTTTGAAACGACCAACCGTTTCCGCTCTCTCGGTTCTTCCGGCATTCATTCGTCGACATTTTTCTCCCCATTGGCGTGCACACCGAGTCGCTCGAGGGTGTCGGTTACACGTTACACATTGTCACGTTATACGTTCGAGAGGAAAACAATGGCGATGGCATATTCGAAATACTCGGATCGGTATTTAGAGGCACGTACCTGGTAGCGTCGGATTGGTCGCAGAAGCGTCCTGGCGCGCGACGTCACTGGTAATTGCAGCCCCGCCGAGATTGGTGCTGTAGTCTTCGAGAAGTACGTAGCACAGTAATAGCCGTGCCACCCTCATTCTGAAAGTGGAAGAAAAAGAAAGCTGAACAATAATAACGACTATCTCTGTCCCACCCGAGCAACCCATCTCCTTCTTTCTACCCTTAGCTTACTCTTTCCCTCTTGCAAGGTAACCGTCTACCAACAACCCCCTTCTTCGTTGAACTCCTTTTCGTCGTTGCCGTTCTTTGTTCCTTCCTCCTCTTTTTTCTGTGCTCCTTTTGCTTCGCCACCCACCCCCCTCTCGCCCCTTTCGATCGTCTCAATCGATATATTTGTCAAGCGACGTATAAACGGCACCAAGTTCGCGCAATTTCACGTAATGTACGTGCCTCGAGATCGAGAGACGATATCGGTACTTTGACCGCCGCTGCCCGAAACCTCTCTCTCTCTCTCTCTCTCTCTCTCTCTCTCTCTCTGTCTCCCGGGTTGCTGTTCTCCAGCCTCGGCAACTGGCTGGACAATTATCCTTTGCGCCATCTCGTAAATAACTATCTCTCGGCCATTTAGGAGCAGAGATTTCAGACGGCGTACGAGGAGAATTTAGCGCTCTCCTTGCAGCCCTCCCGCTCTTTCGTGTGAGGGTGCATTCTGTATACATGCACGAACGAGTAACTGCCTCGTTCTTATTTACGGCAGGACTAAATGAAAAGTCTCTCTCCTTCTTTATTTCGCGCTATCTTCTACTCCTTGGAGCGTTCCGTTACTTTCCGCCAGACATCCACCAGAGCAACCCCTCCGATCTTCTCTTTCTACCCCCTTCTCCATTTTCGACCTCCTTGCTCCCACCTTTTTCACCCCCTCGGCCTCTTTTTCTTCGCGCCAATGTCAGATTATAAGCTCTTTGTCCTATCTCCCTTACGCGTGATTGATGGTTCCCAGGAATAAGGACGAAGTGAAAGATCCTTGGGTGAAACCTCCCTGATTTTGAAAGATAGGGGTCGTAAGAAAAATCTCGGGCCAAGATATTATATCTCGGAGCAACGTCGTCGAAGACGAAGAGGGAGCAAGGGGTGGCACGATGGAAGGGAGGAGATATTTTAATATTCGAATGGTACTTGGTCGCGATACATTGATTCCTGTCGCGTAGATGATCTTGATTTACCGGAGCTTTTCCACGGGGCTGGCTCGATTATTTATTTTTCAACGTACTCCATTTTCAGCCACCCCTAAGTCTGGATTCAGCTCTCTCTTTGTTTTTCTCCCTTTCTTCATCGATGTTCCCTTTCTCCTTTTTTTTTTTTTTTTACTTGGTTTTAGGTAGGTGGACGTTTTACGAGGTAAAATAGCACAGGGAAAATCGGATTTTCATCTTCATTGAAAGCTTCTTCTGGCAGATTGGCAATGTAGGGTGGTCGAGAGGGTGGTGGTGGGCGGTAGATATCTCACTTTTCGAGCTGAAATTCCATTTCCGTGCCTCTTACGTATGTTTACCGCGATGAACTGTTTGTCCGCAAACATTGTCCCTTCGGAAAGAATCGCGCAAACGTTATGACCGATTTGAAAGCTTCGTCGACGACGAGAACGACGAGGACGAGGACGAAGACGACGTTGAGGCGAACGACGGACGGAAAAGAGAGGGCTCGGAAGTGCCTCGGCGTGCACAATTATTCTCAAAGAATAAAAACGCAAAGCCTCGGTTAGTGGCGCTTTCAAAAGACGCCAAATGAACTTCAAAGGTACCGTGCCATTTTCTCCGACGTCTCAAAGCGAATCACTGAAATTCAGCAAATGTTACGTTCAATATTCCTTTTACGTTGCACGATTTTAGAGGAAGCCACGAGAGCTCTAATTCTTCCTCGTCCTTCTTCTCCTCCTCTCTCCTTTTTTCTTCTCGAATCAAGTCGCTCATTAATTACAGCCATCCCGGACAAGAGTATTATAGCGAGAGCAGAGACTCCTCTCGATTTTGATCGACGAGACTCGATCGATCCTTTCCTGATCGTCGACTCGAAGGAGATCGTTCCTCGAGAGTCACACCGGCTGCGACCCGATTTCCTTCGATCGTTTTTCCTTCCGTTGCAACGAAACGTCCCAACCAGTCGTGAATTTCTGTTAAATTTTGTTACGTGGACCTTGTCGATATTTCCTTTTTCCCACGGCAATATCCTCGGATGCGAATAATACGTACATAATTTCCGTCCCTCCTTCTATTCTCCTTCTTCGCCGTTGAGATTTCTTCTACTTTGCACGTATAGACCCACGTACGTGAACACATACACGGACGTGTATATACGTGGAGACGCGATTATACTCGTCTGGAAGATTTATTCGAGTGATCGTTCTACCACTATTCGAATCGTTTAGCCTCCCTCTTTCATAATCCTCGGAATAATTTCGTAGCATAGGAATACGAAGGAACATTTGAGGCAGGAATTTGAGCTTGTATCCAGCGTAGGACAGATTAATTTTCACGATATTTCCCCCAGCCGATTTTTCCATCGAAGTTCCACGATCGTCCTCCGGCTCGTCGAGGAATCACTCGATTATGAGCGAGACCCAATTGAAAGAGTCTATCGTCGATAAAAAAAAAAGTCTCTTAATATTCTTCGATCCATTCGGTGAGAGTATCGGTATCGGTATTTCCCTGGGTCTTTTAATTCGAAAGCGAGGGAATTATAGCGTCGTTCCTGTTGACTCAATTGATTTTACCAGTCTGCAGCGAGTCGGAAGTTCGTCTAACCGTGAAAGGTTAATTCTACTTCACCCGGTGCTTCTTCGTTTGCACGTCGGAAAACTGTTACTTAATATGCACGGCAATATCGGGGAATCGTTGAAAAGTCGAACGGAGAGCAATGAATTCTCTTCGACGAAGATATTCGTCAAAGTCAGCGGCAAAGCCATTAGCCGTTCTCCGACGAGGAGGAGGTCGTCGAAAAACGCGTCATAAACGAATATCCGTCTCTCGGTGTTCCGTCTCGGCGTTTTTCGTCGTCGATAAGACCGAGCCAGTCGAGCGTGTGATTATTAAAGCGGAAAGATCGAGAAGAAAAAGAGAAAATGGGGAAGAGGGAACGGAGAGACAGAGAAAAGAGCCACTCCACCGTTCTCTCTACCCTTCCGGTCCCGACGCGATTTACGAGCCGTGACAATTAACGCGCGCGCCGTTTTCTCCCGATATCGATCTCGGAATTATAACCAATCGAAACGGCCCATGAATCATCCACTCGATTATCGAATAATCGTAAAATCATCCAACGTCCGTGCCTCGAATTCGTTCGATTTTGTTATGCTTCCTTTTGAAACCTCGGGGACCATTCGCACGTACCAACGATTCTTCTAATTCACTTGGACTTCCGTTTTGCAAAGTTCCCCGTAATCTATTACCACAGAGAAAAGTGGTCCAGGAAAGTTACCAAGCTCGCGTTATCTCCAATTCTTCGATAACCGTTTGGTATCCGTTTAGTTTACTTCGATACTTTGGTACCACTCGTGTACCGGAAACTCGAGAGATTCCGCTCGATCGGCACTCGCGAATCGACGAGCTCGCGGTCCGTTTTACGATTCACCTCCAATCGAGCGGCAAGAATACATCAATAGATATAAACTCAAGCAGAAGTTTACCTCGTGGAAAAAGTGTAGCATTATACTCGTGAGTAAACGCGCCGCGTCATATGGAAGCGTATCTCCTTCGGAGCGAAGCACTCTCTCCTACGGGAGGAGAAAAACTACGGTCCTCTATAACGACACGTTCGATTTTGAGATTCGTCGACTCGATGATGACTCCGTACGCGCTATGCTTCCGCCGGCGGACGCATCCCCGGGCGTCGAGACGCGTGTACTGACGGCGTCGAGCTGCCCGTCGAGCGAGTCGAGCGTCGGGACGCTCCGTCCCCGTGACGGGACGCTCGACTCGCATGGCGCAGGTCCAGGACGTTCTGTCCTTTCGCATTCTTCTTCCGCTTTCCTCCGCCTTCTTCTTTTCTTCTCCCGCTTTCCTCGCTCTTCTTGCTTCTTCTTCTTCCCTCTCCTTCTTCTTCTACCCTCTTCTTCTCGCGATTTTCTCTTTGTCTTCACCCTCACCCCGCGGTCCGATATGATATTCAATTTATTATACGTATACCTTTGATGCGAACTCTCGGAAGAGTGGAAAACAGCCGGCGACTGTTCGCCGTCCCGAGTCCGAGGAAAAATAAAATGAGAGAGGGGAGAGAAAGGGTGGAAAATGGGAGAAGCCGGAATCCGGGAGGAGAGGACCACGCTCGAGGGTAGAAACGTTCGACGACGATATCGTCGATCGGAACTCAGCTCTTCGATGAAACGCCTCGGTTCAAACCACCTCTTCACCTTTTTCCTCTTTGGTGCTCGACCGCCGAAGAAAAAAGAGGTCCAAGCGTTGATCGCAATGTCAAAGACGAAGGAAAATTCGAGAGACCAAGGAGAAGGGGACGTGGTGGAGGAGGGGAGAGTACGAGACAGACTATAAAATCAAGGGAGGGGGGAAAACTGGGGGATCGAACCGATGAAAACGATATTGTTCGCGCCTGCGCCTCCTCGTTCCCTCTTTCGCGTCCTACCTCCCTTTCCAAAAGTCCAAAATTACTTAGAGAAGATCGCGCCTCGCGATTACGGATTACGCGATCGCACAAGGTAAACTAAGCATTCCCAAGGCACCACGATCCAACGAAATTTCCACCCTCGTCGAAGTAGAGGAATGCGCTTCGTTATTTTTACGATGCCCGATTCCCATGCACCCCTGGAGTTTTCACGGTGTAACGCGCTCAAAGTTGAACGCTCTTTTCGTGAATGTTTCTCTTTTTTTTTCTACACTGAACGAGAGGCGAACACCGACGGACTGGAGGGCGAGATTTACGATTTTGCGGCAGACGAAGGAATTCCTTGGGAAAGCCCGCACCCTACGGCGGGCCGCTCAATTATGACAGTGAGAAAAAGGTACACATTAAGGGGATTGCCCTGAGCGGCTGAAACAAGCGCATGCAGAGCGTGCTGCAAAATTGCCGCTTAAGCTGCAAGGGGTCGAGATAAATGAAAAAGGTTTAGGAGAGCACCTTCGCGAAGCTGGAAAGAAAAACAGCGACTTTGCCGTTGGCGTTACTTATGAAAAATTCTTGGACGCTCGGTACCTCCGGAATTATCCATTCCGCCGTGACGAAGATGATCGGAGATCTCTTCTGTCCGTGGTTTTTCTTCGTGCTGTTTTTCTCGACCGCAGATACATGGATGAATCAGTCTTGATTTGTTTTTGCATTAACTATCTTTGTGTGAGAAAAGCTTACGTAAATTGTTGAAAAATGAGTGGATTCATAAGTTAATTAGCGATGGAGTTAATCCTGGTATTTGTAATGGTACGAAGAATATTTTATTTCTAAAATTACCAACCACAATTAATCATTATTGTTAATTGACTCAAACTGGTAACGCAAATTAAGAGATATCTCGTAGCTGGCAGTGAATGGGTTAAAGAAGACAAATGGACCAGATTTCTCCCTGTGCGAACGGTTGAATAATACGGCATCGAAATAGACGAAAAAGTAAAAAAATCTCAAGCCAAGCGTTAAAAAATTACAAGAGGTGGTAACCCCTCCACGTACCATTCATAGAACCAACCGTGCTGCTCGAACAATTAAATAATTACTTGCAAGCGGCATAAAAACTCTCACCACCGTTAATTCCTCTTAATGATAATTTTGTCATCCTTCGCGCTCAAACACCCCATTTAAACGTATACACCGCCCCAAAAGGTTTAACTTTTAATATACCCGGATACAACGATTCTCGCGCAGCAAGACCCTTTGCAATGTCATTGCGCAACGAAACTGCGAACATCGGTATCCGTGGGCAACGTAATCGTGAAAATTTTTTCGTGTATTTCAGAGCTGCCCCTCCGGCGATTATCGAGAAAACATATTGCAACTGCGTGCGCTCGAGGGTGATATTTGATTACTAGAAGCGGGAGGTAACGCGTCAGCGGCAATCATAAATTCATTACACGATTTGCACGATAAAACGTCATGTAACGAACGCGATATCGTCGAAGAATCGTGTAACTTGGAATTGATATCTCTTGTCGTTCACCGTTATCAGGGTAGTCTGAAAGCAAGGCCGATCGATGAGCCGCAAATTCCTCCCCTTCGATCGTTCGATCACTCCCCTCTTCCCGATTCTATTCGCGAACGATTCTCGCAGAGCAAAAAAGCAAATCAACGCGAATCAAGTGGATCATTTAGCGGGAAAATAGGATTCAACCAATTAAATAATTTACTGCGACCGGATACCAGTAATTAACAAAATGACGCGCGTTTCATCCCCTAGCATCGATGCCACCGCGGCACAGGATTTCGACCATCGAAACACGGCCGTTTTGGATTTCAACGAAACCAAATTATATTCCGGCGTAATGCATCGGCCAACATTTACGTCGCATCGTGCGTTTCCAAGTGGCGACAAAGCGTCGAAACGTATCGAATCCATGCCCAAAGAACGATCGACAGATTTTCCAACCATTCAACGACCATGTTACGTTATTCGAGAGTGTTCGTTAATATTCTGCGCGGTTATTTCAAATAATTATGCGATCATCGTTCCTCTCTCTCCTCTCTTTTCCAACAGTCGACCCTTCGCGAATCTCTCGTTGCATTTGGCCTCCATTCCCGGCGAATTAACGGCAAACGATAAAAGCGAACGCCGGACGAGCGATATGGAAAACTGACTCGAGCCACGGCGGCTTCGTACTTAATACCATAATCGTGGATAATATATCGAAAGCTGCATTATATCCGAGTTGGAATTATATCGAACTACCGGTACCATCGGCATCACCGCCGCAGAGAGAGAGGAAGAGAGAGAGATGGAGAACTTGGGAAATAATGGTCGATAGAAATGTTCGAGCGGTGATAAAGTAATAGTATATACTGCAAAGTATAGAGCTAGTTAAAACTTGGTTGCAGAAACTGTTTGCGGTGTAATAGATATCGTTTTACGTTACGGCAAACTATTCCTAACTTCGGGGCCACTTCATTGTTACGTTTACCGCTATCACAGAAAATTAATAACGTTCGTTGCGAATACAAACTTGAAACCGCGGGAGACCCTTTTTACCTTTTCGGGTAGTCGGGTTTTTAAGAAGCTGCGTTAGATGCAGCTTTTCGCGAATTATCTTTGAACGAAGCTTCGGCGATTAGCGTGCTTCATCTATTTTGAAAACGGCTTGAGATCTTTTGCGAGGAAATGGCTTCAATATTAGCTATGTAAAAGGAAGAAGGTGGCTATGGTTTCGTCAGATTTGTTTACTTATCTTTTTTTCAACGAATTTTTTATTGGTAGATTACAGCTTCTCTCTGAATTTACTCTGTACGTTATTAATTTTGCATGCTTCCCATTTGAAATGTATTTCACCGATGCATGTATTAAAATACCATGTAACGTGCTTTACCGAACGTTTACTATGTATATGGATTACCGAGAGATTTCTTTTGCCTGGGGTTTATCTGGCGATGTAAAATTTAATTGCGTGAAATTAACTGAAACAGGATAACTTAAACATCGCTTTAACGTTAGGACTTCTAAGGCTATTAAAGTAACTTGTTTCTAACTTTTAGCAAAAATTTTCAAAATCTATGGGTGAACTATGTAATAGAAATTTTACGTCTTGTCTGTTAAACATAAAATACTGTTGATAATCTCTTTCACCTCTTGATTCCTCTTTTTCGAAGTGCTTATTAAATATATTTAACTCCGAAAGTTTAAACGCCGGTAATTCTAGTATTAATCCTCTTTGAGAGAATATGGCGGGTATGGAATTAACGGCTCGAGCTCGTAAAATCAGCCGTCCTGAGGTCAAATCCCTATTACTTCTAGAGATATTTTTATAATTTGTTAATAAACCCTTCAATTCCTACTGGTTTTATCATAAAACCACATTTGAATCAATGCATTACTCAAAAACCATTGGTGATGATCTTACCGAAGAACCAACCCTTTCCCTCTTCCCCTAAATTCCCATTCCCCGTCGTTCCACCGAAAGTGAAATCGGCTTGCCACAGATTTCGGTATACCATCCCTGTTTCTAATTTCCGAGGAATACTCGGTCAGTCATCAGGACGTACGGAAATTATTCTGCAAAGTGCGGATGACCCAAGGGTCGAAACGTCGCCTTTGAGACGTTGGAGTATCGGGTTCCCATCGTTTTTCCGGTGTATCATGCCGGAAAATTCGTTTATCGTTCCTAGATGCTGCTAAATGCCACTGAAATTCCCGGCAAATGCCTCCACTTAGCGAGTATCTACTTTCTTCGAAACGTCGATAGGCTTCGAGGGGTTGGACTCGACTGGCTAACCGCGTTCGACGTAAACCATTGATATATATTTCATAAAATACGTGACTCCGCGTATTTTCGCCGGCTTATCTTCACCCGCACACGTGTTACATTGTCCAGCAGGTTTATAGACAGCCACGAATTCACGTAGGTCCACGCTCGTGCGTGTGTTTACCTAGCAAATCTATGGGTACCTATGACATGCCGATGGAAATTCTTGGCGCGAATTTCGTAGAGGGGGATGCGCGAACGAGAATCGACTGTAAACGCGAGCACCGAGTGTTGACGAGAATCGGTGATCGAACCTGATTGCTACTGGAAGCGATGGTGAGGGTGATTCTTGGATTTGGAGGGTGGAATGTTTGGGGAGATGCTGAAGCGTTGCTGCGAGTGGTGGATTGAGGTTGTGTATTTTATTTTAAGGGGTCACTTGACCTTTGGAATTAGAGGTGTTGCATCAAAATTTCCTCAACATGCTCAAAATCGATAATGTATCAATTTACCCTCACGAGCACAAATTCTACAAAATAAATCCTCCGTTTATCGTTCTAGAAAGATTTCCGTAAACAGAGTTATAAACCGTGAGGACTTTCAATCCTTGATTTTTCGATCCACGGATACGCGTGGCCGCGTGCACCACGATCGTTCGAGATTAAACGGCAGGGTGATGCCGATAAAAAAAAGAGAGTACGATCCGTGTTTACGGAAATCGCCCGGCGAATCCAAGGAAGCCGTAAAACGTACGAACGTTTTCACGCTTGCCGGCAGCCATTTTACGAGTAATTTGCCAGGATTCTCGGAGTTTCCTTCGGACGCGACGTGACGTCAGACACGAAACTTACCCCCGTAAATTTCTTAAGAGACACCGTGAAGGAAGTAAGAAGCAAAGAGAGAAAGAGGGAGAGAAGAAGATGAGAAGAATGAGAAACGAAGAGAGGGGGTGGAAATTGGTTGGAAGAAAAGAGACGAGCATTCTACGACTTGCTCGCCGGAATACTAATTAGTATTTCAATTTGACTCGCATTAATGTAAATCTGGATCTCAAAGGCATTCTCCTCGTTAAATCGGGAGGGGACCCGATACGAAGATAATAAAATGGAAATAACAAAAGGGAGCTCCACTTTTATTATATTCGAAACGATTGTCGGGTGGACAAACGAGCGACGCTTTGTTCTCGATATTTCTTACGTTGGGTGAACGGCCGGTCGTGTAATATCGCGAGCAATTAAAAACCTTTTTGTCGCACCTCGCGCGAGAGAACGATATTATAATTAATCGTTCCAATTGTCGCCTTTAATCGGTTACACCGGAACAACCGTGTTACTCGTAAATCTAAAGTTTAGAGAGCGAGAAAGGACAAACGATAGAGATGAGAAGTGTGGAGAGGGAGAGAGGAGGCATAGGAAATTTCCATACGCGTTGTTACGCAAAGCGTGTACCCTTAAATCAATAGGGCCAGCTAATTAACGTAAATACACGTCACCGGGAAGATCCGTTCGGATAGGCTGGCGAACATTCGGCCCGCCGTCTACCGGCGGTACGTATGTTCATTTCCGGAAGAACGTATCCGTAATCCCGGCGAGATCGATGGTTTTAATCAAGAAAATGTCTCTCCGCATCATAGCTCCTGGGCAAATCTCTCGCGGTCACGTTTATTAAAAATAAAAACTGACGCACAACGCCGCCCGCACCGAAGAGTCAAACGAAACCGGAGGAAGGAGAGACAGAGAGAGAGAGAGAGAGAGAAAGCAGAAAGTACTGGTAATAATAATAATAATAATAATGCATTCCTACGGTACTGGATTAATGTTCGAACATCCTAGCGAGAGGCTGTTTCAGGTTGCTCTTAACGCGCCCATCCGCCCTACGGTTTTCCGATACCTATCACGGTTATTGGTACACGAAATTTCTTTCGACGTGAGTCTCCATGCGAGAATTTTTTCTCTCCGTGCAGATTTTCCCGGGAAATACGCGGGGGAATTGACGAGAGCTTCTCAAATGCGTCTGCTTCCAATCATCGCGACGACCTGTACCGTCTTCCCCACCGTCATCGAGGAATCGTCATTTTCCCGCTTATTAATTAAACCTTTTTTCTGCACGCCTTTCCATCAGTCATCTATCGCTTTCTCGCTTTCCTTTGCAGATTCGCCACTTACTTTCGCGGATCTGTAGCGCTAAATTCCGATATCGTCTCTTCAATCCCGTGAGAAGAAATGACAATCTCATTTTGGCGAGAAACTTTCCTATAATTCCGCAACAATTGCTATCAATACGGGCTCGTTCATCACGATCGATGATACTCCAAATTTTCACAATAATCGTTCTAAGGTGAGAAATTCAGCGAAGCAAATCCTCGTGAATTTAACCCGCTTCTGGTAAGACGAGCTGTGCCTGGAGAACCGGTAGAAACGAGAACGTTGACGTCGCGACGGCGACGGCTCCCCGTTGCAATGACTTTCTCTGTACAAGTTCGAAACGTCGAGACGCCAACGTCCCGAAGAGAATACACGTTGTGGATAATCGTAGACGAGTCGGAAAATCGTGCGACCGTGGAAAATGGAAAGTCGAACGATTCGGCGGACGTAATGGGAACGGTCTGTTTGACCCGGACGACAAATACTTGCCTGACGGTGTTTGCACAGACCCCGTTGATATGTGCTTTTATCGGCGCCGGTTTTCACCGATACCCTGCTTTCTTTCTGCTTTGGTTTTCAGGAAATGTTATTTCGTTGAGAATGCGCGAGGAGAAATTTCTTAACGCATCGACGACGGGGAATGTTTGCTTCGACTTTCCTTTCACGATGGGGTAGTTTTGTAGGCGGAGATGTTGGAAACGAGAATACAGAGAGTGCAATGATTTTTATTACAATTGATATATTTTTTTTCATTTTTTCACTTAGGTTGAAAATACCGGCATTATTTTATTCTTGGAATTAGCGACGTTTAAACTATTATATTTCAATGTATCAAATTCTTATAGTTTGGAAAAAGATGAATCCGGAGGAAGAAAATATGATCGATTCGGTTATTTTATGGGATAGACGTAGGATAACTTCTCCATGGTCTTCTTAGGGACTTGGAGAATTTTTGGTGTTAATTGGAAGCCATTTGAACTGATTCGGTAAGTCTAGCGTTAATAACATTCTGCAAATGTGGCCTTTTAAAAAGGAAATAAGAGGGAAATACCATAAAGATAAAACGTACAAATTCCCAATAACGCGTTCCGACGCGTATCTATCAATGAAATTCGTCGGTTAAAAAATTACCAATAAAATTCTACCTATTCGCAAAACGAGAATTCTCGTTTCTCATCGATAGAGCATATTTGATAAAAACGCGGATTCTCGTTATCCGTCAGCAATCAGTTGAATGCTTCAACTCCTACTCGGTCTTTGTCCATACTTTGAAGCATTGCGCGAAATTTACTTCATCCTTTAAGTACGATAATTTCACGATAAAATATACAAGATCCAATTTTTGCTATCAATAATTTCCATCGAGAGAAGCAGCATTTCCATTAATTTAAAAATCATCGTTACGGATATTCCACGAGAAACCGTTCGTTCCGGTGTAAACAAGCCATAGGAAATGTTTGTTGGTTCGAATAGATCCTATGGGAACAGTTTCGTGCGTCGTTAACCCCTTCGCTGCGATAGGAACAGTTCAAAAAGGGCGGCCATTGCACCAGAGTAGATTGAAATCATGGAAACAATATTGTGTTTCCTTCCATTCCAAATATTCCATCGTCTCGTCACCAAACCACGCGATTGCATCGCTTGAAAGTACCTCTACGTCCAATGGTGCTTGCCCTTTAAAGGGAAGAGTGTTAAAAACTGCGCGAAAACGAGGGAGAATTAGCGGAGAAGGTCGAGGCTAGAAAGAAAGAGGCATTAGGTTGTCGATCTTAAAAGGAAACGTAGAAACGTTCACGATTGAGAAAAACAGCGGGAGATAAGAAGGGCAAAAAGTAGCGGCTGAAAGGTAAAATGGAAACAAATGCGAAATGCAAAAAACCAAGGGTCGACCGGTCGTCGAGGGTGACAGTTAATGATATTTGCCCTTGTGTTACAGTTTATTAGGGGCCATTAGTGGCAGTCCGCTTAAATGCCATTGACGGCCAGGGAAAAACCACCCTACCATCCCTCTCTTCCTCTCCTATCCTTCTCTTCTATACCTTCCCTCGTACAATTGTCGAGGAAAAAATTAAAGAAAGAAGCCGGTTAAGGGTAGACGCGTGAATCGCTGCCATTTACAAAATTATTCAGGGTAGCCAAGAAACGTTAACATTCCGTCCACGTAGACTACCCTTCGCCTCCTCTTCCTCCTCCGACTTCTCCTTCTCTTCGGATCGCCTCTTTTCTTCGAGGGTAGCCCGTCCGAGATACATGCAACGAGCACTTACATCGATCCACCTGGAGATCCACGAAAAGTATTCGTCCCCACGTGTGAACTGGCGACAATTTGGAATCCGTGGATTTCCATTTGGTCCGCCCGCTTGCACGCCCGCTTGCACGCCCGGTCGGTCGTTACCGGTGAACGACTCGCGGTACCTTCGCCTCCATAGACGATACCGTGGAAAGACAATTACACCGATTGCTGAACATAAAAATGCATGAAGTCACCATGGAATCCCTTGGAATTCCGTGAAATAACGAGAATTCCGTGGAACGTAAAACCAAAAACGTCTACGCAGCGAAAGGGGGTGCAAATGCACACGGACGTCGATGCCATGTCAAACGAACTGTTCCTTTCTATCTTGTTTCTTTGTCCAACACTTTTTTTTACCCGTCTCATCCTCGTTCTTCCTCGTTTTGTGCTTTCTCTCTCGTACTTTCGACGTGTTAGCCCGACGAACGCTATCACAAGCTGGAATTCGATTCGCACGTTCAGAAAAGAAAATAGCACGGTTCCTACCTAGTAACTCCAATTCCCGTCGCGTTACGATTACGGCTAGATGGAACAGATTTTTTGAACTACGTCCTCCGTGTCGGTGTACAAACCTCCGAGGAAAATAACCTCGCTGACGTTTGAGCGACCGGCCTTGCTGGAGGAGAGAAAAATAAAATTCCCCACTCGTCGTAACCTTTTAACGAGGAACCGGAGTTTCTCCTTCATAGGTATACCATATACGAACGACTATATACGTTCATTCTAGCACCAACGTATCATATGTACCTACGCGACCTTTCCTCACTCGGAGAACATGCAGGAATTTGGCAGGGGAATCGGGGGTTACTCGATGGATATAGTATATACATATAGATATAGATGTATATATACGTATATATACATTCATGCATACGTACATACGTACCAAGATCCGACAATAGGATTGCCACGACGATTATTAGCCGTGAATACCGAGGACGGAGAAATTGCACGGTAGATCCCTCGGCCGCGTCGCGCCGGGCTAGTAATATGATCCTTTCGACAAGAACGAGGAGGCAACCTCCGACCTTCCACCTTTCCTTCCGTCCCTCCCGATTCCCGTAACGTCGTTACACCAACTTCTACCGAAGATCGGAGCAAGGACGAGGATTTTCGTACGCGACACGTCACGTTTGATGCGCGACGACGGGGGCTTCCTTCGTTCTTCGATAATTACACCTTAGTTGCCGATTTGCCGAAAGATCGAGGAAATAGGAGGGAGATGGATAGATGCAATTTTAAGGAGACCCTATGATGCAACGCACTTTGGATAATGCACGGGAACCGTTTCACCGCGACGTTCGTTCGTACGACGACAACCACCCCTTTTCAGGGACGTTCGAGTGCCGGGAGTTATCTGTGCTCCCTGTAATTACGTTTTGACATTTCGAAGACTACGCTATGATATAATACGGTGCGATATAATGCAATCAAGCCGCCGCGTCGCTTCTACGGAATCTGGCTCGGAAGGCGACGATAACGCTAGAGAAACAGGGGGTGGATGTGAACGGAGAAAGGAAGAGAAAGAGGAACGAGATGACGCGACGAAATTGCCATCCTTCGAAAATTACCAAGAATATCAATGGAGAAAAGTGGGAGTCTGGGCTGGTTTTTGTCGTTTTTGAAAAAGCAGTCCCTGGAGGAAAACCTCCGGCGAAGGTCTTCGAGAAAGGTCGCGGGAAAGCGCGCCACAGGGGGTGCAGTCGTCGAGACGAGGGAAACGAAGCGATTAAATGGATAGAGGGCTATATTTAAGACGGTATTATGTATCGCGCGTAATTGAAATATAAATATAACACTCGAGACGTTCCACCCTCGTTTTCGCTCCCCGTTCAACCCTCCGCGCGAGGGATAACCAGTCGTAACTCGAGATCGTCCTCGCTCGACACGGTTTAACCGTTAACTACGGCAAATCAGATCTGGCCGTCCGAAAATTCCAGCAACGGATAACGGAGAAGAAGGTGGCGAGAGGAAGAGTCCTCTCGAAGGATATGAGATAATACATGCACATGGCCTCGCGTCTCTTTGCATCCTCGAGTCGAGTCCTCCTCTTCTTCCTTCTCTTCTACCGACTTCTCTCTCCTCTCGCATTAATGCGAGGCGAAGACATGCAACGGAGGCTCGGCGTAGGCTAGCCGAGGATGCTTCTTGCAAGAATAAGAGAACAGGATCGCTGGGGATGTCCCGGGATTCTGTCCTCTATCGATCTCCCGCGTATATAGACACTAACTTGTGCCCTCCGCAAGCCGTGCTATGTATCTGCCATATACATACACCACTCTCTCCCTCTCGGTCCTCTTCGTGTTCCTCCCTCGTCTCTTTTCTCTCTCGATCTCTCTCATCCTCTCTCCCTCTCTCTTTCTCGGTGTTCCCGACTCGCCAACCCCATCTCTCTCTCCTCCTCTAATTCCCATTCCCTCTCGCCCCCTTCGGGGTTATACCTTCACCCACTCTCGCACACTTTCTCTCCTTCTCGTCGACTCGCCACCCTCTCTCGGTCCTCCCGATTCCTCGGTGTTTCTCCGTTCCCTCTGTTCGCTCTCCTCACCCTCTACTCTCTTCGCTTTTCGTCTCTCTCCCTCGTACTCGAGGTTCGCCAGATTCCCAACACGCATACGCGAGCAGAGAGAAACGCACACAGGTTGGATGCAACCTGCAGCCGACGCGTGTCTCACCCCCTTTCGTGTCGACGGGAGAGAACGAGCATAACCGCGCTTACCGCCAAAGAATGTGTTATGTATACATAAGCGCCGCTTAGACCAGACAGGAATGTCTCTCTGTTTGCCGTGTTATTGAGAGACACGACGCACTTCCGAGAGTCCATCAAAATACCCCAGCCGTCGTTATCGAAAATCAGCCCCTAATCGGAGCTGCCGAGGACTCGCGCGGATAACGCGGGGATAACGAGTGCTCGCGGTAACGAGGCAAATCGATTCGCCTTCGATCGCTCTTCGCGATTTCTCCCTCGATCGCGTCACGTTCCCGTCGTTAATCTCGATTTTGCTCGATCGACTGTACCTTTATCGCTGTTTGCGCGACGGCGAAAGATTTTGATTAATTTCTTCCTTCTCGACGACGATGAGAATCGACGGGGATGTCGATTCGAATGGGGATGAAGCTCGCTGGCAAAAGGGTAAGGCGATTGTCGCTTTGGGTGATAGGAAGATGTTTCTTGGTGCGGAGAGTTGAGCAAAGTCACCCTGGCTAGTTAGGATACACGCAGATCGCCTGGGGTGAATTTACGTTGCACGCGGAGCAGATTGGAACAGGTAGGTCGTCTCGATATGTATCTGCTCGTGTTGTTTTTTTCTCATAGCGATGCTGAAACGCATCAAAAAGGATTCCGTATTTACCGCCACGACTGCCAAAGTTACCCTGGATAATTAGTATACCCGGAAATCGAAAGGGGTGGATTTGTGCTGTGTGCGTTCTTGATTGGAGCAACGTTTGAACGATCAAACAGATCGAAGGGTAGGTCGTTCCGATATGTATCCGTCCATACTGACTTTTTCCCTTATTTCGATACTGAAACGAGCTAAAAAGAAACTTATTTAACGCCAGGGATGTTGCAACGATTTGAATTTCCACGGAGACACTTCTCTCGGTGACGACACGAACCAAATCCACTTGCTGTTGGCCACCGTGAATCTACCCTTACGAGGTGCAGTCACGTTGCGAGTAATGCGGCGCAAAGTCGCTGAAAAGCTGTGCTCGCCATTGAAGAATATAAAACCAACCCCGCGAAGAACATAATCCCCCTCTTCGTAAAGTTTAACTTTCCCGAACGAACTGACTTTGACTTTTTCCTCCGTCGACGCGGCATTCGAATCTGCTTTGGATCTTAAACCCCTCTCTTCCGCTTCTCCCTCGTGGAATTACGTCTGGTTTCCTGGTCGGAAAACTCTTCTATTTCCTTCGAAAAATTTTCCAACGATCGAACTCTCCCATAAATGGATCCCCACTAGACGGAAAATCGATGCAGCCCGAATCCCGCGGAAAAGAAGACTCCTCCCGTTTGAAACCTAGGGAAAGAGCACGAGTCGCATCTTCCACCGTTGACACGACGATTTGTACGAGCAACAGGCAACTTTCATTAAGCCTTTTCGAGCCCTGGATACACCCTTACCCTACGTATCCGTCGTCTCCCTTTCTCCGGCTCTCCCACATTTTCCATCTTCTCTTTCTCTTCTCTCTCGCCCTTGTTTCGTCTCTTCTCTTCCCTCGTCTCTTCTCCTCTTCCACCCTGCTTTCGAACCAGCCACATAATCGACCTCTTACCGACCTTGTGTAAGTCTCCGTGTCGGTGCGCCCGACAAAATGCGTTTACGTGTGTCAGGGGGTCATTCGGGGTGTCTAACGCGCGCATGTATGCGGCCATTGTGCGCCCCAAGAATTGCCGGCAGCGTATTCGACGGACGGGGGTTGTCTCGTGTATTTAACCGCCGTTACCATCCTATCCTTTAATTCCGTTCTGTTTCCCCCGACGAGCTTCCTCGACCCTTTGTGACTCGGACACGACCGTCGTCCCAGGAATTCCATCTTCTCCGAGCCCTTTTTTTTCTCCTTTTTTTTAAATCACCGAAAACTTCTCCTTCCGGGTTTTCCCTTAGAATTCTTTCCTACCGTTGGCGATTTCCGTGCGTTCTACTTCGTCGTATTCTTCCTTCTTCCTTCCTTCAACCCCGATCTTTCTGCCGTGCCGGAAGAAATTTTTAGCTCGGCTTCCGAAAAGCAACAGGATGATTTTTCCATGGTATCGGTTAGATGTAGGTCGTTCCGGTGACACGGACGTGCAAGCTGGTTCTTTATTAATAGAATTTAGTGGAATCTCGATAAAGGGGTTTACATATGCATCGTGAGTGACACCGGCCTCGATTACCAGATGAATACCAGTTTGATTCGCGACAGGCCACCAGCAACGCCCTGCCGGCGGCAGCTCGATACCGGAATAATGAATATTCTTCTCGATATTCGGAGAGCGTTCGCCAGGACCGAATTTAAATACGTTCCATATTTTCCGGCTATCTCGTCGTTGAAGTACATGTACGAAACACTTCGCCGAGATGTGTGCGCGCCATAAATATCGAAATAATTTCACATTCATCCGCTTAATCTATTGTTTTATCAACCTCACCGACTTTACCATTTCATCGCGATATGCTGAAATTATTTTTAATTTGCATTGAAATATTCACTTGCTGGTGGAAAAGGGGTAGAAATTGGAACGTTGTTACTTTCACAAATGTAAGGGTGGAAGAAGAATACTAAGAGTCTTTCGTGCATCTAAATATCGAGGAGAGGGTAGCCGCGTGACCCACGATTCGAGATGTATGTGTACGTGCGAAAATGCAAACTCCTCGACGGGCTAAAGAAATCACTCGCGCCAAACTGCTGTCCTATAAAGTCTCTTTCTCGTTGGAAACTTTGGTACAAAAGTTTCTCCCTTCTTTCCATCCTTCTTTCCGCCGTCTCGCCAACCGACCAACCCTTCGTGCCTTCTAGAGTGCGCCCACTCTAACTTGCAACCTTCAAGGTAGAATCCAAATCTTGAAGGAAGACGTCGAGGAAAAGGCCGTGTTTTTACGTCGCCTGCATAGTCTATCGATCGACTTTGGAAGAATCAATTTCAAACTTCTTTTTTCTTCGGTCTTCGAGATACAAATGTCAAAGAACGTTCCTTTAGAGAAAGCGCGGGATTTCAAACTGTGCGAGTTTTAACTTTGAAGAAAGGAAGACCATGCTGCAACGAAGATGATCAGTAAAATCATTTTTGTATTGTAAGACACACGTGAAATATCTACTACATTGCTTCTCTATAAACCAGAGAATCTGTCAATTTAATGGCGCCAGTAGATTCAGCATTAAAATCCTGTGGGCGGACAGACTAATTCTACTTCAATCTCCTCTATTCCTGGCAATGGTCGCTCTTATCAACTACCCATTTGGCGAAGAGTGTCGAAGATAAAGTAGAGTCGCTCATTTCTCTAATCTTTTTTCCACCATCCTATTCGATTCTCTGCACATTACGATCTATCCTACAGAAATGAATAATTTTAACTGACAACAATTCAACTCCGATGCTTAAAATATCACAGAAAAGTCCCAACAGCTTTTCCTCACCAGCTCTCTATTTTCTATTAAAAAACATTTTTTTTATTCGTTTCCTCTATTTCTTTTTACAACTTTGTTGAGACCACACTATCACTGTGCACAATTTGTCTCAATTTGGTACAAATTAAATTAGATTCGATTAAAAAAAAGATGAAGGTTATCCTCAATACAAATAATCCTCAAACTCTTTTTACACGCAGGAAAGTAACTCGAGATTAGAATCAATACAGTATCCCGGTTAAAGTTAAAATATTCGCATAAAAGAGCCCAGAAGATTCCGTTTTACTTGCAAAATAGCTCCACTTCCTTCTCGCGATACTTCCTATCTACGATACCAATTTAACGCACCCTCTTTATCTATTTTCCATCGAATGAAACGAGTCGCGTCCTTTGTACGACGACTTTAGACGAAGCCTCGGAACGATCATCCCTCGAGACGAGCCTCGCCATGGGACCACATCGGAGACGGTCGTTTTAACGACGAGCTTAGATTACCTCGAAGGAGGAAAACGGAACGGAGGGGTTGGCCGTTTTACCACCGTCGGATAACGAATTACGGAGCAAAGGTTGCAATTCCAGGCGATCACTGGAATCGGATCGAATCGCTTTAAAACATTGTATACGAGAAACATTGGTATTTTTACGCTCGGTCCGTTAACTCTTTCCGGCTTGAATTAGTTTTCAAGCTTTGTCAACCGAGGGAAACCAATTTTGTGCAATTTTGTGCAGCCTTTTATTGATTGCGGTAACTATAGGTGAAGATAGATAGTTATTGTCAATTTTTTCCGGTTTTAATTGACACAGTCAATTTGTTTGGGACCTACAGTCTACATTGTTCCCGAAATACCATGATATTTTTAACTTCATCATTCCCCGGAGTCTTTGTGACTGGAATACAGGCAAATTGCGAATACGTATTGTTCTCAGTAAAGTTGTTGTAAAAAGGTAACAAGCAATCTGGCTGTTTAATAGGAAATAGACTACGAGACAGAGAAGCCTCTAGGGGATAGCGATTTCTTTCAAGGATCGGACGAAGTTTAAGTGATAAGTTAGGGAAAGTTTGCGGAGCCAAGATGAACTTGAACTCTAGTGCACTAATCGGAAGTTCGATCCTTTCCCTTCATACCCGTCGCACACCCATTGTCAAAAACCCTTTGACTCACGAAATTCAAAATTTGATTCAATAAAACAACACT
This sequence comes from Cerceris rybyensis, assembly GCA_910591515.1. Lineage (NCBI taxonomy): Eukaryota > Metazoa > Arthropoda > Insecta > Hymenoptera > Crabronidae > Cerceris > Cerceris rybyensis. Next base: position 27,745,987 of record OU342792.1, on the reverse strand, counting down.
GTACTCTTCTTACTTTATCAGTTTATAGCTCAGCCCTAATTCTAAATTTTTATTCGCCCAATTTAATTCTCAACCGTGGCATACCTTAGCCTAAAGGCATTCACAAGGCAAGATATTAATAGTCGAATTCGATCACAATGAAAATGAATTCTTACAATAAATCACATCGATATAAAACCGTAAACAGCAAAAACGAATATCCACTTAACCGCAAAACGCAAGAGTATTCCCGCGAAGTCTGTCGCATCGAAGGAATTACGATCGATCCGAGTCCATAACCCGCGACCTTTTTTATTGCTTTATTATGGAAACTTTCGAATAGCTCTGGCCTTACAAGCTGACGTATTTCCGTGTCCTATCTTTTTCCGATCTTCCTCAGTTTCCGCATTGCTGTAAATGTTCTCTCTTACAATAATCGACTATCTGCGCTCTCGTTCACCATTCTTTCTATTTTTACCGTTCTCATTTTACCAGCAATGGAAAAAAATACACAAGTTTCCCTTTCCGCTCGACTGTGCCCTTGTCGTATAAACGATTCTTCTAATATTTGCGAATCTTGTATCTCGCGTGGATACGTCGCTGTTCTTTCGACCGGTCGTATATAAAGCGGAGATAGGGGGACGAGCAATAAATTTGTACAGGAACGGGCAAATATATAAGATCTATATGTTCAGTGTCATCTCCGAGGCACTGAGAACACAAACATTCCCCTGTCCGCGCTTCCTCCGGTCGTCCTTCCGATTCAATATTTGCATTTCCACGATGAAAGTGTATTATTGCGCATCAATCAAGAAGGACAAACGTGAACGAACATTAGGATCGTTTTCGTTCCTAAATACGACTCATTTGACGTTTCTCTGACCAAGGAATTGTAGAGGGTGTGGAGTTGAATCGAAAGTGTGCTATAAATGTAACGTAGAAAAAATTTCGCAAAGGTGGCTCACTTATTTCTAGTCTTCATTTGCATGAATCACTTCTCCTTCGTTCGAGTTCGAGATTTCGTCTGAGAGATTTTCTTAAATTATTATTTAAAATATCAGCCTCGGTGGTTTGAAATTCATCTTAAATTAAAATTGTAGGTTTTCAGAGAAATGACAATTCTCTGATTATCGTAACCTCGGTGATTCAAACCGACATTAAACTACTCTGAAATTGTAAGTATTAGGTGAAATTACCAGTAGATACCGATGAAATCCAAAACGAGAAAAAGATTCTTATAGCAAAAGGAGAAGTCTGCGTTTAGTGGTTGCACTTTTAATCCGATATTAACAATGGTAATCTCTTGAAAAGCGACGATTTCCGTGGGAATCGAAAGAGATATTACAGGTGTGAGAGCAGGTAATGCGAAATCTCTTTAGAGTTTAAGCTCCGTCCTCGAGAAACGTAGATTACTCCCGGAAAAAGGCTACGTTTCGCGGCGTGTTTTGTGCTTTAAACGGCGAAATCGAGAAACGCGATACCACTGTGACAGGCCAGTGACGTCGCGAAAGAAGAGAACGTTGCCGAGTACACGGTGCTTCGTCGTTTTTAGTTTCCTTTTAATTAAAAAATTCTGAAAGGCAGGTAAATTTTTTTTCACCCTGCACAATGAAAAATTGCTTTCGCCGACGTACAATGAAAACTGTCTCGATAACGTTTGACACGTTCCTTCGTGAACGTGTTAGCTCGGATTGTTATGGGAAAACGTTGAACGAGGGTTAAAGTCGCGGTTTTAAAGGAGATCTGCGGGCAAGGGCAAAGACACGAATACCCTCAACGTTTCGCGGCACAGTATTCTCGGCGACAAAGTGGAGAATAAAAGGTACTTTCAACTGTGCAAAATCAGGATGAAGTGTAACGGCGTACCGTGCTCGAGATCATTCTTTCAGTGGGAATTCCTTTGCGAATTTCTACGTCGATCGTTGGCGGTTTCACCGCAAAAAAGTTTTGGGGTTCCGGGCGAATTTCTAATCTACGACGGAGGGACCAGGATGGAAAAATTTAACTGCTGATTTGAAATGCAAAACCGAACCGCCCGTAAAACAGACCGCCTTCGACCATTACGGCTCCCTTAAGGGACATTATGAAACGGATAAACATGGAGGAGAAAATTAATTTCGCTCGCTTGGTTCAGGTTATAGAAGACTGAGAAATATTTGTCTGCGATACGAATGAATCGTGGAAAATCAATAGGAAAATACCGATAGTCTACAGCATGGAGATTGGAAAATTCGAATAATTCTAAACAGTTGAATTCCACGAGCCGAACTGCACGAGATTTTCTTGTTTGAATTCACCTCAACGATTATCGCGATTTGCGAGAATTCACATGCCGCAGCGTTTTATCATACGATTTTCATGTAAATTTACATGCTACTATTTACTCAGGATATTTTATTTACTGATGTATCGATATTCGAAAGTTTATTTAATTATGAGCGCAAACACGATATTATCGAGGTGGAAATTTAGGATTACACGATTAATAAGCGAACTTAATGGAGTAGCCAAGCATTTCCCAACACTCTTCTTGTTGTAGCGCGACAATTCAAAAGTATCTCAAAACGAAAGCGTCGAATCCATCGATAAACATGTAGAATTGACGATTGTATGTCCCGCGATTCCCTGCAAATACGGTATCACTTCTCTCTTGTCGATGTGTTTACCACTCAGGTCTCATACGCGAGCGACGTGTTTCAATTTTACTGGAAAAATGAAATGCCGCTCGACGTACCGTCATCGAGCACTTACTCCTCGTCAAACGTCGCTCCGGCTGTTTGACAACAATTTACTCTCCCGACTATTGCGGGAAATTGTCGCTCGAATGTCTACCCCTTCAAACGCGTTTTTCCGACATAGCTTTAACATCGTGGAAAACTACAGTGAAATTATCGTCATCGACGAAACAACTCGCGTTGTTCGCTAATTCGCGAAACGTCTTTGCACCCGTTTGAAATTCCTCACGAACGTCGAAGTGGCGTGAGGCCCTTGGCTCAGTGTTCGATGCTGCTGTGCTTGTCCTATTCTGTCTGACCTAAAACCGCAGATTCTACTCAAAACAACCATTTATCAAGTCAGTTCCCAATTATCAACTTCTCCCCTGAAATCTCTAATAAACTACAGATACCTCTTTGAATTGTTGGCCGTGTTCTTTCTTTATTTATCGCAGTGCTTTATTTTTTTTACACGCAGCTATGTCTAAGCGTTTAACTTCTCTAATTGTAAGTTAACCCACCAAAAAGATTTCAAGGATGACCACGCACTGTCCTTTTCACACCTCAGTCCTCCCTACTCCTCTTTGGCGATTTTTCGTCCCTACTTCCGTTGGGACTGTTTAGATGAGTCCCAGAAAGTTGTTCATCCTTTGAGGACTAGCGACGCATATATATGGTCTGAGAAAGTATTTAATTATATTCTATCGCCGCAGGTATACTCGGTTACAGATTAAAAATTGAAGTACAATCGTTGAAATATGATTACACAAACAGTAATTTATATTTTCTGTATATCAACAATTAACTTTCTTATGAAAAGGTGATTTTGAATCGCCAAATAAATGGTTATCTCTCAATATTCAAAAATGTCTCCGTCCACAAAGGGTTGAGGTTGTCCTTGGTATGAAGAATTCTACATCTGGCGAACAAGCCCTCAAGGCTCAGCCACCTCGAGGCAAAGTATCCACCTAAGCAATGGGATTTCTTTTTCTCGCCGGTTCGCGACCTGGCCCCTATCCACTCTGAACAGACCCGCGGGACCCAAAATGCTAGGAATTTGCTAAATTATTACTAATTATTAACGGGCCCAGCGCAAGTTCGGCCAGCCGGAGTCGAACAATGGCGGAATCTGGATCGTAAACCGTCGTTTCTCCAGAGCCAAATAAATTTCAAGCTTCCAAACAGCAACCAGTATCGTGTCATATACTTTGTCCAATAGGCACGCTTTGCCATTCGTGTGAGGTTACTTTGGTATTCTAGTTGCGTAGAATTAGCAAAACGCAATTCTGATCGAATCCCGACAGGAAGTGAAATATAAATAATTTATACATTCGGTCCCGACGAGGACGTCGAAGTACAAAGCACGGGGACGTTTCGAAACGTAAGACGCTTCGGAATACGCGCAAGAATTTGTATGCAGAACGAGACGCCAGGCGTCGGATTTATGTCGGTGGAACTGCCGAGCGTGGGTATTAAGCGTGTCGGGACGTATCGTCGTTAATTGTATCCCAAATAATTAGCAACTTGTTGATTGTTATTAATTCTCAATAAAGCCTGCTAAATATTCGCGATAACAGGTGAAACGGCCGATACTTATGAACCGTAATAACGGGCCGTCGTGTTACGCTCACTTAATGTCGTTCGATACGTGCGCTTTGCATGTTTCCTATGCAAGGTGCAAGTGTTCTTGCACCACTAGTTCTGCGGATAATTAATTTACAATTAGATCCTTCAGGCGAACTCGTACTTTTTCTTTCTCTCTTCAAATTCTCAATTTCGTAGTTCTTTTGATAATTTCTTTTTCCTATTGGCTGTTGGACTTTTTACGTATTTATTTGCTATTTTCGAATGAACGAAGATATTACGTTAACACTTTCTCGAGTGGAATTACACTGGTTCGATCTAAGAGAGTACGCAACGACGGTCACACGTTCTTGTAGAATAAGGGTGTTAATTGACTCAAAAAGAGACACAATCCACCTACTTCAAAGTGTAACACAATAATGCTAAAAAAAGAAGATAATGATCATCGATATAAATAGTCCTATGTCCAAGTAACGTAATATATAACGTGACAAATTTTCAATGCAAAGTACTTTTCCCATTTGAATCTTCGTCTCATCTAAATTCGAATTAAGAATTCAAATTCCCCTCAAGGTTTCAACTCAAAGTGCATCGACTATAAGAGGCCAGTCACGCGTCGACGAAGAATGCACACTGCACACAATGTTTGCGCAACGAAAGCCAGGAGAAAGCGAAATCTCCTAAGCAGTCGGACGAGCCTTGCGAGTATCGAGAGAGAAAACCGAAAGCCCGTGAAAATATCAGCGAACAATTTTCCCTCCCTCGGGTTACGGGTTAAACCTTCCGTAAAAGTTGGCCGTGCAAATCCAAAGGTCCTCTCTCCCTCTCTTTCCCTTTTCATCTTTTTTCTCTCTCCACCTCTTCGCTCTTCCGTTTTTTGCGCATAGTTTACAAGGTTAAAGCTATCTATTGTAATATAGCGAAATTGAAAACAGCAGAGGCGCAGGAATAAGATATAAAATATGAATCCGGCTTATTACTTTCTGTCTACTTGTATCCGCCATTATTACTGTCCTCGCTTCTGACGTCATTCTCGTGGAGGAGGGAATTTTCCTTTCGTTCTCTTTGCCTCGCTCTTTTCATTTTGACGTACGTACCTCGTTTCACCGTCTAACTTTTCCTTTCCCGCGGAAAACTCGATAAAGCGAACACGATCGAGTGGAGACTCTTACGAGCGAAAGAATCGCACGATATTCGTCCTCGAACTGATTCCGTTTCTTCGAGAAAAACAATCGTAATGTCGTTAAGAGTAAATTTTATTTCAACTCTGGTGTCAATATATATAGAAATCTATATTACAAAAATATTTGCGACAATAGTCAACGAACATATGTCACGAAGAATCGTTAATATAAATACTAATTAACGCTTGCGCTGCGAGATGTATAGAATATGTAAGATATCCTCAACCCTTTTGACTTTTCATTCATTCAACTTTTGTACGTGAAGTTGAAATTTTTAATTTCAGTACCATTGCCAGTAACTGAGAATTTGTGGAGGAAATTCTGTAATTGAAAAATGAAACAATTTCGTGTGGGCTCCGTTAGTGCTGGTGATAATGATAGTCTCGAAGGTGAAAGTACGCTTATAATATATCCGTGAAACTATGTAATTAGAAATGATAAAAAATTGAAACACTTAACGCTAAAGCTACCGGCGTTAAATCGATTATATTTAAATATATTAAATAAGTACATTAGAACAAGAGGAATCGGGTGGAAATGATAATTAATTTCAGTACTTTATGTTTTGTCAGACGAACGTGAAATATCTCATCTACAATTCCTCTGCAAACATGGAGAATTACAAAAAATGTCGAGCAGATAGACTGCCTCGACAATTTTATCGTTAACGCACCTAAAATTCACATATTTCTCAGAACTCAACACTCAGCCCAAAACAAAATTTCGAATATCTCCAAATACTGTCGCAATTGCCAATACATTTATCACCTACCAAATACTTAAAATATCAAAGTAAACAAATAGCAAAACAAACATTAAAGTTCCAAAAGAAAAACTCGCTAAACGAATCAACATTAAAGTGTCCTCGCCGACTTCCGTTTCTTTCTCGACAGCCAAAACAACGACGTCATTCCCGTAGGTGTGATCGATTAAACGGCTATCTTAAACAGAGCTGCACTTTTCTCCACTTTCCTTCACGACGTCCGTGTACAATCGCCGCTTCCTCCTTCTCCTTTTTTCTCCTTCACGATTCTCCTTTGTCTTACAAAACCCCGGCATACTGCTGCACCACCTTCCCCCATTCCTTTGGATAAGTTCGCTGAATGTGCGAAAGGACCTTCTTGATCTGTCGCGTTTCGTCGGCGCTACATTGCGGACAGGAGCCTCTCAAAACCAGCGGTGCTAAACCTAGATAACAACCGAAGGATCAAATCGAATTCTGGTGATATAAACTTTCCGAAATTTATCGTCCGAATGGGGAGGAAAATTCGAGAAATTCACGTCGGCGTAAATCCTCATCGATTCTAACTGCCGTTGAATGTTGCAGGGGAAGATCGGACGTGTTCTGTTTCCATTTTTCTTGTTTCTTTTTTCTTTTTTGTAAAAATATTTGACTCTTTTAAGTTTGCATTGGGAAAATAAGTCTTTTAAATAATAGATGATTTTCTTTATGTTTTTCTTATGGAATTTGATTTTGAGGCGAAAATGTTATATTGATATTGCAAGTTCATAGGAAAATTTAGGGATTGTGCTAGATAGAAGAGTTACAGAAACATTTTTTTTAGGATTTTTCCTCCGTAATGTGAACAGCACCGTAGACATGCAAAGAACTTACAAAAAAAGCTGTACGCGATATAAATAACCGAAGCGTTGCAGTGACGACAATGGCACACATTTTAAATTCAAAAAAACAAATGGAAATGTAAAAAAAACTATATACCATCCTGCTCTCGATTCAGCCATCGACGTTGGAAAAATTCATGACGACTCTCGAAAAAATGGTTTTCGGCTTAATAAAAATTTCTCGAAGACGCTTCCACGATCCTTAAATCCTATGCGATGGAAAGTCAAATTCGCTATCACTTTACCGGGTTAATTTTAATTCTAAGGTCTGATAGATCTAATAGATTTCATCTATTAAATTAAATTACTCCCTACAATCTGCAATTATCGTTGTCCATAAATTGAAAATAAACATCCACGAAAGAAATATCACAAAACAAATTTTAATTAAGAATAATTTTACGAAATAATTCAAACTGCAGACTTATTACTTCCACGCTTTGTAAATCCAACTGACTATTACAATTTCGCGCGGAAAGAAAAAGAATTCACAAGAATAACGTCCGATTCTTTCCTCGTAAAACAACCGTGACGGCGAACCTTCCGTATGCTCGAGCGAATACTTCCTCGGGAGAAAAAAGTTGCAATTTCTGAGAGGAAAATTTCTCCTCGACCTAGGGTAGAGTTTGAGGCGCACAATTTGTAACGTTTAAAGGGATCTCGCGTCTACTCTACTTCATTTCCACGACGACGTACTTTTTAAACGTCGTCCAACAGGATCGCAAGGTGCTTCTCCTAGGACGCACTTAAGTTGTCTCCTCAAGTAACGCTGGTCGCTCAGCGCCATATTTAGTTGCTCGTCGGAAACTCGCGCTCTTCCTTGACGATCTTCCTCCGATTCTGCGAGGACAGTGCAAACGAGAAGACAGCAGCAGGTTGCAAAAAGTATCTGAAACATCGAGGAGAGAATTTAAGACGGTTTGCTGGGTTGTCGAGTGTAATTATTTATAAATTTCAGGGTGGTGTGGTGGATATGGGGATGATGGCTGGAATCGTCCATTGATATTCAAGTTGAACCTCTTGCCGTACTATAGCAAGTGTCAAAAACGTTTAATCACCCTGGCAGATTTTTCTTAAATTGATCAATTACTTGGTACGTTATAACTTTGATGATTCAAGGAATTAAGAGGGTATGCCCTGATCGAGGTGACTATAGCTACTGTTAAATTTTGAATAAGCAGAATTCAATTTAAGACTCACCCCTGGGAGATTTTTATTCAATTATTTAATATATGAACTTGAAGTACAATACATCGGGAGCTTGACATTCATCGATTTAAAATTTTCTTTCATGCGACACTTCATCGATAATTTTCACTAACGAAAGTGGTAACTGCTTTCCCACAAACATTAGAAACATCCGAAGGATACGTCGCAGACGCCTGGGAATAGAAAGTATAAAGAAACGTTTTCTTACAATTCTCGGAGACCTCAGGAAGAATGGGAAATCGCGACGAGCTTTTTTATTATTCCCCGGAACGGCGAATTATCGTTCTTAATGCTACCGTCTCGTTTCAACTCGCCGGAGAATTCTTTGTTTTTGCTCAGCCATTGTCAACGCGAATCCCTGTTTTTCTCGCGGAAATTTCTTACTTTTTCTATTACCTTTCGTCCCGTTCCTTAATGCCGTACTAGAACAACCAAAGTAGGAAAAATGACTGCACCGCGATTTTCTTCCGGACGTAAATCAAATTTCTAAATGTTCCCACCCTCCAAAATTTTCCGCTCTCCGAGCAGCAATATGCGGATGATTAAAGCGATATCTTTACATTCCCTGCTTCGTCCTTTCTTCCCAAAAATATCTCCCACGTATCCAAATATATCGTATCAATCGGTGGTAGTTCTACCGTTAAATTAAATTCAGTAGAAATTTCCGAATTGAAATAACACGAGCAGCACCGAGAAATAAATTGTCGAATTCTCAAATACCAATCCAAAACTTCCATCGTATCTCTGACCAGTCTGAAGTTAAAACATTCTCTGGAAAGATACCATCTCAAAGCTAGCAAGATCGAAAATTAAAATAACAAGAAAACGCTCCCAAAAATAAATATTAAAATGATCATCGATCAAGAGTAACCCCAGGTCGAATAATACCCTACACCCTTTTCAAATGCAAAAGCAAGTATTTCCAGGTGCGTAAGCACAAACGAAAAACCATTCCCATCGTGGAAATGCTGAATAACTTAAACGAGCTCGAACGCGCCGAAATTAGCATTCCCATGCGCCCTGTAACCGGAGGAGCTACAAGTGGCAGCTAATTCGGCCGTTGGAAAATGAAGCACGGGTACGATAATGTATAGAGGGTAAGTGGACGTTGGAGGATGGTAAAAGCGAAGGCGAAATGGAATTAACAAGCGTGCGTGTTCCCAGGCGAATGGCAAAGGTCGAAGGTTCTCCCGCAGTTGGATATCAAGAACATAGAGGTGGTGGATAAGGAAGGGCCGGGTCGTAGACACGAGCCAAAGGCAGTCGGGCGAAGCACGGCAAAGCTAACATAGCTAAACAAGCACCAACCACCGTGAGTAACGACGATGTGCCGGTAGCCGGTGTATCTCGTACGGCTGGTGTGCAGCTAGGCTTGGATAGGGTAGCCGGGGGTATACCCGGGGTGTAGTTGGAGTGTAGCTCGAGTATAGTTAGAGTGTAGCTAGGGTGTAGCTGGAGTGTAGCTAGGGTGTAGCTACGACCTCTGTTTGTTTGCTTATCTTGCCCTGCTGCACCGTTTTGACACGCTCCTCCCCGTGTTTCGTTGCCCTTACACACATTGTGTGTACGCCGACTAACTAACGAGGTTGCTTTTAAATTACTTCTCCCGGACCAGCGAACGCGCGCGCTCCTCCCCCTTTCATTTCGCCACCGTTTTCGCCCCCGTTTACCCCCTTTTCACCTCACAGAGCTAGTCGCGCTGGAGGTCTGCTTTAATAACACCTCTGTCGTTGAATGACACTGCTAATTTCGAAATTTCACGCTCCCTGGAACGCGATAAGCACTCGAATACCTGGATAATCGAGAGCTGAGTGTTGTTTCTTTCACCCTATCGTTAGACTCGTTTTGTTTTCTCTCGACGGCTCTTTTTTCGAGCGACACGATAGCCTGCGGAGTGGCCGAAACGTTGGGCATTTCGTCGATGGAGAAATATATATATACATAGGTGTGTGTGTGTGTATATATATATATATATATTATATATAAAACAAATCCAATTAAACGAAGCCCCCGTTGATAGACGAACATATTTTCGTCGAATATCCGGAGGCGCACGTGCTGCGCACAGAGCGTTTCCTTTTTTTCCCCATCCATCCCTTCGAAACGTGCCCCGTGACTGATATTTTGAAGTTCGATTTTATTTTAACCCCAACCCTCTCGATTCTTTGTGCCACGTCTAACGATCCAATAGAGCTTTTCGAATCGATATAGCAATCTAGGACACCTACGTCTCTTCACCTCTTGATCTCTTCCTCCCTTATCTTTTATCCCACGCGATAATTTAAATTTCGATTCTGCCACCCCCTCGTTATCTTCCTCGCCCTTCCCTTAAATTACTTCCGCTCTCTATGACATTAGGGATATTTTTTCCTCGACGTCGTTCAAACCGCTATATTAAATTTCGTTTCCACCCCCAACAACCTCGTCATCTTCGTGCTCCAAATAAATTACATTTCGAAAGTACAACTCTGCGATCATCCTCTACCTTCCTCTCCCATCGTAATTATCGTCTCAACCCAACTTTCTTTCCACTTTCGAATGTCGAGATCGTAAAATTGTCCCGTTCCTCCTGTCTCGACAATTGACTTTCGATTTTCCCGCGCTAATAATCGCGACGCGTCTCGATAAATCAGTACCGTCCCAGCGAACCACCCCTCGGGAATCCACTAAGGGGGATGATTTGTAGATTGGACGCTCGTCGAACGGCGCTAAACCAAACCGAACCGCTTACTTCCGCAAATCGGCGCGAATTATAAGAATTATTGGCCTCTCTGAATGGCAAATGGCCATGGTGGAGGATTTTATTGGCATTATATCGTCGCACGACGATAGTAGCCATAACGTTCCGGGCTATTACGGCGAAACGAGACGACGGTCGCTCGCTACAGCACTTCGGACGTATTCTACGCGTACGGATCGTTAATTATCGTCACACTCTATGAATGATAATTCACCGTTTAAATAGATGAACGCAACAAGCCGAGCACCATACGTGCTCCTCGTGCGTGCGATATTTCGTTACGCTCGCCACTCAAGGCTTGCCTGAGCAAACGATAAATGATAATTTGTCTATCGATACGCTGCCTACTATCGCCCCGAATATCGACGCCGTTGTTTGCAGATATTCCATTAATTTACAATCGACCTAGAGTTATCGCTCGCCAATCGACGGATAATTAATAATTGCATTCCGATCGTTTTGCTGGATCGTGCTCGTGAGTGAATCGCGAATCCGTCAGAATCCAGCGATTTGGGAGAGAGGATTGAACGGTAAAGTGATGTTGGAGAAATGTCAGTTAAATTGTTGAAAATGTTAAGTTTGTGTTATGTATCTTTTCAGTTTTAGTTGCTACAACCTTTTCGTCTACCGATAGACTGTCCGTAAATTTCTCTCTCTCTCTCTCTCTCCGTAATTCCAAAAAGTATAAGTCGTTGGATAGTAGAGTTATCGAATGACTTATCTATTCTTTGTAAACATTCTCAATTGAAAAACTCCGAACTCAAGTAGTTTGTAACATAGATAAGTATGAAACATTCAACCATTTCTACTTGTACTCTACAACGACTTCCACCTGGAGTCCAACGATGCAACGATTCCCAATTCAACTCTGAAGATGTACGACAGCTCTGCCTTATGCAGCGTCGTTCGATTGCGATATCAGTCGATTACAACGACGAGTTACGATGTCATTCATAATGGCACCGTTTCGATCATTCCAGACAGTCGACTACGTGCCGGAATTTAATAACTTCTCTCCACGGCGGATTGCCGAGGAAATAAGACGACGTGTTCTCTCGTAGCTTTCGTTTCTCCTCGATTCCTCGTACCCCTCGATCTCGGGAGGAGGAAATAAACAAGAAACGAAGGTAGATGCTTGAAAATCGTTGGAAATTTGCATTAAAAAATTCGATATTCAAATACAACCTCGAGCGTCACGAGGCTGTCCTTCAACGATGGTATAATTGCAAATTCTTCAGCTCCACGTTTCGCATTGCATCAAATGTTTCGCAAAGTATGCTACGATTAACGTTGTGCATGAAAATTGACCAAGTATCGTTTTCTTTGCGGTTACGGCTTTTTTATGGCTAAAAATATTTCAAATACGGCTACGACATTTTTGCAGCAACGAATAAATCATTAATTACTAGCTACTGTTTCTCTATCGTTCACTTCACTCAAATGCCTCGCGGAGCGAACAAGAACAGGAATCACCGCGAGTTTTTTCTAGGTCACGTTACAAAATCGCCTAGAATTCAAAAGATTATAATACGAGCGAATACGTGTGACAACCGCAAAACGCTGACTCTCTCCGATCAACATTCCTTTCCATAAAGTAAAACATTTTACACTTTCGTTTTCATAATGAATTTGTTACCATAATTAATTCCACGCTTGCGTCATCCGGACAACTTCCCGGTGTCACGGCGAAATCTTTCATCTCATTCTACTCACCTACAATCCCCATCGTGAAGACTTTCCCAAACCATCGATACCCATCGTCAAACTCCTCTACCAGGTGGAAACCCCCTCGGTCGATCCCAACGCGATAAGTTATTTCGATGCTACGGGGAGGTTCGAGGGTATGTATATTTAAAAGGAGGGAAGAAGCCACAGGTACGTGCCTCGAAAGCACCGATTCCCCTAAATATTCAATGAATAAGAGGCCACGATCATCGGTGGTATCGAATTCGTCGATGGCGTACGAAAACAGCCAGACCCCTCCGCGGAATCGGGTGTCCTCCCCTGTTCGGAGGGTGGCGAAACGTGGGAGAAAAGCCCTCCGGATACTCGGAAACTTTAAATCACCCCTCTCGCGTATGTACAGAGCGTGCGTGTGTATCTACCTGTTGCACGTTCGTCACTCACCTTGATTGCCGCAGCCATGTCGAGGGATGTTCTTGCGCCGTGTGGGTTATCCGATTTCGAGGGTGGACGTACGCTTCTTCGTTGGTATCTCGATCGACGATAAAAGAAGTGGTAGTAGACTAAAGTGTCACGTATCGAACGACCGTGGAAATTGTCAAGTTAAGACAGAACGAACTTGGAAATCGAATCGCTGTTCCTCTCACCGCGAAATCTCGGAACGCACTGGCCCGAAAGTGTACGTCCGTGGCCTTTCCTCCCGTTCCTCCCGATAAATACGAAAGTGTGTGTAGCGACCGACATGATATATACCGGCCGGTTCACCGTCTCCATACACTTCTCGGTATAACAGCAGTCCAGAAGGTAGGGGAAGGTGTGACGTGTGCGTGAGTATGCGCGCTGCAGGTTACACTTTTCTCCCCTTGGCCAGTTACGATGCTTGCAACGACGACTGCATGGATAGGATTCGTTCTTTGTACTCTGCTTGCACTTTCCTCGTCGCTTTCTGCTTTCGGTTTCGTTTTGACGTCATTCGCTACCCGAAACTGATGGATCCGTCGCGCTTGACTTTTGGAGAACGCGCTTCCGGTTGACGCTTCAACCCCCTCCCGGCTACTGGAGAACGGGCGTTTCAATCTCCTGGAAATTGGAGGATCACGGGAGAAAATTGAGAGTCGATGATATGTTTTTTCTCTTTAGTTTTGTCTCATCTGATCATGCAAATAACCTAGTATTAAAGAGAGACTCGAGTGTACAGAGTGTACCACGTAACTTTACGTTAAAAGTACCTGTTGTAAAACTTTGAAAGAAGTTTTTTATAAAGTTGCATAGTTCTGAGAGAGCCAAGGTGTAATTATAATATACCGTAAGAAATACTTTTTCAAATTTCACGTTACAATGGACACCTTTAACGCGTTAAAGTTGGATGGTACACCCTGGATAGAAGAGCGCAGGAATAGAAGTAAAGGTTCTTCAGCGTTTGCCATTCTCGTAGAACCTTTTAATTCGCTTAGGTCGATGGGTTTAAAAGTTTTTTATTCTATCTATCGTTAATTCGCCTAAAGCAGCATCCAAAACAGGATGAGACTCTTTCTATATTCACGCGAACGCGCTTAAAGGATCAACCCAACATCCTTGAACTCGCACCTACCTCTTCTGTAGCGTTCTCCACCCACGCTTAAGTCGATCGACGTAAAAAATTCTCCAGACGACTCCATTATTATCACGCTCGACGAGTCTAAAGTCTCTAAAAAAGAATAATGTCGTCTGACGATGAAATTGCTAAAGCAACGGAGTAGCCGGATATTCAATTGGTCCCCTGAACGATTTTGTTTCCGGTTAACGAAGACAGTCATTGCGTCATCGTCGACACTTTCCAACGGTGTTACCGCTCGTATTTGCCTGCGCTCGTCGACGAAGCGGATGGAAAACGATATCGTTACAGAAGAGGCAGTCCCGATGTAACCGTAATACGAGGCGGTGAGGAGGAAGTTTCCTTTCGCGCGGTCGTTTTATCGCGTCTCTCCTTCCGCCTCCTCTCTTTTCCTCACCGGAGGACCTGGTCCCGGCAACGAGGAAGAGAAATTCCGATAAACCGACGGATTTAATGGTCGATCGATGCCGCTCGTTCCTCCAATATCCATGGTCGAACGTCCGAGACGATAACAGTCGTCGAGGTGGTGTTAAAAAAATTTACAAAAAAGGAGAAGCGAAGTAATAAAAATATAAAGGAGCCCTGGGGTGATTTGCCGTGAAATACGATTAAACTGTCGGCCAAAAGGGCGAACAGAGAGGCTAAGAGAGACGGAGAAGAGGCTCTCGATCGAGGGCGAGAGAGGTACCGAGTGAAAGTACGATACGCGATACGCGGCGACAAAACGGAGCGAGAGGTCGCGAGGAAGAGGGGAAAAAAACGGTGCCTTGTATCGATAAAGATTACACGGCTGCTGGCAGCCTGGTCTCGATCCACTTTTGAGCCGATTCGAAGGCTCGAAGCTTTTGCGGCATCGAGAGAGGATTCCTCGTCGACGTGTCCAACGATCTCTCGTTCTTCGCCGTGTTTTTTTCTCTCCCCTTTACTTTTTTATTTCATTTTTACCTGTTCTCTCTCTCTCTCGTCCTCTCTGCCTTTCTCTGTCTCTCTATCTCTCTATCTATCTATCTATTCGTTCTCTCGCCAGCTCTCTGTCATTGCCCTCCTTTCCTTTTTTCCTTTTTCCTTCGATCCGTTGTCGAGAGCTATTTGAATGGCCGATCGTTTTTGAGGCGATTCCGTCGTTCGAACGGAACGAATTTAGTCCCCACCCTCGAGGAGGCTCTCGTCCACCCTCCTGCCCTCTCCTCGAACCAGGGAAAAAAAGGATTGATGGCTCATTGTCCTCTTAGTCACGTCGCGCGATTCTTCGTCGGCTGATTCACCTCGCGGTGAGTTTATCTAGCCGTTTAACATAAGACCATTTAAAACCATAATGGGTCTTTTATTCTTTCGATCCCCTTTACCGTCGCTTCTTCTCTTTTTTCTTCCTTCTCGTCGATAAAACGCACCATCCTCCTACTTTATGCTCCGCAGGGAGCAAAAAGGACTCCGCGACTCGCGAGAACTTTGCGTTCGGCCGCGTGAACTTAAAGAGCGCTCTTCTCACCCGAGTATTTCCAATACGACTTTTATTCGATGCTAATTTTAATGCGTTACGTTTTACCGTGTTTCTCGTATTTCTCTCCTCCTACTGTTGAAAAGCGATCTTCTTCCGTCATATTTTTCTTCACTTGGCAAGATAAACGCGACAAATGTTATCGACTTTTCCTCGATTCTGTTGTATCTTCTTGAATTGGTCGTTGAACGAAATTTACAACATGACTCTGTCCCAGTATGAAACAAAGTTTCACGAGTGATTACAGCGGTCGAATATCGTGATAATTTAGTCACCGACGAAGTTTAAAGTAGCAAAGTACGTTGCTTGTTGCTCCTTCCAACACGTTTAATTCCACATCCGACATATCGACCGTTGTACATTCCTGACGACAGATATACAAGGAAATGCCTCCTCATTTCCTGAATTTAATATCTCGTTAAATTAGAAGCAGCAGAATCGTCGTAGAAACGCAAGCACGACACTCATAACCCATTCGAATGAATTCGTCATCGCGTCTAATATCTGCGACACAAAAGTTTCCATAAACGAGCGCGACGAAAAGCAGGCGGCATAAATTTCCAGCGAAACTCGAAGGTACTCCCGAGTGGTGTATATTCGCTCATCGGTACACATTGTAAATCCTCAACTGCCAAATAAATCTGCCAAGAGGTGGATCAGCGGCCACTAAACCGCTAGATTACAGAGGGAAAAGGATAGAGCCTTGTTTTCCTACGAGGGTTAATCTCTTCTGAGAGAATTCAAATAACCGAGGCCCCCATTGCTTTAACGCCTAGCACCACGGATTCTCGTTGTGCGAGGACATAAATTTCGGTTTACAACTTTTATCTACTTTTACCCGTGCGCTGCAATTACTTTAATTTCAATTTAATTACGTTAATTTTACGCGGAATCGCGCTACCCCTTTGTCTCGCGACGGAATAGAACCGAGCGAGCTTACGAGGCATCGTAACTTCTCTTTACATGCTTTTCATTAACACCTTAACTACGGTCCCGGTGCTGGCTCGCTTTCCTTTCGCTTAATGCCTGTTTTTCACAGAGAAGTTCCTTCGCACGAGAAACGGCTGAGTACTTCGTCGTTGCTTCGCGCTATCGATTCTTACGAATAGCTTCGCTACTTCGTTTAAGATGCAAATGAATTAATTCCATGATTGAATAACTGGCTGATGCGCGAGAGATCGGAGAAGTGACGCGCTGTTGCGTGAAAGTTGAAGCAACTTTTAAACACATTTAGTCGGAGGAATGGAGAGATAATTGTTGCAGGATGTAGCCGATCTTCTTAGTCGGAAATGTGGAGTATTATGGTTTGATAATATGTCCGATATTTAGATGGAGATGTAGAGAAACTTTAGTTGAATAGTGTATTAGATTTTAGTCGGTGTTGTAAAGAGATTATAGTTCGGTAATGTGTTCAATAATTAGTTGGAAATATAGAGAGATTATACTTTATAATATTGCAACGTCTTTTGATCGTGCTGAACCAAAAGAAATAAATTGCTGCGACGCATGAGCAAACGCTGGAAATATGAGGAAAATGGTATCGAAATCGATTGAATCTGAATGATTAAAATGTAAAAACGTTCAACAATTGCGTTCGAATTGCAGCAAACAATAATCGAAGCAATTTAAAGGAACAATAACGCAGCCGTTTGTTGACAAATGCTCGACGGCTTTTTCTGTACGGAAACCATCAAAAAACCAGTTACATTTATTTTTCCCCAGTCGAAAAAGGGTCCTCGTCAACAAAAAACACTAATAACAACGATCCGACGAGCAATTTGTCGTCATGTCCGATCAAAAATGGCGCTCGAAATTGAACAGTCAACGAAATCAAATTTAATTCATTCTTTTTCGCAAAATTCCTGACAAAAGTTTGTTCGATTTCTCTCGGATGTAGAAACGCAAACAAAAACCTATGGACTAATTGCCCAGGTGAAAAAAAAAGATAGAGAGAACGCCAAAAAAAAAGAACACCGCGAATCGTTTGGAATTGCGAAAGAGAAGAAAGAGGAGAACTTACGTATACCGACAGACTTTGCGTTTTCACCTGCATTATTCGAACAACGAACAAAAACGTACCGCAAACGAGGCGGTTGATTACGAGAGCCTCGCTCGAAGAAGAAATTCCAAGGTGAAAGTTCATGAGAACACGTTACGCTCCGTCGAACGTACACCGGCTGCTCATTCGTTCGATAAGAGAAAGTAGGAAAAGTCAGATTCCCCGTTGCTGAATGGACACGAAGGAGTGCTGGTTTCCTGGAAACGACTTACACGGCCATTCACCTCAGGATAACGATAAGAAATAGACGACAATCTATAAAACTAAGTTCTGGACCGAAAAAAACTTCGTTTTCGAATTCAACTGGTTGCGAGCGAGATTTCTCAAGTTACTTTCGGAGACGCGGTTGATGAGATTGATAAAAAAGTATGGTTGAAGATATCTACCAAGTTTTCACTTAAATGTAACAATAAACGTTGACGTTGGAAAATTACGTTTCGAAATTGTCCTGAAGTGTACTCTCTTTCTGAATCTCCTATCTCTTTAATTGTCTGACTTTATTCTGTCCGTTCTAAAAAGAGAACCTGTTCGGGGTACCAATCAACAATTTTGACATAAAGGACAATGTAGGACAATAATAAAATAATAAAAAAGGATACAAAGGCACCAATTTGGCCAATTGACACGATTGCTCTGTCTCTCATAGTTTTTGAAATATTCATCAAAATATATTTTAGCACTCTAGCTTTGAGTGTGATTTTCATCGCTTTAGCGTAAACGATTGTTGATATAAAAAGAAATGGGTAACAAATATTTTTATGAGGATTATATCGTACTTGATATTGGAAGTTTCCCTTTAAGTCCATGCAGTCATCGATGAATTTGGAACGAATCCTTTTCATACTTCAGGGAAGAAAATTCGTAACTCGTTCCTCGACGATGGAATGATCGAGTGTACAGAAAATCTTCGAGAAAAGACCCGCCTGTCTCTCTATTTCGCAATAAAGAAAATCGAGGCTTGAAGAATACCTAACTAACGTGTAACTACCGGGTCAAGGATGGTTTCTTTCGCGTCTTCTCTCTTCTCCGCAAGTAATTCCGTTTTGTTCGACAGAGGAAAAACATAGAACGTACGTTCGTTCTCAGCAATAAGCCTGAATTGTAAATAAAATCGTGGAACACGCATTCACCGAGGATCCTTTGCGCTCGCCCTCTTAACGAACCACGCGAAAGGTTAACCATAGGAGAGAAATTCCACTATGGAATCTCGACGATCAGACTTCGGCCTTTATCCCCGTTCGAACGATATTCCCCTCGGCGATTCTGCCTTTCTGTAATCCGTGCAAATCGATCGTTTCTTATTCAGGACACGCGTATGCACGCGGCAGATTGATTGGCATGCCGTATTTGTTTGGGCATTGCCGCTATTTGTGGAATCCATTTGCGTCGGTCTTCTATTGCCACATCGTGCCGACCGACTTCCAGTCCTTTGCCCTTCGACTTCTTTACAATTCTTGTTCTTACATTTCTTTCAATCGACCGTCTCCTTCTTCATTGTACAGACAGAAGGTAATAAGATAAGCTCGGAAACTGATACACTCTGATTTTTATGAAACCTTGCATAAATTTTCATTAGACTCGTTTTATTTTCACTAGGCTCGTTCTCATCATTAAGGAAGACATCAATAGTGGTACATATGTAAGGAGGTCCTGCCTGCCTTCTACTTGTCTCGTCTGACTTATCACTGACTCGCACCACTAGTCGAAAGGAGAAATTTTTCCCGAAATGAGATTCAGCTCATAAGTGGAGTAAGCCAATAATACAGGACATGCAATACAAACACAGGGCAGACAGGACAGGCACAGTACAGGCAGAAGAGGAACAAGGATGGCACTTAGAAAAATTGTACAGTATTTTAGATTTAACAAACTCTTTATTCATTCTTTGTATTACATAACATTATGTGTATTACACATAGTAAAATAAAATTGTGTGTTCCTGAAACTATGAGTTATTTATTTAATAAGTCCTTTCCTGACTAGTCCAAAATTTCCTGTCATCTCAATCGAATTTTCGCTCTGTCTGACTTTTCGTCGACTCGTACTACTTGTCAACTTGTAGAATTTTCAACTTTCAATCTTCAAATCTTCGACTTGTAGAAGGTAAAGTATCTGACTACAAGCTCCGTCTGACTTATCACTGACTCGTACTACTTGTTCATTTGTAAAATTTTGTCGAAAAATATTAAAAGTGAATTCAGTAGTATAAATCGCAATGTATCAGACCGACTTTTAGCTCCGTCTGACTTATCGTCGATTTTACTACTTGCTCACTTTGAAATTTTTCCGAAAAATTTGGAAATCCAGCAAGTAGTATAAATCGAAATTTCTCAGACCGACTTTTAGCTCCGTCTGACTTATCATCGATTTTACTACTTGCTCACTTTGAAATTTTTCCGAAAAATTTGGAAATCCAGCAAGTAGTATAAACCGAAATTTCTCAGACCGACTTTTAGCTCCGTCTGACTTATCATCGATTTTACTACTTGCTCACTTTGAAATTTTTCCGAAAAATTTGCAAACTCAGTAAGTAGTATAAACTAGGATAAGTCAGACCGACTTTAGCTCCGTCTGATTTATCGTTGATTTTACTACTTGCTCACTTTGAAATTTTTCCGAAAAATTTGCAAACTCAGTAAGTAGTATAAACTAGGATAAGTCAGACCGACTTTAGCTCCGTCTGATTTATCGTCGATTTTACTACTTGCTCACTTTGAAATTTTTCCGAAAAATTTGCAAACCGAGTAAGTAGTATAAACTAGGATAAATCAGACAGACTTTAGCTTCGTCTGACTTATCGTCGACTTTACTACTTGCTCACTTTGAAATTTTTCCGAAAAATTTGCAAACCTAGTAAGTAGTATAAACTAGGATAAATCAGACAGACTTTAGCTTCGTCTGACTTATCGTCGACTTTACTACTTGCTCACTTTGAAATTTTTCCGAAAAATTTGCAAACCCAGCAAGTAGTATAATCCGAAATTTCTCAGACCGACGTTTAGCTCCGTCTGATTTATCGTCGATTTTACTACTTGCTCACTTTGTAATTTTTCCGATAAATTTGCAAACCCAGCAAGTAGTATAACCCAAAATTTCTCAGACCGACGCCTAATACTTACCAACTTGTAAAATTTTGCCAAGAAAATGTTCAAGGTCACCAGTGAAGTAAACCAACAATAACTCAGACATAGTTTTGTTCTTCCTGGTTTGCTGTCAACTCGTATTGCTTAGCAGAATGTGTAGCTCAAGCAGGTGTATACGAGATCAGAGAACTTATAATTACAATACTCTCGCTAGGTGCATGTAGGAAATTTTAGGAATGGAGCAAGAACAGTGGTTAAAAAAGTTTAAGAGTGTTTTGCAATTCAACAAATTCTTTATTCATTATTTGTATTATACAACATAAGCATATGTAATATAATATTCATAAAGTACAATAGTGTGTTTCTAAGACTATAAGTTATTTATCCAGTTAATGCTGCCTTGGCTGTCCTGGTTGCGGTGTGCGTGTCCTGGTTATCCTCTGTGTCTCCTGGCTGTGCTGTGAATGTTCTAGCTATGCTGTGCATATCCTGGCTATCCTGCCTGCCTCCTGTTTGTCCTGGCTGTCCTCTGCCTGTCCTCTGCTTGTTCTATTTGTCCTGCATCTGTCTTGTGCTTGTTTTTTGATTGTCCTGTACCTGCCTTGCCTGTCTCCCGGTTGTCCTAATTATCCTGTGCCTGCTCTGCCTATCTCCTACTTGTCCTGGTTGCCCTGTTGTTCCCCAGCTTCCCCTGCAAGTTCAGTAAATTGAAATTAGATCACTATAATAATATGGAAACGCCTAGAATATTTACAATCCTTGATAATGCCTTACCAATTCGTGTTAAACAGTTAACTTGACGACCGAACGGCAACGTCACAATCTGTCCACTACCATGGCGTCCATGAACGAAGTCAACGTGCTACCTATCGAAGAATCAAGCTCGCCCTTCTTATTCCGTCCCGGTAGACCTACACTTTGAGTGTCCTTTTTTTTTCACAGCGAAGATCGTCCCAGTTTCTCTATCGTGGCACGTGTCCCGACGGTACTCCCGATTTGTGCCACTTTCGGACGAACTTAACTGACGGGACTCGACAGATACTCATCTTCTAATAGATAGACCTTTTCGGGTTATTAATAACGCCAACAGAGCTGTAATACTCTCCCGAGTTCGTTGGCCCCAAAGAGGGAATTTTTCTATCGAAGAGAAGTCGGAGATAGCTTTCTTACAGTGGACAATTTAAAGCAGTGCTCGTGCCTTTGGAGTTGCATGACGCAAAGTAATTTCACCGAGTCAATATGGATGTAATTGCGCAGAGAAAGCGAGGGAATTTTTCCCGGAGACTTGCAACGTTAGCGAGCAAACGCAAGAGAGAAGTCATATATTAGCGGCATTGTTGTTTTAGGGAGAATCTTTATTGAAATAAGACTGCGACAAAGATAAGATAGTTTAATCGCAGTTTCGCGAACTGTATTACGTCGCTACGAGGCAACTGTCCCTGGTAGATATGCCCGAAACCCATTTTCCAGTTGTTAAACCATCCTAACTTAGTAATGTAACTCAAATAATTAAAGTGACGTGTACAGGACCCGTTCTGGGATCACAGGGACAACTCCTAGATCCTAATGCGAATGGAAGATATACCACGTGAAACTCCTGCTCGAGGAGGAGACGAAGAGACGGGACGGAAAGAGGGAAAGGTTCTGGCACCCGTAATAGTACCCTAGAACTGACATGTGTCCTAAACTAAACTGCCCTATCTTGTGTATATTTTCCTGGAAATACTTCCAGCTTGAATTTCAACGACCTACTTGCAACTTGACCGTAAAAATTCTTAACGTGTTGCATCGCTTTTATGAATACGAATGTACAATTATTATCACGGAATAAACATTTTTTTCCAAAGAATACATACTGAGTAACAAATTTCTTATTGTACAACTCCCAAGTAATTCCATCCCACGTAGCATTTTGTTTCCGTAAACTAGAATTCTCGAAAAGTAAACGCGCAACATTTACCGCAGTTTTGAATTCGTATCAATTCGAGTGCGCACGGTTGCATGAAAATATTGCGATTGATCGATATGCACGTCGCGACGATTCACGCATTCCAATCAGTAACCAATAAAATTACAGAAAAAAAGATACCGGCGTGCGTCGCGATTATACGAGGCTTCCCTAACGCAGCGATCGTCGGTGGATCGGTCGTCAGGAATGCAGGGTTTAACGCCATCTGCACTATGCACCGTGCAACATCCATACGCGAAACAATACAACTACAGGGACACGCGTAACGCGACAATGGCGACCTGAAGGACTGGCGTGCGCTTCCTTGCTCCATATACTTTTGACATCTCGCCAGTGTTTACCGTTCCCGTTGCGTGCATTTGTGAATGTGAAACTTATTCGTGCCACCGTAAAATATGTGAGTGGCACAGTGGAGAAGGAGAAAACGGAGAAACGCGTTGATCCACCCGTTAAAGTTAGCTAGGTGCACGACACAATTCAATGGTGTTGGTCCCTGCCGAAAAAACGGGAAAGCCATGTATACATTCGTATCTTGCCAGCTATAATGCGCTGGTAAGTGTACAAATCACTTTTGTACCGTACAATGCGTGCACATTTTTTGCTCGTACGCCTCGTACGCGCCACTGAGGGTTGTAAATGCTTTGGGAAAATCTGTAGGTTAGGTTGGTCCGAGAAACTGGCATCGGCGGATTTTATTTTGCTCTCTTTTTAAAGAGGGTTGCCTATTTTTTTTCGTGTTACTTTTAACGCTTTAAACTGTACGTTCGGACGAGATCACGTATTATTTTCGACCGGATACTCGTTAGGTTTGAAAGATTACATGGAAATGTTTCTTATTTATATCAGCATATACAAATATAGATAGTTAGAACCATATATATGCTGTTATACGTAGTCATTATGAAAGTAAGATTACAAATATTCGTACGAAAATAATAATAACCGATTATAGAGGCATTCTGCAAGTTTATGTATTAATAGAGAAAATAGTTGCATTTATTGATGCATCGTTTGGAGCATACGTCTGACTCTGTTGCTCCATTCATAGACTTCTTATTTTTAAGAAATATATGAATATACGTGAATGAGTGAGAGTGTACACCTTTGGTGCGAATGGCTCCTAATTTTGCAACCATGACATACAAAGAAGACTCATCTGTGTTTCTCTACTTGTAAGAAACGCAGTGGTGCAGCAGCAAAATCTTGTCACCAGAACGAGGGAGATGAGCCACAATATTGCAGGCATGCCACCCTTTGCAAGGATGCCTTTGGGGGGTATGGGTATGGGTGTGAACATGGGTCCTAGTGCCCCGCATCCTGAATCTTCTGCTCACCCCCATCCCCCGCCACCACCACCCGCCGGTGCTAATCCTAAGAAGAAGAGGCGTACAAACGCCAATGTTGCTCAACCGCCTCCTCAGCAACCTCCAACTGTACAGGTACAGATCAGTTTTCTTAGTCTCTATGCAGAAATTTTTATGCAAGTTGCAATACTTAAGAGAAATCTCTTTCCAGGATTTACTACCACCTCCTCTGACGGGTTACGGAGACACGATAGTAGCCAGTAACCCTTTTGACGATACACCACCTCAGAGTACACCAAGCCCGATGATGCACGGAGCACCGCCTCACATGCATCCCCACCACCCGCATCATATGGGTGGACCACCTATGAGAGGAATGAGTCCGTTAACTTCTATAGGTGGAATGAGCCCCATGATGCCCCACAATATGGGTAGCATGAGTCCAATGGGAAACTCACCTATGACAAATCACATGAACCACATGGGCGCTATGTCTCCCATGAATCATGCTCCGATCGGCGGAATGAGTCCGATGAACAACATGGGCCCGAGTATGCCTCCGGGACCGATGAACACTATGAACAATCATATGAATATGAGCCACATGGGAAATTCTCAACTCAGCGGTCCGCCTATGGGTAGCCCGATGAATAATATGAATAGCGGTCCAATGGGTAGTCCCATGAATAACATGGGACACAGTATGGGAAGTCCTATGGGTGGTCCATTGGGATCTCCAATGAACTCGATGGGAGGATCTAATCACATGCCTAACGGACCGATGAACATGAATAACATGAATAGCCATATACCACCTAATAGCCCGTTAAACGGGCCGTCGATGAACAACGTGAACAGTCCGCTAGGACACAACGGATCTCAACCGCATCCGAACCACATGGGAAATAATCTTAATAATCTAGGAAGACCCATGAATGGGCCCATGACTACCATGAGTTCCATGGTATCCAATAATATGAACATGAGTGGCCCGAATCAAATTAACAATATGAACATGGGTGGACCACCGATGAACAATATGTCAAATATGAATATAAGTCACCACAATCAAATGAGTCACATGGGTGGGCCGATGGGTACGATGTCCAGTAACATGGGTGGTGGGCCGCCGATGGGTCATCCTATTAACATGGGAGGTTCGATGCCACCGCATGGTTTTCAAGGTCCGCCGGGTATGGGACCAAAACCAATGCCAGTTTCTGCAGGGAAGGTAATTATTCATTCGCCGACGGTATATTTGCGACGAGCGTAAAAAAACTCTCAAGTAAAACCGTGTCTTCGTTGTTCGTTTCGCAGATATATCCTCCAGATCAGCCGATGGTATTTAACCCACAAAATCCTAACGCTCCACCTATTTATCCTTGCGGAGTTTGTCACAAAGAAGTGCACGATAATGATCAGGCAATTCTTTGCGAATCGGGTTGTAATTTTTGGTTTCACAGGTAAGCAGAAAGCATTATGTCAATGCACATATTTCGTGTAGTCTCCCGTCGCCCATAATTCGACTATATGTGTCGTAAATATCCATTTCAGGGGGTGTACAGGATTGTCAGAGACAGCCTACCAATTATTAACGGCAGAAGTCTACGCGGAATGGGTGTGTGATAAGTGCTTGCAGTCAAAAAACATACCTTTGGTTAAATTCAAACCATAACACTTCTTGACCCGTCGTATATGCGACGCACGAGTGACTCTTTGTTAGCGTTTACACATTTGTACACGCACATATGCGCGTGCGATTGCACACACATACACACAGGCATACGGCATACACTGATGCACGTGCGAATTCGTGCATATAATATAAACATGCGCTGTTTGTTAATAACTTAGCTTTAACTTGTTGAAATATTAGGGTATCATTATGAGTCGTATCGGTGAATGAGATGGCAGGAACAATATATGTTCGAAACGTTGCATTCAATTTTTGAGTCTGTTCATGACAAGTGGATTCGTCCGTTTGCTTATTAATTTATGACTTGGAGCTTGAAAATTTCGAGGTCGGAGGTTTGTTTTCGATTATCGTTGTGATGTCCAATGTGTTAAAAGCAAATTCAAGTGACGTAGGAAGTTTTTAAAGAAAAATCGCAGAAGAGAAAAATATCGAAAAAAAAGAAGGAGGAAAGGTGAAACTGTTATAAAATATATAAATGTGAAAAAAGAAACCTCACACTCGATTTCTTACTGCTAACTGCATTTAATTCGAGATCCAGAGATCAATTGTGCATATATAAACCATATTAATAGGCGAATCAAATTACGTATATCTATTTGTTTTATTACAATTTTGGGTGAACGTTCCTGATAAACTTCGTAATTGATATCTGAAAGTGATTAACAATGCGAATTGTTTTATAAATAATTTCTATTTATCTCATTACCATTTGTCATCAGGCTCGTCATATATCAATTAAAGGAATCCAATGCATCTAAGTGGTAATTGGAACAGGATATTACAAATGTAAATCTTCGACTGTTTAAGACGGAGTAGGAGGAATTTTAATGAAATGTAAATTGTTTTCATAATATGACACAATAATTGTAAATTTTCATATCTACCATCGATTATCGGAACATCGGAAATCTGATTCTTCGTATACTTAATTGTCTCTGAAGTATTTTGGGATATCAAAATGGAGGAAAGAAAAAAAAAAGAGAAACGCGTTTGAGAATAACCATAGACAGCATATGTTTTTACAATGGAAACAATAATAATTACCTCCGAATAATATCGAATCACACCTTAATACATAGATCCAATATTCGAATGAAAGTACATAACTTAGTAAGTCACGATAGAACGATATATAGTCTATATATACAAGAATCGATAACGATCTTGAAAGTACATTCTCAAACGCTGTTTTGTTTACTCCCAAAACTCTCACAAATGAAAGTGCTGCAATTCTTGTATTTTTATATTTCAAGTATTTTCGTATAAACCATGGTCAGTTATATACTTTCGAGATAAATTAGTATTATAGTTTAGAATACGTCTAAAATGTAAATATACAAGTTTTCTTACGATCTGTATAAAAACATTTCTATATCAGTTACTGCTCGATTAAAACGCTCATGGCGTAAGAGCGAAGGCACGAAAGAGACGATCCTTTTTTTTATCTTCTCTCCGTCTACTTTCTCTTTCTACGGAAACTCGTATTGTTTCTTGCCATGGTTTATGCTTTTAAATCAAATCGATAGAAACAGAACTAATGAATTCTTCGACTTCGTATAAGATTCTTTGCGATCTGAAAAGAAGCAATATGTTGTTTAACGGTAATCGTCTTTCAAAGGGCACGTTACGCACACTGCAGGAATTTATTTGACTGACAACTCGCAGGGTTCTCTACTATTATTAATATTAAAGACATTTCAATCGAAACGATCTGTATTTGCTGAAGCAAAAGAGGAAACGCGCTACACTTCCGAAACCGTAATATCATTTTTTTCTTTATCTGCAACGATGCAGTACAGAACTGATTTTACAGCGTGAACGAAAGACTACGGAATAAAAATGTTGAAAAAGTAAGGCATCTGAATTATTGCAGTAGGCGAGCTTACGAAAGTGTGCTGTGCGCACTACTTCAAATCTCTTGCGGATTCTTCTTTTCACGATTTCGTAATTACTCTATTTAGCAGAATTCCGTACGGTATTAAATTAAGCTCAAGATATTTCGTAAATACAGAACGAAATCTCATATTTAGTTGCAGTAAACGAAACACTTACCACAAATACATACTACCCTCGCACATTGCATACGCGATCTTTTTTCGTCGAGTTTAAGAATTAATCGTCGTTAGCTGCGGGACTTTCGGTATCGATAATCATTAAAGTATACCGCAAAAGAACTGAGTATTATCGACGTAAAAAAATTATAAAATGAAAATAGGAGATGAAAAAAAAGCAGTGGGGCTGGGAACGGGGAGGGAGGACGGGGTTGAAGGAAAAACTAAAAATTCCGTCGGCAGCTAGCATACGAAATTAATGGAGTCCACGGATTGTATAGTTTTTTATATGTATATGAAATATAGCCAGTTATCATTTTACTTATTTAATGCCTGTATTAAACGGAGGTACGATTTCTTAAACTTACGGTGGAGCACTTACGGAATAACTAGTTCCCTATTATGCTACCAGAGCGAACTAGCTATTCACGCGATCTCTCTCACACGTGGTTTTTCTCCGTGTAATCCATACTTTAAGCTTGTTTTACTTGTAATCCTTTTTAACGAATATTACATGTGAGTAACACACATACACAGAGTCCTATAACTACATAATGCTCATATTAGTATTACAACGAATAGAGGGTACCATCTTCACAGACATATCTTCGTTATGTTTCTTGTCATGCGGGAAGAAAGGTCGACGCTGTAACTGTTAAATGTTTGCTTCTTACTTTCATTACGAGAAAAGAAAAAAAAAGTTACATCGAGAATGCAAGGGATTAAGCGAAACGCGCGTTGAAGAAGGAAGCGAGAAGTGGGGGAAGTGATGAGGAAAAAAAAGAAGAAGGTACAACAAGCGAAAGGACGTCGTTAATTGTTAATACTCTTAAAATCCGGGGACAAATTGTTTTCTTTTTCAGTACAAACGAATTCGTAATTTAAGAAGTCAACGAAGTAGCGTCTATTTTGCAAAATTAAACGTGTAAGCTGTACAATTCATCGAGTGAACGACCGAAAGCACTCGGCAGACGTTCGACGCATGCTCCGAACTCGTTTAAAACTGTTCGCTCATCGTTCGCGGAAAGATATTTTTAACTTAAGTTTAACGATATAGCTTAATCCCTGTGTAAAATCTGTTCGAAGCAAATGCATTTCATATTGTGTCTGAATCTTTGTCTCATTGTACTTCCTTCAAATTAAAACAGCTACCTTCACTTTCAGCCGTAGAGAATGGAAAGGAAAAAGAGATCTCTGTACGAAGCGCAACGAGAATGATTTAACGAGGATAGAAAACGATTACTTTTAACGATACCATAACGCAGCGTTTCCCGATTTAATCTTACCATGTCTCTTTTAATTTCATCAGCACTGAACCTGATTGAAATGTTAAGACTTTCTAAATTGCACAATTAGATATAACATTAATTAAACAGATTTCCATGGGGAATGTGACCTTTAGCAAAATCCTTTTCAACTTTTAATTCCATCGCGCAGAATGTCACTTGAGAAACGCTGCGGCAGTGTATCGTTGCATGAATCATTGTTTTCCATATTTTTTTTTAAATACATATATCTTGAGTATCTATCGATATTATGTACATAAGCCTTTCTATATCGTTAAGACTTCATCGCGACGGTAATAAAATTGTCTGTAATTGCACACAACTATAGACGGCGTGTGCAACGATCGCTACTTGTAAATATCTCTATATCACGTTATCGACATCACTTGTGTGTGTTGGTGTATATCGCACCACTTTCTTGTTCTTATTAATACGAAACACACACGACTCAATTGCGGAAAGTTTATGAGCGAAAAAGAAAAGGAAAAGGTGGAGGGAAAGAGAGGCTGGTACAGCCGCTCGGAGATATCTCAGTGCGATCTCAAGGGCAATTGGGACGTTATATTTTCTTTTCTGTCTCATTCTCCCTCTATCTTTCTTTCTCTTTGGATAACGATTGTATCGAAATCACTGCACCGGCTAATAATGTACAATTTAAGCCGTGCCTCGGAAGATCAATATTTATTGTCAATAACGGCGCCATTGGTCCTCCGTTTTTAATGACGAAGCAGCAATATAGGTCAATATTTCATCTACGATCGTATTGAACGAAGAAATATTGTTTTAATACTTTCTTAATTGGATGCGCGAAGGTAGAATTATTTTTTCAACTCGTAATATTTACCGATCTCGGTGAACTTACGTATCAATTAATAAATGATCATTAAGAATTGATGCTCGTCGAGAAAAATTATGGAACGAGGGACACGTTATTCCGATATTGATAATAAACATTAAATATCGACATTTAAGAGAATCTTCAAAGTTCTGTAAAGACGCGTCTCTTTTATTCCCGTATCGTTTCACTGTTAAGAAGCAATTTTTAAAGAATTCCACGAGCGGAATAGCAAGAAAAAAGAAGTTGATCTTTCTTTGGTATAATTTTTTTAGTGAGAATGAAATTTTAGATGAACGAGTAACTTAGAAATTTTTTGAAATACCAGTGTCACTCACCGGTATAAATGAAAAATGCTTTCGATCGACGAAGCGAATGAAAGAGAACGAAGATGTACACGAGAAATTGTTCATAGATTATTTTTTATCATGTGAATACAGAAAATATACATACGTATATATAGATATATATATATTAGCAATAAAAATTGTTATACATATTATATAGATCGGCGTACGTGTGTGACTAATTTAATACGCGAAAAGTGCGTATGTAATTCCCATCATTATGCGGTGTGTACATGTTCACTCATACTTATTGTACATATTTATATGGCACTTGAAATAACAAATCCATACCATGTTGATTTTTATATTTGCTGTTGTATATCTTGCAAATGTTATCCGCTCTACCGCAATTCCTCCATCCGATTTGCAAAGATCATTTTACCACGGTTTCTTTTCCTCTTACTTTTTTTATCATTAATAAATTTATTTGTCAAAATAAATTCTATTTTCTTACTGGTGTAAATGTCATAGGAAATGACGATGACGTTGGACGCAAACGCTTTAAGGTCTTCCCGGTTCTTCCGTCCTTTGACGTTGCTTCTTCGTTGCCAATTAAATAC
This sequence comes from Cerceris rybyensis, assembly GCA_910591515.1. NCBI lineage: Eukaryota > Metazoa > Arthropoda > Insecta > Hymenoptera > Crabronidae > Cerceris > Cerceris rybyensis. The sequence goes on along the minus strand of OU342792.1, from coordinate 27,714,989 downwards.
GATTGGTAGAATTCAGCAGCGCTGAAAAGAAGAATACTCAGAAGAAACTGTTACAGAAATTTGGTACCAATTTGAAATTACACTAACTCATTCTTTGAGAAATGAAGTTTTTCCCTTTTCTCAAGCGTGTGAAGTCTCACGGTGTTCGACAACGTTCTTGCAACGTGCGCTTTCGTTATCCTTCCACTGCGATCGTTCGAATTAAGCTCCTTCAGCCAAAATTTTCGTGGAATTTTCGGACGTACGTAAACCGTCGCCTCGTTACAGGTCACTTTTAAATCTACAAGACAACGCGACCCTATTTTCCTTATCTTTTATTTTGCATACTTGTATTTTTCTCAGTATAAATGATATCGTATATACATTAGAAAATCACAATCTACTACACTGCAGTGATTTTCAAAATAAGCTGCTCTCATGAAGGTAGAAATTATTTTTCAAGTAAACGAGTTTAGAAATTTTAATGCGGAAACCATCCCCCGAATTCTAAGATTCCGCAGAGTTTCAATTTCTAAATCTTCCAAACCTGTATCATACAGAAGTCGATTAATAGTAAAGCAGATGAATTAATAAAAACTTTCTCAATGTTGTGTAAATTGAAATAATTATTTAGGTCGGTTCTGGCTACTCATCCTCCGCTGTACGGACACTCTAACTTTCCCCTCGAATGAATCTCAGTGAATAGGGACTCCGTTAACTACTTCGCAACGGTATCGGCAATGTATATTACAGAAATTGGAAAGGGGTCAATATTTCGACGGCATTGCAACCAACTTCGGCAGCAGTCGAGCAACAATGTCATTGTCTACTCGGAGTCTGATAAAGCACGATGCAACGCTGGCGAACTGTCCATCCATTTCCAAGATTACATGCGGCTTATATCGAGAAACCTCAGATTACAGTAATACGGACGACAGTTTGGCGAAACTTAAATCTTTAATTAATCCCGAACCGTCAAATGTTACCAGAAATTCCATATTTTAGCACTACAACTATCGGCGTTAAATCTATTATATCTAAATATACCTGTTATATTAACAGGTATAAAATGATTATTTAAATAAGAAGAAATTAAAAGGTGGAAGAGATGAATAATTCAGTAATTTTCTGCATGGGTCATCTATATCCTTGGATAATTTTTATAAAAAAATAAGGGACCAGTCATTTTGTCTGCCTTGATAGTTCTAATGTTAAATTCATTTGTAAAGTCTCAGATTACAGTATCAAAATTATACTTTACTTGCTTTCAAAGAATACTGTGACGACGAATTCACAAGCGGATCGAATTTCGATTCTTCGTGTTCTCCACGACGCCGATGCCGATGACACTTGTGGCCGCAAGGAGCTACAGCTTGATTCGTCCCGTTTTCGTAAGTCAATCTACCATAATGTTTATATTTTTTCTCATCGATGGCTCGCAATGTACCGTTCTTCTTCATTGCCATGTAAATTTGCTCCAACATTCCGTAGCTCTTAATTAAAAAGTCGCGTTGAGCCATCGCCGTGACGCGCTCTCGTTCTTCGGACTCTGAAATGACTTCTGGTTCGAAGGAGTACAGAGTGCTCGTTGTTGGGACTGGCGGTGGTTTTTTGATCTGAAAACTTGTCAGTTTTTGTGTCTGGATGTCAAAAAATACTCGTAGACTTCCGAACTTGATATTGCAAAAACGTTTTTCTTCAGGTCTGTGTTTATGTTTTGTTTAGATTAATTTAAGATTCTACAGTTTTATGTAATTGTGAATTACCAAGGCTATGGTATATAACTTAGGAAAAATCTTGCAGAGGTGATGGAGATTTGATGTCGGATCTATTAATTAGGAGATTGAGTACTTAACTCCACACCCACCACATGTCTCTCATTAGATTTCTTAGACCTTCAAATTTATCAGAATTACTTAAACTCCACTAACAAATTAAACAAAGAAATTTGCAATGATTTCGGAAGTCTACCAGCTTCATTACACCAACTGACAATTCCAGGGGGTAGATTTTTCTTCAACGTCGCCAGAGACTTGCTTCTCTCCTGATGGACCGAGTTTGTCTGCAACTTCTTCGCCACGCTCGGACTCTCCGGATTCACCTTAGCTTCGCTCCATTTCCCAACGATTCTTTTGCTCTCCTGCTCCCTCATTTTCGTCTGTAAACTCGATCCTTTAGTTAATTGACACGCGTTTCCTTCCGGGTACAATTACCTCGATCTCCTCCTTCTGCATTCTCGATGCTTCCTCTCGTGCTCTGGACGCGACGGTGTCTTGAAACACGGAAATACCAATTTGTTTGAAAAAGGGGTCATATTTTGTTCCATCGGGGCAAGGATAAATTCTGCGAAAATTCCCCATGTGCTCGTCCTCCCATTTGAACTGTCTCTGCAAGTAATCTTCTTCCGGTTTCTCCAATTTCGTCACAATAGACGGGTCGTTTGAGCTGCATTTCGAAGTTCATTCAAATTTAAATCGATATAGAATTTAAAAGTTCTGTATTAAATTTTTCCTTATTTTTACCTGCCATCCTTCGCAGTTATGCCCTGAAGCAACCTTTCTCTGACGCGCTTTCTATCCTCCTCGATGATCTTCCTCTTGTCGCACTGTTGAAGATTCAACATCTCAAAAGTGTCCATTAACAGATTCTCCTTTATGTCCTTATCGATTTGCGCATCCGTGTGGAAGCTCGGTGAATGATTTACCTAGTGCAATTTTAATTGAAGAGTCGCATGCCATACACGGTGGCGTTGAAAGTGTTAATTGTTGAAAATTTACTTCGAGAAGATACGGCTTGAGCTTCCAATCGATCAGGACGTCGAACCCGAGCAATTCGAAGCAGGCATATGTCTTATCATGGGTTGGAAAGCACGTGTGATAGCTGTGCTTCAATATTGGATGCGCAGCCAGGACAGTTTTAATAATAATCTCGTCGATCTTGCTCCAGAGATCGTCTACGTTCACCTCCTTCACCTTCAGCCACTTATTAAGCGTCGAAATCTTTCTATAAAGTAGGCATTACGTTGCAAGTTTCACGAATTTCTATTCGAAGGAGGATCGTATCTTTGATTGAGTATATTGAACGAACCTTTTGCTACCAATTTCGTCATCGATTACGTACATCCGGCTGTGCTTGTTCACCGCGTAGTTCGTTAAGTGCATGAACACGTTGGAGGTGTTGTGACCGGTTGGTTCCTTGTATCTGCTCGTGGCGAACCTGCAAAAGGACACTTCTGGTTATTTTTATGTATTGAGATAAATGTTTCGCCTCCTGAAGTTATCGTTGATATTAAAACTATCGACGATTAGATCGATATATTTGTAAAATTATTCATGATTTAGAAAATAAATTTGTTACATTGAATGAAATTAATTTGAAGTGAAGAATCCTACCTCGCCAGACCGTCGTTGTAAACATAGATCCTGAGAGGATCGCAGGACGTGATTAGTGTGTAAATTCGAAGATCGAATTTGTATCCATCCACCAAAAGAGGCTAGAGACGCAAAAGATGTTTGCAACAAAATAAAGACAAATGCAAAATCAAAAAAATAATAACGTACCCTCGACACGTACACTTGGCATATCATGCGCTCGGTAGGCTTCACATCTTTCAAGTTCTTCGTTAGGTAGATTCCTCTTCCTTGACATCCGGTATCAGGCTTAATGATGAACGTCTTCGACCTCCGTAATTTAGCATACGTCATTGCATCTCCGTGACTGAAAATTTCAAGTATATAATCATCACAATAATTTTTTCTCCGACCAACTAAATCGAAAAATAGGTCGATGTTCTCCACAGCGACAGGATAATTAATACTGAAAAAATCTCACTAAAAGATCGACAAACAACTAGAGCGATCGAAGAAATAAAAGATCCTTACTCGGCAGGAAAGCACCAAGTTTTCGGGAAGAAATTGTAGTCCTTCGGGAAGAGTTTGAGCATGCGATTCAAGTTGCGGGCGAGGAGATCCTTTCTGCAAATTTCCGTCATTCCTGGGAAGTGGTTGACCTTCTGGTATCTCTTCATGTCCTTCGCTCTCTCTATGCTGATACTTAAATCGGTCCAGTAGAGATTCCAGCTGCTGTCCTCGGTAACTTCTTTCATTCCGAAACGTCCCGCCACTCGTCGCACAACTTCGTACTTGCAGTTGCTCGTGCAGATCGTTAAAAACCTGAAAATCGAGGAGGCGATCGTACCAGAAGCGAGAAGATATTTCTTCCTTCGAGGTTTATCTTGAAAATTCTACCTTCGTTTCTTCTTCTTCTTCTTGGACGATTCTTCCGCGATATCCTTTCGCGTTTCTGCGTCCGTTTCCGGCAGCATTGCGAATTCTATTGTATTTATTAATTGTTAGATATAAGATTTCAAATAGCTCCTCTTTTACACTTGCAGTGCACTCTGCTCTAACAAGCCGTTTTACTTTATCATTAAGTATATAGAACTCACGTATATATCATGTAATTTACTTTCTCTGAATAAAAATATTAAGCAAAATACTTGTGTTGCCTAAGTTAATGCCCTATCGTTCAATGAAATAGGTATATAAAAAATAGCAGCACCGTTTAAGTCGAAAATTTGAGCGATTTGTTGGGCACGTTGCAACCACTCGTTGTATAAATTGCCTCCTCTCATTTATATCGCTACTATGTGAATGTTTAAGATATGAATTAGAGGCAATTAAAAAATCAAGTTCTGCTGAATGTTAATTTGAAGGGGAAAATTCAGATTTCCTAAAAAACAAAAAAACATTAAGCAAAAGTTATCAGGTTAGATAGCCGTACCTCTCCCTTCTCTCCTCTCCATCGAAGTCTTTGACGCAGTCCGGTCATTCTTCTCCGTGTTTTCTTGGGATTCTTTAAAAGCACAGATCCCCAAATCACCGGAAACGACGAGCTTCTTGCACCGGTTCTTGTACACCGTTTTAGATGGTCTCACCTCGACGATGGAGTCAGACTCGCTGCTAATCTCGCTTTCCGTCCGATGATCTTTCTTCGATTTAATCTCCTCGTGTAGCACGATCAAAGAACGTTTTTCATTTCGCTCGACGGCATTCATGACCGGTATTTTGCATTATTTCGACAGATCTGTCATCGCGAATGGCAGCAGGAAAAAAACCGAGCGTATTTGTCAAAACGGGCGCATGTTTCTTGGAGAACCGGAAGGCCAAGGACAAAGGGGATGTTTCAGTGGGTTTTGATAAAACTATGACGAATTTATTCGGCGCGTGGAGTTCCAAAAATCGGTGGCTTTTACGTTTTGTACGATTCGAAATGATTCGTCATGTTTCGCGCGTCGTTTCATCGCTCAGTTGTTTCTCGATGGCTGTCAGACGGAGAGAAAGAAAGGAAAGAGAAGGAGGAACAACGAGAAGGGATGATTCCCTCGGAGGAATCGGCGAGTTAAATTGTAATTTCACGAGGAGCCTTCTTCGTCGACGTGCTTGCGTGGACTGCGGCACATTTTCGCGTACAAGGCTGAAAGTTTGCTGGTTTAATTGTGTCTCGGCGACCGTGTACGCGAATCGTGCAATTACGGATCACGAAAGTTTGCGGGATTGGTGCATTTAGCACGATAAAAATAGAGCTCCACAAATGCGACAATGCTGAAGACTTTTTTTTGTTTTTCTTCACACTCGTGCGTCACAAACGTGATATTAGTTCTGTATATTTTTCTAGCTGTTACAAAGTTACGAAAAATATTCTGTGGCCAAAGGGGTCAGGTTTTTAGGTCTGACAGTTGATTTTCATTCTTCTTCCGTGTTAAAGATTCGATTTCAGGTCTTTGAGATCTCTTACGTACTTCGCGACATCTACAGCGCAGCCCCAGCTCAGAGTTACTCCACTTCCACCGTGTCCGTAATTATGAATCACCTGAAAACAGGAAGTCATCGATGGAGAGATTTCTCAGCAATTCTTTTTAACGGGCAATGACCTCCTTCCGCTCTCTTCTCTTTATCGCAATTGAGTTTATAAACTGGCAAATATTTATCGGCATTCTTACTGTTTAAGAACCGATAGGAGCGATAACAGAGGAAAAATATATCACGGTGATAAGGCAATCGGGAAATGATAACTGGCAGTTTGCTAAATCTTTCTTAAATTTCGGTCGATCTTGTTTTGCAATTGGTGTACATAGCACAATTGTTGTTCAGGAACCACCGGAGATCTCTCGCTTTAAAAATGTATTATTATTGCGACAACAAAGGGCTGTTTTGTGCGGTAATTTTCTATGCAACTGAATTCAGAGTTTAGGATTTTTTAAGAGTTATTTCCAAGCAAGTCACCTTGCCGTGTTGGTATTTCGGTGCAATGCACTGTAGTTAAAATATGTAGGACGAATTTTGCAGTAGATATAATCTTCCTCCGTCACTCGTGCAGAGTTATTTCCGCGTAGGACATTAAAAATAAATTTAATCAACGATACCGTGATCATTTGACCTCGCGGTGACCGAAGAATCTCGGGCTCGAATCGCACGCACGATCTTCCTGGTCGCAGACCGACCCATTCTTTCAACAGTTTGGCTCCCTTTTAACAAAGTGACATATTTGTTATTCCAAGTAATACATATATTAGTTTTTAATGAGACTCACTTTCATGCCAGGCAAAATCTGGCTACAACCATGATGAATAAACTCTGAATCTTCCTTTCGCGGGGTGCAATCATAATCGTTTTCTTGATGAGTGCCTCCAAGCACTACGCTATCGATACTGAAAATAAAGAAGGTGCAGTGAACGAATTGAAGGTTTGAAAAAATTCCAAATTCGATTTCTTCTCTATAAAAAATAATCTTTACTTCGGTATAATGTAATTGCCATCGTTATCGTCGATTATATAAGCATGCTTCGCCCAGTCTGCTTTCACCTTAAAGAGAAAGAAGATCTTCAATGCGGGATCAACGGAAATAATTGTCGCCAAGAATACTCACTCGGGAAACTTGACCCCTGATAGGCGTTATCGTCTCGTTATCGGTGACCAGTTCACGTGCGCCGAGGCCGCTACAATTTATTATTAAATCGTAACCGTCTTCGTGCAATTCCTGCAACCGATGAATCTTTCTTTTGCACAGTTTTCCACCGCCGGCGATGAACTTTTTCGTCAGCCACGGTAAAAGTTTCACCGGTTCGCTCGTGTACGTCACGAAAAACCAGCCGTCCCTGAAAATTCCGACAGTGTCTTAGAGAAACTTTTATAAATCTTCGTCGATTAAAAATTAATCTTTGGAGCAATTGTTAAAATGAAGATTCTTTAGTTGTACAAATTATTGGGGTTTTATTTTTAGGCATGCGTTACTTGTAATTCGCCTTGTGCTCTGCGCTCAACTTAGCCAGCTCCTTGTTACCAAGTCTACGAGCACCATAAACCGCCTTGGTCCACATGACATCCCCGTATCCCTCTGGATCGCTGGTCAAACGATACACCGGAAGCAGAGAGACTCCAGCTTCCAAAGCGAACTCCGAATTCCACAGATTTTCAAGCCAACGATGCGTTAATGCGGCCCATCGTCTGTCGTTTGTGATTATATTATTTTTCAATTGCTATTTTACGGACACTTCCGCTATCGATTTAATTCCAACATTAATTTCTTCACGGTCGGCGATTACTTTTTATGATACTCACAATATTTGCTCCGGCGGAGTACTTCCTATGAGATACGGACCCCATAGTCCCGCGCTTCCATCGCCGGTGGTGTCTGGCGAAAATTCGTTTGCAAAAACGCATATCTCGAGATCTGGGAAAGCCTCGTTCACAGCAACTGCACTCGTCATCCCAATTATTCCGGCCCCCACAACCGCGACGCGCATTTTTCCCGATTACTTTTCCCAATCTTCCGGAATGAAACGCGATGAACCGTCAGCTCGGAGGAATTACCAATGAATTGTAATTACAAACGTACAAATACCGTCACGACGAGGAAATCGACGCTATCTGTTTGCTCGAAGAGCGTTCACGATTGATAATTCCGTGATCGCGTTATCGCTTGTATTATAAATGAACGACGAAATCTTTCGCGGGAGAGCTGGCCTACTTTGTTGATAATTGAAATTGTGCGAAGGAAAGATATTGAAATGTGGTTAGAAAGGGTCGAATACCTTCTTGGAGTAATTTAATTCATAGCTTGAGGAGACTTAAACTAGTATTTTCAATTCATAAAGAATATCTATATCACAAATAAATACACTCACCATCTCTTCAATATCACGTTCTCCAAAGAAGCTGAAGCTCCCTAAAAGCACAATGAGCCTACGACACCGCATATTCCTAGCATAATGCCTATCAAATATCCCGGCAGGATTACGCTAGAATATGGGAATCGCCAAAGTCAGAAATTTCTTCTTGAAATCCATCGAAATCTTTGCTGGTTCGACGATCTTCCCGCGCCGCACCACCGATAAACAGAGCATAATACTTGCAATCGTCACTCCTCAAAGGTCTTATACTCTGCTTACCGATGGCAAGACGCGGCTTTACAATTTTCCAATCCCCATGCTTCAACTGAACAATCGACCATCACTCTAATCTTACACACAATATTCTTTTTCCATCTTGAACAAAAAAATCTCCAAGTCTGCATCAGCCGTCTATATTCCTCCTCCTTCGACACCTCGCGAACTGTGCTCCCTCCAATTTCCACCTATTTCTCCAATTTTCTTGCTCGATTCACTTAATACAAGTTTCTATCTGCACACAATTCGTTCGAGTTGTAAAGCGTAAAACTTACTGGGAAGTGGGAAAAAATAAAAACTCCTCCAACTTCTGTAAGTGGACCAACGAACGTTCAATCGGTGGACTGAATTGGACTGAATTCAAGAGACGTGAATCCTGGGCCCGTAAGACGGACGGCCGAAGTGCCCGATGACAGTTCGAGATACGGGGTATTTATTTACACCGCGTGCAGCCTGCTCTAGACATAATATAGCCCGGAAATACGATAAAGGGTGTAAGCTGACAGGATGAAACAGCGGAGCTTACTTACGCCTCGTTTCTTCGCCGATGATTCTCTTAGCGGTCGAGCAATTTGGAAAATTCCTTATGACGATTGAAATTTCGAATAGTAATCATTTTTAGAACACATGATATGAATTATTCCCTCGATGGTCTTTTTCCTGTTAAATCTTCAAATCTGTGACCTTGCGTACAAATTTAATTAATTGAGTCCTTGGCTGGTATCAGGGGTGAACGAAAATTCTCTTGATGAATTGAGTCCTGAAGATTCAAAGAATTGATATTCACCATTAATGGAGCAAGGTACGTTGATACCAATGAGCCGAAGAAATGTAGGGTGACATTAACGATGGGACTGATCGAGGGCCTCTTTTAAATGCAGCGAAACGACGGTGAGGTTTGATGAGAAGGAGAGAGGATCGATCGGGTTTCCAATCGATAGGGTGTCTTTTGAACGATCGATGCAAAAGCTTTGACGAATCAATCTCCGAGCATTTTTTCCACGCCCGAAAGAAAATAGTTTAGTTGCTAGTCGATTTATCGTACTCCAAATATCCCCGAGAGGTTCAAATCCTCAAGAAACCATTGTTTTCAAACAGGCTATGTCTTCATGACTTTTAAATACTCTGCTATAAATTTACAACGTATTCCTGAGCCTCGAAACATTTAGCTACAGTTTCTAAACGATTGCTCGCAATTGCGGCTTCCCTGATGTGTGTAATGCGAGGGGCACGAGGTTTCGCGGTTTTCGGAAGCACCAAAATCGGGAACTTTTATGTTGTGGTTTATTTTGTCGTAGAATATCGTAATGATGTAGCGTATGGCGTGACAGAGTATCAGTGATTATCGATCCCAAGTGGGAAATGAATCTGACAGAAATCGGAGAGATTCTGCGCTAAGACGATGACTCGTGAATGAGTAAGGAATGGTGACTGTGTTAGGGAGTTGAGGATCAAAACAAGGAGTAGGATTTTGGACTTGCACCATGATTCGAGTATGACTAAGGATGGTGATGAGTGGTGGTGTCGCTGCCGTACATAATATTTGTCCTTACAAAATATTCGTTAATGTTATCTTACGTCCTAATGATAGATAGAAGGGTTGGTACATTACATGTGATTTCTCTGGAAACATTTTTGAAAATCCTGCAAAATCTGAAATGCAGGGGTCGATGCATTATAGCGATGCACTTGATCACCCGAGCAATCTTTTTATTTAGGGTGGCGGCTTCCTCGGCTGCGAATCGCTTGCTAGCCACTCGATAGTTTCGGATAGCAGACACCGAACTGTTATCCGAGCCGTTCATCGAGCGCTGATATTACATGGCACTAATTCGCATTCCGAAGCTGGCGCGAGCTTCCAAGAATTTATTTTATTTTCAATTTTAGCGAAATCGTGGCGTCACTGTGTTATCATACAGGGTGTCGACATAGTCGGATTATGGGGGTGTTAGTTATTGCAGGAGGGTAAAGTAACGCTGTCTATATGTAGATCGATTTTGTTACCAACGCTTTCCTGACCTGCTGTTTTCTTTATTCATTGTGCACAATTACAAATTCTGTGGCATTAAGTGATAAATGACAATGTATTTTTCTTATAAATGATTACATCTCTTGGGGTAAGATAGGAGAGCTTTGTTGAAGAGCATTGTTTCAAAATCTCTACATCGGTCTAGTAGAGAGTGATTTGCTTTTTAATTCTTGCCGTTTATGGATTTCTTTTTTATTTTCAAATATCGTAGTATGTTCTGACCATTTTTTTTCTAATTAATGAAATGTTTACTTTTAAAAGATAAAATTATAGAACGGGGTATTGAACCATGCAGTGATTGCAGTTCGAGCATTCTTCGCAGGTAGCACTGCAGTCTTTCTTGAGTTTGTTTACACCTCCAGCTGACAGTTTATAAAAATAAGTGGTAAAATTTGTTGGAAGGAAGCTGCAACTAGTTTTTGATTTCTATCTAAAGATGGATTTAAAGAGTTTCTGTAAATCTCTGCCGAAACTGGTAAGTTATTTTATAGTGTATCAATGCAGCTTCTATGGGTTCATTAACCTATTGTATTTGTTATTCTTCTGCAAATTTTCAACGCATATGCATACAAAAAAATGAACTTGTAATTGTCCTCTTGATAGGAATTACACGCACACTTAAATGGATCGTTGAGCAGGGAAACTTTGAAGAAATTATATAAATCGCAAAATCCAAACGCCGATAGCTCCGAAGACGTTGTTATGAACATCGACAATTTCTCGACACTAGGCGAGTATGATCGCTGATTTAATAAAGATCTCTGATTTATAAAATAATATGATTACCGTATAAAGCATAGTATTGCAATTTTTACGATATTAAGGATCTACAATGTTTTTCAGATGTTTCAAGGTTTTCGACATAGCACATTCGTTAACAAAGACACCAGATGCTGTGTTCAATTGCACTTACGACACTGTCAGAGAATTCAGAGAAGACAATGTTGTCTATTTAGAACTTAGAAGCACTCCTCGTGCCATCGGCGGACAAATGACCAAATTACAATACGTAGAAGCTATAATAAGAGCTTTTGAGTGAGCATAAATTACAAACATTACTATGACCATAAACTTATGAATGCATTTACGAAGTTATTCTATATTTTTTACAGAAAATGCAAGGAAGATTTTCCAGACATAACTGTCAAGCTCTTGATCTCTGTTAATCGCAAGCAAGGATACGAAGCTGCCCAAGAGAACATAGAATTGGCAATATATTTCGTTAAGAATTATCCTCACTTTGTTGTGGGGATAGATCTCAGTGGAGATCCAATGACAGGAGATGCATTCATAGAACTTCTCAAACGAGCCAGATTGGCTGGCCTCAAAATTGCCGCTCACTGTGCAGAGGTAAAACAACGTACTAGAATTCGCTTTATCAAGTACCTATATCAAATAATAATTCTACTAGAAAATTATGCATGTTTTTAATTAATTTTCTCCAGGTTTTCAACGAGACTGAGACAATAGACATACTTAATTTCAAGCCAGACAGACTAGGACATTGCACTTGCATTCATCCTGCTTTGCAGGGTACAGAAAAGATTTATAATCTGCTTCTTGAATCGAAGATCCCAGTAGGTAATGAGTTCCCGTTAAAATTGCAAATTTCGACCTAAATATTGCGATTGCATTAACTCGATAAAAAATTGTTCTTTCGTTTTCTGCTTAGAGCTGTGCTTAACGTCGAACGTCAAGTGTAAAACAGTCCCATCGTATGCGTCCCATCAATTTAAATATCTCCACGAAGCCGGACATCCTATTTGCCTCGCAGTAAGCATGATTTGTCGCTAGAAACCGTTTGGTTAATTACGCGTAGAATTCACGGTATTTGCAAGAAAGATATACGCGACAGTTCACTGAGGTATGATTACTTTTCAGACCGACGACAAAGGAGTCTTTGGCACGACTTTGTCGAAAGAATTCGAAATAGCTGCGACTACGTTTTCTCTGGGACGAGAGGAACTCGTGAAACTTTCTGCGACGTCCGTGCAATACGCATTCGCAACGACGGAGGAAAAAACTATGCTGCTCACTGTGTTTGATGATTTTAATAGTAAAAACTGTTAAATGACAAGTATCGATGTTTTGTAATTAAGGGAATAAACGAATCAGTATTGAGATCAGCCTCGTTTCACGTAAATATGTACAGAATTCAAAACATTGATATTTCAATGAATTTTAATAAATTTCAATCGTCATGTACATTGACAATCAGGTGAGTCTCGCGATTAATAAAAATTGCACTTGCAAAAATGTGTCTAACGAGCGAAACCGACGAGGTGGCAGGAGCGTTCACGTAAAAGTAATGTCGATTTTATTCATAATCGTGGGGCACGTTTACATAGATTTACAGATAATAACTATGCTGCTACTTACGAGGACTACAATAGTTAAATGTCATCGGTGTTCTGAATTTTTTTTTTCTCTTCGTAATATCATATATACAACATTTATAATAATTATTACAATATTATGCTCGCAATCGTGGTGCATCTTTGTTTCTATGTCGATCAAGAATCGTTTAATAATACCTACAAGCCGTACTTGGCCCACGGCACAATGTGGCCTCGTTAAACATTAACAATCGCCTTAGAAGCCTCGTACCAAAAATCACAATCGAACATGACGAGTCCTCGATACAAACTAATTCTCTTAGGAACACAAATTTCCCATTTCTGCGATTAATTTCAACAGTCCCATTTTTGTCGTTCCGTCGACGTCTCCAAGTAAAACTTTAGCACCACCGCTATAATCGACCATCGAACAATGTCCGAACGCATGATCATCGTCAATTTTATAATCTTCTCACTATCGCGCGTATGTGTGTGTGTGTGTGTGTGTGTGTGTGTGCTCGATTAGCATATGAGAAACGGGATCACACTTTTCATCCCCGACGAAGAAAATCGGGGACCGAGGGATGACCCTTGCTCCGACGCAATTTTTGATTAGAACCGTTTCCTCGCCGTCACGTCGTAACAAGATGTAAATAGTAAATAGCTGCGATAATACTAATAGTTAGGATAATAATAGTAAATAATAATAATAATAATATATCCATAATATTAATATTGACGATGACAATAATATCATTAACCATAATAAGAAATTATCTCTATCGCATTAATATTCGTCCTATTTAACAGTCTTTTTTGGCTAACCATTCGAGCTATAAAAAACAATAAAACAATTTCCATTCCTCTCCGCAACGTAGCCGACTTTCGTGATATCATACGTTTTCGTCGAAATAGAATATCGTTCTCTCGCGTTTCGGTTTTACTTTTCTACATTCGTTATTTCGCCCCTAATACCTTACCTTTCGTTAGATCAATATCCTAGCCGACTATTATGACTAAGGGATGTTCACTTAACTCACAATTTTGGGCGTTTCACGAACAACGCCTCCTATAACTTTTATCATCGCAGATTCTCTTCTCGCGCGTTACATACTAAGCGTTTAATACGTAAGTTATATGTATAGATACATACATACATACATACATATATATATATATATATTTATTTATATATTTATATATTCATCTTTACGAAGTCTCGAAGTTTCATACTTTTTTTCTTGCCCGTGTGTACATCGCACTGGCCAAATTTCGACGTACGCAGGAAAGAGATTGTCCGCGATTTTTATATCCTGACGGAAGATTCTAACGATCAATTCGGATGACCGTACTAATTTAGGAGAAAATGTAAGCTACCGAAATTGTCTCGAACGATTCGTAAGACGCTTCGAATCCTCCTTTAAATGTACAATTCGCTTTAAATGTAATTAATATAATCGAAGACTTAGAGGATAACGAAGAATCTGGTGCAGACGTTTGCACAAATGGAAGCGAGATCGATCGATAAGAGTCCGGTTCACGAGGCGAATGCTATTAGCGAGGAAGAGTGATCACATTCTAACCGTACTTTGTATTTTTGACGAATTGTATTCACCTGTCTGAAAAACAAGCTTGAATTGTCGCCTCTTGGCGATTATTTTTCGGCATCTCGCAGCGCGGATTGAGAGAAGGATCTTTAAAAAAAAAAAAGAGTCCTGCCGTGGAAAAAAGAAGCGCCAACGTAGCTATGTCAAATTAGGACTCGTGGACGGCTTTCATTCCTGCGTTCCGCGAAATTTTCATTGATTTCGACAAAACTCTATCGTGAGTCGATGGTGTCTATTACAATTTTGAGGCGGTGCTTGCTTGCTGTCCATTTTTTCCCGTAGTACAAAAAAATATCATTATTTCGGGTGGAATATTAAAAATTACTTCACACAGAAACGTTGAAAGTATCTTGAATTATTTCTCTTTCACCAAGGATTACTAAAATCGTAAGAGTCTGAAACTTGGAGTAAAATCTTCACAAAAAAATACTGTTTAAGCTTCGGTGCTTTGCCACGTCGATGAAAAATTGTTGGTGAAAGATGCTATAAATTGCAAATCAAAGGGACTGCCTAGGACAATTGCAGAAAACTTCCACCCCCCAATAAACAAACAGTCGGCAAGCACCGTGGTCAAGCATATCACAAAGAAAATCCGATTAAGTTTTTTCATCCCTTCTCTTTCCTCGGAAAAACCTTCTCGATCTCCTGATTTCTTTCTTTTTCTTTCTATGCCGCTGTCGCCTAATATAACGCATAAGTATGTATAATACGTATAAGTGCTACACCTGATCTAATGCTCGCATAGTCGATGCGGTATTTATTTAATTAATCGTAGTAAAAAATAAACGAATGTACACGTGCTGGATTAAAATGCTATAAAACATCGGAAGAAGGCCGATTTCTCGCGCGAAACGGTGGCAGCTCAAAAAATTCAATTCAAAATAGTCGTGCACGTTTCAATTGACATAAATCGAGGCAATTCATCCGGCACGGCGAGAAATCAGCGGGTAATAAATAAGTTAAGATGCCAGTGTTTGATTCGGTGATAAAGCGATAAAAAGGACAATGAATCGATCCTACTCGGACGTTTCTTTGTTGACTAACGGAATTACTGTTTCGCTTGGCCGAGTACTTCCTATCGAAGACACTTCGGAGAATGGTCTCTCGATCTTTTTTCGATCTTTTCTCGATCTTCTCTCGATCGTCTATTGGCGAACACAGTGAACGTATCTACGTTGTTGTTATCTACTATTTTTTCGACTTCGGGCAGCCTAGGATCACCATACGCTGTTCGTTGCATTCCGTTTGAGCGAATTTCTTCCTGAAAAATCATTCCGCCCAGAAGAAACGAGATGAAAGAAAAAAATAGACGATAGAGAGCGATCGAGAAAGAGATCGCAAGTAACATGATTGAGCGACCAACGACACCCTCTGAAGTTCCTTGAGCGAAAGGAATGCAAGGCATGAGAGAGATTATTAAAAAAAAGGGACATCTTTTTTTCTTCATTGCACACAAATCATACATACGTAACTATTCGCGCAAGAACAACTCGTTCGGTCCTCAAAGCGGAGTGAGCCCACCACCCTGAAAAAAGGTCGGTCGACATGATCGTTCGAGTGTCCGTGGAATCGTTGCCGCCGAACAACGTGAACCTTCGAACAACGAAGCTATCGTAATTGCGGAGTCTTCCCGCGCGAGTTCCTCGAAACTTGAAACGGAGTCGAATCTCTTCTTCCTGGAAGAGAAACGACTCGCGAAACGCTCGATTCGTTCAGTATACACTCCGCGTGATAAATCACTCCGAATAAATGTCGGATTGCACGATTTCTCGTAGTACTTTGGACTCGTTCGTCAGGTGGAAGGAACTTCTCGCATTTGCGTCGAATCAACGTTGAAGATTTCCTTCAACATTTGCGTACATTAATTTATCATGTAGCGAAGAGACGAGAGATTCGACGGGTATCGATAACCCCGAGAGGAAAGTGAATTCTTCTCTTCTCGATCGAACGAACGACGTTGCACCATAGGCTGCAAGCTCGATCGAGAAAGTACGGACCTCGAATCGAGCTGTCGAAATATCGTGGAGCGATTCCTCCGGAAGTCGGGGGTGGTAGACTGCCCCGATCGGGACGAGGCGGATATTTATTGCTAATGATGAATACTAAGATAGTATCGCTACGGATGAATGTTAAGATATTATTGCTAAAGATGATGATCAATTAAATATCGGGATATCGCGGGTACGCTGCGCGTTCGTCGCTCTAACAACGTTCACGAGACGATGCTCCGCGGCGCTTTCACGCCGTTGTTGTTGCTGGTCGTCGAGCTCGCCGCGTTCGTCGTGCTCCTGCTGTCGGTTTGGGCGAACAGAACACCTTGGTACATCACACCGTTTAGCTCCATACTGACTACTAGAGAATTGTCGCCGTTTCTTCCGTCTCCTGAAACGAAATTGGAGCGAACGTTTAAGGGAAGTTGATAGTTGGGTTGGAGAGTGATAGCTGCGAGGGATCAAAGAGGGAGGTTTCATTTCTCCTAGAATATTAGCTTCAAGAAAGTTCCAAAAATCAGAGGCTACGAGACGTTGAACGATAACTTGTAAAAAAACTTCTCAGAGCGGGGGAGAATCGAAGTGGAATGTAGCAATTGGGAGACCTTGAACTCCACAGCTGGAAGTTCGCAACTGAAGAGAGAAGAATAATACAAACCTCGATTGGAAATTTTAATGTGCGTGCCGATCGAGGCTGAAACTTTCTTGTCGGCCGGACTCTCATCGTCGGAGAGTAGCCTCTTGGCGGAGGGTGGTCCAGGGGTGCCGATCAAGTCTTGCTCCCTCTTCACTTGGACACTGCCCCCAGACGAGGGTGGACTTTGCCTGGCTGGCGAGGAGGACACGGGCGATGACCTGAAACAATTACCATCTCCTTTGTTAGAAAGAGGCACGTTCGATCATTATCGTGAGAAATTTGTTATCGATCGACAACAGCATTTATCCTGATCCACTTGGTTAATCATTTATTTTAAGTCTTATTTGCCAGTAATATATATTATATATCGTTTCAAATTGCAATCTGAATCGACTTGGAAAACAATTCGTCTCACCTTAACCCAAGATCCAGAGCTTCCCTCTGCGGTTCCGGACTGGAAGCCGGAGGAACGGGTGAGTGCGATGCCTGTGGCGAAAGGGGTGGCTGATGCCCTACGCCAGGGTATAGGGTATTATTGTTGTACATGTTCCAGAGGGTGAGTCGAGACATTTCGAGGGCGCTAAAGCCACCATCCCTTGGCGGCGTGGAGGACGGGGGGGAGGCGCTTCCTTGCCGGTGGATCATTGGGGGTGGCGTGCCGGCACCGGCGCTTCTTAGTTCCTTGTTCAGCAGTTTCACATATTCCACCATACGTGCCTCGAATTCGGAGGGCGCCATTCCTGGTATGGGTCCTGAGGACAACAACGATTAAGATCTCGATGAATTCGCGAACGTTTATGCCAAATTCTTGCCTATTTCAAGCGTGTATCTTTACAAATCCTTGCAAAATGGCTCTCGACTTTGTCGTAATTTCTGCGGTATTTATCTAGAGGAGTAAAAGCTAAGATGGAATTTTTTTTTGAAACCTAAGAGACGCGAAGGACTTTGAACGGTTGAAACGATCGATCAGGCAACGGTTCGCCGTCAATCGCGCCTTTAATATTCGACGTCGCAACGTCGCCACGTCGAAAGGGGCATCCGCGGGACGCTAAATTAAAGCGACGACGGTCCGTTGATTGGCATCGGTCCATCGGAAGCGACGAGGACGTTCCTCGGAGGGAGAAAGAGGGACTAGAGGGAGAAGAACATACTAGAGAGAGAAAGGGAGGGCCGTTTGTTCGAGTAGACGCCTTTGGAAGATGCTCGTTCGCTTCGACGGCTGGACAAATGACCTCTTCTTCGAGTGCACGCTCCTCGCGTTCACCACCGCCCAGTCGACGCTCCGTCGACGTTCGAACTTTCCCGGCGCCGATTAAAAGGAACAGTTTGCCCGAGACTTCTAACAGGAATCGCTTGCTATACTCGTCTTTCACAAACTCTCTGTCCTCTCGTCACGCGCAAGAACGACACGGGAAAGCAAATGTCTGCTTTGTCGCTCACGATCAGACTACGCGGCAGATGTGGCTCTTTTGAGCCGAAGAATATTTAAAAAGCTCTTTCAGGCCTCCAGGATGAAACAAGTGCTCCAAAATATGAAACGTTTGAATTCTTTTGCTGGGACAATTTCTCTAGATTAGGAACTCTCAACGAAACCGCACAAGTGGCTCGGAAGACGTCGAATTAATGCGACACAGAGGAGGGGGATGGGATTTTCCGACGCCATCGAGGGTGGCGCAACCAGGGTTGAAATGTTCGATGCAAATTCGAGGGGCGGCGCGAACGACGAGCAGCGAGCTCTCATCGGGGAGAGAAAATTGGGACGGGTCTGGTGCTATGGGGGTTGTGAAAGAGGGCAGTGAGAATGGGGAGAGCTTCGGTAGGGGCGAGAAGGAGGAAGAAAGGGGTAGGGAAGTAGGAATGCTCGTTAGCGAGAGTCATCCGTTAACGCCTGTCTCCCGGAGGATCGTACAATCAATTACGCCTCCTTCGCTCTCGCATCATCATCTCCGGGGAGGCCTGGAGCCCTAACTACCGATTTAAAATAAACCCGCTCTTCTTCTACATCGCTCTCTTTCTCTCCTCTCCATATTCTCTATCTTTTTCTCCGGTTATCTCTTTCATCCTATCGTCTCCTCTCCTATCCTCTCCTTCACCGTCGAGCAACTTTTCATTTGGACGCCGAACGTCTCCTCTCGCCCCTTTCAACCCCCTTCGGTTTCCGGCGCATAGAGTCTCGTCTTAATCTTTGCTCGATTCGAAACGCGAGATGTGTCTGCTTCGGTCCTCGTTGACACTCCTTAATCTTTGCAATCTTATCAACCCTCATCACTTAATTTTTCTTCCCTAAATTTTGCCAATTCGTTTTGCAGGATAATATGGAAAAACGATGAGCTCATACTTATCGTAGATTTAGAGTTATAAAAAAAAAAATTAGAAAACTCACCGGCATTCGGTGGCTGTCCCAGAGGTCCCTGAGGATGCTGGGGATGATGAGGGTGATGTGGAAGCGGTGTGTGAGCGGCACTTCCGTTCACCAAAGACTGGGGCCCATGGTGTTGTCCACCGGCGGCCACCGCAGTGACCAGCGACAGGGGCATTTGTGCGTGGAGAGCCAACGAATTCGGCGTATGGGGATTCCTCTGCACCAGACTCTCTCCTCCGGCACCTCCTCCACCGTAAGCGCCATAGCTGCTCCTGCGACCCTCTCGCCGGTTTCCGTCGATCGCCGCCTGCAGTTCCGCCGGCGTCGACAGTCGTCTCTTCTCGCATTCGTATGGGTACAGGTATTTCATATATCTAGAAAAAAAAATTTGTATTTTTATTAGTATCTGAATAGTATCAGATTTCAAGGTCGAAGGAACCAAACAGGTGTCCAAAGCGTTCCTTTATTAGCCAAAGGCAGGCGAAATTCCGACCACTGCGAATCATCGCGTTAAACTGCCAGCTAACTTCATCCTCGCGCGGTTAACACGTTCACGACAGACACAACCCGCCTGATGGGACAGACGTGAATGCGCTACCGGTGGTTCAGCCCGGCGTGAACGTGTTAATACCCTCGCGACTGCGACACTTAGCAATTGTTTTTGCGAAGTCACAATAGCGCCACAGAATCGGACGACGACGGTTCGGTAAAATCGGACGAGACAAGAACGTATTACAAGCGGGCCCGCATTATTAACTAGAGAAGGCATTGTTCATGGAACGGAGGAAAATGTCGCGGAACACCGAGGGCGAAATTGTCGTGGCAGATCCCGGCGACGCGACTCGTCCGATGAGTCGCTTAATTTAATTTTATGTCTCTCGAGAGCGCAGACTCCTCGGCCTCGTCTGAGAACGGGCGCACTAATTACGCTGGAGAGATCACGTTGCGGCGACGCGGATAATTCTCGCCGAATCGCGACAAGGGCGAATGGTGTCTCGGCGTTGAATTGTTTCTGTCAGATTTTCCTTGTTTTTTGCTCCTTTAATTGCGGAATGCCTCAAGGCTTTTTATGCTTTATTTAAACTTCTGCGGTAAAGCGAGACAGGTTTCATCGCAAAAGAAAGATTGTTTTATGGAGAATCGCTTAGGGCTTTCTATTTTTAGGTGGCTTCTTCGTCGAGGTTGTGATATATTAACTAATAATTTAGAAACATTTTTTGTTTCTCCTATTTCCGGGTTCAACTGTCGTGGTTCTCCTAAGAGTTACTATTTTACCTAAGGTTTTGTCCACTGACCGTGGGCCTGAGCTCTTGAATTGTTTTCCACCATAGCCTCTCAATCGAATGATTATTCGTTTGGCCCTTGGTGTCGATGCAATTTTCGAGCGACATGAGAAGAACGAAGCGGCCCCTTTGCGCCCTTTGCGCACTCGAAAATAGACGTACTCTCGCGGCCTATAATTCGCGCAGGCATCGTTCGGTTTTTACGATTGTCTGCCAGACTGTGGGCGCAAGGTAGCCCTTCCTCTGCTCACTCGCTCTTTGCCCTTTCCCTTCTACCTCTCCCTTCCCCATCGAGTTTCAGGGCCTCGCTCTTTCGATTCGTCCTGTTAAACGACTCTTCCTCCATGCAAATTTCTCTGCGAGCGATAATAAAATTACTTCAAGGACTTAATAAAATAATTGCATGGAGATCGATGTTCCGTTTTCAAATCATGCTCATCCCTCAAACAATATTCGCGCGAGAGAGATTTCTGCACCTTTGCTGCAATACCAAAGTTGTGTTCTCCAAGTGCTACCAACGGTGCAACCCCCTTCGATCCTCTTAACACGCGTCTCGAGTGCCTTGATCACCTTGATCCTTCCGAAAAATGAGGTACACCGAGCTATCTCATTTGTTAGAAACAAATGACAGGGAACGAAACGCTGAAACGGCAAGTCCACACGGAGATTCGGAGTTTGTAGAAGAGAGAGACAGAGAGAGAGAGGGAGAGATAAATTTTATCTTGCGCAGAATGACTATGCTCCTTGCCACAACGAGAGGGTTCAAAGTTCACCGAGAGGCACGCTTTTCCTCTCAACAGCCTCGTCTTCTCCACTGACTTCTCGATGCACCGAAACGTTCGGTTACTTTCCGAACGGTATAAATAATCATACGTCGAGAAGCGTGGGTCGATATAGACGTAGCTCCGCGATACAGCGATCTCCGGTCGGCTCTTCTCCCTCGCTGCCTCCCCTTAGCGTTTGCGTTTCCTCCGTCTGTCCCTCTTTCTCTCTTTCTCCGGAGAAGATAACCGGTTGCCGGAATGATGGATGCGCCAGCGTCCCGACGTTCTGTCGCACGTCACGCACAAAGCGTCGCGGAGTTATTTTCACGAGAGTCCCTCGCATCGCGCCCGTGTAATTCATATTAGCCCGCACTACTTATAATGTGTCATGCTCTCCGCGGCTCGTCCACCCTCTTCGTCCCTCGCTCCTCTTCTTTCGCGTACACGCGCGTCCCTGTCGCGGTGGAATCTCTCTTCTTCCTTGCCCTTTATCCTCTTTTTTTTCTTCCCTCCATGCTCGTGTCATTCCTTCTGTCTTCTCTTTTTGCTCGTTTCCGTCTTTGTCTCCTCTCTTGCTCTTTCTCCTCACTTTTCTCTCGCCTCTCTCTTAATTTTTCGCTCTTCTTCTTTGCTCTAGTTTCGTCCTCCCTCTATCATTTTCTATTTTCTTTCTTCTTCGTCCTCCCCCGCTTGTTTTGATTTTTCGTCCTTTTCATTTTTCATGTTCCATCTCGTTGTTCTCCCTGACCCTTTGCCCTCTCGACAGATCAGCCCCAACTCCGTCATCCTCTCGATCCATCGTCTCTTTCCTCTGTCACCTCGACAAGAGTCGCTTCTTCGTCTTTCCTTCGTTGTTTCTGCTATTCTCGCCTCTTCTCCCTCGTTTCCCGACGAATCCCTATTTCGAGACGTCGTCGCGCGGTTCTCGTTCCTCGCGGAGCGACCGCGGAGGACGGATAAATCTTCGTCGGTAGGATGGATAGGCTTGGTATTATATAAACGAATATATATCGTGCCAACGGTTCCAGCTTGTCAAAACGGCTAAGACTGCTGCGACGTTCCGTCGAGAGGAACCACCCGCTTCTTTCAGACTCCGCAAACTCGGGGTCGCTTACTCTGTTTACTTTCGGGTGCTCGATCTCGATCAATCTTATCTCGGCGAATGTCTCGCGACGCGGCGCGAATTACTCCTCGGCAAAACAAATTGTACGTCCAATTTGCCGCCAGGGTTCCTACTCCAATTCGTTGCTTCGCTTCTTGATCCTCAAATCAAACGGCAGCTCAACGTAATTTCGTTGACCTTCTTTTTATTCAGACTTTCGTTCCTGCTCAAAGTCGTGTGCTCTTATTCATTGATAAAAGCTAGATTTCGAATCGTGCCAAGATTTGACCATGTCGCTATTTCGGCACAAATTCTTTTCCGTTTACAAGAAGCCTCGAACCTTCCATGGTGATACGACTTCGCCGAATCTCCCTCTCCCGTCGTTGACCTTTTGTTTTGACACCCGCTTCGATTTCCAAGACTCTCGAGGGCCAAAGGGTGCCTCGGAAGTTTCTCTTCGGCAGGAGACAAATGGTTAACCGGCACGAGTCTCTCTTTCTCTCTTCTTCTCCTTCGACTAGCTGCTTTCCGCGGTTTTGAGTGTTCCCAGGAGGGACAGGAACGTTAATATTATGTGCCTCTCACCCCGGTCTTCTTTTGTGCACCGCCGCGCGGTATATTTTTCTTTCGCGAAGAAGACGGAGCTCCCGATACAAGCCGCCATCTTAAGCATACAAACAAGTCACCCCCGTTTCGGTGCTCGTTCCTCGCTACCGGTAATGACGATGCCGTGTTACAAACACCGGCTGTCCGGAAGAAGCACGGTTTTCGCTTTGATGTCTTCGGGATGACCTCCTGCCGAACCCCGCAGTTACTCTCCACCCTTTGGCCAATCTTTATTTTAATTCCAAATAATCGAGAGCCTCGGACGAGCAGCGAACAGTCGTCGATGACGTTCAGCGCTTTTGCTTCCCGGGTGGATGACTATTTTTAAGATTTTATTGGAATTTACGAGCATTCAACCTCTGAGAACGGAATTGTCCCTACGCTTCAGCTCTCGGTATCTTCTATTCTTCTTACAATCTCTCTTTCTTTCGTGCTTTTCTATTTCGACAGCTACGGTCGCTGTGTGCAATTTCTACAGCTTCAAAAAATCTGCCTGCTCTTCATACACGACGACAGGGGGTTACTTTTAAATAAATACTAATTAAATTTGCAATTCCGGCCGTCCTCACGGGGAAAGAGCAGATCTTCCGAAGAATAAGCCAAGACGGTTCCACCTCTCGGTTGGTCGTCGTCGCGGATTTCACGGTCGACCGATCTCTCGCCCATTGTCCACGAATTATGAGATTCAACGAACGGACAAGGATCCCGGATGAGGAACTTCACGATCTACTTACTGGGTGCGCAGAGTAAACGCCGCCGAAGTGATGCTCGATGGCAGGTGGAGTCCTTTGATGATTTCCTGCCAGAGCTTCTTGTTGATGACGTCTACCAGGCCGCCCCGAGCGATCACCAGGTTGTAAAGCTCGTACAGATCCAACACTGACTTCGCCATGATTGGCAGTCGATTGATCGGCGTTCCTGAAATCCAAACGAACGATCTTCGTTAAAACAACGAACTTACTCTCGCGAAGTTTTTCGCGCAACAACGTTCATTAACCTGCTTAATTCTTGTATCATTCTTTTCTTTCTTTCAATAAAAACATAACTCACGAACAAGATTTTTTTCTTTCACTCCACAAGACCCTCTTGTTTCGTTAATCGTTCGACTTTTACCGAGAGAATTAGCACTGCAGGCTTCTTTTTTTATCTGCAACGGGAAGGTTCATTTGCATTTCGTAGATTTGTTTCTTTTAAAGCTGAAATATTGCCGACCGGTTCGTATCGAAACCCGCACGAATATCGAATACACGCGAAATCGGTGAGGATAATCGTCGATTCTCGTTTCGTTCGCTCGTCGACGAAGAAGTATCGCGAGGAATAAATTCCAACATTCTTGGTAGAACTTACTTAAAAGGTTGTAGCCCCTGGGCTTTACCGATCGGGATTAATATCGCGAGTTCTCTCGCCTTCTCCGAAACGATTAATCCTTCTGCCGCTAAAGACGACAGTGGATCGCCATTCGCTGCCAGCTACGATTTCTCAGCCGATTTGCAATACCGGTGCCCTTTCTGTGAATTATCGATGGATAATTCACGGCGTTTCGTCGAACAGAGACAAATTACTCTGAATTTTCGAGGACAATGACGGATTTTGAACTCTTGGGGATAAAAAAGAACACTTTTTATTTATTTCTGCCTTTAATTGCTATGCTTGTTTCGTCTTGGACACTGTTCTCTATAATTTCTACTGTTAAACATCGCACCTGGAATTTGTCAGTCAAGTATTTCCAAATCCACTGGCAAAAGCAACCACCGAAGGAAGCAGCGATTTAAACGCGCCCAATTGTTATTAATTACAAAAATCCAACACGATCAGCTACAGCGAGAGAAAAAGAGAAAAAGCAAGGAGGGACGAAGAGGGAGGAACAGAACGATTATTCTTTCGCTTCGAGGCAAATTCTGGTCTCGATGGTTCCTTATCCGTCACGTGATCGGTCAGGGCGCATTTTCGCCGATGGTTTACGTAGGGTGCACCGGTGAAATTTTACGAGGTTTGTCCAGGGCTTCCAGCGAGGGGCGTTAACAAGAGCAATAACGAATTCGTAACGATCACGCGAGCACCAGGTTTACGATCTTTTTGCCCGTATCGTTCGGGTTTAACAAATAAAAGAAACCAGGGAAGCAAGAGAGGGACAAAGAAATAGGAAAAAGCGAAGTAAGAGCGAAAAAAAGGCCGAGAAAGATAAGGAGGAAGACCGAGGCAGAGGATAATCCCGCTAAGTAACTCCTCTTGCCCTATGTAATCGCAATTACATCGGGATTATCGCTTACCGTGCGCAACGAACGAGCGTTTTATGGTACTTCGCGCGAGTTTCGAGCAGCGTTGAGATAACAGCGATTAAACGTCCCATCTGTGGACGTTTAACGGTACTTCACTACCTACCGAGGAAGTTAAAACTACTGGTTTCCAATTTTTTTTAGAAAATTTTGTTCAATTTGTATTTAGTAGAATCATACGACAGATATTACACGCCTATCTTGTAAATGTTAATTAGCTAACTAGTCATCCTCTTTCCCACTTGCTTACACTTTTTGCAAAGTACTTATTTAATGTATTGAAACAAGAACGGATTTAACCTCGGAAGTTCCAGGGTTGAGGGCTCAAGTTCTGGAAGTCAGTGGAAAAACCTTGCTTGCCGATCGATTTACAATCATCGTCGAAAAGGATCGTACGATGAATGAAAGTATCGCATGGAAACGAATTCCAATAGAAATCGAGGGAGGAATTTCGTCGCAGTAGCTTCCAGTCGGATCGCGGCAGCCGACGTCGAATTTTACGAGGTTGTTCGAGATTCTTGTTAACGGGGTGTTAACAAGAGTAGCGATGCTCGCGACTATCTCGCACCTAAGGTATACGTATACGTAAACACGAAGGTTTACGAGCTCTCGCGTTGCCCGTAATCCGACCGTCAGCGTCGTAAATGCGCATCCGCCGTGGCTGGATGAGAGTAATTGAAAATACTCGGCCGACGTTCTCACGGCGAATTAATCCTCGCCTTTGCAACGATGAGCACCCGTTGCGGATCGCGGCTCGAGCGTGCCGAATGGAAGACACCGTGAAGCCAATTCACGTTTTGTTTGGAGATACCGAGAGATTCGAGTCTGGGAAATCGAAGCCACTTCCCCTAAAATAATGGCTAAAACGGTGATAGCAATTAGTGGAGTAGGAAAATCCAATCAATACGGGCAAAATTAAAATTTTTCCTACGCAAAATGTATATCGTACTTGGCTCGAGCGACATCTAAAATAGTAGATTCTATGTGAAATAACCGCAGAAATTGAAGTTAAAAAACTTCAAGGTAAACTAAAAATTCCCCGGTCCGCTCCGGCATTAGACTTTGTTTAAACTCGATACCATAAATCACCGACAACATGCGAGATACTCCTGAGACCATCCTCGCGTTTAACGCCGAAGAGTATAAAGCGCTCAACGACCACCGCGTCCCTCGTCGACGAAAGGCCCGAGCGTTTCACGATCGAGCGACGTCGACGAGATCCATCCGTCCGACGACGAGGAGGAAGACGAAAAGAGGCTCAAAACGAGCAAAAGGTCCAGGAAGTAAAACGAGACCGAGTCAGCCTACGGCCGAGACTTCGGTCGCTCCGCTTTGCCGGAGGTTTGCACTAAACACGTAATTCCGGCTCGATTTAAAGTCACGCGAAAATTCAGCGTACCGGCCGCGGTAGTCTTACGGCTCGAAGCCGGCAAATTTTACGAGTTTGTCCAGAGGTTCGAGTTAACGGGGCGTTAACAAGGCCAATACTCGTGGACTATCGCGCGTGCGAGTTCTCCTCCTTGCCTCTTTACGAGCTTCTCGACGATCGACTCGTGCACTCTGTGCCGCAAATGCAGAAGCCACTTGCAAACTGCAACGGCAACTCGAGAGCTGCAACGAAAACTTAAAATTTACCCCAGCAACGTAACCGCGGATGCACCGGTGAACTGGAGAACCTTGAAACAATCGCCATATCTGCAGAATTAATACCACCTTATTTGATCGGTCTCAATGCAAATTTAATTTAAACAAAATAGAGGGGCACAGAAATAAAGTTAACATCGAATTCGTCAGGCAATAGGGGATGATTCGTCGCGATTCCAAATAACCCCTCGATTTTACGTTGCGTATTTTGGTGGGATTTTTCGATCATCGTTTAAAGTTACTCTGAAGAGTGCGGAGATCGCATGGAAGCGTAGCCGTATCGCGGGATCGTTTATCCGCCATCGAGGAGAGGTCCAACGGGGGCTGCCGCCATTCCTGTTCGCCGAGAGAGAGGAGGCAATAAAACGTTGCAGCGCAGGGTAGGGGAACCGGCAATTTCGGGCTATCGAGCGTGGCCCCTCCGGCTTTATTATTGGCCCTGCAATTATTGTTGATATACGCGCAACCCGGCAACACGGGCATAATGCTCCTATATAGGGCGCGGCGATAAAACAGCGCCTCGCAAAATGGCGAACGATCCTCCCTTCTCTTCGCGGCCCTGCGGGATCCTCGACCTGTATTCTCGTTGAAACGTGCTTCGAGAGGATTCGAGAGCCCTTTCAAAGATTTTGCAACGCAAAAGTTTAAGTGTTTGCGCGTGGGAGTCTTTGAAAACGAAGATAAAGAATCGACATTTCAATCAATGAGCGAGCGTTCAAATCTCCCGGCACGTCTCAGAATTTCCAAATTTTTCCTAAGCGATACGTATTTAGGCACACCGTTGCCCTTGCCACTAGGGTACCACCTAAAATTGTAAGTTCCTGGCAAAATGATCATAGCATTTGAATCCCAAAATATAAGAAACGAGCGAAAGATTCGTCGATTCTCGGGGGTGCGCAGGGTGAATCGTTCCTTCCTCGATTCCTCCCTGCGCACGAAGACCGTAAGAATACTCGACGACGTTCGAAAGAGGATCAACGTACGGTGAAAGAGGACGTTAACAACGGCGAGATGGCAGAAAGGCAAGAAGAGCGCGATGCAGTCTCATTGTTCGACGCGCATAAATCCGCGGTGTAAAGGGGGAGTCCCGGAGAAGGATGCGAAGATAGAGAGAAAAGAGGCGAACGAGGGTGAGAAAGAGAGGAGAGCCAAGCTACAGCCAAGGGGGAGAGGAAGAAGGGAGGCATTTCAGGATGCGATTACGACTTTTCTCGGTAGGGCGTCCAATCAGCAGTTATTTTTATAATGGCTGCCGCCGCCACCAGCGTGTCCCGTTCGCGTATTCCGGCCATGGCGAGTCGTGCAGAACCGTGCAGAACGTCGAGGAACGAATGTAGAAGTCAAGCTAGTGCGTGCAGATCTATATGGTTACTGGGTATTATCGCGTCGCATAATTTCTTTGCGCTTCCTCCTGAAAATGGGTCCGCTCCGCGATAAGAAGCTGAGATTACGTGGCTCGGGTTGACGAAGGAGCTCGAATTTTGAAATTTGTATTTGTACTTTCGTCGTACAGGGTGGCCGACAAGTTCCTAGATGATTTATGAGCTATTTGGTATTTTATTTCGTTATATTTTAAAGCCTCAAGATTCGTAGCCGCGAGAAACATTGACCGTATAGTTTTTTCGGTATACCTAAGTAGTAATGTTTAGTCAGCAAAATATCAGCTTCTTGTTACAGCAAAGTGACCGATACCACTTTCACAATAAATAGTTTATACGACTGTCTGTGTTATATTTAGAAT
The DNA here is from genome assembly GCA_910591515.1 of Cerceris rybyensis. Lineage (NCBI taxonomy): Eukaryota > Metazoa > Arthropoda > Insecta > Hymenoptera > Crabronidae > Cerceris > Cerceris rybyensis. Next base: position 27,686,186 of record OU342792.1, on the reverse strand, counting down.
TTGCAAATTCCGAGGGCGACTACTTTGCCAGCGAGGGTAGCCTATCCCTTCTTCGTGCACAATCGAGCGCATTAAATTTCCAATCCTGCAGCTCCTTTCACGATACAAAATCTAAACAAAGAGCATACATTCTTCCGCCCCATAATTTACCAACCTGAAAGCCAATGGCGGATTACGCAAAAGATTGATATTCCTTTATCGCCACCTACGACATTTCCACCTGCATATTCAGAGCTGATACGCGGCGAAAGGGTTGTCGTTTTTCATTTTCTTCCCTCGAAACGGAGAAATTGCGAGCGAAATGAATATTCATTTTGTGTTTTTATCGATTCCACCACGAATCGCCATCTTCGCGTCCGAGACGAAGGACGGAGGCAAGAGAGAAGGAATGGAATCCCCTGGTCGGTCTACCTCGATGGAGGGGGTAATTGGTATACGAAACAAAATGTTGCATTTTATGGGTTATTGGGAAGCTCATTGGGCGGGTAGAATCAGCTAGCAGGGGGAGTGCCAGATCTAATAACGATCGACTATGTCGGAGGCCTTTATTGAGCCACGCACACGGAAGGCCGCACGAGGGACCCCTCCGTTTGCGAAACGACTTTTCCTGGAATCTCGCGTGACGGACTTGGAATCTATCGAATGAACCGTCGGCTGAACATATAGTATATCCTCCTCTGTCCTATCGTGAAAATTTAGGCTCGATCGTTGAAGTTTTTGCAATTCTTTGGACGATTGCGCCCTCGATCGTTGACGGGAGACATATTGTGGAAATTATAATTGCGGTATAGAAAAGTGGCGAGAGCTAAGAGGAAGAAATTTTCACCTTTTTCCTCTTTCCCACGTCCAGGCAGAACACTGAGCAACATCGAAGCGACGTTGACTCTGAGATACGAGACACTCGAGACGGATAAAATTTTCATGGGGCTATATCTCGAGGAGGCAAGGGCGCGTAAATAGTGTCGTCGCTTTTTTCGTAACCGACGATAAACAACGCCGGTGAATTCAATTAGGCTAATAACCGACCCTCGGATAGATTTCGCCGACGTGCATCGGGGAGATCTATTTTTTAAATTAACGTCCCAAAAAAGCCACTTCACGCCTGGACGTCCGAGCAGCTGAAAAACCGACCGAGCAACTTTTCGAGTCGCGAATCGCCGCGATACTTTCAACGCGCGCTTTACGACCTAATTTGCGGCTTTTGCGGTGCAACTTGCCACCATTTGCGAGCAGAGAAGAAAACGATCGACGTCCACGAATTATCCGAGTTTCGAGAGGCTCGTCCTTGGGGGTTAATGGGAAATTTCTTCAAACATTCGCTTTAACTTCTAAATACAGATTATAGATGCGTGAAGAACCACTGAGGCTATGACACGTTAAAAGTCGATTTCGAGAAAATTTTCCAGAACTAACACAGACTTGAATTCTGAGTCCCAAAGGGTACCTCGTAGCCCTTGCAGAGAATACATAGGATTTTCTCCCACCGATTGAAAAGAAGCCACGTTTCAAATTAACAAACCGTCCACTTTTAGAGGCCTCTTCTCCTTCCCTCGACGCTTCCTCCCCGAGGTGAGCTCCGTTCGAGGGAATAAAACGCGAGGAAAGGGCGAGATCCTCGCTCGAAGTCTTCGGAGCGCGGCGAAGGGCGAGGCGAGAGGGAAAAGAGGAAGAAAAGAGAAGGAAGGGCACGAGTCTCTCGCGGGTTAACTTTGTTAGCGCTCGGTATTATCGGACAAGCGAAGGAGCGAGATTGGCATTGCGAGGAATGGCCGGGAGGGGGTGGAGTTTCGTATGAAATACACGCGACATTTACTGCCTCCACCGGCTGGGGCCCCTGCAAAGACGCAAACGCATTATAAATAGATCTCCTCCCTCTTTCTCTCGCCAATGCCATTTGCAAAGTTTCTCTCGTTCTCTCTTCCAACGAGGCCCTCTCGCGAGGAGCCAGGAGAGATTAAGAAGGGTCCGGACTGAAGGGAGGAGGCCGCAGCCACAGCCGCAGCCGCCACCAAGAGTGCTACAATCTGGTTTATAATCTTGTTAGGATTTCGCGGAAATATTGGCGTAATTTACGATCCGTCTTTGCCGAGTTAACCGTCGAGGGAGTTGGAACGTCGGAGATCCCGTCGAGGGGTTGCACCGACCTTGCACCTTGCCGGATGCAGTCTAGAGCATACTTTGTATCCTTGCAATCTCTGCTTCGTGTTCTTCATTACAGTTCATACCGATCACAGATGGTTAGTTGGTATTTACCGCAGTAAAATTTTCCTCGAACGTTCTACTACAGGGGGGTGGAATTCAAAGAGAATTCCAGCATGTTTTACTATTCCTCTCCAAGATGAATTACTCGAAACGATTTCTCTCAAACTTCCTCCAAAAAACCTGCGTCGACACAAGCTCCATCCTCTCAACCTTCGAACGATCCTCTTCGAGCATCCGGAGGAGTCCGATTCGTGATCTCGACGCGATACCTCGCCAAGGGATTATCGCGCTACGGGAGAATATCTCGTCGATGGTAGGAGCCCCTCTCTATCGAGGCATCGAAATCTCTCCAACGAGAATGGAGGATCCCCCGCGAACCACCCCGGAGCCACTTGTTGCTCGGCGATCAAATAATTGTATCTCCGCCGGTGGCAACCCCCTGGGCCGACCCCTGCCTGTTCCTCGAGTAGCTTACGACTCCTGGGTGGCATCTTCGCCGTCTCCACTGTTCTTAGGTCGACTCGTTGGGGTCTCCTCCTCGGGTCTAATCCCGAAAAACAAAACCAAGTGGCGCGATATCGCGGGCATCCGTGCCACCGTATCCTCGAGGGATGTTTTCGGCGTTGTTCTCGAGCCGGAGGGAGAAGAGACAGAAGATAGACAAAACACGATCGTAGACAGGGCGTGGCAGCGTGCTCCAAGGAATAATTCCTCTTTGTCCGTCCGGTCGCCTCGGTTCCTCTCTTTCCTCCCCTGCGCCGAGAGTCGCAGCCGAGACAACCTGGGTGGCCCGTCGCGTTTCTTCGTCCTACGACCAGCTCGCGACCTATATGCAACCGCGAACTTCCACCGTGACGACGATAAACCTGCCAAATAATATCGCGAACGATATAAAGCTGACTTCCACCGCGGACCGCCTCTGCGTCGGGTTTGATAGAATTTACGAGTCGATTTGATTCGCCTGCCCGGTTTGCGGATGCCAGGTTCGATTCGGGAGATCAAACGGTGCCGCTGCTGGATACTTTGCGCGCCGATTTTCAAATATTATAGAGCGGATAGACTAATTGTAAGAAGTCGCTGGGCATAAGGTACGGAGAGACTGTCCTCGCACTCATTGTATCTAAACTAAATTCTTATTCCGTCGTTAAGTGTTTTTCGGCCAGTCAGGAATTACAATCGAAAGCGTGGAAGGTCGAGAGACGTCTCTTATCCGTAGTTACCCACGTGTAAAATTCGCGGAAGGAAGAGTCGGTCTCCAGAAGCAACCGACGAGGAGGAAAATTAACGAGCTGAATTTAATTGCTGCCACCAATTGTCCTCCTTACGGACGGATCTAATCGCGTCTCCTTCTCGAAATCGGCGAGACGCGCACGAAGAAAAGGAGCTAAACCACGTCGACGACGACGTCGTCGTCTCTTTGCTCATAGATGGCTGGAAAGCGCAGATGCTCTCCCGAGGGTAAACGCGGGGGATGCCTGGGATGACTGCCAGGCACTTGCCAACAATGTGGCGAAGCTTTGATGTGACGTAAAATGGCACGTTAACCGGCGCTCGGTTCCTCCACGGACGACTGCTTCTACGGCTTTATTTCGACGTAAGCGTAAAACTCGCCTCGGGCCGACGAGCTCTCGCGTTCCTCGTGTCCGAGGGCACAGCGGATGAGGGTTAAATTCGCTTTACTTTGATACAATACCGCGGAACGTCTTCTCTTCGAGAGGATAGGCGGTGGTGCTCGTTAACGTCGAGAGACCGGGGAGGAAAGATTGCTTCGAGGAACGAGTCGCTCTTCTCGATAATCACCAGCGTGGTGACCGGGGGATAGAGCCTGATGGAAGAGATACCCGGTGGATCTCCGTGACGATCGATCTTCTTACGATTTATCGTGTGCTTTTCACTACAATGACGATACAAATTGGTGGAATCTCCTCTTCCTTCTCCTCCGTATCTTTCCACCTTAACGGATCGTTTTGCCTGCGGCGTATCGTCTAGGTGAGTTCCGAGCCATGGAGGCTGACGAGACGAGGGACAATTTGGAACAAATTTTCCAGATGTAACGAGAAATTCGATATTACCATAGCCCCAAATAACCCTTATCCGATCAGTGCGACCAACAGCACCGGAGACAATCTAACGCAACCGACAGATATATAAAATCAAAATCCAAACGTCAAACTGAAAGGCGTCGTCGACAGTGCCCCACCCTGGCTAGTCGCTATTTAGAGGACTTATAAAGTTCCCGACGTCCGTTCTGCATTATTGTCCGATGCCAGATATAAATCAACCTATATCGAGCGACAAAAATAGCTTTCGATTCGTGCCTGTCATTCTGCCAGAATAAGGGTTCGACTCTGTCATACTTGCTCGTATGTCCTTGTACAAACGTGCATACGCGAACCGACCCAAATCTCGGCGGTGCGTCTATCGTGACTGAGATTAGTCAGGGGTCGTAAACGAGCCGATACGCCGCCAAGGTTTGACGACGTTGATTCGAGTTCCACGCCGCGCTGCAATAACCATCTCAGCCCTTTTGAAAATTTGTTCAATCTTCTCGCGTCTCCGTTCGACCGCGAAGAGTCTCGCGGATCGATTAAAAGAGACAAAAAGGGCCACATGGCAGAAACTTTTCCACGGAGAAGTTACGATGGCGGACGTACGCCCACGCGAGCTCCGTTTCGAACCCCACGGGGGTCTTCGATGCCTTCTGCGAGATACACGTTGCAGATATCCGACGGCTATTTTAGATTGTGCAGCCTAGATGGAACAGTGGAAAGTAATTAAAACTGGACTGGCGCAAGGTCACAAGCGGGTTGAAGGGGTTGAAAACCTCAGCTCGGCGAATGACAACCGAAAACTAAATTCTTATTTAGACGTTAAGAGCTTTTCCGACCAGCCACGCATTAGAATCGAAAGTGCGCGAGGTCGAGGGACGTCTCCTACCCGTTGGTCGAATCAGACCAAAGGGGTAGCCCGTTAAACGTTACAGTGGACAGGACGCTAGCGGCAAGAGGGTTGAAGGTGCATCGTGGATATGTCGATGACTACTTCTGAAGCGGTTCAAGAAAATAACCAAAAGATAGAATTTGCTTAAGAAATCGAGCTGCACGATTCACAAAGGCGGTCGTTCCTGCGGTTACGCGCGGCTACATTCGAGAAACTGCTCTCAGTCGTCGGGTTTCCGACAATGTCAGCGCCAGTGGAGCAGCTCGCGATAAAAGTTGGCGCGTGTTAGGCTTACCGTCCCTCCGAAACGCAACCGTGAAATTTGGCCACCTGGTCCAACGGAGACGTGTCCCGAAGAGAGGAGAAGAAATGAAACGAAGAAGAAAAGCCGGACGAAGAGGAGAGAGTCTGAGAGTAAAGAGATTCCGCGGCTTCGGCATGGCAGAGAGTACCGGGACAACGAGGCGAAGGGAGGAAAGGTGAGCGGAGAAAGAAAAGAGGAGAATAGGAGAAACGAAGAGAGAAAACGAGAGGCAACGGACGTCGAAGGTGGGGGAGACGATATATCACGAACCCCCAGAGCGATCGGCGCTGTTGTGAAATATTAATAAGCAAATTAGTTCAGACTTAGTGCCCCACCAACACACCGAACCGACGAGATGGAAATGGCCGTTGGCCGTCTCCGGAACGCTCGTATTTCACTTCCCACGCGGAGGCAGTATCGTCGTCGGGGCGGCAGAACGCGGAACCCGTTCCCTCCTCGGATTGTCTCTCGTTTTTTGCAACCCCGTTTTTCGCGTTGCTCGATAGAAAGCGAGGAGATGCCGCCGATCGAAGGCGAAGCGAAATCGAGAAAAAGAGAGCCGTTCTCCATTAATCAATTGGCGCGCTTCGGGGGTGATAATTCTTGTCACGGCACCCTCCTTTGGCGAACGAGCGACGGAGATGGCACGCGGAGAGCTCGAGGCGGAGGAGGCGGACTGTCGGAGCAAGAATTCGACAATTACGTCACGAGAACGTAACGGATGATCACCGCGAGAGAGAGAGAGAAGGAGAGAGAACGTTAAAGAGGGTGGGTAGAAGGGAGAAAAGAGGAGAGAGAGAGACTGGCGTCGAGATGTCTAGAATGTGCGAACGTCATCCTGCTAAATGCTTTTCGCTCGGCGGAGCTCGCGTGCGCGGCTATCTATAGCACTGGAACGTGCCGGAGAGTCGGCGGAGAGCTGCCGGCAGTTCGGATGCTGGAAGCCACCCGGTCACCTGTCCGCTGCTGGAAAATGTAGGTCGTATTCGGGCACGAGCGGATAACTAATTGGACGGGTGTAGCGCAAGGTTCACGGCGACGATCGTTGCCTCGAAGTCGCCAGGAAACGATTTAGCCCTTTTGCTGACCTTTCGCGACCGTCTTTTTCCACCGGGATGCTTCCGTTACGTAGGAAGTCAGACCGAAAATTCGTGCATCGCGTGACGAGAGTCAGTGGTCCTTTATTACCGAATGATACTCAGCTATCTCTTTCGGTAGAAACAAATTACTGGAAACAAAACAATCAGCTGTATTTTATGAAGTGTATGACCGTAGAAGGGGAGAAGTCTATGGATCTATGATTTTAGGGAGATCAAGTGCTTTGCTCCTTCTGAAATATTTTTCATAAATTGTCTCGGGTGGAATGACCAAAGTGGTTGAGCAGAAAAAACGTAAAAGAAAAATGAACCGTGTAGCAAGATGCAAGTAGTCGATTGACGCGATAATGGAGCCGAGACCACGAATCGAGAAGATGAAGGGAACAAACGTGAAATCTCGATTCAGTGGAGGCTTTGAAATGCGAAATAACGACTCGAATTCCGAGGCGATCGGTAGAAGAATGGAACGATTTAAATGTTTCTCGTGCGTCGACAGTAACCGGGATGAAATTCCGGCTACTACTTTCTCGAGAATTCGTATTATAATAGTTAATTCGTATGGAATTTTGGGGTTTCGCACGAAAACCCCGTCCTCGGGGAAGAGAGAAGCGATGCCCTCGGGCATCGATCAGCGGGGGCACGTCGTTACCGCAAGATTCCAAATCATTTCTCTCGACGCTGACAAAAACTTATCACGAAACTTCTCGGAAGAGCCATATAGAAGGATCGACGAGAGGTCTCTCCAAGGAATTCGCATTTAACCGTTCTCAATCGAGTCGATTCCACTTTCCTTTCTCCATTTGCGCAAGCGAGTAACGAATACCGCCTCCTAACCGATGAAAACCGCAATTTCCAACAATTTTCTCCAACTATCAATTTTTAATGCGCCCTTCCCCCCGTTGGACAACTCGCCATAGAAGAATCTTTCCAAGTTGCCATCGACTGTCTTTGATTCTCCACAGAAACAGCAGCGTCCAAAACTCCCATCAAACGTCTGCCAAAAATCATCGTTAGGATGTTTGGGAAGGTTCTTTGGCTACCAACGGAAGGACTCTCGACCTGGTATCCTTGTAATCCCGACGTAATCCCGATTTAAGAGGCTCTAAAAGGCAGCGGGTGGGCCCGCGTCGCGGCAAGGACGAGGCCGCATACCGAACAACCACGCTGGATGGCGCAAACTCGAAAATCCTTACGAACTCTCTCCGTTTCCGAGAAAACGTTTCGAGAAGGTTTACGAGCGATCCGTCAAAGGGGAAATCCATCATTCGCAAGAACGGCGAGAGTCCGCCCATCGGAACTCGAGGATGCGCTAGGACTTTATTTCGTTTTATGGAGGTAACCATGGACGGGTGTTTATGGACAAGGTGAATTGACTCTGCGAGCCTTCGGTCTTCTCGGCTCATCCTCCGCGGACCTCCTCTCCTCTCCTCTCCTCTCGTACATTTGCTCGACAAGGTCGTAAAGACGATAAAACGACATTGGAGCGGCTCCGAGATACAAATAAAGGTATAAACCGAGGTGTTAAGGAGACTGACACGGGGCTTTCTTTCAAGCGGGAAGTTCGATTCTATCGTTTAACGAGTCGTTAGCAGATTTCGTGATTCCACGTTTTGTTAAACGAAGTTTCGAGGTTGTCGGGGTCAAAATAATTTTTAATGGTTTTGTCTTCCGGGTTGGAGTCGCGTTCGAATTATGAGTCTAACCAACGTTTCGCCAACGATGCAGGTAGTCTCCTCAGGGCTTCAAGACAACTCTGATACCGAGGAAAGTATCAGAACGGACTCTATACTTATACCTTTGTTCAGTGTTGCGGATCGCTGCACCGTTCAATGATTTATAATTGTTCGGACGAACCATTGGTGCGATTCGAAATTCGAACGTGGCTCCAACCCGGGAACCAAATCCATTAGAAGTCTGACTTGCCCGAACTTTCCCGCAAAAGACACATTTCTCTATAGAACGATCTTGGAACCTCAGTGAAGTCGTCGATCCCCACAAAATTCAGTGAGGGATAAAGGTTAAAATATGTAACGTCAAAGAGTTGCGCAAGCAACGATTAACACCTTGGATTTCTCTCTTGAGATCGATTTTCCAGAAAGTCGCGTTAACGGATCCCAAAGGGGGATTGCGTGACGACGAGAGAAAAGGACGGACCACCTCTCAACGAAGTAGGTGAATGGGTTAAGAGGCTCCCCGTAATGGGATAAATAAACAGAGATTTTTCTCAGATCGTTTCGGAGTTCCAAGAATCCCTCGATTAATCGACCGCCGGAGATTTCCGTGGTGGAGGAACTCGAAGAGGCGTTTGAGCTCTTCCCCGCGAGTTCCTCGGTGTTTCACAACGAACAGTCGCATCCACGGATCATAAACCGTCCGAGAATGGATCTGCTCGAATAAAAGTAAAATAGCGCCTTGCAAGGGCGAAGCTGGCTTTCGGCGCTGCGGAGGAGCGCCTCCTTTTTGACTTTTATAGCCGTCCCTTTCGTCCGCTCGGAGATCGATTCTTGGTAGAGACGCGAGCCCGATGGATTTTAATATCTATGGCAGAACCGAGCCAAGAAAATCGTTCCTACGAGCTCGTTTCGGCGGACTTTCGAGGATTAACTTTGAATTGACGCTCGTTAAATCTGTTTTATTTAAATACACTAACACACTCGAGACTGATGTTTTAAAATAAAACTATCTGGAATATTCTGGCAATGTGTACACACTTGCAATAAAGAATCGTTGGAACTGAAAAATATAGAAATAAGAGGAACGAGTCTTGGATCTTTTGTACGGCTGAGACTTTGCGTAACCCATAGGGTGGTTCGCAGGTCTCGAATGTTTTAATTAAGAATTTTGAATCAAAGGGAAATCAATTGGCAAAGAAGATGATCGGTAGGTCAGAAGTTCAAGCGGAGGTAGGACTTTAAAAAAGTGTTTGGCAACCTTGCGTGCTACTCGATTTGCATCTGAAACGTCGAAGGCCATCCTCCGTTTTGCCGGAATCGTTCGCCGGTACGGCGACTCGCGCGGAAGGGAGGAGAGAGAACCTATTTTTGCGAGAAACGTAGCTTTCGTTGTTGCGAACTGAAGTCAACATTTAAACTAGTTGCGGCATGCCGTGACGGGGTGCATTTACCGAGTAACGGCGTACGAACGTGCTCCCGGCACAAAATACCGAATAATAAGGAAAAACCAATGGCAGAGAAGAGGAAAGGAAGAGAAAAATCGAATCTAACGGAGAACTTCGTCGTTTTTCTTCTTGCATAATTGAAAACACCGGCCTGAGCTTCTATGAGGGAGCGACTCTACCCGAATAAATTAGGTTGTTAAAGTAAGTCGAGGCTGGAGAGTTCCTCCTCGGAGAGCGCGAAACCGGCGGGAAAATTGAACGAGCCTGTCGCACGAAAGCCGACCCAATCGTTCGACCGTTTGCTCTTCCTCTAATTTCCTTTTGGTTGCACCAGGAACGAAGGCAGATGCTACTATTCAGGCTGTGCCACTACGTATTTCAATTTGCAACTTCTGCAAGCCTTGCATGGCGAGTGCGACACTGCTGTAGAGAGGGAACAATATCTGACACGGTCAACAGTCTTGTAATGCGGTTTAATTCTGAATTCATGAAGTGCGGTCTCCGTATAATACAGTGCGAATTAATCTGACCATATTACAGCCACGGTTCACGCTCGATCCCGCAATTGTGTCGCAAAACGCGAGAAACCGCGAGTCGAGCGACAGAAAGGAAAGAAAAAGTCGCGGAGGAGTGCAACTCGCACAGCTAGTCGCCCGAGCCAATGTAATATCTTGTGTATGCAGACGGCACGCACGGCGTGCGTGTTCACAAGTGTGTAGCGAAAAGTGTTCGTGCCGAACACGTGTTCCCAGCGCTAATGCGTTACCCGCGGCGCGTAAAGAGGTATTTTTCTTTAAGCGGCCGTAACGTAAGCGACGCGCCGGTACAATGCGCTTTTAGAACCACCGTTCTCTCTCTCCCTCTCTTTCTCTCTATGGGTCTCGCGCTTCGATCGCTTATTAAAATCCGTGCCCCTCGAGCACCGCGGCCTATTTAAGCTTTACGATTATTCCGCGAAACGAAACACCTACGCGATTCTTCCCTTTTGCTTTGCTCACGATTTTTTTGTAGCGTTTGGAGCATTCGGTGGGATTGGAAAATGCGAATTGAAAGCAATTGATTTACATATAGAGATCGAGCTAAAATTGTATTCCACTTGAAACTTGGAATTTTAAGTACACTCCACGCCAATTAACCTTTTGCCCTCCACCCCAAAATTTCAATCATTTATCAGCAACTCCACGCCTTTTTTTCTGAACACTAAAAATTAACTAATTTATTCTCGATTGGGAGTTACGATGAGAATGGACATACGAGCTAGAAAACGAATTTACCTTCGCGGCGAACTTATCTTCGAGTTATCTCGACGAAATCGAGCGGATATCGTAAAACGGTACCGAGTGGGAGGATCGAGCAAGAAAGGCACCCTGGCTCACTCGAGAGAGATGCATATTGGCATTTGCGAGAGAGGAAGAGAGGGAACGGAGATAATAACGTATTCGCAGGAGAATGGCATTACTCGCGCACTCGTCCGCCGCGGTATGAATTACATCGCCGATTGAAACTCGTTCGCGATGAAAAAAGCAAGCGAAGAGGAGACCTCGGGCTGTCGGAGGTGCTGGGATTTGCATATTAAATGGCTCGAGATTTATAACGGTCGGACTGGAGAGGTGCTAGCAATGCGTGAGATAAATAAAGAACGTTCCTCGCGCGGCTCTTCGATAGACACGCCAACTCGTGGACTTTTGTCGGTCCCTCGCGTTCCTCCGGATGGATTTTGACGGACGTCCTGGAATTCGCGACGATGAAATTATTCGGAGTGATTTCTGTGAGGCGAAAGCTTCTTCTGTATTTTTTTAAATTTAAGTGCTACTTTCATTTTGTTTAGGAGCGACCGTTTTGGATTTGTTTCAAGTGGACTTTGAATTTCGTAGAACAGACACCTTTCCTATAACGCGGAACTCCCATAACGTGCTACCTACGATTTAATCGCGTTACAGGAGGGCTGAACTTGCTAGGAAGATCGGTCCATATCTCCTATTTTAGTCTTCGATAGACCGTCTTTGATAATTGCATTTGCAGAAGGCTGGCTCCCCGCAGCTGGCTGTCTCAATAGCACGATCGATAGTTTCGCTTCGACCTGTTGCATAATGCCGATCGATCCTCATGCTTAGAGAAGACAATCGAAGAACGATGGAAGTCAATTGAATCTATCTTGAAAAAATCGCACCTCGATCAATTTAGCGGACGATGGAATCGTCGCGAATATGTAACGGCTGACTCGGTGGCGATTCGCCAGATTTCTGGATCGACGAGGTGTTATTCGGAGTTCCGAACCGGTTCTCGGATCCTCCTCTGGGCCGGCGTTATCGTCGAAAGTTATGTTTCGTTTACGTGAATTTGTGCGTTCCGCTTGCCTCGTCGGCACTTTTGATATACGAATACCTGCCTCGCGGTAGGAACGCAACAGCTTCGATACTTTGTTGCGAAACGACCTCGTAATATCTATTACCGCGGCGAAATTTAGAGGTCATCCGGAGATAAATTCCGCTGAATTGCTCTTCCCTCGATGTCTCCGCGAGAGCGCAAAAACGAGCACGATATCGCCAAAGATGAAGCGAGAAAGCGAGATCGTGAGACGGAGAATCTAATTTTGCAATCTTTATGCACGATCGTCTTATCGTCGCATTACACGAGAAATTCAATTTTGCGTGATCATCAAAGCTTTTTTATACTCCGGCAAAACCGTGCGTTCTTATCCGTCCAAAATTTTACCACCAACAATTCGACAAGATAGGCTCGTTAAAACGTTGATAAACATTAAGGAAGAAGAGAGAATAAAAAGCACCAGGAACTTTGGTGGATAAAGAGGTAAATCGGGCTCATTATCAGCCTCCATCGTCTCTTAAATTTTACCTTAATCGTTATTTAACACTACTGGCAGTAAATCTATTATATTTCAATATATTGAATAAATACTTTGGAAACAGGGCAAACAAGAAGCGGAAAAGATAACAGATTCTGTAATCTGTATATTATAAAATTAAAGTAAAATATCTGCTTAATGACTTGAACCATAAATTCGGAGAATCATTGGAAAAAATCGTGAACCAATCATTTTAACTTGCTTGGTAGTTCTAGCGTTAATATATCACAGGCTCGATGGAACCCACCCAATACGGTAGGCCAACGAGCCAAATGATCGCAACAGTCAAAGCCGAAAAATACAAAAGAGGAAGAAGAAGAAGGAATAGCAAGAGAAGGATGAAAGCCCACGAGAGAGGGTCGAACGAGAACCGACAGAAAGAGAATCGGATACTCGCGAACCGCGCGATTCCCGATCTTAACGACGGCAATTAATTTGGCCGTCGTCGGTGCACGGTGAAGCGAGATGGCTATTTGGAGAGAGAGTGTCGATAACAAACACAGATTGGTGATGGCTCGACTAATATAGCCGGATGTGATGAATGGTCTTTTATATCTACGGACGTGGCTGAGGTGTTATGAATCGCGTTAGTGTTGAATTATTGTGCGCGGAGCACGGTGCGTCGGCACAATAACGGGCCCCGCGGGGGGTTGGGCCCCCACCAGTCGTTCGAGGGCGAGCTCCTACCCCCGAGAAGAAGCTCGAGGATGCTCGCTCCTTTATCCTACAGTTATTTATACTTTTTGCCGTGATTTTAATCGAGCCCATAAAGACCGTATCAATAGCCAGGATCAATCGACGGTGATTGAGAATTTATGATCCCAGCGACGTTAACTCTGTGCCCGCAATTTGTAAAGTACGATCGATCCCATCGTCCCGTCGACTTCTCTCGACGCCGACGGGAATTATTTATTTGGAAGATCGATCGATTATTTATTTGACGAATTAACGAGATGGGAAATATATACCTATCTTCCTTGCGGGAGAAGGTAAACGATGTGCAATATCGGAGTTATTTTGCAGATTTAACATTAGATCTACGGAATCCGTCAAACTAATGGGTTTCTATTAGTTGCTAGGTACCAGTCGACCTATCGTTTGGTGTTTGCTGATTGTAGGAAGTCTCGAGCTTACTGGGATTTCTATTATTTGAGAAGGAACATTGGAGAATTCACGTTCGCAGCAGAGATAATTCACATTCCACGGACTATGGAATAAAAGGAGAGCACCCATAATTGCCCCTAGCGTGGCTTAATCGCGTCGCGTTCCATCCACAAATCCGAAGATTTGTCGTCGTTACAAATTCGAAGGAACTCGCAATATTTGTCGGTCTGCTCGTAAAAATTACTGGAGCATCTGGTACCCAAATGGCGACAGTGCTATCGTGTTTCAGCGACGCACGAAATTAATTATCCACATCAAAGGAACACAAAAGGCGAATTAAAAGAGAAGTGGATGGGAATATCGGACACGCGAGGAGCTAAAGGGGTGTTCCCGTTTCACTCGGTTCGCCAGTGATTTTCATAAAATTCGCCTTGGAGAGGGGGAACGGCTTGAAAGAGACAAACCGAGACTGTTGATCCAATCTACTCTAATTATTGCTAGGAAGGTAGGTACAATAATAGCACCCGTCTGCGTCTCAAAGTTGGAGGTTCGCGGAGAGAAAGGGACGAGGAAACGTAGACGATACGAACCAGGGAGAAGGAGAAACGAGAGAACGAGACCGTCGTCCTCGTCGCATCGTCGGCGAGCTTGATTGATGGACGAGTCACCGTATTTATAATTAGAAGCCAACGGTTTCCGGTTCCTATTTGAACGCTTTTACATCGATCGATTGTTATTTGTTAAAACGAAAAAAAAAATAGAAAAATGTTTAAAAAAAATTATCCAATCGATATCATTATTCTTAATCACCTGCCTACGATTCCTCTCTCAACTTCCGCCTCGATAATTCCGAATTAAATTGTCGAAATGAATGTTGATCGGTGATTCTTGATATGTCGTGTAATTTTTAATTAATTACAATAGTTTCCAATTTCTACGTCAACGAAGAAAACAGAGAAAGTCTCAAAGGGCGCGGAGAATACTTAGAAAAGAAGAGAAAAATATATGAAACGATAAAACTCAGAGGGTCTCGTCTATAGCCGTTGTTTCTCCGGATCTAATTTGGGCTCGTCTAGGCTAGAAGGCAGATGCAACGTGTTATCGAACCTTTTAACCACGTGGACATTTACGACGCGCTCGGATGCGGCGCGAAGCGAGTCCGAGAATCCACGTGTGCAGGAAACGAGATGCGGGTTGGCCCTGTATTCACACGTGTGTGTCTCTTTTAACCGTCGAGGACAGCGTGAATAATGCCTCGTAATTTTCGCAACGACAAAACGCACCTACCCTCGCCGGATCTCGCGAAAAGACTCGCCGACAATCGGCGCGGGAAAAAAGGCTTCCCAAACGATCGCTATTTCGTTGACTTGCCTTTCGCGGCGATTACTTTCTAACGCCGTAACTTCGACGTTTTCGCAATAATTATTGTAATATAAGTTCTTCCGCAATCATTCCAATAGCTTTTCCGACCGTGGTACGTTCAAACGGAGGAGAATATTTGAATGCGCGTTTTAAATATCCTCGAGGTTATCGAAGACTCGATGCAAAAACCAAAGGGGTGGCTAAAATCACGGGTTTACTGTAATTATTGGTGGAATTTGTGACGATAAATTTTCTGCGATTTTCCACGCTCGTGTTGCAATGGGTGAACGATTAAATTGCATGGCTTAGTTTCCTGCTTCGGTCGTTTTCTGAGATACTTATCTGGCGCGTCTAGACACACGGGATTAATCGACAGTAGCTGTAGGATTAATTGGGCGCGTGGGATGTTTAAGTTGTTTCTGCCAAAATAATTGCGATATTACGTGTCCATCTATCGGTGCACTGTTTTGAAGACGGGCTTGCGTTTATATCAAAGATTTTGTAATGACTAAATTAGAGAGTAATTCAATTTTGACATTAAACTCGCTAATTAAGAATCAGAGTCTTTGACTTAACGATCATCCTCAATAGCTTTGTATTTACTACGTCCACCGATCTACCTTGTTATTCTAGAAAATGAAACGCAGGGTTGCAAACATCCTCGAACTCCGTTTAATTTGTTCTTTCGCCGCGTTTTTACTTTCTAAAGGTGAAATTCCAAAAAAGAGAGAAAAATCCCAACAAAGCAGATGCGCAGATCGAGAGTTCGTTGTGCCGCGGAGAGGTCGAAGCGTGCAGTAACACGGTTTTAAGCCGGCTTAGCAGCGAGCGGAATGTTCACCGAATTCTAAATACCTTGGCACGGTTTCCGAAGTTCGCGCGACGATGCGAATATCGCGCGACAATGAAGAGACCACCGACAGGTGCGCGAGTTATAAATAGATCCTAGATATCCGGCCTACGGGGAATTAGACGTTACGCATATATTTTTTCTTTCCTGGCATCGATAATTTACGACTTTCGGGAAAAAAGTGGAATTAAACTTTAAGCTGGTAAAAGTTCGCGAATAAACTGCGTCCAAAACTGCCATAAATTAAATATGTGTTAGAGAAATAGACTGTGCTGTGTCTCTAACGACTTTGTTTTACTGATTTCAATATATCGGATTAATCTCCAGCAATTCTAGCGTTAAATCTTAGTAATTTAAAATCCACCTGAAATCCTAAATTCCAAAGCAAATAACTGTACCGGTCAGAAGTTAAATATATAAAAATGCCAAATAAAGAAATCTCCATTTCGGGAAAAAGGAGATGCAGAAGCGTAGGCGTCTGGACGTTAATTCCGCGGACTCGTTTCAAGATTTGGAAGTGATTCTCCCCGTTCTTAGGGAGGATTATGAGAAAATTGCAGCCCCGCTTGGAACGCGAGTGCGTGCCAAGAAGTCGTAATACGTCTTCGCCTCGGCGATGGAGACAAATGTCAGGACGAGGCCCGTAGGCGGGACGTCGGTCATTTTGCCGGAAGATTTCTCTCGCGCGACAAATCGACCTTGGACGTCGATCTGAACGATCAATATTTGCGGAATTAATTCCCGGCGATGATTCGCGGATCGGACGATAATAATTTCCGACGTAGATTACGAGGAGAGACATTAACATGTGCGCAAAGATGTGGAAACGTTTCAATTATTGCGTTCTTACGATAATCCTTTGTTTCTCGAGTAAACGCTGATTTTCCGCGGAATTCGAAGTCGGCAAAAAGAATGTAGAGGTTGGAGATAAAAAAACAATTTGAGCGTAATCTAAATAGTTTGACGGAGGCGATACGTCTGCTCTGTTTAAAACTAAAACTACAGAGTCGGATAAAATGACCGATATGTCTTCTAAAAACTGCCTCAATAGATAGGCGAAGACTAGCGGCAAAGATTCCTCTACTATCTTATAAAACTTAAATTATTTAATTAATTATCCGTCTCATCGCTCAGTTCCGATATACTTATTATTACTTTCGGAAAAAAAGGTCCAACTGCTATCGAATATGGAATTAAGGAGAAAAAAAGGAAATAAGGATCGCTTACCCCGCTTCTGCATGTAACTGAAGAGGTCATCGAGAAACTCCTTCCTCTTGGGATCGTCGTTGATCTCGTACAACTGAAAGAGTCACAAAAGTAACGGTAAACAGATTGCGTCAGTCGTCTCGAGACGTATGTCTATTTCGAGAGGCAAACAGGTGTCGACACCGGCGATTATTTCATTATCGATATTCCCGCTCGCGAAATTTTCCCCTTATCACGTCCGATCGTGATTCCTCTTTCCTTCGACGCACCTCCGCTCTTTTCCTCGGCGAGGTGCAGCAAGAATAAAATGTTATTCGTCGGCGGGCTAATAAAAACAGGAGTGAAACAAGTGTGCTCATAGCGACAGGCAGATTAGTTAGCTCCGATTATTAATGATTCCGTTTAACCCGCCTCATAACCCGAAACCCCCCCGACCGAACGAAAGCCAAACTCCCTTCGGGCTAGGCGGCCCGTATTATCATATTTGTTATGTACGATGTGCTATATCTAATCTGAGACCCTCTAATTGCTTTTATAATACGAGCTCCCCTCCTTCGAACGTTTCCCCCACTTTTCGCCCCGGTTTCTCTTTTCGTTTCGTCCGCATCCCTTAAACCGTAGAGCCTCCTTCGTATTATATGTATCTTTCTCTGTTTCTTCTTCCGTCTCTTTTCTTCCGTTCTTCGCAGTTCGTCGTGAAACAACATATACACCTCGTAGATCTACCTTTAACGATAAATTTCATTCAACGAAACGCGCTCCTCCGTAACGCGCCCTTGCGAGGGGTGAATAATAATTAATTTACTGCCTCCTTCTCGCCGTTCATTCTGCCTAGTTCTCAAACGGATCCTGCGGGTTTCAAGCGTATTGGGAGACACTTTTAAGCGACGAGGTGAAACGGAAAGAGGAAAGGGCGAATGAATGGTGCGAACTTTGAGTTCTGCTCTTGGAGAACGGTAGTTCTTGGAGTCGAGGATGTTATGGGGTTTTATGATGATTTTTATTGAGTTGTGAAGGTGCAATTAACAGTATTCTGAGAGAGTCGAAGCGACGTTAATATCGAAACGTTGGTCAATCACTGGCATATCGGATATCGTTGTCCAGAGACTCGCTAAATTCTATTTGGATAGTTTACTCGCTTTATTAGCGACGAATTTATTCGCAACGTGGAGAGAGAGTAGAATTTCGAACGGTCAATGCCGCGCGTTAGCAGCCACGTGGAGGAAATTCTGAAGATCTTGTAACAGAGATTGAATTTGTCATTTCAACGAATCAGTTTTTCAATTCTCCTAATTGATTTTCTTCGGCAACATACTTGCAGTTTTTCATCAGCCTTTCGTAGAAAGATTTCAACTAAAACAGTTTGAAATAAAATTGCAAAGATCAGAGTAATCTTCCGCTCTTGAGGTATTGCCACGCCGAGGATTGACCCTTGAAAAAAATTGAAAGAATCGTTGATGTTTCGCACAGGTTGCACACAGGTGCAACCTATGCACCGTGCATTGCTGGTCGTTTCTCATGGACGAATAACAGATGTCTCGCAATCGCTACCGCCTACGATACCGAGTCTTGGGGCCTATTAACCACCATCAGGCCCAAAGGGAAGAGAAAATTGCTGGAGGCGAGCTCGGAACCTCGTCATTAGGTTCGTCTAACGGAATAATTCCGCGAGGCTTATCATTAGGAATGTTGATTTACGAGATTCAACGGGCAGGATCGGTACAGACGACAGAATAAACTGGTAGATGTTTAGGTGCGATTTTACAATTTTTCCCAAACGCTCCTGACAGGCTAAGTGTCACTTTACCACCGAATAATTCTAATATCCGAGAATCCAGTCGTGGATCTTTGTATCGAAGTTCCTTCGCGACCTGCCGTTCGCGGATCGACAACACGCCAGAGAAAAATCGTACAATTTTCATGAAAATTAATTATGTTAAATGCAAAACTCAAAACTTGGTTTGAGTCAAAGTAATAGTAGCAATTGGAGCCAGAAAAATTAGAGTGCTCTATTTAATACACAACGTTTCAAACTGCCAAACAATCCTGAGTCGTCGGGTTCAAGAAGAAACTAGCACAGCAATAGAATCCAAAAAGATAGAAAATTAAACAAACAATGAACTCCAAATGATCGAAGCTCATCTCTCGAACGCAAAAGGTGAAAGAAAATCGAGAAAACGTCCTCGTTAAATCGAGCAGCCGTTGATTGACGATGGTTAATATCTCGCAACTGGTACTAGGTTCGAAGGAAAGCGGCGACGTTGACGGGGCGCGCTTCGAACGAAGCCCACCGACCTGAGGTATTAACAAACAAAGTATCGAGGCGCGGACGAGAGGATAAAGCAATTAAGTCCGAGAGGGACGATCCGTGAAACGGATCGCTCGCTATCGCCCCGTCCATTTATTCATACGTTCTGTTTTCATGGCAACGCCCTCGCGCGATCTCATCCACCCTTGGACACCGAACCGGCCGAGGCTCGACTGGACGGACGGACAGACGGACGGACGGTATTTCTCAAGGGCCATTTTGTACCACTTTCTCGTGTTTTTTCTTTGGGTACACGAGCGATGAGCTCGTTAGGGGCAGCCGGAGGGAGAGGACGGGGCAAAAGGTCGGAGAGAGACGAAAGAGCCGTGGATCTTCTTCGAGAAAGAGGGTGAAAGAGAGACAGATAGATAGAGAGAGGGGGGAGGGAGGGGGGTGAGAGACACAGGGAAAGGAGAGGAAGAGGCTGAGGGTTCAACCAGCGTATATTGATTGATCTACAGTTAAGCGGACTGACGGCAGCCACGTGAAGATCAGGGAGAACGGCGTACCATCGAGCTCTTTCTCTCTATCTCCCTTCTCTTTCTCGCTTTCCGTCTTCCGTCGTTCCTCTCGTTCCTCTGGTTCCTCTTGTTCCTCCTCTCGGACGTCTTTTACTATCCTTCACTACCGTAAAATAAAGAGGGGGCAGCGGAATTTGCTCTCGATGATGCATGCTCCGCGGCCCCGCCCTCTCCTTCTCATCCACTGACGGCCGGGTGAATAATAATTCTCGATACAACCGACGTTGATCGGGCAACGTTTCGTCCCGGCAAGGAAACCGAGGGGGAAAGACTCGGCCTCGTCGATGATCGATGTGCGAGTCAGTGCCACCGCCGCGACCTCCAGACTGACTCTCTCTCTTCATCTCTCCCCTCTTTCCCTCTTTAACGTCGACCTCGAGTAGCGATTGCAATTGCAATTCTATCGAGGAAGTTTCGTTGTTTCGTGTGGGCGATTTCATCCCCAATTTCACCCTCGGCGAGAACCGCATAGTTAGTCTCTCCTTCGACAATTGCGATTGTAATCGACGTTGATTCGACGTTATCGGTCGTATCTATCTAATTCATTCTCTACAGCCACCTAATTCTGTGTCTTGCTCGCAGCAAGTCAAAGAGCTGTGCCTCGCAACTTTGCGAATTTCCGACGCCGCGAGTCCTGCGATGAGAACTTTACGAGGCGCGACGTAAAGATATCGCCGTAAAATAATTTGCGGTGGGCACACCGTGTCGCTAGTTTTACGAGCAATAATTATCGATGCGCGGCTTTCTCCGGCGTCATGGAGATTAAGATAACCCGTTCTTCCGGCCGATAAGCCGCACAGATAACGACGCACCGTTGCGTGTACGCACCTACGCAAACGTGTTACCTGGGATCGACGAACTTTCGTGGAGATTTGCAAACGGTCTGTCGATAAAGTCCTTTTTTAGCTGTTACAATACTTTCTTCCTATTTTCGAAGATCTCCAGGAGAGAAAGACACATAAGATCGGAATGAAGCTGTTGCAGCATCTCCGAGAAGGGGCTGTGGTGTTTATAGAAGTTAAAGACTCAGGGTTCCACTCAGGGAAATTAATATTGAAGCTATCAAGACTGCCAAAATGATCAGTAGACTCCTAAAGATTCTCTAAATTGATGGGACACCATACAGCAAATATTTCACTGTCGAACCCGCAACCTTTGGAGCCTAGGCGAAAAGTATTCCTCGAAGAGAAGGAAGGACATCCCTAGCTCCAAAACTAATACTCAGCGAGAAAGTAGAAGTCCAATGCTCTCCTACAGTAACATTTCATGCATTCAAATCTATCGAAAGCAAAACATAAAACGCAAAAATCATCTCGCAATTCCGCATCATCGGTGACGCTGCGGAAACAAATTGGGTGCGCTATTCGTCCGTGCGAGGCAAATGGGTTAAGACGTTTCGAAGGACAGCGGAGCACCGCGGCCTGGTCAATTATCTTAATTGCGCAATTAGCCGCGTGCGCGTACCCGTACACCTCGGCGTAGCTCCCCAGGCGAAGTCTACGGCCGTCGTTTCTCAGGAACGCGTTTCCGCGTGCCCGCGGGCGCAGGGTCAACTTCCGCTCGTAAATGTTTCGTAAGGGCGCGTCTCGAGCGAAACGGAAACGGGTGCAGCTAAAGACGATGAGCCCTGCGTATCTCCAAGGACGTCGATGCAACTCGTCCGAAAAGAAGTGCATCGCTTTTACATTATATATGTACATTGAGAAAAGTGGAAACCAGAGGCGATGTTGTATCAAAACTAAAAGATGCCACCTAACGAAGGGTTGAAAAATAACGCGAAAATATAATTTCTGCCGAAGGTAGTACCGTTTTCAGTCGCGTGCGATTTCTCGATCGCGGCGAACTTTTTTCCAGGTTTACGCGCACCCGCGGTTGGGTGCACGCGTTTAATTCCCCCTTGAACTCCAGCGAGAATAATAATATCGTTTATCGCGGACCGTGCAGCTTTAAAAAGGAATATAAAGGAGCAGAAAAAGTAGCGTGTATGCATCGAAACGAAACCGCGCGACCAAAGATCCTCGGCACGCTCCGAGAGCCTGATTTACGAAGTAATCCACGTCCGTTGGGTTCCTTTGAAGTGCTCGAATTATTATTAAATCATTGCGGAACACCCGCACGACGGAATTCGCGGTAAAACGAGAATTGTACCGGGAGCTCGACTAAATTATGGCAAACGGGAGATAAAGGTTTTTATCGTTACGTCGACCAGTCGGGTGATTCTCTGCAATGCATTGCAGAGTTTTCTTTCTGCAGGAGTCCGTGGTTAATTTTTTTGTGGTATAACCGCTATGGCATTTTCATTAGAATTTGTTGCTTTAGGTGGTCCATGACATACCTACTTGTCACGTAGGAAATTCAATGGCAACCGTAATGTCAAAAAATGCATGGCAGAGACCCGCAAGGATCTAGCGAGGCGAGAAGGCGGAAAAGGAGCATCTGGAAGATGGCAGGGACCACCCTAGTTAGCGGAGCGTCCCTAGCCAACGACTTATCTTCTTGCTCGCGCGTCGATCGACGAGGATCGATAAATAATAGCTCGGCAAAGGCAAACACGGCTCTCCTTCCGTTTCGCTGATTTACGAGTAGCTAGCCTCCGGCTGGCGTACTTTGTACGCACATTTTGCTCGACGTCCAAGCGTCAACGTCAGGGGAGGATACGATGGTGGTCTCGAGAGACGAGCTCGCTGGGCAAGAAAATCACCGTGGAACTCGAAGAGGAGATCGTTTTGTTTTGCGAGGTTCGAGCAAAGAGAGCGTTGTAAACTCCAGGAGAAAAGAGGGAGAGGGCAGGATTCGTCTTCGGTGAGGGTGGGGATATCAAGATCGCGCGTTATACGAGCGGCCATAATAGTAGCCGCTACCATTAACTGCTTCCAGGGCATTAAAGATAGCGAGGGCAATTAGAATCATTACGACGCGAATACCGTACGCGCCGCGTGTTACGCTACTATGAAATCTCCATAACGATCGGAACTACTGCGGAAGAACGGCTGAAATAGGTTTTAGGTGCAATCTACCCCAATCCAAAACTGTGATTTCTAGGTGAAATCTACCTCTATCCAAAACGGTGTGTCCTAGGTGGAATCTACCCCACTCCAAAATTGAGTCCTAGGTGGAATTTACCCCTATCCCAAACTGTGAGTCCCAGGTGGAATCTACCCCTATCTAAAACTGTGACCTCAAGTGGAATTCAGCCTTATCCAAAGCAGTGAGTTCTAGGTGGAATCTACCCCTATCCAAAAACTATGTTCTTAAGTGGAACAACCCTATCTCAAACAGTCCACTTGTCCCTTTATCTCTAAATCCCCACAACACCACATAGGTACGTTCGATGACAGAAGCTATTCTCCTTAAGAAAATTCAATGGAATTACTTCCAAAATGGCTGCACTTCCGCCGCGATTCTCGCGCTGCTTATTTTTCATCTACCGCCTCTAACACGTGCCATTGCAGCGAATCGCACGATTCTCTGCAAAAATCCTGCCGACTAGCTGCGCCTTCGTGAAAGTTCAACGAAATCGGAATGCGGGAGAAACGCTCGCAGAAGGGAAACGTTCGGACGGCTCTTATTAGGTTCGAGGAGACGATGGATGAAGCAGTCTCCGCTTTTGTGGGCCTCGAGGATGCGAGGAAAAGCCGGATTCGCACAGATCGAGCCGGTTTTGTCTCCGTGTTTGGCTTCTCGCGCGAGCGATCACACAATACGGGGGATAATAGCCGCGCCGGCGGTGCCGATTTATCGAAGGGGGACTTTGATAATTGCGGCCTAAGGGAAAATCGTGCATTGCCAAGATAAGTGCCGTAGCCTCGATAAGAGACGCGAGAAAGACTTCATGGAATACACGACTTCCTGGGAGACGTATGAAGACGATTGGCTTGGACTCTTTGCTTGTCATTCTTTCAGCTACATCGATACACTCTTCCGATAAGATTCAAAGACACTTGATGGCGGGATTGTTGCATAATTGACACTAATTTAGAAAATACTTAGAAAATATAATTTAGCAAATATTAGAAACTAGCAATTTCGCTTAACTCGAAAGATTTAGAGTTAATATACGACAGCCTTCGAGATTCGGAAGCCATCTAATAGCAGAGTACGAAAGGAATCCGCTAAAATTTGATAATTGCAGACCTAACTCGTTAATTGCTTGACCATCGAAGCGTAAAGTCGAGCAGCCCGAAAGTTCGTTGGCACGAGGCGAAAGAGAAAGAAATGGAACGATCGAAGGCTGGCGCGCGATAATAGCGAGGAAATGGAGACACGCTTCGCGAGTTTCCATTATCGGAGCTAAATCAATCGGCTTTATTTCGACGATATCGCTTCGTGGAAATGGAACAGAGATAGAAAGAAGTAAAACGAAAGAGACAGAGGGAGGACTTCTGCCTTTCTTCCCGGTCAGCCTCTAATCCGAATGAGGTTTTCCTCGCGTTTATCCAGCCTTCCTTTGAGAGAGCTGGACGACGGGATTCCAGGAGGAATCGTTGACTTTTTTCCACCGATTCCTCCTTGCCCTCATCCCCCTAGCCTCCTTCTTCGATGGGATTCTCTCTTCATCCCCTCGCAACGATTTCTAGACGATTGTCGAGAATCTCGAAACGATTTCCCGAGTATCTTAAAAAGATTTGTCCTTCGTTCTCCTTACATTCTTTCCAGTAGAAGAAGAATCTAATAGAAGATGTCCGGTTACTTGAAAATTTACGCTGAAACGGCCGAGTAGATCTGAATTTTTCCCTATCGTTTAATTGGGTTATTGCTCGATGAAAGGATAGACGGTATTAGAAACTTGGCACACGCGAGAAGTTAATAAATACGCAACGGCGACTTAATTCGCTACAGTCAGCGCACACCTTATAAAGGGGAAAGTTTATAGATGTATAAATCACAGCGTGGACATTGAATTACGAACTGATAAAAAATGTTCCGTTTTCTCGCGGCGATATTTTATGCAACGATACGAGCCACGGTCCTTGAAGCGCGAAACCGGCAATGGTACAACCGACACGGCGAAAAGCAACACCTGAATTCTTTTGTTTCCTCTTATCTGATAAAGTAATTTGTATTTAACGGAGCTACGCCTCGGAAAGGCAGCAACGGAAGGAAACGAGCCACGTTTCGATTATCGGGTCGTTCCTTGTTTTATAGTTTTAACGTAACTTTTACAGCTTCTCGACAGATACCGCGGTATAGTTGATTTCTCGGAGGAAATACGTCTACGTGGAGAGATGCAAATGAGACGAATATTATCGCCGGTTTCTCCTACTAATATTATTTAGTGCAGAGCGGTTATGCTCGTCCTAAGTCTCGCCGAAAGGATAAAGTCACGAAATATTTTGAGAAATGAAACGAGTCGAAGCCAAAGACATCCAAAGGTTCCGTTTGCAGTGTCCAGAAATTGAGATATCGAACTTCGAATTTCAGCGGGCAAGATCGTCCTCGGTGAGGCGGGGATCACGAAAACAGCCTGAAAATAATAAAGACTCCGCTCGACGCGACGAAGGAGGTCGAAACTTTTTACGAGGCAAAAGGGTATAAAATATAAGGAAGGAGAAGGAGGTTGACGTTCGATGACGCCAGATGTCGGCGTCACAAAGAAGTATAAAGAAGAACGAAAGGACTCCGCGGTCCCTTCGCGTTATTTCGTTCTTTCTCTCTTGGTCCACGAGAGTCCCGATAGAGTCGGATTTTATGCCCGTAGCTGGAAATATTAAATCGCACCTAAGCACGTTTTATGTCGGCCGCCTAATAATCTCCAACGAATGTTTCCATCTCCTTCTTCTTCGTTTGCCTTTTCGTCACTCCGTTCTCCTTCGACTTCGTAGGATCGAAGTTCTAACGCGTTTACATTCGTCCTTCGTTCTTTCCTCGTTGTTCCTCCCTGCGTTGGTGGTCGAAAGACTTTTTGACGAATAGTGCATGCCAATGGGCGCTGGTGTTCGTATCGAACAGGAAACAAGTTCAGTGTCAAAGAACACAAGTTGGTATTCAATTCCGATAAGTTCAAATTATGATAGGAGCGACAGGCGCCAATTTTCTCCAAAAAATTATCATCCTTGAAAAAAGTTTCACTTCCTCGCAAACGCATAAACGAGACAAGTACTTTGACGTTTAATGAGTCAAAGTTGCAGCATATAGTCCATTAAATTTCAAAATACATTCTTTGAATCCAAACGTAACATTAGCTTCCGATAAGACGAAATTACGAGCGTCGCGAGTAACCAATATCCTCAAAGGAATTATCTCATGCGAAAGCGATCGACGATTTGTTCACGCGAGTACGACTCGTGACAGCGAGTGGGTTTCTCGTTAGCGCAAAAAAAGAAGGGGCTAGAACGAACAGAAAAACCACCCGGTCTTGAGTGATCTTTGTGCAAAAAAGCGCGACTCGCTCGTGCGAACTCGAAGCGAGGAGAGTTATGTGACAAGCGACAGCCGTGTCTTCTTCGCGTGTCCGCGGTTTCTGCGTATCCTTCTAGCAATTGACGTCTCGTGGACGAGCGGAAAATTAAGGAAAAAACGGGCCGTTTCGCTCATTAAATCGTTTCTACCGTTGCCTTTTTCCCATTCTCTTTCCACTTCGGTGAAAATGGTAGCAGAGAAAGACTTTAGATACTCTCCTCTTATCGCGACGCATCTCATTGTCGTCACGATTGTTAGAGAAATAAATATCTGTCAGTTTTAACGACAAAGATTCTTCTTAATTCAATTTGGATCGTGAAAGTAACGGCAGGCGTGTATCTAATGCGAATTTATGTTAACCAGGGTGTTAATCTTTCGTCGATGCAATCCCTTCCATTATCGCACCTCGTCGAGCCGAGACGATGAATCGTGGACAGCCAATAACTTCTTTCGCGAACTCGCCTTCCTGGCCATCTTTTTTCCATCTGGCAGACCGCGAACGAACGCAAAAGTAACAAGATGTCTTCGCCGAAGATTTATGCCGAATGGGTCGCGCGATTTTAATTTGGTAGCTCGTCCAATTTGATCTCGATATCGCGATAAAGGTGCACGAACGAGCGCCTCTCCTGGATCGTTCGATATCACCAAATCGATCGTCCACCCTCTTCGATACTTCGAGCGAGAGATTTTTAACATGCAAGTGAATATTCCATTTAACTCTGCGAAGGTTACAATCGAAGTTCGTCGTTTCTGCAGAATTGTAATCCCAAATTCTATCCACGCTATTCCAAAAAATCGCGCAACAATTTGATAATAATGCAAAGTGAAATACTTGGTGAAATAAATGCAAAAAGAAGAATCTACGAAGGTTGTTTTCAACTTGCAAAAATCATTGACCACCACGAGACAATCGAAGAACAGATTCTCAACCGGAGAGGGATCATCCGTATCGAGAATATCGCCGGAGGATGATTTCACGAGCGAGCGAGAGATAAAATTACGAGGCGCGAAAGGGTGAGCCGGGATCGATTAACTTGGCGACGTTTGACGTAAAATACGGCTTCTAAGTGGCATTGGTGGCCCGGTCCTCTTCTTTCCGTTCCTCTTTTTCTCTCGCCTTCGCCTCCTCTTCCGCTTCTGGCCTGCGACGAGAAGAAGAAACGGCAAAACCGCGAGTGCAGGACGAGTGAAAAGAATACGAGAAGAGACGACGAGAAATGAAAGAGAGAAGGAGCGAAAGAAGGAGAGAGAGGGAGGTTCTCTCACCTCGGTACGGATCAAACGGAGCTGAGCTTCGATTATAATAAATCAAGACGTAAATAATGAAGGAACGGATGGGTACAAAAGCGGCCGGAGGAAGGATAGAGGACGAGGAAGAGGCACGGCTGCGCGAGCGTGCTCTTCGTTGCACACCGTTGGTGCATCGTCTTTCGTTTCTTTCGCTGGTTCGTTCGTTCGTTCGTTCGTTCGTTCGTTCGTTCGTATGCAACGCGAGGGCCTTGCACGGGCGCAACGGGGATTAATGTTTCTACCCCGAGGGATCGAGATCTCTCACCCATGGAACGAGTTTGATTTTATATCGTAATTTATTTCAATGGACCGTGTAATGAGATTAATATCTACGACAGGGCGGTTAAGTTTTATGAATCACCGCTCTTTGAGAGAGCCAGTCCACTTCGCGAGACGGAGTATCGGCTGCATCCTACCGGCGATTCGTTCTTTTCTATCCCGGTTTCGTTTGCTATGATCACTTCGACAAGGACACACCGTTCTAGATAGCTTCGTGGTTGCGTACAAGAAATTTAATTGCCTAGAGCTAACGGGGGATTTGAACTGTGGCAAATCGTTTGGTGGGCTGAGCCTCTGTCTGCTCCTCACCCCATAACTCCTATGAACATTTTGATTAGGACCTACCGATCTATAGACTCAATACACAGAGCAAACCACTCATCTTAACTTTTTCTACTATCATTTCGATGGTCATAAGGGAGAAGTTTCAATCACTTGCGAGACAACGAAGCGACAACGGCCGTATTTTGGAGCAAGGAACAATACGACGGCAGAGGAGGTCCGTTCGCCAGACGTCTTCCTCCCAGTCGTTCGAAGGAACGCGAGAAGATCCCACGCAAAAGACAGCAGAAGCATTGTCTGCCATTTGAAATTACCTGGACTCAGCCATGGGAAGATAATGTGCGCTGCCACGAATCGCGTATTAACCGGGAGGCAGAGAGGACAGAGGGGAAAAGAGCGAAAGAGAGAGATCGACGGCCCGAGAGGACGAAGAAACGCGGAGGGGAGGCTCTCTTATTAACGAGGAAGCGAAACAACTCGCACCGGCATGCTAATCGAACGAACATACAGAACGAACCGTCGTTTCTGACCGACGTATCAACGGCCATCTTTGTTCCTCGTGTCCGACCCGCGATTCTCGACCGATGGGAATTTATCGAACCGTGAATGCTCACCGTGGATTTCGAAAATACCTGTTTCCTTCTGCTTGCCTGCAAGACCGACTCGATAAAATTAACGGGCAAAGAAAATAGCGGGAAAGAATCTCGAGGGATGAAATTTACTTCCTCCCAAACGTTCAACCACCTGCGATCGTCCTATTCGCGCTGCACCCCCTTAAGATTGAATTCAAGTATTCGCGCCGTCTGAAAGTAGCGCGAAACTTTCGAAAACCTCGATGGATAAACAAGCAAGAGCAAAATTACAGTCGACAAAAGGAGCGAAAGAGTCAAAGTCGAGGTCGATTGCGAGGGAAAGATCGACGAGGCGAGATCCGGAGGCGGCGGAGGCGATCGACGTCCAAGGGAGGCCGCGGAGGAAACTGCCCGTGGAAGTGCAGGAGGGAGGGAGGGAGGGAAAGATGAAGTAAGGGAGGAAAGGAGGACCAGAGGAGAGGAGGCGGCCGGAGACGACGGCCGGCGTCGGCAAGAGGAGGCAGTTAGCGCGTGTTTACACGACAGCGCTATGTAGCCGGCGACCTCACAGAACGGTCTCTCTCGAGCCGAGCGAAGCGAACGTTTCTATTTGTCCGAACACCTCTTCCTCCCTCTCCTCTCTCTCGTTCGTTCGCTCACTATTTCTCACTCTTTCCCTCCGACGACATCGCCCCTTCCATCGCTCTTTCCCTCCCAGATCCTTCGCCCGTGCTCCTTTCCTCTTTAACGAACGGCCAGCCACCGCTGGACCATCGAACGCGTAATGACCCTCGGTCCACTGGAGCGAGTTAACACCGGGGGACCCCCGTTTCCGTTCCTGCGGAAGATTGATACTTAAACGCGACCGATTATCCAGGGCCCATTCCCGTCGCGCTTGGATATCGCGAAACTTCTCGAAACTCCGGGCAGGGACCTTTCCTTCGCTCAAATACTCCACAGGGAGGGCCCAATGGATTCCACCCTTCCCGGTAGAATCTTTGCGGAGTCAAAGTTCGAAACTTCTCCCTCCTCCTTCCGCGCGCCGAATTCCCGAGCGAAGAAGCAACCTCGGGGTCTCTCGACTTCAACGAGCAAGTCGGACCCATTCCTTGGGCCTTCCCGCGAAATACAACCGCAGGACATTGTCCCGCGCGGGACAGTGACGATCGTAAAGGCGCAAAGTCGATTCGATCTGCTCGAGACGAGACCGAGCGGGCCCGAGAGCCCGGTGAGGCCCCAAGAGCCTGAGCCAAAGACGACGCTCTTTTACGATTCGGATACGGACTCTAAAAAGCGAGGTTTACAGGGACGAGACGCCGAGGGAAACGTTTTTATTAATAATTTTAGTGCGTTCTGGCCGCGAGCGGCGAGGCCCCGGTCCTGGGTCTCACCATCGCGAATCTTCCGAGTCGTGTTCCTCGTAAAAACCACCAAAAGCCACACCGGTTGGCACTCTCCCTCGGAACGAAGACTTCGAAGCCGGCAGCTCGCGGCTCGCCTTGTAAAAGATATCTCTCGATCGTATCCATCGAAATTAGGGGCCTTATTGCGACCGTGGACGAAGTTTTATGACAACGACGAGAACGCGCTACCATGGATGCCGCGTATCGCACGACCATGATTAAACGATTACCGTAACGAAGAGCGTTTTGGGAGGCCGTTTAATCTTTATCGGTGGCCGGGCCCCGTGGATCAACTGGTTTCTCTCCCGGTGTTTACACGCTAAATAAAATTAATATCGTCGATTCGACCAGTTTTCGCGGCGATCCTCCAATTAGATAAGGGGGAATCGAAGCTACGGCGGCAGGAAAGCTTTGCATTTTTTTTAGAACGCCATGAAGCTACGGGTTAACGGTGCGCGATAAAGTGATACGTAGAGAACGACGAGAAGGAACAGATCTTGAAATCGAATCGGTCAATCTTGTCGGATTTTTCGGTCTTCTTCTTCTTCTTTTCTCTCCGAAAATACGCCGTGACTTCCGAGTCCTTTGACGATCGGCAGCTCGTGGAGAGGGAAAGAAAAGAGTCGGACGAAAGAGCGGAATCTATTTATCGAGAGGCTCGAATTCGTCGGGTCTGTAAAGCGGCGATACAGGTTTGGTAGCTACTTAAGGAGAGCGATTTACCATAACCTTTTGATTTGAATACCGAGACCGACGACTTCACCCACTTTCTTTCATCCGCTCCACGAAGGCTCCTCGTTTATATGCCCGTATACCTATTAGTCTATATTTTTGAAGGATAAGTGGCGCGTAATGTATTCCAGTGCGTCCATTTGTCACCCACTCTCGTACAACCAGCGAAGGAGGCTCCGAACGTCGCCGCGACTCTTCCTTCTCGTCGTTCGCGTCGTTCAATGGGGATTTCGAGATATTATATTGTCGCGATGCCGTGAAAAGACGGCCAGCGCGCGGCTTCTTTCTTCGCCGAGGGTCTTCACCGAGGGGACGGAATAAATCGAGAAGAAAGGAGTACTTTAAAAATCGAGTGTCGGCTGTCGGCGATTCCATCGAGACGAATCAATGGATGGGGTTGGATAATATTGCGAATTAAAATCCGGAAAGATCGCAGCCACCACGTCGCGAGTGTTGGAGCACCCCATGATATTTCGGCGGTCATAAAAAAACAATTAATCAGACGTCGCCGCTCTCGTCTCTCTCTCTTTCTCGTGCTCTTGACGATTCTTCGGGCTCGTATCTCCGCTCGATCTTTTTATATATTATATCGTCATACCTGCCGCTCATTTGTTAGAAATAAAACTTCGCCTTTCATCCCCTCTCTGTCAGTTTTTTGTTCCATCTCTCTCTTCGCGCTTGGGCCCGAATCCCCTGGCGTACCTGCCGGTCGACGCACACCTGCGGCAACCCACGGCAACTCGTGGCAACTCATGGTAACTCAAAACAACTCATGGCAACTCACGACTCACACGAAAAGCTTTCACGCACACGCGCTTCTTTCTACCTTCCTCTATTTCTCTCTCTCTTTTTCTCCGTCTGTCTTTCTCTCTCGCTCCTCCTCACCCTTCCGAGTTATGACGTGTTTAACATATAAATGAAAATCAGGCCTATAAAAGTTTAACGCCCGCGATTATCTGGCTGCTCGAGTTCTCCCCCGTCTTCCTCCCTCGTCCTCCTCCTCCTTCGCCCCTCGCCGAGCGACTCATTTACGGGCTGCTCCCCCGGACCGAGGATTCTATTTCGGCTTCTTTTCATGCGCGTTTATACGACAAAACGAGAGCGGACCACTTTGTCCGGCTGGACGCCGAAAATTTCATCGTCCCCCTTTAATCGATCGACTTTGCCACCCTCGCGAGGATATAATCGAACGCGGCCGCGATACAGATTTCCGGGGAACGGTGGTAATTCGTTTATAGTCCTTCTTCTCAAGGGAGTAGAAATAATTGCGCGGAGGAGATAAAATTCATGTCACAGTTTGTAAATTGGTTGATTCGTTTACGTTCACTACGACACGATGTACAGTAAGTTTTTAACCCTTTGCGGTCCTATGTCGAACTGTACTTGACATATGTTTTCACTGTTCTTTTTTTTTCCTAACAATTTAATGTCAGTTTCTCCAATTTCATAATGATTTTGTGACATCACCAAATTATCCACCAATAGCTGTAGCTATCGCTACCATTATTAAAGAATTGACAACCAATGATAGAAAATGTTGTGAAATGAATTTTATTTATCTCGTTACGAAATTAAGAAAATAATTCGGACAGCAAGGGATTAAGACCTGAATTAATTTTAAACAAGAAAAAGATAACATTTGTTGCTGCATATTTGTGGTCAGATGGAGAAGAAGTAGTGGTTACATTAACACTAAGTTTACGGAAGCCGTTAAATTGGTGAATTCCTACCTTTATAGAAAAACTTTCCAAACTTATAGGGGCGTGGCACAGTAGATATTTCACATGTATTTTATAATATACAAATTATTTAATTCATCATCTTCTTTGCCACTTGTTTATTCCTCTATTTCTAAAGTCTTTATTTGATATATTGCGGTGTAACAGATTTTACGTCCGTAAATCTAGTGTTAAATAACCTCTGGGTGTCATCAGGACAGCTTAAGAACTTTAGAAACAATGGAAGTACGTTAAGAAAAATTGCAAAATATTCTGCAGTCCTCCCTTCGTTAAAAACACCGAGAAATCGCACAACAACGAGAAATCCACAGAAGTTCTGTGACAGAACAAGAGGGCAAGTCCCACGGAATCGAATCGTCGCAAACTTGGAGGATCCGTGAGAACATCAGTTCGAGAGGTTCGATAAAAACGTGCCATCCCGCCGGCTCTTACGTAGAAAGTAACGTTATCAAGCAACCTCGAGGGAAATTCCTCTGAGGAATCGCGTGTCTGGAAACGCACCTTGTCGAGCGTATTCGCGGAACTCTCTCCAGGATTCTTCATACCGAGTGGTTGCGCTGGATACTTGCTCCGAATTTTCTCGCCGAAGAACATAACCGGATCTTGATCCCAAGGTCCCATCGACGCCGCTGATGATAACGATTTCACCTTCAACCTTGCCCGATCTCCTCGATTTTACTCGATCACACACAGTCAACACGATGGACCAGCGAGTCAATCGATTAACGCGAATAAAATCGGCCGATCGACGAATCGATCGGTAAAATCACGTGGCGGAAAAGCGCGCCCTTCGCGCGAGAACGTCCATTGAAAACTGGCCTCCCGAAAACTTGCCTTCGAAACTTTTCCTGGCGTAGACGACGTCTCACTCGCACTTATATCGGTTCCTTTACGGCTGTTTCGTCCTCGTCGCTCCGTATGGGGGCAGTTTCTTCGGGCCGTATCCCCACCATGCTGTCTCACCCTCTGTTTTATCTCCACAAGATGGGAATTCGGGCTAGAAACGTTTTTAACTCCCCACCCTTTGGTTTCTCGCATATAAGGGAGACTCTTAGAGATATTTCTGGATGATTGAAATCATGGGACTTTTTGGCCATAGTTGCGATCTGTTGCGCATAGTGTGCGGTTATTTTATCGTCCATAGTGCACGAGGATGGGTAGATTTTAGGTAGATAGAGAGAGCGTCACGATTCTTTGATATTTGAGATCAAACGTATCGAGTAGCGCCCTCATTCGAGAGGTCTTGAGAGGATCTTTCGAGCAACTCCTCCACTCTCGAAGAAGAGCACTCGTATGGAGGCATTCGAGACGTTTTCCAGCCACTTTAACGGTGAATGTTCAATTCGTGGATAAACGTTTACATTTTTCTCGATAAAAATTCGCGAAACACCGATCGGCAATCGCAAAACGTAGAAAAATCGAGCGACCCTCGGTCAAGAGGGTCTTCGAGCTCGAGAGTCCGACTCGCTACAGAGGCAAACGATCGACCGGTGAATCCCCGTAGGTCAGCGCTAATATTGCACGCGAGAGAAACATATCGATTCCGGGAATCGAAGTTCGCCCGCAGAGCATGATTATCCGGCCTGTCGGATGCACTGGCGAGGATGCAATCTCCGTTGGCCCGGCGATTCCGTGGATCGCCGTGCGTGCAAATCTACGTAGCTACGTTTGCGAGGCTCACGAAGTCAGAGAGACAAAGAGAGGGAGGGGAAGAGAACAAGTGAGAAGATAGCAGAGAGGGAAAGAGGTCATTCTTGCAAAGAAGGCGGAGAGGAAGAGATTTCTCGGTGACTCCGAGGAAGACACTCGGCAAACCAAGAGATTTCGGGGATCTTCGAACCGTTCCTCCTCTTCCTCCTCCATCTCGCTCTTCTCCTTTCTACCTGACCGATTTCTAATCCCTCCTAAGAGCCGATCTTCGGCCTCCTCCACGGGGAATTATCTTACCTGAGGTTAGAGCCGCTTCCACATAATTTATTGCTTCTGAATCCCAACATTGTTCTAAAATCGCCGATACGGTCGAAGAGGACCGGATTAAGGCGCACTTTCGGCACTCTCGTCGCTCCGCTTGACCGAACCGTACGGTGCTCAGGCCCCCCTTCAGAAAACCTAATTAATCAACCTCAAGTGCGCTCTAATGAGCTACCCTAACGCGACTCCTCCTCTATACCTATCCACCGTCGCGTAGATTCGCCCTGCGATTTTCCGGAATCCTATTAAACGAGCATTACTTTAAATGCCATTTGAAGGGACCTATGCTCGTTATCGATCCTCGGCCTCCAATTTAATACAATGAGAACGCGGTCGATTTTACGACCGCAATTCGACCGACCCAAGTCCAAGGGATAGCGACGTAACGGGCCACAAAATCTAACGACATTAATACAAGCCAACCGTGTTCTTTAATGGGAATCAGGTGTCGCGTTGCTTCGTCAATAAAGCCATTAAAAAGGGACCGCAATAAATTACCATCCTTTCAGCCTTGTTCACCGGTCGCGCGCAACTTCTCGCGGAAAAAGAGGAGAATAAACCGGAAGTTCTCCGGAGGATCAACAATGGACGAAATACTGAGGTGATTCTCGATCGCGGATTCCCTTCTGTAACCCTCAAAGGGGAAAACGACGGTAGAGTTGAGTTTGTTTGCCTTTGTGTCCTGGAATTTTGGTTTCTCTCGCTTCGCAGGATTGTAGGCGATAAAAGCTGATGTTCGCGCAACGAGCTTCGTCTTCGGAATGTTTCAGAATAAAGGGAGATGCTGTTCACAGAGGACAACGAAGCGATTCTAGGTAGATGCGTGTCGAAGCTGTCGGTGCTTAATTTTAGAACACCGGTACTGCACTTTCTTTTCCCTCTTTCTCGCTCCCTCGTGGCTCATATCACTTCCCGCCAATTCTCCTCTTCTTTTTCCGCCCTTCTCTCTCTTTTAACGCACGTCATCCGACGAATCTCGAGTGCTCGCAGTATGTGCACAAGTAATTGCAGGATAAGTAGGTAAGTACGAAAAATTGGGGGCCGAGTGCATCGATGCACGCATCGTCGAGTGCATCGGGTGGAAGACTGGACGAGAGCGCATTAAGTGCATATTTTAACGAAGTATGACATCGTGAAACCAAATTGGAAAGATGTCGGAAAAAATTGTAGAAATAAGCGTTCCTTCTGTTCGACCGTAGAAGTATTGCCATTGAATCTATTATATTTAAATATACCGAATTAGTAGTTTGAAAAAAAGAGAGCTGAAGAGGTGAAAAGGATGATGAATAAAGTAATTTAGAAAGCCGTCATTTGACCGCCTCGATAGTTTTGGGATCAACTATTTAGAGAGGATCGATCGGGAGAATTCCGAGCATCGGAACAATTTTCCCACCGCCAACATTCTCGTCGTAGCTCATGAAAAATGAACGAAGTATACGTTTCCTTCTCGACCAAACGAGAGAAGCAGGATTCGTCCGGACGGCGAGCAAACTTGCCTGAGCGGACGAAAAAACGGGTCGGGTAGTCGCGGCCAAGGGGGTGAAAAATAATAATTACTCGGTATCGGTGGTTGGCGCTCGCGGGACGAAGAATCGAGGAAGACGAGAAACGAGAGCGAGAGGAGGACGAAGCCGAAGACGAGGAGAAACGTCGGAGGGACTCGGTTTCAAAGTTACTCTCGAACGATCGACCGACAAATGCCAGGGCCAGAGGGTAGAAGGAGGAACCGAGGGAAGAGAGAGAGAAGGAGAAAGAGAAAACGATGAAGAAGGAAGGCGAGAGGCAGAGAAGGGGCGGGAGAGGGAGGAGGAGAAGCGATGGCGTGATAAATGATCGAGTATTTAACACTCTTTACGGATTAGCATATAAACTACGGGCAGTCCATAGATCTTCGTGGCAACGCATTAACGGACGAGGAGCAGAGCACGAGGAGAGGGATGATCTCTCTCTTCTCCCCTCCGCTTCTCTTCTCCACCAGCGTGAGCGATTTCTCTGCGGATCGACTCGCCGGCGCGAGTTATTGTTTTGCGGTTCTCTCCTCCGTCGGCCCTCCGTCGTCCCTCCCTTCGTCCCAGGATTCGTCCTCCCTCCCCCCGCCCTCTGGACCGAGATCACCGGGACGAGTGCGCGAGCCACCGCGAGAGGGTCGTTAATTCGACGATAACGAAGGGCCTCCTGACCACGGCGAGATACGGCTGTCGAGATAAGCCTAGTCGAGGATTAGACGAGCCCACGGACGGACATAATTATTTTATCCTAATTGATATTTGCGCCGATTACCATCTCGCGACTATCTTCGTCTCGTTTTCCACGCTAATATGCGACCCATTCTCTACCGCAGGATCTCCTTCGCCCTTAAGACGAGGGGTGGTCGTGTTTACACGATGTATTATAAGCACGAAATTCACTTATCGTTCGGATCGATACGAAGATAGAGCGAAGTCGATAAAGAGATATGCGATGTTTGCTCTCCAACGAGCCACTTCCGTCAAGAATAAAGCGAGCAAATGTTGCATCGCTGCAATTAAGCCCCGGCCACTTCTCCCCTCGGTGATCGTCGAGGAAGCTCGATCCCCTGCGAGAAAAGGGTGAGAAAGACGGAGAAGGCCTTAATCGGCTCCTAATAAACCGAGCAGGGGAAAACGACGTGGTTACACGGCGCAGATAAAAGTGAGATTCGCTGATTAATTGATTAGGGAGGCGCCAAAGACCGCCCCGGGCATTATACCACGACCGTACCCCGTCATTAAGGGGCGCTCACGCACACGCGCGAGTATACGCGCATGCACGAGAAAGCTACGTGTAAGAACAACCCGGTCACCGCCCCGGCCTGTCGTGCCGCAGACCCTACAACGAGCTTTCGTGAAAACGAGCGCCCTCGATCTACCTACCTTAATGACTTCATGAACAGCGTCCCTTTTGCCCTACGGGCATCAACCCCTCCACGAAACGGCCCCGAAACTGTCCGCTTCCGCGAGCGGATTCGACCGGAAGCGGCTCTTTTTGTTCGCCGACAATCGCCGCGAATTCGACGTTTGCGGAGCAATTACCTCGCAACGGGTCATGATGACTCGAATGTCCTCGAGTCTGCAATTTGTTGGAATTTGCAATTTTGTGAGAAACTGGAAATTGTCGAGTCGAAATTACGCGGCGGGAATTTGGAGGCTGTAAGAGGTGAAAATATGATCGATCAAGTAATTTAGATTTCATACGATAGAAATGGAATTTTTACTTCGTGGGTTCTGTATCAATTTCAAAATAGTAGGAACTAATTAGCCTAACTGCCCCGATAGTTTTAGCGTTAAACTTTGATCCACCGATTGAGAGTCCGAGCCCTCAACTTCACATCCAGCAGATCTCCCGGAGGGAGGTTTGTTTCCCCCGAGAAAGCGACGCGTGTGGTGCAATCGAGACGATGGAACGACGGTTCGGAACTCCTTGAGGACCCTACTAAATCGCTGAATGCCACCAAAGTCCGAATGTTTACACGCTCACGGAGGGGCCGCGAATTCTCGGTAGGCATAAAACCCGACTGATGCACGCCAACCGGGCTCAGATCAAAGACGCGGCTTTCAAACAATGTTAACGCACCGCGTACACCCCCTCCACGTCCTCTCTACCCTTCTCTTTTTCGTCCTCTTCGCCCTCCGACGCAGCCTCCGTTGCACCGCTCGCCCGCGAGATGACCTCGGGCCTTTTAATGCGATCCGCGAGAGCCAACAAAAGGTACTCTTGTACCTCAATGGGGTCCCAGGTGCGACCACCGTCGAGGAGACTCTTTGCAGAGTCGAGAAGAAGGTATTATAGGAGAACGGATAAAAATTCTCGGGAAACTTTTAACGCGGGAGGAACAAACATTGGAGGAGAGAGTTCGGTGAAACGACGAGTTTCGATCGACCAGTTGCTTCGACTAAGATGAAGATGGACGTTGAGATTTTACGCTGTATGTTTTGAAGGAAGCTAGATTGTAGGTTTTCGTCGCTAATGTAGAATTTGTTTTCTACTTGCCAGAATAAGCATGCCCGGAGATTTTCTGCGAGAATCTACTCGACTTGCACGGTTTTGTAACTTGCGCTGGAAGGAATAAACCGTGCAAGTCGAGGGCTTGCTATCTACGTTTCTGTAAGATTTAAAAATGCGGTTCGTGCATTTCCCAATAGAATACGGTCTATCCGAGGCAACGAGTCTAATTACAGAGAATATTTTCAGGATCGATCGTCTAGAACGGAGCGAAAGAGCACGTACGGTCCCCGAAGATCCGTGCTCGAAACAATGCTCGCGGTATAATATTAAAGAGTCGAGCCTTGAACACGGCTGCACAAGCGACAATATTGTTTTGTCCAGTGCGAACGCCGTGGTCACGAACCGGCATATTTTCTCTGCTCGAGCATTTATCGCTTCCCCTCCCGTCCTCTTCCCGTTTCCATATTTCCTGTTTCGCCCGCGCAAAACAAGCGATCGTCCTCCTCCTATCCCTGAGAAACTCTGGGGCCTATTTCCCTTCAAATAGTCAATGAGAAGTATGTACTTCGAGTAACGAATTTCCCAGCCAATTCGAAACTGGTGGCGCATCCTCTGTTGCAAGACTCAGCTACGATATTATACCGAAACTCGTTTATACATTTAAATAGCCCTCGTTTCTCGTCAATATTTAACAGGGAAACTGCCTCGGCGGTTTAAATGACCGCATATCAATACTTTGCAAGAATTACTCTCACCGCAGAAAAATTCCATCTCAAGGGAAAGCTTCCATCTCTCTGACGGCGTAAATCGCAATGCATCGAATGCATTTCCAACATGGGCCCGCGCATTAATGAATATCGGTCGCATGCAGGTGTAGCACGCGATCTCGGTTAATTCACGCAACGGCATGACGTTTAATTTGCACGTCGAGAGGCAACGCCGAGCGACGTCCGACTCTGCAACATAGTGATCGTGGTGACTTCTGTCGCCGAGTAACGCGACACCGCGTTAAACCGTGCTTTTTCCTCTCCCTTTTTCTCATTCGATCTCTCCTCGTTCCGCCTTTAATTACACGATTTTGCGTGGCACGTTTGCGCGCTCCTTTTTCTCTCTTCTTGGGCAGATCGAAAAGAAACGAAGGACGAAGAGGGCGTAGAAGCGTGCTTCGCCGAGGTCGAGCGACGAGGGCGATGAGTTCCAGCGATTCAAAGCAGGAACAAATTATTTCTCTGGGCTACAGTGGGATATTACCGGATTTTAATCCATCATATTTAAATATACTCAGTAAAGACTTGGTAAGGTGAAAGATATAAGTAGGCATTTTTCAGAAAAAAATTTTGATCGGTTTTGTAGCTAGAAACTCAAAGGGTTAATTCGAACGAAGTTTAAATCTTCCGAGAGTTCTGGGAAATTTGGTCCAAATATTTCACTCATCTAATACAATAGGACTGGTGATTTACAATTAAGTAGAAACTAATTTGGCAAATTCGACTCCAAGTGAAATGAATATAGCAATTTAAGACCAAAAGAGGGAAAAGATCCTCTTCGGAACGCAAACTACAGTCGAGAAAGGTAGCAATTATAATAACATCATTAAGCGACGGAAAAATAATCCAACATTGCGAGGACAAAAGCATCGGACGGCAGCGACGATTATCCGTCCCTCTCGACGGTAGTTGGCAACGGCAAATTGGACAATTAGAAAGGAAGAGGAGAGGCGTAATGCTCGAAATCGTCGGTTAATTCGGTAGCGAGAAAGCGGGAGTTTCGCAGGGGGGAAGAGAAATTGCGAAACCCGCGAGAGGGTCGATCGAAGCTCGCGTCCAGCGTCGTGGGAAAAGAGGACATCGGTCTTGCAGCCCAAGCACTTCGAAATTCCCCCTAATTGCCTCGAAATTGAGTCCGATCGGGGCACCAAATTATCGTCCATCTTTCACCCGATCCGAGGGCAATCGGGAAGCGGAAGGGCCGCGGTAGAACGATTCAAGGGTGAGGCGATGGATCGTGGCAAGATAGAAATCGCAAACATTGCCGGAAAATCGACGGAGACAAGGAACAGACAATCGAGCTAAGTTCCGCGAGACTTCTAATTTGGGCGGGCTAATTGATACGATTTAATTCTATCCTCCTGCATGATCAAAAACGAACAACCGGACCTCTCCAAATTCCTGACACTCCGCGCCAGCGATATCCCTCCAAGGAATTCCGATAGAAGCGACGTCGTCCTCTTGTATCTCGGCAACCATGAAGAATCCTATTGTTCGATCTACCGAAGAGTCTCTCGTCCCTTCTCCGGTGCATTTGTCAACGCGGAAGCGCCGCGATTCGACGGAGCAAAGGATTTGGTTTTTAACGAGTATCTCGGTCCCGCGGTCGACTCGCGGGTCCCGTTGAAAGCCAGCCTCTGTTCGTCCGTCGGTGGCTGGCATTATTCTCCGCAATGACGGACACACGGAACGAATTCATGCAGATGCGACGAAGCCTTCTTCTCTCGGTGGCTCCTCGAGGAAGAAAAGGAACACGGGTGCCTTTTCTGCGCCGCGGCAGAACCGTATTACGGATTCACCGAGCGATCTCCGAGTGTCCGTCCCATTATCGGCACCGCTAATAATATGCGGAGGACACTAAATCACGGCACAAAGGAACGTGGCGGCGCGCGAGCCTCTCTCGATGAATGGAGACCGGGTTCGGGAGAGGATTTCAATTTGTCTCGATTACCGCGACCTGAATATCAAAGGCCTCCAGCTACACGAGGGGAATCGTTCATTGAGAATTCATGGGAGACGCGGTTCTCCAGGATATTTGGCAAATTTGTGCACAGAGCGAGATTATTTGGCTAGTCGATCGTTGGATGAGTGATTTTCTTTCTGTTGCATCAGCTTATGAAGTAATTCTTACGAGTGGAAGACTATGATAGAATATAGAAGAAATACGGACGACTATAATAGAAGAAACGATAGAGGTCGAAGTCAAGAAATGCAAAACAAACCGAAACGCTCTACGTGGGGCGATTCGATCTCTCGTTTGGTTGTAGAAGGAGCGAAGCGGAGGCTTCATCCTCGTCGTTAACGCCGA
This sequence comes from Cerceris rybyensis, assembly GCA_910591515.1. Lineage (NCBI taxonomy): Eukaryota > Metazoa > Arthropoda > Insecta > Hymenoptera > Crabronidae > Cerceris > Cerceris rybyensis. The sequence goes on along the minus strand of OU342792.1, from coordinate 27,644,603 downwards.
GAATGAGATCCCAACGAGAATTCTATTAACGTATCGTTGGCCCGCTACCGTTTGCCTCTTGCCCGTGTAATCGTTTTTATTTTACAAAATAGACGACGAACGAGAAACTTAAACGATAGCCGATAAACGTTGAAGGGCGAGGCGAAGAGGAGATGTCCCTCGGTAACATCGATGAAATCGAGATAAAAGGAGAAGAAAAACGTGAGGAGGATCGCAGCCGAAGACTGGTCGAGTCGTCCATCATTTTTCATCGTCGATCGCATTAATTACCATCGAGATAGTTCGATCGCTCGGCGTGGTCATTAAGCGATCGATTAAAGGGGGAGAGGTCACACTCTCTGGCTGCTAATAGTATACCGTGTGCGTGAGTTTACGACGATCGATTAAAGACAACCCTAATGATTCTCCCGTAATTCCACCTTGCCAATATCGCATCGATCCCGCGGTGGTAGGTACCCCGACGAGAGCCAGATCCCATTTATCATTCTCCATCGAGTACTATTAAAATTATCTCGCGAAAATGAGACCGATTCGTGCATCGACCAGGGAGAAATCGGTAGCGTATTCGCCTTGAGATATTTGTGGAACCGTCGATCCTCGTGTCCTCGCTGATTTGCGGATCAGCGATCTACTCAGCGATCTGCCCAGCGATCGAAACGGCATTCGAGCCAACGGAACGAGAGCATTAAAGAGAAATCGTTCATCTAACATCGAGTTCCTCTTTCCGGCGATCGGTATCGCTGCTGTATCTCAACGCCGTTTTAATGATAAAACGCACGAACCCTCGACAGAAGCCGGCTGATTTCTCCATAAAGAACTCGCGCAGGTGAACACCCGACACCTTATTCGTGTTAAACAACACCCCGGACATTTTCTTTTCACGGGATTCGTCGCATGCCCCTGGCACTCTGGAGAAATTACATCGAAACGTAAACGGTGAATTGGCAGGAAGGGGAGGAAATCGTCCCGAAAAGACTAAAGCACCGTTGTTCGTTCTGCTCGTCGTGGATCTTACAAAATCGACGGACGAATAATCGGTCGATGCGATCGTGCATCTCGCGTCGCGTGATCACCGGATAAATTGCGGAATTACGTGTGCCAATTTGCTCTTGCGCGGGCAAAGCCACCTGGTTGATTTACGATCTTTCTCTCTCCTGTTCCGTACGATCTCTTATTCACGGGGTGAAAAGAGAACGGAACGTAAAATAACGAAGAAACGGAGGATCTATCGAGGTCCAAGCGGCTCGACGGTAGCGGAGTATACGCGCGTTGCCGAGGAAGTTACGGCCTCTACATCCGCTTCCGTCCCACGGTCCTATATTCTCCTTTTCAGTCAGCTTCGCTCCTACTCGCTGCCCGATACTTAACGGTTTACGAGGCGCGATCTTATCAAGCCCTCGATGGTTTCTCGAGGGCCTCTCGTTGGACGTCCTTCCCTCGGCCGGAGGCTACCGCCTACGAAGGAAGGAGCTTCTACAACATCGAAAATCTTTTCACCCTCCTACTCTCTGGTTATCCGGAGGACGAAACAACGTGCAACACCGGAATTCCTACGGTAGGAGGCCACTTAAGTGCTCGTCCGAAGCTCCTCGTTTCGGAGCAGCGATAAAAATCCCATGAAAACGAAAGCGATTCATCGACAGCCTTTTCATCCGTTTCGATATTTCGAGAAAGCTCGAGGTACACACGAGATGAGTTTCGACTTTTCCTGAAGCACCGTGGTTTAATAGGGGTCTCTGCAGAAGAATTCGAAGAAGCAGGGAAGAGAATATGTTTTCTATTTTTTAAAATTGCAGCACAATGCATGGGGCAAAATTGCAGAACCACGCTTCACTCGAGGGCCGCTGTAAATTTTATAAGAAATACGCTTAGGGCCGTCCATTTTTGGGCAAAATAGCTCCTGGAATCTCATGCAATTCGTAGAGACACGAAAGTCCATCCGCATGCAGAAGAAACTTGGAATTGGCGCGCCCTCGAATGCAAAACTGAAGGCAGTCGGTGCAAAAGCGGGGGCGCGCTCGAAGAAGATGTTCTTCGTGGATAAGGAATCTCCTGTGTCGTGCTTTTCTTCGAGTGCACGCGACAGTGTCGGCAATTTCAGCTAGACGAAGAAGATGCAAACACGTTGCAGAGGCAACGATGACGGACGATGCGGCACGACTCGCGCCTTGTCGGGACTGTGAGGCTTATTAGCGAATGGTGGGCGGAAGAGGACGACGAAGAGACGCAGCCAAGCAGAAGACCAAGGAGGATACCGGGAAGAAGACGAGAAGAAAACCATCGGATAATCAAGGACACCGAAGAGAAGATCGAACCAGGGAAAGAGGCCACGAGAGAAGTCGAAGAGCCAGAAGGAGTTCCACCCGTCTAATTGCTGTCGTCCTCCTAACTCTCATCCCCGTTTGCAAAAACGCAGAGCAACTTGGGCGCGTGTTTGGCGAAATTGCTCCGGTGGTACGGCTCGACGCCCTCGCATTTATGGAGCAAGCGTACAAAGTCTGGCACGTGCTTTTTTTCCCCGGCAAAGGGGATGCGGAGGATCTTCGTCCCAGGGCAAAGGGTTACTTGTTGTTTAATCCTCCCCCGAGGGCAACTCTACGGAGACAATCGTCCGGAAGAAGGTCGCAGAGACTAGTATTCTCGAACGAATAGGACGATTGTGGAGGTAATTTAATAAGATGTCGGCTCTTTAGCGCGCGTAGCCTTGTAATTGAATAACATAATTGAATAACTCGGTATCGCTGGTTGCGTGCATCCGTGCATAATTATATCCTCTCCGCTGGCTCCGGAGCTGTCGGGGAGTTTTTCATTAAAACGGAACTCTCGGATCGTCGATAGCCATCGTTGTCCGAACGAGGACTGCCGGATAAAAATCTCTGCGCAGTATTCCTGCCAGAAAACGCAAACAGACCCGGTGGAAAACAACCGACGATGGAACGAAGGCAAAGTGGCAGAAAATATTTTCGTAAGCGAGAACCTCGTTGATTTCGTCCTTCCATAGTGTCTCCTCTCGAATCCTGATCCATCGTGGGGCCACCGTGGGGGCTGATCAACGTCGAAAGGGCGTTTCTCCGAAATAGACGGTGAAAAATATCGTAGACCCGATAACGACCCCTTTTGGTGCGTTTCAAGGGAGATACCCTTTTCTATATTTAAGTCCTCGGCAGGACTCGGTTTCCGTAATATCGAAAATACGAGAAAGGGTGAGTTTGTCGGTTTTTCTAAAATTATCGGCATCTCGGGCTGCAACAATGCTCCTGTTGCAGGATGCATGTGGACCGCAGCAGCCGGCAGTCGGTGACGAGTCCTAAAATTATCTCGCAGGCTGGATCGGCATCTCGTTTCGACGGACGCTTCGACATTTCCAGCAGGAGTCGCGTGCCATTAACGGGAGCCTTTCGATGGCCCTCTCGTCGTTCTTTCTACCCTTTCTTCTTTCTCTCTTCTTGCCTCTTCGATACGTCCTACTACGTTGTCTCTCTTCTTCTGCAGCGACCCTTTCCCCTCTTGACTTTTCGAGACTTTTCGAAACGACCCTGCCCTTCGCAGCTGCTAGCCGCCTCGTAACTCTTCCGCGCGAGAGGACGGTAATTTAAAACGTACTTCTAACGTTCGCATACGGGCACACATGGAGGAGACCATCGTCGAGATCGTAACGAGTCCCTCGACTCGTCTAGATAAGATTGATCGTAGGAAAGTCACCGAAATTGGACGAAATTTCGGATGATTTTGAAGAAAATACGTTGAAAGGAAGAAGAAGTCTGAGTTGATCGTGAAGGTTGTTTTGCGAGCGATGAGGCGCACCCCCGTAACGCCGGCGGTTTCATTTAGAGTCTAGACGTCCCCGGGGCAGAGTTCTCGGTATCTCTGATATTTATAATCGCGAAACTCGTCTTGCATTAAAAGGCCCGATTCTCGGATTAGCGGAAGCCAGTCCGGTCTTAGATCTCGCGCGAGAGACGACCGACACGTGTCGTGTCAAAAGAGAGTTCCCTCCTCCTCCTTCTCCTCTTCCTCTTTCTTCGTTTATCCTTCGGTTTCTCGCTCTTCTCGGTGAGCACCTTCTTGTCTCTCTCTCCGTTTCCATGCCTCCCATCGTCGTCCTTCCATCGATGTTTCGCTCGCGACATCCCATTTCACGCGGCGAGCGATCTCTGCTTCCCATTTTCCGCTCTCGGCTTTCAAACGTTCCTTAAATATCTTCTTCACCAGCGAACTTACTTTTACGGAGGACGATCGAGCGAAGAATCGAGCGTGGCATCGATTTTAACTTGAAATGTCGAGAAAATACGGGTACATAGTAGATTAATTGACAATTGCAGACGGAGAGGTGTAGAATCGGTGAGATATATTTGGAAAGGTGCTATTGTATAGTTCGTTCATTTTGCGTTAGGACAATTTTCTAGCCGAGGAGAAACCTCCTGGAGAAGAGCCAGAGCGAGACGGAACTCCGATTCGCGAGTTTATTTCTCCCCCGGATTCGGAGCTCCTCCGCGTCTCTTCAATTCGAGCGTCTCGTCGCGGCTGGTCGGATAATGCGAACGAGCGTCTCAGAGATAGCGCAATTAAGCAAATGATCCGTCCCACGCCTGCCTCTCTTTTCGTATTCCTTTTTGCTCTCTGCCTTTCTCTCACCCGAGTCGGATGAAGTGGCCTCTACTTCGTGCAGCGCGAGCAGTCACCGAAATTTACGCAATTCGAGCGAACATTTGTAACGGCGGTAGGTGAGAATAATTTAATAAAGGGTACGACGACCTTAAGTCGCCTCTTGCGGTCTTCCACCTGACTTCGCATCGACGGATATCGACGCGATGGAGGAAGACCCGGAAGACGTCTAAAGCCAGTGTTCACCCTCTTCTCCTTTTCTTCTCTCCGCCAATCATAAATTTTCAAGTCGATCCAAATTCGTCTCCTTTCTTTCTTTCGCAAATCGATCCAGATCCATCTTCGTCGCAAACGCATTTCGAGAAATTCCATATCGGGGGAAAGATCGAACGCTGCACCGTGTATTATATGTACGCACGGGTGCAAGTAAACTGTGCAAATAACGCAAACAACTCTCGCAATGAGTGGCAATTCCGCGCAAAGACCAAAGGAGGTGGAGGGAAAATACTTGACTGGCAGAAACTGTCATTTTTCGGCAGCTGCTCGATCTTGCGCACGCGTCGGCCCATTATGTGTAATTTCGAAGATGGGTGAGAGAATGTCTCTTCCTGGTCGACTTTGCGGAATTCCGCCCGGAAAAGAGAAACAATTGCGCATGCAGGCGCTGCCAATTTGCGCACTTACTCGACTCAGTTTCGATGGGACTGTCGAAAAATTTGCGAACGGTACACAGAGGAAGAATTACTTCCTGGGTCTCGTTTTTCCGGCGAACAAAGAGCGATTTTGCCCGTTGCACCTGTAAAACGGTATTCTCGATGTTCGCAGAGCATTCGTCCTCACTTTTGACGCGTGGCGTTTGTACGAGGGTGAATTCGCGATATCGCGACAAGATAGAGGAGAGAACATTGTTTCGAGAAAACAAAGAGAGCTCGTTCTACCCTCTTCGAGACGATCCTTCAAGCTTGTTCGAAGCGAAGGTAGAAATACTCTAAAGCTGAGAGTCCAGAAAAAGATGCGAGTGGGGGAAGAAGACGGTTACAGTTGTCGGTTATGTCCTATACTTGCTCCTTGAAAGAGCACCACTCTTTCTTTGACGAATCGGTTGCACAACGTTTACGTAATAACAAAGTCGCCTTCCGAAAATGACGTCCGCAACTGAGTATCACCGGCACGTGCCGTCGATTCGAAAAAATATCGTCAAGGATGTACGAGAGGAGAGGCCGCAGATCAAGGAAGTCAAAAAATCAATGATATTTTGTCGCATGCCGTAATGCTAGTATTTTAACGACACTGACGCTTCTCGACGAAGAAGTCTCATCTCCGGACGAGGTTTATCTTCTTAAAAGAGAATTCTGGGGCTAATGGCCGCAAAAGTCGGCGTTCGCCAAAGCGAGACAAGAATAACGAAGAATATCGTACAAGGGTCAGCATATTTTAAAGCTGTCTCTTACGGTTTTCAACCTCGCGATGATACGTCATCGTGGAAAATTCCTCAGAGACGACGAGGATGACTAACACCCGATTTTAAGAGCGGAGAAAAAAACAGACCGCGAGGGAAAGGATTCATTCTATCCTCCCGCGTATTTCGTCTCTTTTAACGTTCATTCCAACTTGTTATTCTCGCGCGACGAAAGCAAAGTACGAAACGACGAAGGACGATAAAGAATCGGAGAGTCGAAGTCCATTCAGCGGCGGTAGGAAGAAAAATTGGAGGGTTTGATACGGCTACCACAGCGAAGAATCGAAAGGGCCAAGCGCGCGAGAAGTCCGAGAAAGCAAGGCGATCTGTAATACTCACACGAGCGACACGGAAAAATCGTCTGACAAAGGACGATCGGAGATAATCTCCTTTTGTAACCGCGGCTCGGATCGCGAGAGACTTTTGTGTCCCGTGGAAGACGAGAGCGTGAATGCCCTCGGAAAAAGAAAGACCGAGATTCCAACATTTGTCCCCTCTTTCCACGCGCGGCCGAAGGTGAGGCGATGTGTCTGAAAGGGAGAGGGAGACGAGGAGGAAGAGGGCAACGGCGAGGGCGAGGGTGAGGTCGTGGAGACGCGAGAGGGACGATATCTACTTTACATACATATGAACGCGCGCGTACTCTTGGGCCTTGTGTGCGTACACGCACGGGACCTACGCACCGATGTAAAACCGTGAATGAATACGGGCGACACTTGCACCCACATGATTCATTGAAATTCAAATGATATCTTCGCGGCTCGCCTCGACGACCCTCTCTGTTTCACGCTCTACCTCTCTCCTCTCTCTTTCTCGCTCTGCCTCTCACCTCTCGCCGAATCCTCCGGGACCAGTCTGGGCCGGGCGGGCCGAGGGAAATGCGCGCGCGAGGGCCTCCGCGCCGATATGGGACCAGACGGCCCAAACGCATCTCTCTCTCCCTTTCCCCCCTTCTTTCTTTCTTTCTTTCTTTCTCTCTGGACAAACCGACACCCCATAGAAACGCGCGTGCTTTACATATATGCTTATATACGCCGGCAAAGATATTCATTATAATAGCGAGCACACGGCTCGAGTAATATAATGCACCTTTGGTATGCTAACCGGGGTCAAAATATAACTCTTCCGACGGCGTCGAGATTCGTGTCGCCCGTTTGTCGTCCGGCCGATGGAGACATCCCCGAATTCCATAGCGCGCCTCCCTCCTACGCGATCCTCGCCCAGGTACCTTGTCTTTTTGGAGTCGTGCTACCAGAAGGCGTGTAATCGGCCTCGTTGTTTCGCGCGTACGATCATTTCGAATTCACCCCGCCCGAAATTGCGAAAGACCGCGAGACGAGACGGTACGGCGACGGCCTGCTATTTGCGGTGGTCTTGTTAGAGCAAAGTGGTCTCGCCGGAGGCGGCTATCGTTCGGTGCATTCTACGGATGGATGATACTTCGTAATTGGAACGTTTCGCGACTAATTACTAAATTTAATTAAGTATCTTGTCTCTTCTACACGATAGAACAAAGGGATCTCTGCTACGTTGATCGGTACAGCTGTGACCGATGTAGTCGTGTCACTTGGGAGATTTAGTTTTAGGTGAATTTTGACTCATCGTGATCCATTACTTAGTACTTTTTTAAAAGAGAGAACTATGACGATAAGTAGTCTAGGAAAATCATTAGGGAAAAAAGAGATTTAAACTGAGGCCCAGCAGGTGGGAGTCCGAAGAAGAAGTGCCACAGAATGATCGAGTCGATTCCAGCAATTGCTACAGTGGCACCGATTCGTCGACGAGAGCGTGCTTAATTACTATGATCGCATCAGGGAAGGCGGATCGGGGAACAGAGGACGAGTCTTGAGTCGTTCGCGGAGCAACGCTCGCGAAGCCTGAAGAAAAAGTTGAAGAAGACATTACAACCGTTGGTCTCGTGTGCCCTGCACGAGAGAATTGGTACTGTGCGATACACGAGATAAGAAATATGCGAGCCTTATTCCCCCTGGAATCCCGGAAAGGGATTCGAAGAAGAGTCCCTCCCAATTTCGAGGCCAAACGCGAATGAAGCAATTAAAGCCGATATATCTGGCATATTTTTCACGGGGTTTCTCGCAATTCCTGACAACTCCTTTCCCGAAGTTGCTCGCTTCTCACTTTTTTTTATCTGATGGAAAAAGGAAACGGGAAAAGGAGAAACTTGTCGGCTTCTCTCAAGGGGAGCAACTGCGCACCACATCCTGTTGCTGAATATTACATTTTTTTTTTTTTTTTTGAGAAGTTACGCGCTGTAACGAGCCAATTTGCCCGGGTCTAAACAAAGTGTAGCAACCTGGCTAACGCGAGATCCAAATCTCGCAAGAATTGCGAACAATTAAAGGAAATCTTCGGTCACGACCCTCCGTAGCCATCGACTTAAATATTCCCTTTCTCGCAACGTTGCCCGGCTTCAGCGAGGTGTCTGCCCTTTTCGAAAAGTACCTTGCCAGTTTCCGAGGGAAAACTGGAGTCTTCGAGACCCAGCGGTAAATACCAAAGATACCGCGAATCGACGAGCGAAAGAGGGAAGGGGAGGAAACAGAAGCACCCGCAATAGAATACTTCTAACGAGCGCGCGAGGAAAGCGTAGGTAGCTTAATAGCCGTATTTACAGCCTCATCCAATTATTGGGTAAACAGGAGGAATCCGCGAGTCGATATATCGTTCCTGCTTCCACGGAAAAAAAGGCAACGCCTCGAAACCGTTTACGGATAAGCGACGCAGGTGTTGCACGGAATAAGCGGATTAACCGACGAGTTTCTCGAGCACGGTCGGCCTATTTGCAACATTTTTTTCTCTCCTCGCATCACCGTACTTCTTCACCCTGAAATCTCTCGCGGAAGAGGGCTCGCCTCGTTACCGCGAGGGTGGCGAAACGATGACCTCCGCGATTCTCGTCGGACTTGACGAGAAAAGAGACGTAGGGAGAATCGTCTCTCGTGCGATTCCTTTGAGTAGGACGTTTCCGTCGTCGTGGAATGCATTTGCGAACGGGAATTAACGAACGTTCCAGCGGCGCACGAGAAACGAGGGGGTGCGACAATGGAACCGCTCGGACGATTCCCTCTAAACGGGCCACCTACGAGCCGCTCGATAATCATCCTGGTTGCACCGCACCGTAATTGCGCTTCCGCATGCACGAGCCGGCTAATTGATCGATAAACAGGAATAAGAACAATTACCGTACCGCCGTTGGCAACGGCAGGAGAGGGAGCGAGCAAATTGCGAGAAAAATATTACCCGCGGCGCGAAAACGCTGGGCAATTCTCTCTCCTCGATTTCCTCCGTTAAGTTTTCCACGCTGTACGTGTCGAATGTGTAAAAAGTATTTTCATGTCGTGGACGAAGGAACGCAATAAATTACGCTTCGGATTAAGTTTACTTGTTTCTACTGAACGACTTTGACAGTGCAATTAAACGAAAGCGCTTGTCGTCGATAAATTCGATGCGCCGAAGTTCGATACCGATGTATGCCACGGTGACGCACCGATACGACCGTATTTCCGTGCAACTTTTGCGCTCGACCACTCGAGTCAGGTATCGCAAGGACATCGAGTCGGTGAGCATTGTTTCGCAAACGCGAATGGAGGAGAGAACGCCATTTCCGAGCGTTACTGTCATTCGTTCACCCTTCCCCGTTCCTTTCGACGAATCGCTGAATTTTCAGATAATTCATAATTACAGCTGAATCTAGGGAATAATATTTCCTCGGATATTAATTGCTCGAGGATAATTGTTCACCATTGTCGACGGACTTGCGACTACTTGTCATTACACTTTCAGCAATCCCGACGTCAAACGGAGTCGAGGATCCTTCGTGACGTGAGAAACTGTCGAGCCAAGTCGTTCGATATCGAGTTGCTTCCCTTTACACCGAATATGTATATCGAAAATCAACGATACCTTTGGAGACTTGTCGAAAAGGAAATTGTTACGCGAAATTTCAAAGTTTCGAGCCACCCACGCGCAATCTCGAGACATCGAGTATTCGTCGGCAGCGACGACAGCGACAATCGTAACCCGGATTTTAGCCGTTCGTGACGCATTTGCATAATGATAATGCATTTGCATAATCACAATGATAACTCTCGACGGGCGATCCACGTCGCGCGCGCCCTGTTGGTGCCGTTTCGTTTAAAATATACCGGGGATGCGAACTCGTGATCGAAAAGGCTCAAGTGTTGCGCGCGCGCGTACTCCTGGATGCGTTCACCAAGACGCGCGACGAACACGGTGTAAAAGGTCGACGTGCACACCTATATGGGAGCGAAATACCCGGCAATTTGCAGGTTTACGAGTTATTTCACAATGGCTGCAAAGTATAGTGCTACAGTATTATACCAGCCGTAGTAGCTCGAGTGCACGGTCAGCGAACGTTGTTCGGAGGAGAGAGGAGCGAAACGGAGAAAGAACGGGGCGAAAGGGAGGAGAGAGAGGTAAAAGAGAATACAGAAGTGAGACGGAAAAAGAGAGAGGAGAGCAACAGAGAGGGTAGAGAGGGGGTTGTTTCTCCGGACTGAGGGTACGCGTAGGTGTAACCGCGAATCGTCGAAACTGATGGTCGTCTGCGTGATCGTGGGTGAATTATTTTGCGCGCGGGAGTTATCTGTGTACATGCGGTTGAATATTTCTACAAATTGACTATCGTGCGACCTATGCTACCTTGTCTTTTGACGCTGACACGTCCCTGGGGTTGAAACTCCCTAGAGAGGGTTCGAAGGAGATTCTCGAAGGTCAGGTGCGAGAAGAAGTTGTTAGGATGCAAAAGGTTTTTGCGATTATGGGAAAAATCTATGAACGATTAAATAATGAATCCCAAAGAGCATGCTATCTGGAAAAAATGTACGTGCCTTCGCGATGCAACTTGGAATATTTACGAGCGACAATACGGTCGCGGTATTCTCGTCGATTGGCTGGACGATCGTCGAACGACTGATTAGGTAATTGCATCGCGTGTTATAAAGGAAAATCGACGGACCGTAAACTCGCTATTGACTGTCAATATCAAATTCCTATTCGCGATGCGAATTTCAATATCTCGCATTATCGTGTTCACCGACACGATAGCCACGAGCCGTTATAACGCGATTACGACGGAGAAATTAAAATAAAATATTACGATTCTATGAATTCCAATAGCCTGCCAAATGGAATGCAAATGCAAATAACGTTGGTTTCGTCGCTTCCACATCCATCCACGTCGAGACCAGCGACGTTCTCCGATCGGAACGCGTGGAAAAGGGTTAAATTCGGCCGGAGATCGGTCCGCGCGAAAACGTCGAGGCGCCTCCCGCGAAAAAAAGAGGAGGCCCGCGGTGAGGAGAGAGTGAGAATGGAAGAAAAGGGAAGGAACCACCCTCTCTCTCTCCCCTCGAAGAGCAGAAAGATTAAAGACCCGGCAAGTACGCCCCCAGCGGAATGATGGATGCGATCCGTGAGACGCGGGCGCCGCTCTCTCGAGTAGGTGGAGACTTCCATTTTCATTCCTACGCTTGTTTCTCGTCTTCCTACCGTTCGTCTTTCGCGTACAGCGTGCGTCTCTGTGCTTTAATCAGCGATACCCTTGACGCGGTCTCGAGCGCGATCTTTTCTGACAACGGCGCCGCTAGAAACGTCCATCCTCTTCTTCTTCCTCCCGCTCCCTCTCGAAACATACATCGCGCCTTCGTTTCACGTCAATTTGCAATTTCATCCTCGAATTCCAATGGAACGAAGAAAGCGATCGACGTCGAGCGAATCTCGACGAAGCTCCAAGGTGACACTTGTCACCCAGAAACGAGCGGGAAAAGGAGAGGAGCGAAGAATCGCAAGAAATCCTCCGCGACTCGCGAAACCGTCGGTTCGCTCGTCATCCCTGCGTCTGTCGCGAGTGCCGAAGGAACATCGGCCCTTAGAGGGCCAACAACAATCTAAATGGTAATCCAACACCACACCCTCTTCGCAAAAACCGAAAAGTACGTCGGTGGCGGCGAGCCGACCGAAGAAGACGGCGGTCCGTGCAAAAATACCCGCGCCGTGGTGAGACAAAAAGCATTAACAAGGCCGCAATGCGCGTCCGGCTAATTCTATAAGTCCCTTCGGCCGCGTCTTTCGCCCTTTTCTCCCTATCCTCCATCTTATACCGGCGATTTTGACTCTCTCGCTTCGCCTCGAAAGAAATCCTCCCCCTCGCTTCAACCCTCGAAGGTTTCGCGAAGACCGATCGCGCGGTTCTTGCTCTCCGAGGAGCGCGCCATCGACCGAGTCGAGGCTCGAGGACGGTCGACCGGTAATTATCCCTTGGCCGTGTAAAAATAATAATTAGCTCCCATCGTTGCATTAATTACACCCCCACCTACTTCGCTGTCTTTTATCTTTCTCCTTCTTTTTTTTCTTTCTCCGTTTCTTCGCCGCCCCCACCGTGCCACGGACACTCTTCGCCGGTAATTGCACGTCCCTTGTGGCACTAACCACTGTGTCCCACAAAAGGAGACCGCTCTACACGCCCACGTAACTCGTGCGAGCGAGAACACGATGCCGCTGCGACTTTATACGAGTCATTTTTCAGACACGTCCCTCCGCAAGACGTGTCTCCGTATCTTTCTTTCTTTTTGCCGTGACCTATCGAAAATTGCAATCTCGAATACCGAAACACGATCAGTTTCGTTCGATACAAATTTCGATGGATCTCTATCAACCGATGCGTCACAAAATCGAAGGAACCTACTCCGTCAAGAGCGCCGATCGTTTGCAAATCTTGGTCCACATATGTATTTAAGCCGAAATACGATCAACAATTGCTGCAATTTTGAGACTTTCTCGGTCTGCTTCTATCGATATCTAAAGTTTCAAAGCAGACTATACCATCTACACGTCAGAATAAATTCTCTAATCGTTCAAAAGTCAGGATACTCCGCGAAAAGGTCATCGCCGTCTCAAAGTACCAAAATCCAGCAAACGTTCGACGACCCCATAACGATAGGTTGTATACGTGTATAAGGAGAGTTAGGTACTTGCCTGACGCACCTGTTTGAACTGCTCTTCGAAGCTCCAGCTGGTTTGCTGCTGATGATTCGTTCCCGTTGCGTTGTTCTGGCCATGACTGTTGCCGGTCTCCCGAGGTTCACCGCCGTTTCGGGCGCTTCCTTGGGAGGACTCGCTGGAATGCGAACTGGCAGAGGACGTCATCTGATTTCCCATACCGGCGCCGATGGGGCCCGATTGCGGGTGATTGTTCTGGGAGTGATGCTGCGGCGTAAGAAATGCCGCCGGCGGTGGAAAGGAGAACGGCAGGTTGAAACCAGTGCCACCCATCGCTGCCTGCAGGGCCTCTAGGCCACTTTTGTTGCTTAGCACGTCAACGTCGGTCTGTTGGACGAATTGAGCCACATTTTAGCCATTTTTCCTCAGCGTCATTGTCAGTGTATTGGGATATTACGCGATTGATACTTGTTTTTGTTAATGGTGCAGTTTTAGGTGGGTGTTGGCACATGGAAAAATATGCCAAGTGACGGGAATTCGAAATCGAATACACCGATGGAATGTTTGGTGCCTTGCTAAAGAGTTATAACAATTTGATAAGCAGCGAGCTACAAATGCGGCAGAGGTCAATCGAATCAAAATAAGTATTCTCGTTACCCTTAGACTTCCCGCTAGCCTTTTTCTCGCGCCTAAGCGTAGATTCTCGAGTGGAAAATATCAAATACAATTACATAGTGACGGGAGTATTCTCCTTTCACCCTGTTATTGAAACTCGTAACATTTTTTTAAGCTGTGGAAGCTACGATCGTCAGACGGCCACTCAAGAATTGCAGCGATGCAGGCGGCACGGCCGGTGATTATCGTGCCATTTGCATCGACTAATTATTATTTATCTGTCATTGGCATATTATATAGTCTAATCGCGAGGTGCACTTTAAATTACCCATTCTGTTTCATCGGTGCATTTGAATTCGTCAATGTACGAGCAGTTAACAGCCATCCCAGGGTGATTTTACGTATCGTCATACAGCGCGGATAGCCGAAGTAGGAAAATGAAGAAAAAAAGAATGACAAATTTAAATAATTATCGAGGCATGTCACATTTTCATTTTGTCGTATTTCGCGCAACGTAAAATAGAATACAATTTATACGCGAAATCAACGACATATTTTGTACGTTTTATCGATATTTTCTGGTAAATAGTCGTTAATCGTAGACGCGTCGTATTCCCATCGATAACTCGACGGTACGATGTTTCTCAATTTATTCAGAAAACCGCGAACGGTGCAAAGGTTTAATTCCTAGAGCGATAAGAATTGTCGAGCGCGGAACATCTAGCACGGTGAACGAGAATGCGATTTTCTCGGAGATTCGCGAAATAACGTGTCAACTAAATCGCGAACGAGCCTCTCCTCGTCGATCGTGAGGATAGAAAACGTCGTCGTAGCCGTCGAAGAATGCAAATAGAAACAATGGAAATTCGGGTTGAATGTGAGGCTCGTAAAAAAATATTCTCGTTGCTTTGTCGCGCGATAATGAAACTTGTATGGGCTTGGGACTCTCTCACGATTTTCAGAGACTCGTGACAATACAGTTTGTCCTATCACTCGCGGGGCAACGAACGCATAATTCTTATTCTTTAAAATTATTTTCAATGGATTTACAAAACTGAGAGAATCCTGCAATTCAGAATACTCTACTGTACAATTTTCAATTAGCGAAAAGATCAAATTGATCTAAATTCTAACGTATACTCAGCGCACTCCAATGTTCGATTTCCAATTCACCACAGTGAAAGAGTCAAGCGCATCTGCCGTCTCTATCGTCACGATTGAAGAAGACTTCTCTAATTGCAACAGGCGAGATAAAAAAAACTGAGAGACTAAAGAAACTTTTCTTTTACTGACCTCCATTTTGAGCTTCGCCAAAAAGTGCGGATGGTGCGTGCTCATGAGACTGTTCAAGTGTGTTAACGGAGTAGGTGTACTGGCCGGCACCGATGGGTTATCCGACGAAGAGTGCGTGTTACCCTGAAGTGGCTGCTGAGGTAACTCCTCTCCGCTCTCTTCGTCCTGGAGGTCAGGATCGGACAGATCCTCCTCCTGGTGAGACTGAAATCAAACGGACCATCGTCGTTAGAAAAGTTCGACTTCGTCGCTCTGCAAATAATGTACTTTAATTACAATATTATTTAATAATTACACTTGGCTGACAAAACGAGAAGATCTCCCATTGCTACTTTAGGAATTCGCCTAATAAACGTGCGCGGTGTATACCGTGCAGTTTGTTTTCTTCTCGTCGGCTAAGTGTTAATATTGACAAAGTTGCAAGACAACCGCGGTTTTCCTGCGTCGTTTGAGAAAATTTAACTCTTAAGAAAGGGTAAGAGAAATCAAAACTCTGGTATAAATTAATTTTACACCCAAAACGAACGTCTTCATTAACCGTCTTCGCTTCGACTCGATCGGGCAGCAATATCGCGCTTTTTAGATCCAAGAAATTCAGCAACACTTCAACGTCGCTCCACAATGAAGTACCTATACTTTCCACGGCGATTGTGGTCCGACGGAGAACCGCTATGGAAATTTGTTGCAAACTCAATTTATTGCCGTCCGACGTTGAGTGTCACCGGTGCGACATAAATTTCAAGCTGGTTCTACCTCGAGGGGAATAGAAGCCCTGGGACTTCGTTGATACGCGATATCAACCGGGTATAATCGTGGGTAAGGAGGGCAGATATTGAAACATTAAACATTAATTAGGAAAATGGCGAATGTGCGTTATATACGACGAGATAGCGGCTATCGGTTAACATTATTATGCTACGGGTGTCATAAGTATTTTACGGCTGTGCCCGTTAGGTACACTGCCGTCGACATAAAAATGTACAAAGTAACATTAGTGCGAACGGAAACGGCGATCGTAAAAAAAGACGAAGAAAGAAAAGAAAAAGGAAAAGCGAACGTTTCGCATTTTTCTACATTGTGAAATAATTTCACCTCGGGACTGTGACGCGTTGCTTCTCTTATTTTGTGGTCTCTTTGTCTGAGTTTGTTGCTTTAGATAGGTATCGAGCTACCGAGACTACTGTATATATATCACGTGGGAAAAATTTGCAATTTCCCAAAGGTGATGGACGATAATTTGACCTCCTGAGTCCATCGATGTTTCGCAACATTGCGCCATTGTATTGCTATGAAAATAATTTTTCTTCCTCCTTTGGCAACCAATTTTATTAGCGGCAAGATGTAAAGTTTCAACGGAAATTCAATTAAACTTTACGGTTCCTCGTGTTTTCGAAATCGGCGTTATCGCGAAACGAACGATCCTTTTCTCACGGCCGTATCGTCGTGGTATTAGTCGCTGACACATTCTGCGGGTAGAACGCGTACAACCGCACGAAGATTGCCGCCATTTCTACGGATAACCATGAAGCTGAACGATAATTCTCACCGAGCTAAAGCGTCGCGATTAAATCGATACAGCTCTTGTAAAAGACACAGGAATAAAATCAGAAATCAAAGGGTTGATCGATGGAAACACCTTGTCTAATTTACAAGCAAAGGTTTTCCAAGGGGAGCGAGGAAACAGAATTCGAAGGGCGTACACTGTCCTACCATCAAGGAGTGTCCCCTTTATCTACCGATGGTGAACATGCAAATAGATTCATCGAATCTTCGAGTGTATTCAAATGGCGAGGTGAGTTTCTACCTGAAAAGGGCGGACTTGGATAAATATATACCTATCGGATGCAGGTGCCGGAGAGGGTGTACCAAAGATGGTGGTCGATCCAAAGCGGAATCCCAATCGAGGGTAAGGGAGACAGAGAATACGAGATGACACGAACTTCCCTCTGTCGGCATTTCGAGCACGTGCGATAATATTGACCCTCCACGGTGGTCAAGGATGAACAACCACCTTCCGAGGAATGGAATCCTAATCAAATAGGAAACGAGCGAGTCTCGGGGATGCCGGTCTACTCGGGGGATAAATTTTGTGGATTGAGCTGCGATGTTCAGCTTCAATTTCTAATCGAACATCGTCTAAAAGATTTTTTCAATTAGAAACAAATAGTTGATACCGATTCACCGTGACGAAATCAGCTGCAATGTTGACGAAAGGTCGGAAGTTTTGCAACTCTCAGTTTTGCAAGGCTCCAGCTCGGGAATTCCAAACAATTGTTCGGTTAACGATGGCCGCGAGAGCTTCAAAACATGAATAATTATTTAATTGTTTGATATATCGCAGCTGTTCAGAACCTGTCTAAAATTCATCTAACTGTAGAATCTCTTTTCTTCTGTCGTATTTACTCCAGACTTCGAAACACAGGCGGCCCTCGACTTTCGCACATAATTGGTTTCTGACAATTTGTGCGAATGTTGAATGTTCGAAAGTAGAGGGACACGGAAAAAATATTAAAAATTCAATGTTAATGTGGTTTCTTTATGAACTTGAGATTCTCTAACATCTCATAGTCAATATTAGAAACGATATGGCAATGTTAGAAAACTGCTAATTGGCAATGTGTGGGTGGGCGCGATCTACAGCATTCCTTGACAGGAAGCATATATTGTTTGACATAAGGACAAGAATCTTTAAAAAAATACGAAATAGCGAATTGTGCGAAAGTAGAATCTGCAAAAGTCGAGGGCCGCCTGTATATTGGATTGATCACAGTTAGATCTAGGGATAAACTTGTCACAAGCGCATCAAAATCTACAGTATACCGATAACGCATCGCGTGAAAGTCTTCTCTCCCTCTCTTCCTGTCGCTCGACGACTTCGACCGTTTTCGCGAAAAATATCATAGAAAGTCGTAACGAGAGAAAGGGGCAAACGTGAAAATAAATTACGGCAGTTAACACTCTCCCGGTCGAGAATCTCGGCATTCATCCATCGTGCACCACGAGTACGGTACCATCGGAGGTATTCCGGGGTGCTCGAGGACGGTACCGTCATTACAATAATCACGGTAGAGGCGTTCGAGGGAACCATTGTTCCCCAAGACTCGGCGGGTACTCGCGGACGGTTACGTGGGTGTTGGGATCTCGCACGAAAACTGTCGGAATAAACGATCACGTCGAAACGCCACCTTTCCTATGGAAACTACCTACTTTTTCGAGGGATCTGTCAGGATCGAGATGACGCCTGTGCACGCGAGTCGAACGGAATTGTTATTGTTATCCCTGCGCGAAAATCACTACGTCCCTTGCGAGAGACAACGAGAACCGTCCGCGAGGATTGAGAGGTCGAACGATAGGCGAGAAGCTGAAATTTATTTCTCAACACCGGTAGTCCCTCGTTGAAAACTTTCTCGATGAGAAAATCTGACGGGTCTTGTAATTGTAATTGTGCTAAAATATTAACACTTTAGGGATCGGTATTTTTTTAACCCTTTTAGTGTTGGACGACGATATATCGTCGTTAGCAGTAATGCTAACACTGGGCATCAAAGGGTTAATATTCAGTTTGTAATACGATATCAGCAATTTTAGGACAGATAATTGTAAATACACTCTTTATACTCTATATTGCATGTTCGATATGAAACTGTCACCAAATGACAATTCTTTTTATTCGAAACTACAGTTGTCATGAATTGAATCAGTTTTTTCTATCGGCACTAAAAGGGTTAACATCCTATCCACTTCTTGCTGGTTACTTGGCCGCAAAAACTTTCCTGATACCGATATCTCTTGGAAAATTACAAATTCTCGTCACAGAGTCCTGGACACAGTAAACCGCAATGATAAACAACAATTTATTAATTGCCGTGTCAATCGATTAATAAGTTAACCCTTTGCACTTCGTTGTCCCACTTGAGGTGACATCGTAAGTCTACAATATCACTCAGTTACCCCTCTAAGGTGACCTTCGAATTTATCAGTGATTACAGAGGATGAATTTACTGCAACAATTTAAGAAATGTATGTTTACCTAAACTTTTCCATTGGAATGGCGCAAAACAGCAAATAGTAAAGTACCGCAAAGTTGCTGATAGATCAAGTCAAACATTGCTCGGAGTGCAAAGGATTAAAAGTCCAAAAGCATTTTTGCCTGAAAATGCTTATTAATAGACTACCAGTGTTAACACAATGTTCTCTTCATTCTTGAACGCCATAGTCACTTCCTGACGAGCGTAATTTAATATTCGAGAAACGAGTTAACTGGATAACCGCGCAAACGGTCAAAGATTCGGCCAAGCGAGGCTCGTTCGATCGTCATTACATTTCACTCGAGAGATTCGCCGTTCGACTCTTCTTTGTGAGGAACAAACATCGAAAGCGGCGACTCCTTCCCGGTATTTTATCTCTCTCGCGCGATACTCTCTCGAGATGAGCCGAATAAATCAATAGAGAGCGAGTCGAGCCTCGAGCTGAGCGTATACCACCCAAAGCTTCAGGTAAAACTGTCACCCTGGGCAAACAAGTGGGCGCGGCCGGCTCCTCCGGAAAAAGAGAATCACTCCCACGTTTCTGTCACCGAGGATACCCGTTGCGGAGCGCGTTCCCGCATAATTCCTGGCTTCGCCTACCGAAAACACGTTTCGACCAGTCCCGTGGACGTCTAGCCGGTTTATCGAATCACGGAGGCATTATTAACGCTTTCAATGGATCAATTTCTAGCCCCCTTCGTTAGGTGCAAAGGAGACACCTGCAGCGAGGTCTGTTTTGATGAAAATGTCTGTCCGCGGGGACGGCTGAGAAATTATCGACTTTTCTTGGGGAAAGGGTGGAAACAAAAATTAACCCCTTGATATACAATGACATCGTGGAGACGTCGTTCGTTTCATGTGCTATTGTAGACTTTGACGTCTCTAGAATGTTAGAAATTGTCATCGATAGATGGCTGACAGAATATTATTACTGTACATATTCCTATTTCTTATTTCATCACAGAATCATAGAATCTGTAGAGCATATATTCCACGTTGATCTAATACACAGAATGCGTTCGTGATTGAGTGTCCTGTGGAAAACGGTCGCACAGGTATTACGGGTTTTTCCATTCTCCGTTCTTCCCATCTTGGTGGTGCTCGAACGTATTTGAACATATGTAGCTAGGAAGTAGATTATCCAAGAAGGATCTGTAGCGTATGCCTAAAATGGCGAGGAAGCACAGTCCTAGCTGCTTAGTGAGTGGTTGAAGTTAACAATGTTCTAATACACAGAATATCGAATCGACCATCCCTTCCGCCTCTGGATTCCCCTGTTTTCAAAGTACTTATCTGTAATCATGGCGGTATCCTCCTATAAAGAACTTAGGAGAAGAGGATGCGAGAAAGAAGTGTCACCAGAGTCCCCTGATTCCAGCAAGAAGTTAATTCCGCGACGCCGATAGAAACGCGAGCGAGTCGCCTTGGACGAGCTCCCTCTGAAGTCGTCTCTCGGTTTCATGAAGACGTTTTAACGAGATTTAATATATCCTAGGCACGACAATAGCTATATTTACCGGAGGCCGAGGCGCGCGAACTCCGAGTCGCGAGTCGTGGCCGCGGCAGATAACCGAGTCCCTCGTGATTTATCGCCGCGCCACGGCTACGCGATTGTTTTATTGTTTATACCTTATAGTTTCCACGCTTCGCGGGTGTACCATCGTTCGCTCCTACCCTCCTCGCATGTTCCAACAAAGACCCGCGCACTCGTGCGTTCACGCACGCCAAAGACACCGTCATCGACGCTAAATCATCGCCTAAACGCTTCGGACACCACGACGGCGCCTCTAGAAATATTCTAATCGTTTCTCAATGTAACGAGGAAGCTCGTTGTTGGTAGGAAATTGTGGAAGAAGATAGTGCAAGTGGATCTTAATCTCTCCATTGAATCTGAATTTTTTCGTAATAGAATTTCATTCTATTTACTTTGCCACTCGAAATGTAAACACGAGACACCTATGTTCAGCTAACACTTAAACACATTACTAGAAGCATGAACTTACACTACTTTCAAAAATAATCATTTAAATTGTAAACGGGGGAATATACCTAAGTATATGATATCGTTGATTAATAAACCTCATTATCTAAGCACATCCTTCATTTGTCGATACTGGGTCCAGCAACAGGAAAGAGTTGAAAGCAATGGGCAAGTCGCATCGGTACAAAAATCATTGAACAATTGATTTCGTGCGCATTACACGGACCATTAATTCGAGCCAGTGGCTCCATTGGGATAAATTGCGCGGCAAGAATAATATCACCGCGCAATTCGGCGATTATTCAATCCCAACGATTTTGATAATGCGACCGCTAATTTACGCGGCTAGTCGCGGAGTATCGAGCGTCTCGGCGATTTGCCAGAGCAATGCTGTCTTGCGACAAACGTTTATGTGTTTCTTTTTTTTTCTCAAATTGTTTTCAGAACTGCGCCGCGATAAATCTCGCTGATACGGGGATATTTTACAACTGCCGCTATTATAGTTATCTCGTGCTCAAGGATACCGGTATCGACTGCAGAAGGAGTATTATACGATTTCCTATTCAATGCTTCGACAAAGTTTATTAATTGCTACGAAGATCTACGATTTTGAGTCAATGTCCAATTGCAGACGTACTAACTTCTTATCTCGAATATCTACAGAGATCTACGGTTTTGGGTTAGCGTCCGGTTACAGTCGCGGCAACATCTTATTTCAAATACAAATAGTAATTTCCCAAATTATATTCCAGAGTACGGTCTCTAAGAGGTCGACAGTACCTGGGTTAGGTCTGGAAAGGATTATTATTGCTACTCTAACTCCTTCCAGGCCTGACGAAGGTCTAATACAAACCTATCCCAGATGGGCTGGCCTGTACCATAGCCTCTGTTGCAGGCTAATTGTCATTGCAGCGCCAATAATGATGCATCTTCCCGCGAATTTCAAACTGAAGGTGCAAACCCTATACCAAGAACGCTCTCCACCCACGCACCTCGCAACGACACGCACGCCTTCGACTCGGTACGGTGGTAACGAATGTTTCCACGATAAGTCCTTTCGGTTGAAGCAAACTTAATTACGTGCTGGCATGAGCACTCGCTAAGTGCAGCGCGAAACGCTATCGGCAAATAGGCTCACACTATGCGACAGCTGTTGGCGAATTAGGTACAAAGCATCGCGGAAACGTTTTCACCCACATGACGGTGCCTGCTGGCTCGAAATCTTTACTGCACTACGTGCTCGGATAACACTCTGGACGAAAAACGAAAGAAGTCACCTCATCGTTGCAGAGACTCGTTCGCGAAAGCGTGTAATTTCGAATGTAAGTAACGTGCGAACGTGCCTTTATCGAGAATGTTATCGGACTCGTTTCCGAGAGCGAGAAACGACAGCGAAGACCGGCATCGGGGAAAAACGAGTTTCGAAGGTAATTGCTTCTTACTTTGTAGTTATGGGCAGGTGCGCGAATTGGACGAGCAGAGGCTTGGGAAGAAATCTTGCAATTTGTTTCCGGCAATTTTCAAGTTGATACGAGCAGTGACCGCTGGGGAGCCCAACGTGGAAAAAAAAACGTTATGACTATGGTGGATATGGTTTTAAATGCGTGCACTAAAAGTTCCTCGGCTCGTATACAAATTCCTGTTAACTCTGAGATTTATAGTAAATTATGATTCGATGCGTGGGGATGGATACTTTTATAAAAGGCTAGAAGCTAGAACGATTAATCTTTCGCGAGATAAAAGTACAATTAATCCTACTATCGTGAAAACCACACGAGGGTGGCGTACAGTGGCTTATCTCGATGACTGTCCAACGAGAAAATGCAACCTCCTGGAAACGTGTGCACGCCATTTCACGTTGATGCGAAAGAAATCTTGGCGACAATATCAAAGCAACCTCCTGGCCACCGTTTGTAGGGATAAAAATTCGCGAAGTTTCTATCACTAAGCAAGAGGGCAGATCGACGGTCAACGCTAGGATTATCGGGGTTATATCTACATTCAACCCTTTGCAGTCGTGTTTCATTAAAAAGAAAATGTGCAATCGCACTTAGTACTACTAAAAATCTTAGCGATAGTTACATGTATCTCAGGAACGTGTTCATTCTGTGCTTCACTGGCTGAGAGTAGACCGCTAACCGAGGGTTGATACCACTGCGAGGGTGAATTACCAGGTAGACAGCAAAGAGAGAGGCGTTGGTGGTCCAGAATCTCGTTCTCGAAATTATACGCGCACTAATAAGTGAAAATAGTTAAATCCGATCGCGGAGCAGTGATTACTCGTCGGCGGTCGCGGGGGAACTGATAGCGATGCGAGCATCGAAGTGAGTTATTGTTACGATTCGCGGGAAGGATACCTGGAGGTTACGGTCGCCGAGCTCCGCGGATTATATTTTGACAACACAAGGCAGACGTCGTCCTCCTTGGCCAGCGAAGTGGAAATAATTGCTCTCGTTGCTCGTAGAATTAGCCTTAAAATTGTAACTAAATATATTTGTAACCAAATATTACAAATATAGTTCTCTGTTAACTGTACCCCATAGATATTTAACGCTAGATCTACGGGAGCCGTCAAATTGACGGATTGTTACTTTTTTCAAAATTCTTTTCCAATTGATAAAGAAACTAATATACCTAAAGAATAAAAAATTTAATATAAAAAATTAAAGAAACAGTTTATAATATAGAAATTACTTCGATGCTCAATATTAGCACTACTGCTAATGACGATATATCGTCCGCCGTCACTAAAAGGGTTAAACTTACCAGATTTCGCGGCCGTAGATCTAGTAATAAGAAAAAGAGAAATTAAAAGGCGAAAAAGGCGATCTATCAAGTAATTTAGATTTTATAAGACAATTGGAATATTTGTTTCGTGCTTCTTCTATGAATTTAGGGAAATTTGAGAAAAAAAATTGCAAGTGCTTTTGAAGATATTTGCAGTTTCCGAGTTATGGTAGAAAGAGGCGGGAGGGCAACGATTTAATGAATGGCCCCGACGATCATCGAAGCGCAATAAAAAGGAAAGTCGAGGCATCTACACGAGTTCCGTTGGGGCCCCCCTGCGGTGCTCCCACGTAGAGATCACGGCTTCATCACCCGATCTTTTTCTCCTCTATACGTACGCAAAGATCGCCCTCGTGTGCCCTCGCGTCGGTGAAATAAATTCATAAGTGCCCGATGATAAACAGCTCGGAATCGAAGTCGTTTTGGCAGATCGATCGATTTAGATTGAGAGATTACCCCTGGCGGTCACCGTGGTACACCGGTGGACGAGGGCACTGATTTATCGGCTCGTCCAGGACTTTTGTCAGGTATATAAATTCATTGACCATCGGAATCGTCATCGCTGTAATCGCCTTTATTTATCAATATCGCCGGGAAGGCGCATCGATCAAACCTGTCTATTTAACCGAAGCTTCCTACGGGATACCATGCGAAGAATCGTCCACGATACCCCAAACAACCGAACCTAATTCAAGATCCGCGAAGGAGGCTACGTTTCATTTTTTTTTTTCTTTTTTTCTTTATATTTTATTCCGTGAATTCTCCTCTGTCTCTTCTACCGAATGAATTTCTTCGACGATGTCGCGCAACTTTGGTGAGTTTAACACGTTGAACGCCACTGATATTTCGCTCGTTTTGTCATTTCTATTGAAGTGATACTTTCCTATTAAAATCTCATCTCTGTACAGTAGAAACTTTAAAGATACAAGTAGATATATGTCCAGCAGGATGTAATCTTTTGAACGAAAGTATTTATATATTAAACTTGTTAGGAAATTCGTAAATATTACAATTGAAAATGACATGAAATTAAAAGGCGCTTGTCACCGGTGATCCCATGGCAGTCAACGCGTTAAGGAGGATTTTCTTGAAGTTTTGGGGGAACGTAAATATCTAAAATCGATCGTAAAAGGAAGACGAAGGATAGACGAGGGTGTCTCGAGTTCTGCGGTGGGCTTCGTTCCACGTGTTTGCCAGATTCGAGAGATCGACGCCGGCGAGTTTCTCGTATCGTTCGTGCCGAGCACGAATTATTTTTATCAATCCCGTTCTTATGCAACCTCTCTCACCCTTGGTATGGGGTATTTCCAAAAGGAGCAACGGTCCTCCAATCGACGCAGATGGAACGCAATTTTCAATTATGGATCCTACGATGCGCCTTATTTTTCTGCGAGCAAAAATACCGATTCCATTTTATGAGAAATCGGTGTAGCGTTGACAATCTCTCAACAAAAATACTTCCAATATGACTCCAAATTAGAAGAATACTTTAAAAATTGAAACGTGCTAGACAAACTGGAATCACCGAGGCTTCCATCGATTCCAAGGAGCAGCTTTGACAAACTCCTCTCGAAAATATTCAAAAAGCTTCTAAAATCGCTTATGTAAAAACTCGAAGAAACCTGGCGCCTCTGACTACGAAGAGTTCTCCATTACAAATATGTATTTCCGGCTGGAAATTTTGAGGACCAAGAGAGGATAGATATCGACTCTCGAGGAATTGGATATGGTCGGTGTCGCCAGAAAAAGTCGATCGGCTCGAACTCAACGAAGCTCCGCAACGCGCAAGAGTCCCTCGCGCCGAGGGCGGTCCGCAAGATCAAGTTCGGGGAAAAGGGTCCCCATCGCGAGAGCCATATTTATAACCGTGGCGCATTTCGTGTAAAGTAAATCGGAGACGCGGTGGAAAGACGGACGGACGATGGCTGCTCCGCCAGATTTAATTAATGACCCGCCGAGTTTGATCTGCCGCTACAAAGACCGAAGGCAAGAAGACACGATCTCTTTCTCCTCCACCCCCCTGTTCTTTCCTCCTCGCGGCGCGCAAGAGCGCGCACTCCGACGAACGGAGGATTGAGAGGGATCCAGAAGGATCGAGAGGGATCGAGAGAAACCGAGACAGCGCAAAAGAGACCGAGAGAGATCGAGAACGATCGAGAGAGGGAAAGACAGCCCAAGAGAGACCGAGAGGAACGTTTATTTCGGTCTTGGGGCGAGCATATGCGAGAAAGGGCGACATTGCCTCCTCTTCCTCTCTCCCTCCTTTCTTATTGTTCCTCGAAAGCGCCGCGCCACCGGGTCTCGCCTTGCTGTCCGACCCTTTTACCCTTTTATTGCACGGGAGGAGAAGGAGAGGGAAGAGACCCCGCGTAAAATGTCCTCGACAAATTGCGAACGAATGCTACACCGAAATTTGACTCGGCCGAGACGAAGCTGCACCGTTTGTACACAATGTCGAGCAATAATTGTTCCTGTGGAGCAACAGCTATCGTTTCAACGTAAACACGTTTCATGAGGAAATACAAACGGGCGCGGTTTGATTCTTACGATCGTTCTCATACTGTAAAAAACAATCTGAGTCTTTGAACTAGGAGACAGTTGACAAATTTGGGAAATTACAATTTGTTCTACGATCCGTGCTTAAATTTCTAAGAGGAACGGGGAGAGTAAAACGTAAAGTTACGGTTAGAAGCTACTAAGTTCGCCAACTCTCGTGCATCTTCGATACGTCGTCGGGCAAGGAAACGCAAAGAGAAAGCGAATGAAATCCAAAAAAGGGCTAACCGTGACTGAAAAGCGAGGGCACAGACGCAAGGTAAACACGAAAACGTCGCCAAAGACGCTCCTCCTGCGCGAGGAGGGTATCGCAGTTATTTCGAACTTGACCCACATTCCCGGCTTCCTGTGAACTGCGCTTTGACGGATAGCAAGTCGGTCGGCTCGGCAGACGTTTCTCCTGATCCTTCTTTTTTCGACGGAGGTGCCGAAAGAGGTAGATTGATCGATCAGGGTCGACGAATAAGACGCGTCTCTATCTCCGGCACTGACCCACGCGCAAGATTTATTTCCGTCCTACTCGGTAGATCTCGGATAGAAAATTGTCCTAGCGAAATTTTCGGCTTACAAGTAGATAAGCTACGATATTTTAAACGGAAATTTAGAACAAATGGTGACAAACTCTTGGTAGCCAAAGGTAATGGAAACTTTGAACTCGAGTTGAGAATGCCTTCCATTCTCCTTGTACGCTCAAGTCCCAGCTTTGAACTTCTCCTCCACGATAGTTTCCAAACTTCGACCTCTCGTTCATGAAAATGAGGAATTCGATGGAACCAATTCGCGAAAAGTGGAAAGGAGTCTGAAAACTGACGATGCAACAATTGTCATCGAAATCGAGATGAGCATAAGCGACTCAGACGAATTTCGTGTCCGAGTAGCTCGTATCTCGGAGCGAAATTCGAGGGGGAGGGTATAGAGCAATATTAATAGCGTGGGTGGTGGCGGAGCGTCGTGGAGGATATTGTTAGAACTCGAGGGGGGCTGGGTTACGCCGCGGTCCAGAGGGGAGCTCCTCGCTAATGGGGTTTTAATGACGGCCAGCTGTCCGTCCGTCACACACTTTTAGACAACTATTCGGTATTTCTGTATCGCCATCTCTCGATCCGATTTCCCCGAGGAGGAGCAACGAGAGATCGAGCGTCGAGCACTCCCACGCATCGATCCAAGAGAAGCGCTCGAGGACGAGCGAACAACCCGAGGCTCGATAAATAGCGTTAAACGCGCACCGACAGAGAACGAGAGAACGAGAAGACGAGAGATTCAAAGACCAAGAGAAAGACAGATCCAAAAGACTGAGAGCAAGAGAGAAGGAGAGACTAAAAGACCGATTTACCCGCGGGACACTTTGCATTCGCGACGTCAAACGTCACTTTATTTTCGTACGATCGGCCGACAATGACGAATTCGGAAGCCCGATGAATTTATCGTGTATTATATTATGACCATTTCTCGATCCACGCGCGCCCAGAGTCGATCTTATTTATAACGACGACCGGAATCTCGCTCCTCGAATCCCCTGAGGTTCCAAACCGAACGCTTGTCGACGAGGAAGAACACAACAGGGACGTCGTCGTTGTCGCGTCGTCGATGAATAACTATCTAGATTACAGTATCAAAGTCAATTCGAGGACACGACGAAAACAACGACCTTCGGGTATCAACGATAAATCGTGACGAAGCAAAGTTTCGGTTTAGAGTTCAGCGAGAAGTCTATCTGGATTTTTTGCGATGGAGGAGGGCCACGACCGCTTACGATAAGTCACGAGTTGCCGCGAAACTGTCGGAAATCTTACGAGTACGAAGCTACGTCAAGTAAATCGGCATCGAAACAAATCGGATTAAAGGTGTTAGGAAATTCAACGGTGCCTTGACATCGATTCCTCGTTTAATAACGATCCATCGGTCGATCGTTCAAAGTAGCTACCTCTCTCCAGGAGACCTTGGGGCATTTTTCGAGGATTCGAGGATTCTCGAGGGTCCTAGCTACCTGAAGGACCAATTACGCTCGTTCCAGAGGCTCGAAATCGACCGAAGGAATGACTCACTAAAGCAGGACTCCCGTTTACCTCCGACACGTTGCGCTTCCCATCGATGTTCGACCGGTTTATCGAGGAATCGCGATTGGTCCGTTGTTTGTTTCAGCGACCATATTCTCCGGGAAGGACGACAGGACGACGCGGGGGATGGAAAATAAGATTTCCATGGGTATGCACGGAATGTCCATTAGACCGAACGGAACCGAACTATCCTGCTGCTTTACGGACGAGCTTGTCTTATCGGCGTCGACGGTGTTCGCATATATCACGAATCGCCGATTGAGATGGCGACGGCGAACCCTCAACCTGAGCCTCTTCGTGGAAATGTTGTGAATTTTCTCGTCTAGAAGTGAAAGCGACCAGAGACTCGATATCGCTGACTGTTTGGAACTGTTGTCGTGTCTCTGAATTTTTTTAGAAATTCTTGGGTATTTGCTAAATTATCGTGATCGTTTAACACGTTGAGCGCCACTTCGGTCCCTAGGGGCCGGCCTTTGATTTTTGGTTTATTTGAATATTGGTTATGATAAATAACCTCCGTTCAATAAAATGAATTTGGTTATGAGAACATTTTATCAAAAATTAATATAGTTTCATAAAAGAAATAGAAAGGTACCTTTCCTAATACAGAGCCTAGACGGAAAGTGTAGTACCGGTCTCTACAATCGGGCGTGGCAATTGGAGTTATTGCGTTTTCAAAAAAGAAATTGTAAGACAAGGATTTAAGAGGAAAATCAATCTGAATGACGACGGTTCCAAATCAAATCTCCCAAATGGAGATTTGAGAAAATCTATCGAAGTTCCAACTTGCAACTACGGTAAAAGACAATATTAACACCGTAAAGCAAACAACAGTTAGTACCGCCAAACACTCGAAACGTTCCTTAACGGTGATACATTGTAGCAGGGGCTAATGGACCGGCGAAAAATGCCAACAACCGTCCGATTTGTAGGACGCGATGAAATATAATTAAGGAATCGTTGGTAGAGCAAAGAAGCGTGTCGAAGAGGCCGTCCTTCGTCCGGAATAAGCGGGAAATCCCGAAAATCCATTGTCAACGAACCGGGAGGGCACCATCTGCCGACCACATGATCGGTCCTCTCGCTCTCGTTCGTCTCGTCTCCTCCTCTATTCGTCCTAATCCCTGATTTTCCTTCCGCGAAGACGTCCGTCTCGGACCATAACCTAGAATAACCGAGGTGCCTTCGCGTTCTCTGTAAACGGCACTGCCAATAAACCTTCGTAATTACTAAACCGATGGAAATTTTTTCTCTCTCATCTCCTTCTTCTCTCGACGAAATCCGTCGAATCGAAGATGGCCGTCGTGGAGGAACGTAACGCGTAATCCACGCATTTATCATCGACACGAAAATAAAATAAAAACCCTGTCGAGCGGAAAGTAAGATCGATTGCCGTGGCGACCCAAAGACGACCGGGACGACGAACGTTCTGAAACAATGCCAACGACATCGGATATCATAGTTCATTTTTAACGAACACCCACCGCACCCCGTCGCGGCTTCCTCGCGATCCTCTCGCACCCTTCTTTTTTCCCTGCACGATCGAGATCTCGCTTGAACCGGGAGCTACAAGTTGAATGGAACTCGTCCTCGGGAAATTTAGAAATTACAGTGCTACGTAGAAATTGTATGTTGCGGTTCAACTTGGATTTCATGCCTAAGTCCCTTGCCCTGCGATTTTTTTAACCCTTTGCGGACGGAGATGTTTTTGAATATTGAGGAGGAACTATTATTTGCTGATCAAAAAACACTTCTTTATCGGAAAGTCAGACTTCTAAGGTATAGAAGTTGAAATTTACTATTTGTATAATAATATTTCAAACACTTATACTTCCATTTTTCAACTTTAACCGTGATAAACTATAATTAAATTTTTTCTCACACCGCATATATGTGTCCGTCGTCCTCAAAGGATTAAATGTGGAGGCCACAGTTTGAAATCAAGAGAAAGAGAAATTTAATATACTGGATTTTATATTGATACTTTGATATACCTAAATTAGTGTGCCTTTAATTGAGAATCTGTATTTGATACTGTATAGAAGGAAAATGAGGATGAAGAGAAAGAGAGAGATGAGGAAAAAGAGCCTGGCCGTCCGGTCTTAAGTGTTTCCGGTGTAATTTTTCCGACCTATCTGCGACACATTCTCAGATAAGAGGAACACCGTCGACAAGCAACATTTTCCAACCGAACCCTCCAGAGACGTCCGAAGGTAGCCAGGAAGAAGATTACCACCCCTGCGGTAGGTATATACCTAATTCCACGATACCGGACAAAATGAAAGCTGTCCCAAACCGATGTCTCGATCTACGTGTAAATAAGCACACGATAACCGAGATTGCCCAGTTTTCCTCCCCTGCGATCGAAGGTCCGAACGATTTCCGAATTCTTTCGCTATTTCGAACGACCTTTCTTTTCACCCAGGACCCACGAAACACGGAAAAAGAGAGAGAAAGAACGGGAGCTCGTTCAACATCCGCCTGATCTCTCGAACGTGCTCTCAAACGTATATACTCTTGTACGCTCCCGTTGATGAGTTTTTCTGGAAGAACCGGAGGCACGAGACGATACCAGATGCTCGTGGAAGGAAGCAGCCTTGACCTTGAATCGCGGCGGGCGTTAAAAGAGAAGCGCGTGCCCTCGAGTGTCTGCCGCACCGGCGTTACCGTGATCCGTCGTTTTTGTTGCGTCTCTCTAGACCCTAATTTGATGGCCTTTCAATTGTACCGTTTACGCGAAACGATCGATACAGGTACAATTTAGAATACAGGCCTCGGAGAAGACGCAAAAAAAGTCCCCGCTCAGGTTTTCTTCCGAGGAATATCGCAAGTTCGCGCGAGTAAACTGGTTACGATGATTTCAAACGTCCCGCGGTTTTCGCTCTTTTATCGCGAAATATTCGCGGATGGTTCTTCGAGCGAATATATCAGTTAGCTTCGAGGGAGTACAATGTAACCAAGAGTCTCGTTCAAATTACGCGAGTTGCAAGAGCCTGACGACAGTAAATACCGATATAAATAGGCTCAAAGACTAGAACGGTGCTTCTTCCTCCACTGAGTCCGAAATGTCATTGGATTTCTAGCGATTCTCCGTCGATTTTCTTCGGTCTATTTAAATCCGTCGTTCGCGCGTCAAATCAAAAGCGCACCGGAATTATTTATACATCCCTCGAATAAGACGAGACCTCTTGCCGTGAACAAAGCCGCGCGTTTCAGCGCCAAACGATTAAAGACGCGAAAATTTCCGCTCACTATGTAGAAGACAGTTCGTGATCCACCCAAAGCTGAAAGTCGCTCGCATAATGAAATATTATTCCATCTAATTTAAGTTTCAAACGAAAGAAGAAAAATTCTTCCCATCCTCGACGGCCTCTTCGTTCACAGACTTTCCACAGAATGGGAATCGTCGAGTTGGGAATCATCCCTTGTAAGTCGTAAGCTTTAAAAATAGTTGCAGGCAGACAGTCGTGGCAGCGAGCGCGCTAAAGAGCACAGTAGAACAATCCGAACGATTAGATCGGCGACTGGTCCGGGTGGGCTGCTTAGAAATTACGTGCTTCGAGGATGTAATCACAGGAGTCAGCGGCAAGAAACTGCTCGTAGATATCGAAGCTACAACAAAGTACTCGCGTGGAATGAAGAGGAAAAGGGCCAGGGCTGCCGTTGGCGTGATCCAAGGACGTCCGGGGGGGAAAGATCGAAAGACGAAGAAACAGGAGAGAGAAAAAGACAGAACGAGAAGAGGCAGCAGGCATCTAAGGACGCAAGGACGACGAAGACGTCGAGGAGAATGACGATGGCCGATCGCGTGTCCCGTCGAGAGAGAACGGGAGCCGACAGTGGCTCTTTTGGCTCCCTGAATGAATAATCGGTTCGAATTTACCGGGCGATCCGACCCGCCCGAAATTACACCCCCACGCAACCGTTTATTTAACCTTAATTTAATGATACAGCACTCGCCGGTTAGTTGCCAACAAAAAGGACCATTTCGCGCGAATCCTTCCGCTCGCGAGGCTATCCTCGGTACCAAAGAATTCCTGACAAAATTTCTCCAAGGAATTCTCGCGTCTTTGGAAAAGCAACGGTTGATGAGTCGAATGAATTGTTGCTGCAATTCCTGCGGGACGGTCGCTCGAGAAGACGAAGAGCTTGGGATTCGCGAATACCATGGTGATGGCCTCAGGAACCGCGACGAGGAAAGGAAGAAAGGAGGAGGAAGAAGAATACTCCGCAGAGGTCGGTGAGCAAAGCAGGCATCCGAGGCTTTTCGACTAACGCAATAAAGGCGTGCGCGATAATATTGCGAATAATAAATATCGGGATGTAAATCCGTTGGCAAAGGTAACGTCGAGCATAAATCAACGGTCCGTGCGTGGCGAGGGGTTGGGCGAGGGGGTGGCGGTCCCTCCGGTCGCGAACCGTCCGTCCGTTTTGTACCCTCGTAGAATCGCGTCGTAAACTCGTCAAACTCGGCTCGCGAAATAGCATTAACTACCGGGATAATACAATCGTACGCATATGCGGTCGAAGACGAACCTGGAAGGAGATCGTCGTTGTCCCGCCGGAGGAGGAGAAGACGAAAAATGGCCGAGAGGGAAGAGGGAGACTGGACTTGTCTTTAACCCCCGCGGGAAACGTCGAGTATTTTGTGGAGAACGTGGGAGAAAATGTTATCGAGAGAATCGCGTTTATGGCTTCACGCTAAATTAGGTGCAGCTGATTGAGGAAACGTGTTGCAGTTTGCATATTTTGGACTTAATTGCTGTGGAAATTTTGACTGGAACTGTCTTAGATCACTATTAGATGGGTTCTAATTAATCTATTACATTTGCATATTATTATCGACCCATTGCCAGCTTGAATTTTTTCTGAAAAATTTCAAGAAAGTTCCACACTTTTTGATTCACGATTCGTGGAGCAAGATGGCCCGAAATATTCAATCTTTCTCGTAGTAACCGCCAAAAATTCTTCGCGCCAGCTGAATACATTTAATAGTCTCAATCGACGAAGCAGCCCCTCGCGAGATTTGCGCTCTCTTCAGAAACTCGGGGGGAAGACGTTTTCCTCGAGGTCCGGTCCCCTCCGTGAAATTCCACCCTGGGAGGAATAATCTCGGACAGATTATAGGGTCGAATTCGGCAAAAAACGCTAATTAATCCAATTATCGGCTACGATGTAACCCATGCACGAGATCAAAAACGATCCTCGTGCTGGTTGTTATACTACCCAAGGGAATTTGAGGAACTTCTGCAGTCACGCAATGTCTCGATAAAATTCGTGGAATAACTTTATACGAAGGAGCCGCGATTACGCCTCTTTCACCTTGCGCTCATCTCGTGAGAGGCCCTCGCCATGGATTCAACGGTATCGAATATGCCTTCGAGTATCTTACGGATATTTTACGGCACTTTCTTGCGCACGTACACGTCTTATCGTTAACGCCGCGAGGAACGCGATGCAGAGACGAGCTGGAGGCCAAGTGCGAGCCTCGTCGTCCTCTTGGTGGACCCTTCGACTTTAGGTTTACAATGGAAAAAGACTCTGTCTCTTTTTGTCACTGCGGAGGCAAGATTTTACGAGGTGAGAGACAAAAAGTAGGAAAGTACGTGGCAACGGGCGCGATAACGAAGCAGCTAAGTCGCGGAGGATGAAGAAGGAATTTGCGGGCAAAAGAATTAGACTTCGTGGTGGTTAGAGTGTAAAAAATGTACGAACAGTGGCTCTATTTAAACAAAAGAGACATCTGCGTGTTGATAAATAATCTAAGACGTGTTCTAAGCTACATCTGTAAACTTCAGAGGCAACAAATAGAGAAGAAAGTACTTGAGATTCAAACAGGTTGCAATGTTGAACCGGCGAGAGATTCCTAACGACTGAAGGTCGGCGTTACCGTAATATTAAAAGCAAGAAGGAAAATAAAAACACTGCCGTAGGCTTGGAGTACATAAACATCTTATCGTCAGTCAGAGATCTACCTAAAACTGTAAACTAGTCGAACACTGATACCGGCGCTGATTTAAGTCGAGATAAAAAAAGTCAAAGTAGGGTGGCCGTTAACACATCCGACAAAGTGGTGAAAATACGAGTCGAGCGGACGCAGATGACCGGAGAGTGAATTAATATCTTGGAGATGCTTTCGAGGTGGTCTCTTCCTCTTGGATCGCGAGGCTCAGCAGTGGCTTTGGGAGGACCGCGTAAAGGCGTGTTTATAATAAAGCACGCCAACGCGATAGCTACGAGCCCGTAAACTACGCTTTGCTCTCTCGCTCGAGATACGCGAGGGAGAACGACCGAGAGGTGACATATCGGTCTGTAAACGGAAGTATCTCGTTTTCACGGCTACCGTTGACGCATCCACGTCAAACAGGGGACACCGTTTTCTCAGTTGAGAGGAAAATAAACGAAGGTGTCGCGGAAGAGGAGGAATTCGGAGTTATGCAATTTCCCTTCATTATTTCTGCTTTGACAGCGATATTAACCGCTTGCTCTGCAGTAATGTTCCCCCCAGAGGACATTACCCTCTGGGTTAGGTCCAGAAAATTAATACTATATTAGTTTTTATTTCTTACTTTTTATCGACGCAGTCAAAAACGCAATTTCAGGGCAAAGGGTTAACTCTCTGAAAGCACCGTTCTACGATCCTAATCCCTACTCCTTCGATAACAAAGAAATATTTCAGTATCTAAAATAAGTTTATACAATTGTTATTTCGCCTCCAAATTCTCTCTGTCGGAGCTCCACTTTCAGGTAGAGGGCGAGTCACCCTGCTGCCACGCATCAAACAGAATTCGGCTGTCCCTAAACTACTGCAATCGGGCGAAGTCCCCAAACTATTTTCATCCACAACTGCAGCTTAAAGTCTACGCTTCCACGCATATCTTCAGCTTTCTGAGTTTGCCTTCCTAACGACATCCAACGTTTCATCTTCATCACCTCATCGCTGCAGCTTCCCTTCTCCGAGGAGCAGGGCGAAATTAGCGATTGATCCCAGCCCGTGGACAACCACGAGCGCTGATGAAAATTGCCTTCGTGACGCGCACTTTGGATGGATTTCAATTACCAGCAAGATTGCTTGCACCGACGATGACACGCTCGGGATAACTTCGCATCGGCCGTTAAAGCCACACACGACGTCGGCTGCAAACCTCGAGGAAACGTCCCGGCATCGTCGCTCCTTCGATTTCGGAGCAGATGTACGCCCTCGGTTTCTCCTCGGAGAGATTTCCGAAAGACGAGGCGATTCTGTTTCTTCCGAATCTTTCGTTTTTCTCTGACGAGAGGAAGGAGCCGAATGGAATTTTTCGTGGCTGAGTTTAGACGTAGAAACCTTCTCGCGTTTGGAGTGTCGGACAGACAATCGGGGAGTCTCTCAACGGATGGAGAGGGGCAAATGCGAGGGTAAGGGTATTATTCACTGTCATTCGCGGAAGTTCAGTTACGTCTACTTGTGACAAACTCGATCTACTGGCAGACTGCATCGCAAATGGAGTGGATGCACTTGCGGCGTGAAATCGAGAACAGAGAGAATGGGGAGAAAAAGAGGCTGCAAGTGACGGCGATATCTTGGGTCCAGTAATTGGGAATCCGACGTCGCAATGCATTGGCTACAGGTTGTGACATACATCTTTTAGAAATTTGGCCGAGGGTTAATTGAAGATGCCGCGAAACAGGTGAATTTCAGGCTCGATAGTCTCAAGTTGAATAATGGTGCTCCAATCGGTGTGGAAACGATGAGCGGAACGCGGCAATAGACGTCCAAAAGTCGGCGTCCCTCATCGATCGATCGAATCGATATCCGAGGCCTCTTAATAACGTCGCGACGCGAGGAAATTATCAAGAGACGAGCGAAAAAAAGTCGAATAAAGGGGTCATATAACGGACGGTGACGCGGCGCGCACACGATGCACCGCGTTCGCGTATAGGGCGCGAACGTAAACGAGAAAGAAACGGGATACCGTAAACACGGGGCTTCTCGCCACAGACTTAAGGTCTGCACGGGGAGGTTGTCGGTGTCAGCACGCGACCTCACGTACCTACATATATACACGCACCGAACTCGCCCAGCGCTCGTACCGCGTGCGAGACTGCGTGCGCAAGAGTTGCACGCGTCCCTCCTCGTTCTCTCTCTTTTCCTCTTCCCTCCCGTCGATCTTCCTTCGAGCCGGGCGCCGCAGCCCGTTCACCGTTGCACTTTGGCGCGACACGCGCGCACACGCAACGCCGAGAGTCATCGGTCACTCGGCCTCTCCGTCGACGACGCCGAGCGATGAATTCCAACCCGGTGGAGAGACCTCCCTCGTTCCTTATCCTCGCATCCGCCGGAAATAAATCACGCCGGGAGGAGCCGAGAGAGAGAGAGAGAGAAAACGACGAAGAGGCCGAGAGGGGCTGAGAGGGAAGTTGAGAGAAGCTGAGAGAGATGGAGACAGAAGTCGAGAGGCTGAGAGGGAATTTGAGAGAGAAGTCTAGAGAGGGTGAGTGGGAAATTGAGAAAAAGGCCGAAGAAAGTTGATCGAGAAGGCAAGAGAGAGAGCGAGTCATCGATGAACGTGGAGAAAAGATTTTTGACGTCGTCTAATGGAGTGCACCGAGTCGCGAGCCGTACCACCCTCCACCCTACAAGTCGCGCGGGGTGGTCGAACGACGACGGTCGATCGCTTTTGCTCGAAGGAAAGCGCACACCCGGCCGAGTCGTTCGCGGTGAGGTAGGTAATATCAAACGAGGCAGCCTTGTACGGATTCTGTTACTAATATGTCCCGGCACCGGAGGAACCCCTGGTGCTGCATATTATCCGATACCAATAATGCGACTAATCGAGTTAGCCTTACCCCTTAAGCTGATATGCAGCTTTATAGGAGCTCGGCGTAACGTTATAACGATTGCAACGCAACCGGCCGATAACTCGACCCACGGGAAATACGGATTCGTAAATTTGCTCAACGTGGCCCTCGAGCGATCGTCGAAACTCCGAGGCAGTAAACGACGACAGAAGGCGAGAAAGTTTCACGGCTCCACGACCGAGTCACTCTGCGTATTGCCGTTCAACCGGAATTGCAAAAAATCACGATCGCGAAAAAACGCAGCTGCGCGGTAGACGAATGGTAATTTTCATTGAACGCGCAATTACATTAATTGTCGGCTCTCGACCGGACAAATTGCAGTTTTAAAAGTCTCTCTCCGGCCGAAAAAGCTTCTCTCCTTTGCATCGAGCGGAAGAAGCGATCTTCTCTTCTTTCGTGCGCACTCTCGCTCCTCCCTTTTCCTCCTTCTGGTCGGGCGCGGTCAAAGAGGAGGCAGCTGCTTACAATAGCTCGTTACGACAAGCATCGAGCACCAAAGATACTCGAGCATGCCGGCACGTGTCGCGATTCGCGATTCTCGACGGCCTGACGATCGGAGACAGGTGAACGTGTCCGTGAAGAAAGCTCGATCGAAAGACCAGCGCTAAATATACGAACGATGAAATATATCCGCGTCGCGAGACATTAGCGGCCACTCGAGAATCCAACTCGGGGGAGATTAATATCTCGAGCTGTTGCGGAGAACGCAAGATTATCGGTGCCACTGGGTTCTGCGAGGGAGGAGCGGATTCTACCTTTGTCCTTCCGGTTTGTCGCAAATAATCTTGCACGTATCGCGTGCATCGACTCTTAACCCATTCGAGACGCATTGCACCCTCACAAATGTGTAAACATCAAATTTATTATTGCGTTCACTTTGGACCCAAATGTATAGAGCGAAAAAATTGTCGATACCTCTGGATGGTCTCCAAAAAATGCATCCTCGAATGGGATAAGTGTAGAGAGGGGAGGGCGACTATGTTCGACCGTCTTTCGTGAATTGTATTTCATTGAGAGCGACTATAGTCGCCCGTCGGGCGTGAGTGGCATTTTGTGGAGAAAGACTATGGGCAGAGGGCAAAAGGGTTACGATGTATGCCTAAGATTAAAGTAAATCCGGTCGAAGTGTATGTAGCAGTTGAAGCTAAAAGATACAATAGAATTGTTAACTCCAAACGTTGCTCAACCGATGAAAGTCGATCGGAGGTCGATTCTTCGGGGAGAAAGACGAAGGCCCGGTGTTGCAGGAGAGAACGGTGGTCCAGCACGCTTATAATTTCGCTGGAGGCTCACGAGCGTGGCAGACGCGGGGCTGTGTGTGCACGTGGAATTCGGCTATTAAGCCGAAACCCCGAACGGCCTATAAAATTCGTCTGGCCTCGCGTTGTCTGCGAAGCGTGCATTAAGCGTTTGCGGTTATGGTTCCTGCGCCTCGCACAGGAGTCCCGGTTCTCCTGGAGCCTGGTCGAAAAACGCTGCCACGTTCAAACTTCGAGCGTTGCAAACCATTATCTCACCATGCAGGGCGAATTAATCTAATTTATATTGCAGTCAGTGGTTTCGATCTAACGCTTTACAAATGCCAAGACCTGCGAGGAGGAGGTTACAATGGCAACAACGAGGGAGTTGCGCCTCCTAGACCATGTCTCTACTTGTATAAGTTGCAATTAACACATTAAGCGCCACGTACATTTGTTCGCCTCTGAACACTGAGTGAGTGAAGAAAATATGTAATGCTTTTTACACTTTCGTATAATTTGTTTCCCTGACCGAATAAGTCTAGCAACTTTCTAAGTTCTTCGTATCACTCGAAAGTCTCTGAGGGTGATCATCTTTTGATCTGCGACGTGTAGGAATATCTATATAAAAAAACAAAAAATCCCGCATTATCGCGAGAGCGGTGCTCAATGTATTGAAAAATTGCAAAGAGCAACCCTTCAATGCCAGCTTAAGAGTGGTAGGAAACGGTGGAAGAAACAAGTATATACGCCATACTCGCTTCGAGGATCAAGAAAGGCAACGAAGAGCTAAACAGACGGACTACCAGCACCTCGAAGGATCGAGCACCCCGATCGATTCTTCCTCCATTTTCTTCGAGCCGAAAGATCGAGGATCTGCCTCATCGAAATTATAGTCGCGGATCCCAACAAAGTTTCGTTCTCCAGGAGTTGGCGCACGTTGCAATTGCCCCCGCCCTTCCTCCTTGTTTCCTCCCAGCGTTCCTCGTGGAGGCGCGAGCGGCCCTCTTCGAGGCTTTACGATCTCTAATTATAACGATTACCCGGATCTTTTACGGGGCGAACTTTCGTTCCTGTCGGCCGTTCGATGTCCCGCTTCCGAGAAGGACTCGGAGGGAAGGGAAAGAGGACACGAACCGTCGGAGGGCAAACCATGGAGAATCGGAGCACCGATGGATTCCTCCAATCGCGTTCGTATCCCGAATCTTTCGGCTACTCGTTCGACAGGGCGGCGCGATTTTGCAGCCTTCGGCGATATATTCAAAACTCTCTTTCTCTCCCTCTCTCTATCTTCCTTCTCTGCATTTCGCCATCCAATCTTGCCTCCTTTCGTTCTACCTCGTTCGAGTTCCATCTTGGATACCTCGTAGTTCCCCGATTCCAAGAAGACGCGGCTGAACGCTGAACGTGAGTCACGGAACTCGCCGTATCGGCCATCGCGAGCGTCGTTTAGCGAGAATAGAGCGAAACGCGACGTAAAACGAGCATCCCGCGGCTAAAATCTCTTACCGGACGTTCCCAACATTGTACTTTGCATCCGCGCAAAAATTGCACCGATAGAAACGATCACGGAGACCTGCATCACCTCGAGGATGAAGATGGAGTTGCAAGTGTCTCTGGAACGATTCCTCGAAGTTGGCTTCCAAAAAGAAATCGAGAAGGAGGAAGAGGAGAAACAGGAAGCGCGCGGAGTGATCGCAAATTCACCCAATCGCGTTCGCATCCACGATGCCGGCTGCACCGAGCTGCATTCAGCTGCATCGAGCTGCAATCAGCTGGCGCGGGTATCCTCGAGGCAGCCCGATACGTTGGGAACGATCGGCCACTCTCGATTCCCTCTCAGCCTCCTTCACGACTCCCTCCAGGCTCCCTCTCGACTCGTTCCAAATCGCTCTCGATCCTCCGTGCTCCTTTTGTTTCGTCCCACGGGGAAGCTCGACTCGATAACGATAGAGCGGAATATAGCCGATTGCCCGTCCCGGGGCTAAAACATATTACGACCACGGGCATCATCGGCGAGCACGAGTCGCGATATTCTTCCACAACGTTGCTCAAAGTCGCGATCGCCGTTCCCTCGTTGCTCCGAGCGCAATTGCGATAGGAACAATTATCTCGGAATTGTTCGCAGGAGGTGGAGTAACTTCGTGCTGCTCTCGCTCGTATTTGCCCGATCGACGGTGCTTCCAGGTAATCGCGTAAAAACGGCAACAAAATCCGCGCCAATTATCCGGAGTGCCGCGTTCCTGCGTGGAGAATGGCCTTTGCGCGGGGAAATAAGAATTTTCAAATCTACGCTCACCTCTGAGAAATTATTGCCATAGCGCTGAGACTACAGCTACCGGCTTTAAATCTATTATATTACAATCTATTAAATTCATACAAGTGCCAATAGAAAAGAGGGCTCAAGATGTGAAGAGGACGGCGAATGCAGTAATTTCTATTTCAGAAGATAAACGTGGAATATCTGCTCTAAACCTCTTCCACACTTTTGGTAAATTGTTGTAAAAAGATAGAATCCAGTCGTTTTGACTGCTTCGGCAATTTGATCGTTAACAGTCTAGCTGATTTACCCTCTCCTAAAAATGGAGCTCCTAGCCGAAATGACCATCGGTCCAAGTTCAAAGAATACGATAAAAAAAGTATCGTCGATATCGTCGATAAGATACGTTGCCCTGGCAGGACAGCTACAAAGAGGTATCTCGAGAGTTATGAGCGCGTTAGGTGCATTCTGCAGATAGCATTTAGGTACCGGAGAAGAAGGCGGTGTCGATGTTGCTCGCGGTAACGGCAACGGCGGTGATGGTGGCGGTGGTCGGTCGTACATAGGTACCCTCTCTCGCGATGGTACATAAGAGAGACGAGCCAAGGGTGAAAGAGGAGAGGAAAGAGAGAGGAGAGCCGGTAAGTACATAGGATGAGACGTTTATATACCCCCGACGATGTCTATAACGCCTCGAGTTACGAGACGCCTTTACGAGCGAATGCAACTCGCGCCAGACGTCAAGAGGCGAACCCCCGTTCCGAAGTTTGATGGCGCGACACGGGCCCGGAGCGTAACCTCCGAAATATCTCCCTTTTTTCTCATTCGCTCCGAAACATCGACCGTCTTCCTCCACCTCCTCTTCCTTTCGTTTCTACCCCGGTGTCGCGACTTTCGAGAATTCTAATTAACGCTAGATCTACCGACGATTAATTCGACATATTTAAAATTGTCAAATAAATCTGCTTAAATCGAATAAATGAAGGGAGCAGATAGATGCAGAAATATGAAAAAGGAACAGCGTTAGAAGTTTCGGGAACATTCCATTCCACTTCCATTTCACTTCATTCGTGGGATGACTTCGTCTCGACACTGAAACTACCGGCGTTGTATCTACTCATATTTAGATACACCGAATAAGTGCTTTGGGAAGAGAAGAATCAAGAGGTGAAAACGATGATTAATTAACTAATTTATGTTTTATAAGATAGAAGTGGAATTTTTGCTTCATTAATTCCCTATGAATTTAGGGGACTTTTAGAAAGAATTGGAAACCGATCATTTTGATCGGCTTGGCAGATTTAGGGTTAACAACCTTGGTAAATCTTGGCAAACTTGGTCGCGTCTTTGATCGATTCGTATCTTTGAGCGTTGCCTTTATAAAACGTGGAGTTGAATCAATAAAGAAAGAGAGAGAGGAGAGTACTAGATAGATACTAACGCGATCGTCAAGTGGCAGACCAAATATCCGAGGCGTCGTTTCCCCGAAGCCGCTTATGCAAATTCCGAGCAATGTTTGCGATTTCGACGAAGTGTCGAGCAACGGGAAATGCGACGCAATAGTTGCAAACCCGTACAGTCGGCCCTGTCACGTAGACGGGTAATTCTTTTCTCTTTTTTTTCCTACCTTTCCTACGGTCATTTAGAATTTCCATCGGACATCGCTTCCCGAGTCGTAATTCCCTCACTCCACTTGGAGTAGCCGGCCGGCAGGCGCTGGCCATTAAATTAATAATTTGTGGTCGACAACGGCATTGTGAGATCCGATGCAATCGTTATAATATGCAGGATTTTATTATCGGCCCGATGGCGTATGCTAATTTACTGCTAATTGTATTCCGCGGGCGACAATGATGCCTCGCTGGCAGAATGCAATCGCTGCCGCAAACGGACAAACGTCGACTACAATGCAACCAATCGTCGGCCCGTACCGTCGGTACCGTTGCTGTTCGACTAACACTTCCGATTGTCGGAATTATTGTTCGCCGTGACGCACGACGGGGTTGCGAATAAAAATGGCCGCAGGTGCGATTTTCCTCGCCATGTGTGAAAAATTGGCGGGCAAAATTGAGAAACGTGCAACAATGGAGCTCGTGGAACAAGTAGAGATCGAAGGAGTATGGATTAATTCAGATGTACAGATGTTACATTCTGTGCGAAGGAAGTTTTACCACCTAACGGATCCGCATCGCGCGAATAATGATAAACGAGCAACAGGCGCATAAATTCTCGAGGGAGGATAAGACAAACTGTCCGGCTACTAGGTTCGGAGCTTAATGCGCGCGTCCCGTGCATTAATGATGGCCTAGGATTTACAGGAACGGAAATTGAAAGGTCCTTTTCCGAGACCTTCGAGAAGGAGAAGGAGCTTTCGAAACATACGGTCGGCACGTGCGGCCCACCCTCTGCAGTCCCTTTTGCTAGATACAACTCGAGACTCAGGGATTCTCATCTCTTTTCTACGTATCCTCGAGGTTCCATGATTTACTTTTAACATTGTATTTCTTCATCTTACTTATTCTTTTTAAGAAGTAACATTTTGTACGTCTCCTTTCTCCTTGCAACTTGCCAGCTTGAATGTATTAATTTCTCCATTAATTCTAACAACACTAATTTCTACAATTCTGTATTAACTCCTTGCCGTAATATAACGAGTTACACTTATTACGAGTTACGTGATGTGGTAAATTGGAAAGGAAATTTTCAAACTTTGCAAAATCTGTTAAACTGAAAGTATCACGTGGAGACGGCACGATAAATATATGTCTATAATAATAATATTACGATAAATTCTATGATATGACAACAATTACTGATCTATATTTATTTTACTAATTTAATTCTAAATTATAAGTGAAGCCAGTCACAAAATAAACGGTACGGCAAGGGGTTAATTTGCCCTAGAACTTTTACATTGTATGAACTAACCCAGACTTTTCTAATGACCAAGAATATAATATATAAAATTCTAATATCCGATAAATCTGCCAGGAGAAAGGGAGCCAGTAATTTAAAATCACAGCCACTCTTCATATTATTCGTTGGAGCTAAATAAAGAGACAACCTAGCATTCTTTTTAGTACAATTTAATCGCACAATTGGTTCATTTAAGAACCTTTTCGTGTATATAAATAAGTAGGGATTATGCTCATGAAGGAAACAACGGACGCGACGAGGAGGCAAATAACGGGGCCCGCCGTCTTAAGACGGTCGAGTGGGGTACGACCCGAGAGACCCCCTATCGAGAGGGTCCCGATCGATAATCCCAAGGAGATACGGGGGCTCTCGATACACAATGACTATCGATATCGTCCTCGTCCATCTGGGTACGCGATTGTGCCGCCCATCGACGGAATTCCTCGTTCTGCGTGGTTTCCTTCCATGGCAAACCACTCGGAACCTTCCCTCTTTCCTGCCCAAATCCTTCAACCCTCTAACGGAACGTCCCTTGACTTATAGCCATTCGATGCTAATTCCCTCGGACCCTTCGTCCTCGACCCTTCCTTCGGCAAATCAACGACAGTCCTACAAATTCTGGAGTGGCAGATTTTTTTGCCAAAATTTGACATTTTTTCGCCATACCGTTAGCTACTACGAGGCAAGGCAATTGGGTGCAATAAATAACAAGAATTCCGGGGGCCTGATTTGTCTGCAATCTGATGTTACTACTTTAACAATTCTAAAAAATACTAAATGGGCCCCAGAATTTGAAATCAGGAGCGTACTAAAATTCGCAGATACCATCGCTGTAGTTTCTGAAACCGTGCAGACAAATAAAACGG
The DNA here is from genome assembly GCA_910591515.1 of Cerceris rybyensis. Taxonomy (NCBI): domain Eukaryota; kingdom Metazoa; phylum Arthropoda; class Insecta; order Hymenoptera; family Crabronidae; genus Cerceris; species Cerceris rybyensis. Next base: position 27,600,120 of record OU342792.1, on the reverse strand, counting down.
AACCTAGTTGAGAAGGAAATATAAAAGACAAATGGGTAGAATTATAAACACTAGATGTACCAAGGTCAAAATGATTTGCCTGGAAATCATTAAAAATTTTCCAGTAATTTCTAACGATCAATCTTATCCAAACTTTACGTTATCTTGAAGGCTATGATCGACTGAATCGATCAAGTTTTAAATGTATTAAATTACAAATTAAATATTAAAACAAAAATGGTAACTCTAAACGAAAGACAGTACCAATAGCTTCGTTTCGAAAGACACTCTCTCCCTCTTAACTTCAAAAAGGCTGAGACCCTCTCACTCGTCCAATAGACGCCATTAGCGTGTTTAAAACTGTCCAACAATTGTCGAAATAAAACAATATATCTTTCTCGCGGAGAACACGGACAATTCGATATTTACGAAGGGTCAATAATAAGGAGGAAAAGGTAGAAATTCGAATCCTTGAGACGACGAAATTGAAAATAAGAAGAAAGCTCGTTACAACTAGCAATTTCGAGGGGTGGAGGGAAACTATGGAGTCTATGGAGTTTATGGAGCTACCTGATGGCACGGTACCAATATACGGGATTTATCTGTGGAATGAAAACGTCATGACGTCACGGGAGGAAAAAAGGTAACGAACCCAGCTTTTCGTCCTTGCCGGAGTTATAAAGTCATCAGGTTGACCTGACTGCCGACAGGCGCTTTCTACAAAATTATTCCTATTGTTTGAACAGGGAAAGAGAAAAGGAAATAACCCTCGAATCTGTTCGGGACCGAGTGACTCGACGGCTTCGAAGAAAACCGATCGACGAGGATAGCCTCACGAGAACTATTTCTTTCCGCTTAATGCCTTTGTTTGCACAGTGTCCGCTTGGAATTCGACAAATGGGCAAACCTGACTTCTATTACGAATTATCCTTACTTTTAATCGTCCTCGTTAATTGTTGAATTAGCCTGCGCAATGCCTATGAACAATTTTACTTCCTCGAAGCCGTCTGTGTCACATTATGACTTTCAGACAATGCAACACCCATCTGTGTTTCCATTCTTTCAAGTAGATATTTCGAAAAATCGTAATTCTGTCTCAAACAAATCCTTACGAGTGAAATTATCTCGTTGCTGCTACAGCAAGTGTTGAAGTATTTCAAAAACTACTGAATTGAACGTCTCAGTGGGTCACGAGGCAGTCAAGCTGCTTCTATCCTATCGATATTACCGTAAGTTGAACGATACATCACTTAAAATTCAATTTTTAACTTTTTGCCAATCGCCTGTTTAATTGTAAAGCACGTAGAAAAATCGCCATCGAGTTTCTTACGTTTCTATTTTTAAAAAATTCTCTAATACGCATATCGGATAGAAAAGAATTCATAGAGCTATCGCAGAATTTGGATTACCTTCCACTAACTGAGACTACACTAATTTAGAGTCCTTTAATTCCACAACTCACCACAGTCACTGCACCAAATTCAGTTGCAGCCATCCAGGAATATCGCTCCGTATAATTGATTATAATTAATTTTCTGCGCAACCGCAATCAAAGAGTTAAATCGCTTGTATCTCCAAAAAAACAGATACATCCACGCATTCACCTCGTATCCTGGTTTTTACTCGACTGAATACCACGCAACCGCCGGTTAAACTCGGTCGGTGGACGTAAACCGGCGTAAGCGGGCAAAGAAACTCGCAAATGGAAACGATATACACCCGAGGCGAGAGGCACAAAAGTCTCGACCGTTATTAAGATTATTCTCTCGGTTCTACTTTTTCGAGTCGCATTCCCGAGCGGCACATAGATCGAAACGGTACAGCAGCAGAGAAAAAGCAATTGCACTCTCGGATACGGAGTATTTGGGTTAGCGATTCACGATCGCGCGGAACCCTCCAACTCAACGGCATTAATAGTCACGGAATGGAAGCCTTGGCTAGGATCGTAAAAATATAATTGCGCTGATTGCCCCAACCTTATCTGACTACGAGGGATAATGATACGTGAATGGGCAAAGTTATGCCACTTCGTTGCAACGAGCCTCTCTCTCCTTCTCACCTGTGTGTCAAGGAGTGAGATGTTAGGTTGTGCAACGGGGATTTCGCGAGTGCGAATGTTCTTTTTAACGCATGAATTTTGAATGAAACAATTTTTCGAGACTCAGTGGTCATTCAAGAAAACATGAAAGAAAATCCGACGGAACTGCTACCAGTACTTACTAGTACTGGATCTACCAAGTGATTAAAATGACTTGCCTTGAATTTTTGAAACTCTCCCTGTAATTTCTAACTGTAGGTAGTATGTATATTTATGAATTATGCTATCTTGGCGTGAGACGACGCGATGCTCAGTTGTTTAGGTTTGATTCGTGACGTCACGACGTCCATCGTGCCCCTATGAATGCGGCTAACAATAAGAGCAGAACGTGCTCTTCGACGAACGAGTGCAGACGTTATATGCTTTATGTATTTTATGTGTTACGTTCTTTATGTTCTTACTGGTTAATTTATACACCATCCTCTCTATTTATCGGCCACCTGAGATACAACTCTGTTTCATTTTCAATTTTCTACGTCTATCTTGAAGACTGTTGGCGACTTGATCGTTCCGGCAACCTCCAATGCCCTGTTAATTAATAAGACACTCGGGAGAAATTCACGCAGACTCAAATACCCCGGCTAATCGCAGGTACTCGCGAAGCAGAAATTCCTAGAGTATCTGGCTTCTCCCGTTCCCGCGCAAAGCAGGCACCTCGCTCCGAGGAAGCTTCTCGAGCCAGCCACGAAATCATCGTCTCGCTTTGGTTCATCAAACATACACGAAATTAAATTAAACGTCTCTTTCCCTTTCTCGCGTGGTTCCACGAAGCGGGCAGGTAAGAAGTCGACGACCCGGCCGACCCGGAGGAGGCCGACGTACCACCGAGAACCGGAGGACCTCGACGGATGATGCTTCGCGAGCGCAAGAGAGATCGAGATGGAGAAAAGAGAGAGAAGCAAAGAGGTATAGAGAGAAGACGAGAGAACAAGAGGGAGCAAGAGGCGCGAGTAAAGTTGAAGAGTCAACAAGAGGGTCCGCGGTCGGTCGTGGCGCGTCTTTGGCTCTCGGTGTTTGCACGAGTCCGACGAAGAAACCCGTTTCACCTTTTTCTCCGCGCCTTCTTCGTCCTCGAGCGTGCACGAGCATCCGCGGGTCCATCCGGCCAGAGTTTACTTAGGACCGCGCGATACGCAAGATGGCTCAAATTAAATATCCCAACCGAGAGTACGGCTACACCCGAAATATGCACGATTTCCTTTTCCTCCACCGACGCGACGCGACCTCCACGGTGGGAGATTTCGGGAGGGCAGAGGCTAGCTGAGCTTTCTTATTTTCGATTTAATATCAGAACTATCGGCATTGAGACCATTATGTTTACTTATGCTGAGAAAGTACTTTGGAAAAAGGGGGAGGAAGAGGCGAAAAGAATAATCGGGTCATTTAGATTTTACAAGACAGATGTCGAATATTTGCTGAATGGCTGCTCTATCAATTTGTTTTTTTTTTTTAGAAAAAATTGTGAATCTTGCTAGAAAGCTACTTTACCTAAAGCTATTGTCTTAAATGAGTTCCGTGCCACTGTACGATGTATCGAGCAATAATTTAGAAATAATTTGTCAAAGATGACAGAGATTTGCCCTTTGCGATTAAATTCAAGTACGCCAACTTGCAATTCAAACCTCCATCTCAATACCTTCCATATAACGGCGACCTGACGATCAAAAAGCAACCTCTATCGGCGCGAAAAACAAGGCGGTTGAGAAGAAACGAGGAAAATTGAGAAGAAAAGGGAGCGTGTCGCCGAGAAAGAACTCAGGCACGTCTTTGTGGAAAGTCCACGGCGTGAAATCGGCTTAAGAGTAGAAGCAGCGCGTTTAAAGGCGGTATACGCGTCTCCTGACAGAGGGGAATCGGTAGGCTCGTGCCAGGCCCATTACCTGCATGGGGTCTTTTCCAGCTAAGAGGACCCTACGACCACCTTGGTGGCAGTAGCCACCTTATAAGTCTCGCCTAATGGTCGCTCGTACCTTTCCCCAAGGCAGGATGGGGTGTGATAGCCAATTGGGTGCTAACCTTAGAAAGTCCCACTTGACTCGCCGAGGGACAACAAACAAACCCGAGAGACTGCGACCGCATCCTTGGCCCGGTCTTTTTCAAAATCTGATCCGACGTGCTTCTTTGCCTTTTACACGCTGTTCTTCTGCACCCTCGTTTCGACATTTTGCTCCACAGGTGCTCCTTTGGGGAGGTTTCGTTGCGCCTTTTCGAGGCGATTCGTGAAACGACCCGGGAAACGAGCTCGCGAGGTGACGATGTCGTCGAGAGACGTAATTCAGAATTGACGACTATAGTCGCTCTTCATGAAATACCATTTATACACGACGGACGGTTTTCGATTGCCACAAAATACTGTTTAAATAGAACAAACGACTATAGCACTGTGCCTTTTGCACCCTATCATTTATTTGTCTTTACTGTTACACAATAATAATTCGGAAACATTCTTCCGAAGTAACAATGGATTTTGGCTCTACTATTATACCAGCCCACTAACCAGAAGTCCAAACCTTCGACTTAACCGCAGTCCCTTTTCAAGACTAAGCCGCGTTTAAAGTTTACCCACAACTTCAAATCTCAAGTACAAGCGTAACTCATTGATCTACAATTTCATCCAAACATTGAAGCATCTAGGAAGGTAGAAAATTTATGACAGAAAGTACAAAGTCCTAGCGGAAGTTTAACGACCAGGATGCAAAATTGAGACGAGATCAACGATCGTTGCGACGAAATTTCCTCTCATTTGGAGCATTCTCTTCCGTAGAGCTAATTTCGTGAGATAATCCACGGTGAAACGACAGTGACAAAAAAGCTAATGGAATATTCAGCATCCGAAGGCACTTACGAAGCTCCACCCGGCACCATAAAGGCCAGGATAATTTATGAAGCACAGTTCATCGGCTAGAAACGAAAGCAAAGCTATCAGAATTTTATTTCTTTCGTTCCTTCGTAATTTGTAACGAAAGAAGATGCCGGAGAGGTTGCACCGTTCAGAAAGTCTCGCGAGTCAAGTCGACGATATGTATGGTACGCAAAGAACTCGTCAAAACACCATGTAATTGCTAGCTGCACTCGCAGGGAGCAGAAGATACGTGGAAGACGCAGCTGGTCGACGTGGAAACAAAGATAATCACGAACGGGACTAGATCATCGACTGGCCCAATTCGAGCGCAAAAAAACAACCATTTCTTTTCATTTCCATTCCATTTTTCAACTTCGATTAGCCCTAAAACTGTCGAACCTATCGAAATAACCTGTTTCCACTTTTTTTTTAAATTTCTCACATAGAAAACACGTGTAGTAAATTATATAAAACATAAATTAATTGATCCATCATCCTTTAGACCTTTTTATTTCTCTGTTTTCAAGGTAGACACTTGTTTGGTATATACGAATATATTACGGGGCCCGGAAAGTAATGTCGTCTTTTAAATAAATTTACAACAAGCTTTTATTTTTAATGTATGATATAGGTACTCATCCTCGTTATCAACAACTTTTTATCCATCTTGTATCCAAGTTTACAATGCCGGATCGATAAAAATCAATTGGTTCTCGAGAAAAATATGTAGAGAAACGACGCTACTTTCCGATTCCCCTAATAGTAGATAGTCAAATCTAACCGTCTTAAATCTACCGGAAGTCTAGTTTCTCCCTCGGTGAACGCGCGACTACGGTAATCGATGCCGTCGAGATTTGAACGCCCGCACAGTTTAACCTCTTAGGCACGATGAACCACTATGGTGGCTTTCTTGGGGTCATCCTTCTGAATGACGCGCCATTATAGTGGCTCACTCGCTCACCGTTTCGATTAAAGTTAAAGTATGTGTATCGTACCTTTAAGAAAAATTATAATGTAATCATCAAAAAGTTCCATCACGCGTTGAAGTGCTGTATCGTTTATATGTAATTCACGACAGATTCTGCCGTGCAGAGAAACAGTCTTGCGCAAAATTCAGCCGTGCCTAAGAGCTTAATTACAATGGCCACGAGCTCGACGCGTTTCGTCGTCAACCGACAATAGAATCTAACGTTTCGACGATGGATTATATTTGCGTGCAAATATATGGAATATCAGCACGCGCGAATAAACCTTATTTTTAAAGTCGCACAGAGGAACATTTATCTAATTGCACGTCGAGCGGGCAACGTGTCCTTGAATACGGTAAATGCGATAATATAGAGAGGCGATCAACCATTATTGTAATCGTTGTTGCCATGGTCAATATCGCATCTATTTTTAATGCCTTCGAAAACTATCGCGAACACAGTGCTGCAATACTCATCGAAAAATACATGACTGAACCCTCGGACGACGTAAATTCATGAGCCAACGAGTCATTAAGTGATTAAGTGATTTCATAAGGTTACGTAGTCACGTTTATATAAATAATTTACCGTTAGTTCCTTTGCCGGTATAACCACTGCTATCAACCAGGCCAGAGATAAGGGAAAGACTTCCGAGACAATGTTGAAGTTGAGTATTACATTATCGTTGGATTACCATACTGTTACTGCGCTAAAAAATAAGGGAATATCCGTCGGGAAGTGACTGGTGGAATATCGCGGCAGTTTCTGATAATCGAGGTTGCTTGATTTAATGAACCTTTGCAACTAGCTACCACTTGGAATCCTTTCTCTGCAAAATTCTTTTCCGCGAGGGTGCTAACACCATAGAAACCAACTACATATAATCAAACTAACAAATAAAATATACCTTCCAACTATAGTCGTTGCTCGTAGCAAAGGGTGCAGACTTTCGATTAAACTTGTCTTATAATTTTTGTGTAAATATTTCCGTAAGATTTTTGCAAATGGCTAGATTTTCCTGTTCCAGTTTCTGTGCCAGGACTGTTGCCAGTTACTGCAGGGCAAGGAGACAGCGAGACTGAACTCGAATCTCCATTGCCTTTTGAGAATAACGTGACAGTGTCGTAAATATATAGGCATTTATTTTTAAAGTCTATATTTAAAAAACAATTAGTTTTTGCCGGAGGAAATTCCGTGATAAAAAGTCGTTCACCACTGAATTTGCACAGTGCTATAAAAATTACGGTGACTTCTAACTGCTCGCGTTCCACGGATTAAGTATTCGAATCTCGTTGAAGAGTTTCGCGGTTCGCAAAAGCCGGGAGCAATTCTTCACGGTGGAAATTCCACGGCACGAAGTACGTGATTCTTTTGCGAAACTAAGATATGAGTTACAAAATAGACACGATATCGAGGGTTATTTCAAAGAGTCACTTTGCAAACGTCGCATCTCTTTGTCAGATAATCGTGAACATTTCCATGCATAAGCGAGTCTGCGAGGCGGTGCGAATCGGAAATTCGAACGCGAAGATATCGGCGAAGCGTCGTAATTTCTGTATAACGAACATCATTCTATCGCTTACAATTTGCCAGTCGTGCCGAAGAGATTGAAAATTCACGAATCTTTAAAACCTGCTCGCAATTTGAATACACAATCTCGAACAAACGTTTGACACGCCTTAACACGTTGTCTGCCACCCGTATTTCTACGCTATCGTCGTTTCCACCGGTGGGAAACGTTTTCTACTAATCCTTTCGATACTAGCGCCGGATATATCTGGCGCTTGTACCGAAAGATTTAATATTAAAACTATAAACGTTCCTTGTTAGAAGAAACATTGTTTTACCTACTCATTAGCCTACTGTATCTTTTTTGAACGAACACGTCATAACTTTGAATTGATTGCTGAAGTACAAAATTATCACTGAGTTCTCCTGTACCGTATAACTTAACGCAATATTAATAGCGTGAAACTAATTTGAACGTTTCCCGATCCACTGATATTGTCAATGCATGTAGGTAGGTAATTGCATGGAATACTTGAAAATTTCCTATTCTACTATCACGTCACGAGTATCACACGTTATTGTGGAGCAAAGGGTTAGGCACAATTCATTTTTAACGCTTAGAAAAATATGCATACAAAAGAGGACAACGGGAATATCACGACGGATACTACGAAAGGGTTAACCCTTTGCGGTCCGAATTATTCAGCTAATTTTGTAGTGTGCTAAATAAAATTAATTTCACAACATTTTCTATCACTGTATATTAATTATTTTTAATGATATCGCTAACTATAAGTAGGTACTGAGAAATATTTTGGGGATATTATAAAATCAGTATGAATTTGGAAAGTCGATATTAAATTGTCAGAAAGTATAATCAAGTGAAAACCTATGCCGAGTACTGCTCGTCATTGAACCGAAAAGGGTTAAATTTGTATCCTCATAGTGCTTGAAGATTAGAAGTATTTAAATACAGGTTTGTGTACAGTTGTTTATACTTTAATTCTTCAACAGTGGTCTTGAAGAATTGTAAACGCATATATACGGAGAGACCAATTTCCTCGCACCCTATCTACCGTTTGACTTTTAAAATCTCACATGATTGGAATTCAGATCGATGTGAGCCAGATCGGATTCTATCTTTAATAAATTTGACAAAATAGTAAATTCTACTCTTTCACTCTTTGCCATAAAAATGTGACGTCCAATCGACAAATAGATCATTATTTTCTATAATTCCTAAAAGCTTCCAATCACAATGGATCAATCGATGTATTTTCCCTACCTACACAGGTATACGCAACTCCTGTTGAAATATTTTCGTGCAAACAATGAATTATACTTTTCCAACTTAGCTACAAAAATGTGACGTTCAATAGAGAAATAGATGTTTATTTCCTATGATTCGTAAAAGTTTCCGCTCGCAAAGAGTCAATCGGTGCACATCGGCCTGATCAAAAGGGAAGAGCGTGGCGCACGAATAAAGGCAGGCGTGACCGCGGCGCGGGCGTGGACCAATCGCGATTCAGCCTCGTCCTCCTCCGCTCTTTTTTTTTTCATCATTCCATTCGTTCTCTCTTTCTCTCCGGGTCTCCCACCTTTGGCGCACGAAGAGCTGATTCCCCACCACGCTAGCCTTCCTCCGAGAGGCGCTCTCGCGATGTTGAATCAGGATCACGCGCAATGCGCAATGCGACTGCTAGGAGGAATGCATGCGCGCGAATCGCGCCGATGCCGACGATGCGCCCCGATGAGCGCGAATCGCTCGACGCCATGGACTCAAAGGGAAGAGACTTTTTTTTTACAACTGCGCTGAGTTTTTCATAATTCTTGTTAAATGCAGGATCACCTTGGTTTGGAGGGCCACTAAGAACTCGCTCTAATTTGAAACTAATTTGAAAATGTGCAGGAACTCCTCTACGATATTGCCTGAGTATCGGAGCTGATAAAATGAGACTCTAACAAAGTAGAATATTATTGTAATATGAAATATATATTTGAGGTATACCGACGGTATGCTATTACTTTCAAGTTAGACTGGCGATAAATGATATCGTGGAACGAAGACATAGATATACAGAGTGATAGCGTTATTCATAGTGGGTCACTGCGGGCTATTAATTTTATCAAAAATTTGCACTATATCGGCAACGATAAGAGCTATAAGCGTTGGTCATGCGAAATCGTTAATACATTCCCCCACCTGACGTGACGCGTTATCCTTCAGCTAACATCGTTGGCGAACGGAAATATATTTTGGAGAATTATATTTCTTGGAATAAAGTTAATGCAAAGTTTCAGCGGAAATGCACGCTGTTGGAACGTAACCTGCGAAATTGAAGGAATACGAAATGAAGGAATAATTGCGACTGATTTCTACTTGGCGATAGTAACGAACGATTCCTGTTTCCGTCATATTCAAAATAAACTAGTAACTAGCTGAAATTTGCAAGAGACGAAGCAAAGCCTTTGAGAATTCAGTCATCGACTCCAGCCACTGCTACATATCCATCGGTGAGACGAAAAAGGTAAGAAGAAAGGAGAGGAGATTGGCGTTCGCAATTTTGGGCCCGGCCATCCCACGGGCCGAGGCGTCCGAGGGCCAAGCTCCGCCAGGATATTACCTCCGAAATCTAATTATGAGATTTTTATAGGGCTATCGTAAAACGGTCGAATAATAGTTGGCAACTCCCCGAGAGCCGGCTAGGACCGCGCCCCACCGCAATCCTTGCCAGGATAATGGCCAAGTCCAGGGCCCGTAAAAAGAAACACTGAAACATTCCGAGACACTGTCAAGGACGTGTCTAAATTGTCTCAACCTTCTCTCGTGCCCTTTTCCGATATAACTGCCCGTTCCTTTCGCAGGACCATCGACGACTAATTCGATTCCACGGGACTTTGACATTGAACCAACCCTGACATTCTACCTAATCGACTTTCTTATTGCGAGAAAGCTCATAAAATCGAAGATAATAGTAACAAGAGAAGTAAATACAACACTAAGAACCATAGAAGTCGGGGACAAAGAAGAATGTGAAATTAAAGGACTACTCAAGCGGAGAACGAGAAGGCAACGTTGGGGGTGAATGCAGAGGATCGAAGAGTCCTTGGAAGAACGGCCTTGCATCGTCCTATCGTGGGGTGGCGCTCCCGGTACCGGCACGACGATGGTACCGCACACCTTTTACGTGGTCCCGTCGTAACGAGACGTGACGTCACGACATGGCGTCTGCAGGTGAAACAGCTCGGCGAGAACTGCAAGTGAGCGCACTCGCTGGTCGATCCGATTGGCCGAAAGGGGAATCCCCGCCCTTGCGCTGCACTCTGCACACCGTTTGCCCGGCATCGAGCCCGGCTCTAACCCCCCTTTTTCTCCTACCTTTCTCTCTCTCCCTTTTATTTCACTCCTCTTTATCTCATTCTCCCTCTTTCGTGCGCAACTCTTCCCTCTCTCGCATCCCCTCTCTCTCTCTCTCCAGCTCCTTTATCTTGGTCTTCGTCGCTTCATTCTCCCTTTATTTGTTTCTCTCTCCCTCCAGGGCGAGTCTGTCCGCCCCTACTGTTTTGCTCCTTTATGCCATTCTCTCTCGGTGACCCCCTCGTGCTTTCAGAAACCCTATTGCGTACAATCGCAGGATTCTCTCTCGCTTCGATCCGCCCAAGAGGGAAAGGGAGACAGTGGTTTTAACCCCCTGCATTCACCGTGCAAATACTCGAGACGACGAGTCGAGTTGGTGGGACACGAGCTCACGCATGCGAATTTATAAGCGATCACGACGAACCGTGTTTACACCTCTCTTGGCGCAGCGACAACGCTATGCGTCGCTGGCACCGGATCTCCTCCGCACAAGTACCGTCGCGAAGGACCTTCCACGCTTCTCCGCCGGACCTTCATTAACCCCCGCTCGTCCTCTCTTTGTTTACGCTGCTATTAGCAGAAGATTTTTTATACTTAAGCGACACCGATACCCCGTTCGACTTGTGGAGAAGATCATTTTTTTCCTTCAATGCTACCTTACGTTCTACGATTAGGAAATTTTTCGATTAGAGAACGATTTGGAGAACGCGCTGTCCAGGACACTGTGCAGAGTTTCCTGATACCGTCGCGTTTCCGGAGGGGATTAATAAGAATCTATGCTTTTGTTTTGGATCTTCTAACGGATATTGTAGATCAAATGAGTAATTTGGATTATCCCTGAATTGGAACTGGATTTGGAACCTCGTTACTTCGGATGTCACTGGCAGTTTTCAGTAAGTCTGAGTCCTCGCGAATAGAGTACCTTTTCAGGCCTCTTAAACCTAATAGGATTTAACGCAACGCGATTACTTGTACGCGGTTAAATGGAAAGACGTTGAACAAGAGCAGAAGAATGGAAACAGAAGGTGATAACTATATTTACCTATAGCTACCTATTGTTGAGCGACTGATGGAGAGAAGTGGAAGGGGGAGAGACGTTAAGGAAAATAGGATATCAAGATAGCTGATTATTACAAATTACAGTAGACAGTAGAATAAACGACGTTCTTCCACGAGACTCCTCATTAAAAGTACTCTCCTCGTGATTAATTAGTGTGGTCACATTTGTAAAGTATGCAGTGTATGAGGAAAGAATGAAGAGCATGAGATAAGGGCGCAATTGTTCCTAGCTATGAGTTGGTTTTCTTAAAAACTAAGACATCAGAATTTCGCTAGTGGACGAACATACTTAATATAATAAATAACCCGTAAAAACTAATATTCTTGACATCTACACTGAAATAGAAATACAAATCAACTAGCTTCGCTTCACAAGTAAAATAATAAAATTGGAAAAGGGGGAGAATATAATCGAGGTAGAGTAATAGATCCTAAAAGTAATAAATCTCCTTAAAAACTGCTGTTACCGATGATATCTGCGCTGATAGTAGACATACGATAAATTCTATAATCGAATATCTAAATGTCCTCGACGAACTTGTAGATTAAATTCTCTTGAAAGTAAAAACTTCAAGCTAAATTTCTCTGTCACTCGATTTATATTTTGCAGAAAAATTACTTCCGTGTGCCTTCAGAAATCCATGCGGGAAAGTTTTCCCGCTTAAAAAGAAAGGTGCGAAACCTGTCCTGAATTTCCCTAATTGCAATACCGCCACGTAAGCATTAGATTCAACATGTCCGGATGACGTCAGCTTGACGAAAATAAAAGCACATTCAATAAGAATATTAAGTATTTGTTTGCTATTAAACAGCCGCGTGACGTCACGATGCCTTGCAAATAATAATGACGTCACGGGACAGCATTAATTTCAAGATATCGAGGCTAATAAAAATATATGTTTGCAATTCGTGTCGGGCTATAGTTACAATTTATTCAATTTTTGCGTATCATGGCGTGATTGCAAAATGTCGTAAAACCTGTGGCTCGTAAAAGAAAATCATTTATGGAATTAGAGAAGAAAAAGAGAAGGTTACGTGACACTTTGGTGTTAGCGTCGCTTAAGGGATTAATAAAAATTAAATTTTATTTTTAACAATTATAACAAGACGTGAATATTGTTACATTTGCAATAGAAAGCAGATCGATGATTCTTCATCGTTGAAGCGAAAATTTTCAGCTGTTAGAATTTTCTTCCTTGGAATTGCAACCTAAGTTCTAACGTAACGTGACACTTTGGTAATAGTGTCGTTCAGGGAATCCATAATAATTAAGTTTTACTTTTAACAATTATAACATGTTGCGAATATTGTAGAATTTGCAGAAGAAAGCGGACCGATGATTCTCTATCGTTGAAATGCAAATGTCCAGCTGATGGAAACGTCTTCGTTCGAATTGCAGTCTAACTTCTAACTTTACGAGTCAAAGATTAAGCTAATTCCAGATCTGGAACGATTCTATATCCTTGCAAAGCAAAAAAAGGAGTGAAACGAAAATCTATGGTGGTTATGATTGGTAAGGAGGAAGAGGACCGGATTCAATCGGCAGGTCAGAGTTAAAATTTCCCCCTCCACGCTGGGAAATACGAAATTTTTCTACATAATACCATAACTATTGTAATTCGGAAGCCACCTAAAACGGCAGCAATGAGGCAAAAGTACCATATCTGTCGATGCAGACTAATCGACTCAAAATCGAAGCAAGAAATAGCAACACCAACAAAAATCTAAACATCGGAAGCCAAAAAAATTAAGTCTATCGTATCATCGACGGCTGACTCACCAAACGATCGTAATTCGCCACCAATAACAAAATCGTTTGATCCGTCGAAATGCCGAGGCAGCTAAAGGCTTTTTATCGAACGTAATTCCACATTGTAACGTCTTTCGTCAAGGACGGATTATTCTTGCAACGGAGTATGTAAAACGACCTCTCGCCGAAATAACTCTGCTCTACAATTGTGGAAAATAACGCGGAAGCGAGGATTAATAGTCGTAAACTCTATTCTCGTTCCTGGGAGAAAAAAAAAGAATAAGACAGGAATCGAGGCTCGTAAGACGCGTTTTGGGGTTATAAACAAGCCGAATGTGACTTTCGTATCAAGAACGTTAGGCACGTGCATAAAACTCGGGTTCGACGTACATAAAAAACGCGTTCCAAGCCGCCAGTCGTGGCACGAGACTGGCATTGTTTGTAAACTGTTCTGCCCTTCTGGCATTCTAGGAGAGTCACGATGTATTTTCACCGACTAACAACAGCTTCTCGGTATTCCATTGTCAACCGATTTTATCGATCGCCGAAAGATTCCAGATACTGCTTGGTACGACGCCATTTAAGTTGGTACCGGTAGCTATTCCATGTTTTTTGTTCGTTAGGATGGTGGGCGCGAAAATTCGCATGGGTCGAAGCTTTTTAAGGTTAGAAATGCCAGCGTTGTACGTATTACATTCATATTGGACAGGTACCGTGGAAAGAGAAATCAGGAAGAGGGAGGATCGAACGAATAATTTAGGTTTTGTAGGATAGATATTGGATTTCTGCTGCGTGAAATCTCTTTCGATTTGAGGAATCTTTCGAAAAAGCTTGGTACCGGTCAATTTGACGTTTAACGTTAAGTTGTAGATAGTAACGCAACTGTGGCTGCCTGTCAATAATACGTTGGCAACGCTGACGTACGCTATGATAATTCAAACTAAAGCTAATAGAAGTAGGAACGCAGTAGTGGTAATAAATAAATAGACAGGGTCCACTTGCCAGAGGACGTTCGATGATATTTAACGTCTCATCGTTTCATCGATGCAATTCTAAATTAGCTAACGTTCTCCACAGAGACGCACTTTCTTTCTCGATACGGTAAGACCTCGACTTGCACGTATTCTTAGTATCGAATCAAAAAACAACTCGGAACTTTTTAACTGTCAGAAGGACGGCTGCTTCGGTGCACATGTGACAGAAAGAAAGATAAGCGCAGACACCGTAGGCATTCAGCTAGGTGCATTGTGGGTACGAGAATTGATATACTTCGATACGCGTAGTTTTTCAGCTTGCGCGAATTTGCTCGAACGAATGAATCGCGTAAGTCGAGGTCTTACAGTTCTAGGAATTGCGATTATCCTCGCTCGAGCGAGTCCGTCGTAACGTGCACGATGTAAACACAGCGACCGATGCCCGGCTGCCGTGTCACGCGACATAACCTCCGCGCGTCGAATATACGGAGTTCCGCGAAAAAGTATCCCGCTGCGAGGTTATGTTTTGGACGCAACGATACGAAAGGATTCAACGATAAACGGAAAATCGTCATGCGAATCTCAATTGAGAATGTAAACATGAAAATTAAACTCACCAATGGACTGTCGGGCGTGTGTCGATGATGTCCCATAGGGATGTTGGCCATGGCGACCCCTCCTCCCGGGTTCCCCATGTCCTGGTACTCGTCGCTCATTTCCATCGCGTAGGATGGCAACGGTTCTCTGTTCTTCACCCGAATTTTGGCTGTTTTACCGCAGCGCGGTCGTCGACGACACGATAGACACTCCCGCGGTCGAACACGCTGCCAAGAAGCGCGGGTTTATCGCGAAAGAACGACGATCGCGAACCTCGAACTGACGGGACCGAATCCGAAGTGCTCGCGGCGCGGTCCAACGTTCCACGATCCTTTTTTATGGCGGGACAGCGAGAGGAACGCCGCGGGACGGGAGCGGTAAAATCGCGGAGATAATTGCGCGCGTTTGCGCGCACGTACTTGCGGTTTTTCTTCGTCGTCGACCGATGTCGTGGCAGCGGCAGGAACGTCGCGTGTCGGGCGTCGCGAAGGAAAAAAGGAGATCAATCGGCTCCGTCGGTAAGTCGAGCGTTCCCAGCGAAAAAGGGTAGGAAACGAGGTATCATCGGCGCGATATCACCGCGTGCAAACACCAACGACGCGATCGAACGAATACGTGTCCATGTCTGTCACGATTATTTTCTCGTCAACGAACACCGGCACTTTGACCCAACCTGTTCGGACGAGCCGACGCGCTGTCGTTCTTGTTATTGTTGTCGTTGTCAGCGAGCACGTCCTTGCCTCCTCGTCGTATCTTCTCGTTCACGGGCTGTCACCACAGAAGAAGGGGCACACGCGGCGCCCTCGTGGCCGACATGTGGACGTGCTCTCGTCTCGTGGATGATCCTCGTGGAGAGACGCTGTGCCGGTGATCGTCGCAGCAGCAGATCGTCGATGCACAAGCACACGAGAAACAGTCGGAAAGTTTGCGAACAAACGACGCGTGCGTGTACGTGTAACGCGAGGCGCGTACGGTACGATGGTTATGCGCGCACACCGCGATACCGAAAGGGACTGACGCTCGAGGGAGGAAGGAAGGAAGAAAGGACAGGGTAGAGAGGGGGTAGGGGAAGAGCAAGAAAGAGCGAGAGGGGGGCGAAGAGGGGAGAACGAAGGAGTCTCGACCCGGCAAGAAGGACGAGGAGAAAATGGCAAAACGGAGGAACGAGGGGCGGGGAACGAGATGCGCGTCGTATCGGAGGGGATCGCCGGGGTGTTTTGGCAAAGACAGGATCACGACGCCGACGAAGCGATCTACCGAACGTTAGGCATCGCGCTCGAGAAACGCCACTTTGACGACGATACCATGGACCGGCGACGTTCAACGAGGAAAAAGTCGACAGATCCGAGCGGAAACGGACGGATCGGCAGAGAGGAACGGAGGAATCGAAAACGTAGCCGACGCGCACACACTCGCGTCCCCTTGCGATCTGAGACTCGACGGTTCGGCAGCGTTCGCTATCCCCTCTCCTCTTCCACGCCTCGTTCGGGCCTTGGCTCGGAGTTCGTAGACTCGGGGGAACTCGGGGGCGCTCGGGGGTACTCGGGAGCGTTCGCCGTTCGCCGCGCAGGACGAGAACGAACGAGAGAACGTGCAAGCAGGCGGAATACCGGCCGAGGTGGGCGGAGGCCCGGGACGCCAACGGCGTCGTCTAGGAGCTCGTGGTGGCGTAGACGTGGCGTAGAGTGGCGTATCGGGCAGCGTATGCTCGTGGTAGGCGGTGGACCGACGGTCACGCCCGATATCGACGCCTACCTTCGCGTCTCTCTCTCCCTCTCTCTCCTTCCTACTCCATCTCGCTTCCTCTCTTTCTGTCCCTTCGAGAACCAGCTCCCACCCCGCTTCTCGGAGTACACCCTATCGGATAACGACCCCTGCGAGGAACCCGACCGGCGAGAACGAAGATTTTCGGTCCGGTCGCACGGGATTTCCCTGGGTCGGCCGTTCGCTTCCGTTTCTGCACGTCCTGCCTATATCGCTACCGATACCTGCTTCCGAGGCGCAGGTTTCCCGCAGAGGCATGCTCGTGGTCGTTAATAAATAATCGCTCGCCAATGCGCAACCGTGGACGGATTCGATTATCGATCGCTACACCGATGAAGTCGCAACGTGTTATCGATTTGGAGTAAACCCTGCGAACGTTTTTTTTTTTTTTTTATTAAGAGCGAAACCCAACCAGTTTTCCTTTACCGTCGTTTCCAGCCGGAGCGAGGAAAGGGACGAGGACGGTGGCAATTGCTCGCGATCGCAACGATTATTTTTGCGATAATGTGCCACGAGAGATCTTTCCTCGCGATCGTCACGACAGCTCGGTTCTCCCTCTCCGAGTAGCGAGATTCTTTTATCGCGATAAACCTCGGGTTTCGAGGGCAGAAGAACCGTCATTAGCTGAAATGAGGCGCACCTTCTCCCCCTGTCGCGCTAGTTTTCACCCCTTAAACCTCGCGTCGAAACGTCTATCTTTGATATCTTTCCCGATCGAGGAGATCATCTCGACCGTGAATATTCCGTGCATGAAATCGCCCTCGAGGAGATATCGCGCGTATCGGCCGATTCGCTCGTAAACGATCTTTCGTGTTTGCTCACGTGCATTTGTGCCAAGATCTTTAGAGATTCTCTTCCTTCGTCTTCTTCCTATCCTTGCATCGGTGCATCCTCGGTTTCCCTCTATTCACTTTCGTCCCGACTCGCTTCTCCGCGTTGCTCCATCTCCCTCGCCCTGTTATTCCGCTCCATTTTTTCTCCCGTCGTCTTTATACGACGGCGTAAGTATTCGTCGAGCAATTTATTACCGTGGTTCTTTCTTCCGACGTTTCTCCGCGGTACGTTTACGCGCGTCCATTCCCCGCGTTTCGTATCGTAGCTATACTTGCGCGCAAGCTCAGGTGGCTATACATATTTAAATCATCTTTCAACTTTTCCCACCCCGCTCGTTTCCCTTTCAGCGTCCTTTCACGATGTACTCGTTGTCTTCGCTCCTTCTCTTCCCCTTTCTCCATTCTTTTATCTCCGCTTCTCTCGTTGTCACCATCCTCTTCGAGGCAAAGGTGCATCCAAATGCACTCCGCGTCGTTGGACTCGTAAACAGCCGTGTCTGCGTTTCTCTTGTCCTCGATTTAACCCCTTGACGCTGTCTTCGGAAACGAAAGTTTTTGAACCACTTCGAGAAGAGTCATACAGCAGACATGTCACTTCTTGTTAAAATATAAAATTGCTTAACCCCTTGCACTATTTCCACGACTCTGACTCTTGATGAAAATATTGGGCAAACTTGAATATGACACGTCTGACTCATGGTCTTAATCTCGGGCCAAGTATTAATATCTCGAATAAGATCGTATATCCTCGTGCAGGATTATTAAATTTAGACTTTGATTCAAATTCATTTGAGTTTCGCAAAAGTTCCATTGCGTGAAGTAAGTCAGTCGCAAGATATCTTATGTCGGACGTTCGGTTTAGACATGGATTCTCGCGAGTTTACCGATAATGCAAGGGGTTAATCGACCATCCTTTCCCCTCTTGATTTCTCTTCCCCCGAAATAGTTGCCGATACCTCCAGCATTAAACCCCAAAAAAGTACTAAAAGAAAAATGGAACTATTCTCCCTCGGGGTTAAAAGCCCGCTCTCGTTCTTCCTCTCCACCCTCCTCTCCCTTTCCGGCAACTCGTGGCTGCTCTTCTCGCGCGCTTATACGCGCATCTGCATGCACTCCACGTCACACATACACCCAAGATGGCGTATACCGGGCTCGTAGTACAAATTGCAGGTAATTGCAGCCCGCGGAGAGGGTTCTCTTCCTCCGGCGTGTCGGCGAGACGAGGAGGGACGAACCGTGCCGAGACGTGGCAGAAGGCCCGGCCGAACCCGAGACCGTGTGAAACTGCGAATTTTATGATTTACAAACGCGATCCTTTATAAGGTTATATGGATCTACGCGGAGAACGGACGTAAGGTACGCCCCTGTGACCTCGCGGTCCAACTGCGAGATAATTGCACGCCACGGACGGTGTACGATTTACTCCTGCGATTTACGATTTCGCTCTGCAACGCCGCCGGGGGAAACGTCGACGCGACGAAGAAAACGCTCGGTCGTTGCCCTGCTAGCTTCTTTCGACGTTGTTTCAACGTATCGTGTCTTAGCTGATGGTTTTTTCAATCTTCTGGTAGCTTTGCAGTTTTTGCGTTTGAAGGGTGTGGCGAGTTTTGTCGCTCTAATGACCCTACGATGAGAGTAGGTGGTCGACAGGGATGTCCTTCGAAAAGTGGAAAATTATTTTTGCCATCCATCGTCGCATCTGCGGGACGGACACCGCAAGTGCGAACCGATCGACCATCGAATTTCCAAGACGATGGGTAGCCGTTGTTCATTATGGCGTTTCTCGGAAGGTCACTCGACCTGCCGAAGGTCCCATAGCTCCCTGTACTTGCCAACGCTCGTTCCAATTTAAACCGTTACGATTTCCATCGTTTTATAGGAGAGTGTCCCAACCGAAATAAAACCCAACTTGCTTTTGCCGATCTTTGTAGCGCGTGCCCGCTAAATGTCGGGGTTTAAGCCAGAATGGCAGCCTTATTCATCCTTATTCTTCGATTTTAGTGCATTGCCGCAATAAAGTTACATTGCCACGGTAAAACGTCGAAGCAATATCCCTCATGGCACTGTAGAAATAATTATTTCTCTTTGCAGTAATTAACGGTGCTGCGAACAATTCGTTCTTGATAAAAAGGGGCAACTGAATCCATTTTCCTTTCACTGTTGCAGGAAGAAGTATTTAATACGTTTGTAGAGGTAAACAAACGATGGCAACTTAAAGATAGCAATCATAGGAAGACCTACGGCTTCGGTTCAAATCGACAACAGCTCTGACAAATTTTTTTCCAAATTGTTATTTGATTCATCGTACCGTCGGTAGTTCGAGGCCTACGTAAACAGTAGCGCCTAGGCAAAACAGCAGCTGATGTCGAAATAAACAAAAAGCAACAACGCGAAACGAAATACATCACCTAGCACGTTTTGTAGGTCGATCTGTTAGTTGGACCGTTTTTTTTTAAAGTGATGGAAGTCCATTTTCAGCCCGTACATATACACTACTTTACTTAAATCCGCCTAAAAGAAATTTGTATAATCAAATTACATATTGATGAATTAGATACACTGTCAGACTTCACACAATTACCCCACTTTCAAAATAAACGGTCCAATTGTCCATTTGATGCCAAATATTGCCAACTTCGTAGGACTCATTGCAATTCAAACTTAAATAGTACATTTAACTTCAAAACCCATCACTTAAGTTGCAAGTCAACCGGTTAGCTCCGCGAAAAATTCTCGCCACCGCTCCACGCGATAAACGTGATTTCCCAACTACCTCTCATTAACGTTCTTCCAGGTATCCAAAAGGACAGACGTCTCGATTATAATTATCGCTTCTGTCGCGTTCATCGCCTCATTGCAACGACGAGATGAATGCATCGACGAGATACGTGCGTGCACGTAACGTAAATGCGAGCAATTACACTCGCAGAGTCTGCGGTAGTGCGTCTGCATCGGTATCGGTTATACATTGTTATCGAATTTGCACAGGGCGTGCATAATTTATGGTAATAACTGGCATAATATAGAAGCACGTAGGCACACGTGCTTCCCTCGCGTCCGCCCGTATGACCGGCTCTCGAAACGGGACGCATAATCGGGAAATTCTGTTTACCTCTCCTAGCCGAGGTAAAAGCGTGAGGGCACCGACTTTCGTCGTATTACGGAATCCCCGAACACATTATCGGATCTGCGAGAGGATTAACCCGAGTTTTTGGAAACGGGATTGCCATTTACGGCTATTCCGGCAACATTCGAGAATATCCATGAGAGCGATTAACTATGGAAGTAAATTAATTGTGGAAATTTAAAGGCTCGAATGGCATCAAAAATAAAAATACCGTAATTGCCAGGCTGAAGAAATCTCTGCTCAAATATGGTCCCTCTTTTGCAAATGACCCAAAGGGAGGATTAAATCCAGAAAACAAATTTCAAGGAGATCCAGGACGATTGGAAAGTCCATCGTTGCTTTGGTATTTCCAAGAACGAGGATTCTTTCTCTGTGGCATTCCAATCGTCGCGACGGTGTTCAAAATACCGTTCGAAGCGAGTATAATCGAGCTCGGTCGTAATTGCTCGACGAGCACCATTCGCGGCCTCCATCCAAAGGAAGGATGTTTGAGAAGCCGCGCCTCGAGATGTTCTCTTATTTCTTGGCACCTTCGATTGACAATTCTCAGGCCCGCGCGACGCCACGAGGCTGGACTATTTGCAATCCCATTCTCCTCTCCTCCCTCGAACCCGTTCTTCCTCTTTTTCCTCCTCCGCCTCCTTCCTCCGTCTCCTCTTCCATCTTTCTTCTCGTCCTCGGTTCGCCGCGATCGGTACACAGGCGGATACACTCGCGAGGATGTGCCGAGAAGGTAAGTTGACTATTATGGGGCCCCCCGTGCTTTTATAGCCCATCTGGGTGGCGTGCATACCACCGCCATCTTGTTAGCTGCGATTAAATATTGATGCAAGAACCGATATCCAACCTCGCGTGGTTTCCGTTCCTGGAATACGCGCCACGAGGAATCTGGGACGGTTCGTTCAATTGTATGAGTCGTTGACGCTCTCTTTTGTGCAGAATCTCGATGAAATTGGAAAATAGCGCTGGTTTTTAGGACAATTTGGCATTGGGCTTCGACCCTTTGAACGTCGAAGGACGATCGGTAGAGTAAACTCGCTCAGTTTCTCTCAGGTAACGATGAGTCGTTACGAGTGACTGAAAAACGAGTGGAAGTTTACCAGCCGCGCACTGGAATACGGGAAAAAAGTGTGCAAATAGAAAAAAAAGTGAATCGCGAAAGAAACGAAGCGAGAGAATAAGAATCGAGCGGATCGACGAGCTTATTATGGTGCAAGCGCGCTCGAAACGCGGTGGCAAAACCGATTTAACGGCTTCGGCGCTAATTTGCTCGTCGTCGGTGCGTGTCCATTATTGTGCAAATCGAGCAGATTGCGGCGAACTGTTGACAATGGGAGGATCGACGAGTGCTTCGCGTAAGTCTCCGTGGTCCCCATGGGGTGTTAAACCGCCCCATCGTTAGCGTGCCGAATCAACCGGAAATTCCAGCTTTCGTCGCTTCCGTATTCACTCGTCGAGTCGAAAGACAGTTCGAGGGCGAAGGACGAAGAGAATGCTGGCTCTAGAAAGAATGAGAGAGAGGAGAGAGAGAGAGAGCGAAAAGAGAGGACCAGAGAGAGGAAGAAGAAGAAGGGAAGAATTTCGATGGATAGGAAGGCTGCAAAGACGAAGCCGAAGGAATTAGTCGAGGCGAGATAATGCACTCGTCGCTCTCTCCCGCGTCTCCTCCCTTCTGCTCTCGATTGTCATGAAAATATTCGTTTATTGGCGAGAAAGAAGGGAGAAGAAGGCTGTCTATTCTCTGTTTAAACATAATTAGAGATCGACGGCTGCGAAGAACGCGCGAAGACGCGAATAGGCCACCTGGAACGACGTATGCAAATACTTCGACGTCCCCTCTTTCAATTTTCAGCGAATCCTTTCGAAGGAACGTTACAATCGCAACCCTTCGACAATTTGCTCAATTTATCGACAAGAACGTTAGCCAAAAACTAATTGGCGCATTTTAGCTAAATCCATGGCAATTTCGAACAAAACATCGCGAGGACTTCTGACCTCGTCGAGTTCGAAGCTCTCGAAGAGGATGACCTTCGCCCTCTCTGCAAATATTCCACTTCTACCTTATAAAACCGATTTTGGCTGCTCTTCTCGCTCGATCCGACGATCTTTTCGGCACCTGCCGCGTAGAGCAATTAAGCCAGATCGTTTTAATCCGCGTAGCTAACTTGGCGCGGGAAGGGAGAGGTTTAAAAAAACAGAAAAGAGAGCAGATCGGGGGCGGAGGCGGCAAGAGAGACAGGGAGAAAGATTGCCCTGAAACGAGACAACCGTGAGTAGATCGCTTTTGGGATCATTAATTATCCTAGAAAGTGCGAGAGAACGAGAGGAACGTCCGACGAGAGGAACAAAGAGGGAGAAGGAGAGCTAAACGGAGAGCGAGACCGAGAGGGTGTCGGGGTGGAAGAGCGGATAGAAAGGAGAGCAAAGGAGACGGCGAATGTCGCCACTGCAAACCGAAATTACCATCGAAGATTAATGATCTCGCGCTTTATTACAGGTATTTATAGCAGACGTTCGAAAATTCTCGCGCAGTCAACATTTCGGCGATAGAAGCGATACCATCCCTACAAATTTCGTCGGAAAATGTACGACTCCAAGCGAGGATGGCTTCTTCTTCGATTCGTTCTACGACTTAACACCTTAACCCTCTTCAAACCCACGATTGGTTTAGTTCCGATCGTTGATTCACCGATTGCTGAAATCTCCCGTTCGCCGAAACTCAGCTACCACGAATTTCGATATGCAAATGGTCCCGGATTTCGCTGGACGATCTCTGTCGCATTAATTGAGTTTAGAGCCGGGACGTTTGCTTAGCGCAAGATGAAAGGGAGTCTAATAAAAGGCAAGGAGGAAAGAACGAAACAACGTGTATGTATATAGCATCCTTAAATAAATCGCTCGGACTGACGGATCGGGGAAGAAGATTAACGAGCGCGGTGTGTCGTTCGATTCGATACGTCGAATTAACGCGGGACAGGAACGAACCTCTTGCTATCGGTTATTAATGACCTAGGGGCTCTGCCAATGTAAACCTCGCCTCGAGTATTTCGTACTCGTGACTTTGGAAAGCTTAGATTAATCGCGTCTGATAAATGCTCGCGATACACGACTGTGGATTATATTATAGCCGAATGAATTGCGGTTAATTACCGTTGATCTCGTAACGAGGAGAGGACGTGGGTTAAGCAGTTGAGACAAAAGGAAACCTGCTTGAATATTCTCCGCTGATTTTTCTCTAGGATTTTACGCTTGGAGTTTGTTTTAATTGGACGATTTTTGAGGAGTTGCCGAAGCATTTTTACTTCTTCGTTCCGTGAGGACTAGCGACGCATATATGTGGGCTGAGAAAAAATTTAATTATAATTTATCGCACGGCTAGAGATGAAAAATTGAAACACAACCGTTGAAACTTGATTACAGAAGTAGTAACTTATAATTTGTATATATTAATAGTGTAATTTTCTGATAAACGTATCTTGGATCGTCAAATGTCTTCGCGTAAGTTAAAGAACATTTTCCCAACATTGCAGTTCTTGACAATTGCAGCAGAAAATGGATAAAGTATAATTGGAAATTTTAATAAACCAGAAAAGTCTAGCGTCCTTAACGAAGAGATACCAAGAGAAAATGTCGATATCCCTCGGAGGTAGTTTATTTGGCGTACATTTAACCGCGTCGATTTTGCGAAGCGTCATCGTTCGTCCTCGGTTCTGAAATTAAACGAATTCCTGGCGAACCCCGTTTCTTCGTGTACGTGTATAAACGTGCACGCGTCGCCGAAACGTCGAAGGCGTGGGGGTTGAAAAAATCAACCGGCGCCCTCTTTTCCTGAGTGGCAGGTTTGCTAATACCTAAATACCCTCCTCGGCTTGCGTCCCTTTTCTTCGCATCGTTACCTGCTGGTAATCGTTGTTTTCGATGCGTTCATACCTCTAGAAAAAGAGGGGGACATCCAGATACCCCTGTCTCTTTGGGACACTCCGGATGAGGATTGACAGGGAAGATAGGTCAGTAGTTACTTTGGCGTGGAATAGTATTAAATTAGAGGCGAAGGAAGGGTTGTTTTAAGAGGTGCACAAGTCAAATACATGGCAAGGGGCCATGCGATAGTGGAAATTTGTCGAACGATGAAGGATTGATGACGATGATCCACGGTTATCCTTTTATCGTACGCATTTCGCTGGACGTCTACGGCCACCTGAAGTAGAAGGTCCTGTTTTGTTGCAAAAAATATTCTCTTCTTGCAAACATCAAGAACCGATACCAGTATGGAAAGTCAATCGCAATTTTCAATCTTTCACAGCTACTTAATCGGTGTTTTAGCGTCACAGTTAGTCTGTCGCCTAGTGGATCCCGTGGACACGAACTCAGAGCAGATATCTGCGTATAATATTTTCATATATTATATGGTGTTCCGCTCTGAGTATCCTGTGGAAAAGAATCGCACGGACACTCTGGGTTTTTCCATTGCCCGTACTTCCCATTTGGTAGTCGAACGTATTTTGAACGTATGTAGGTAGGAAGTAGAATTATCCAAAAAGGATACCATTGCGTATGCCTTGATAAACGAGGAAGCACAGTTCTAGTCTCCTCGGCGTGATTGAACTTTATAATCATCTTCCGAATCTCTTCCCATGTATGTAGTTCCATCGAAGAAGCAAGTAATCGAAGCACTGCGATAGTCGTCGAAAGTGCTTAAATACCGTAGGTATGCGCAAAAGGCGCCCAGAAGGGCAAACGGTCGGAAAAGACGAAGACAGAAAAGGTGGCGGAGGTTGGAACGAGATAGGATGAGAGACCGAGGTACGAATACCCCAAGGTAATACCATGAAAGCTTCGAGATCGTTAATCTTGTAGTTGGTAGGTTGGTAGATAGGTATTGGATGTATATCGGGTACTCCCGAGTGCACTCAGTCTAAGCCACACCCTTGCATCGGTCGGTGGTTGCGACCCTTCTTTGCAGACTGGGTAAACGTTCGTTTTAAGTCCTCCAAGAAGAATCGGTGGCTCGTCGAGATAAATGAAAAACAGACTATTGACGTTATTGACGTTATGATGCGATATGTATTGTTGCTGCTATTATTTTGTTTTTCAACCTCGACATTCGTTGTAGAATCTGTCGTCTTAGGTGGATGGAGAATCATTGAAGCCATGATATACGCATCGAATAGGAGAAATTTCTAATTATACCTACTAATTGTGAGTCCTAGCCTCTACTTCCTTCTTCGCCATAGACCTGTGCGATATATTTTAATTAGTTAGTTGAACTGCGGGGGTGCGTTACAAAAGAGCAACTGTCAAAGCATTAATACTATTACAATACTTGTATTATTACTTGTACTGATCGCGACGAGACCGTACAGATAAACACTTTTAATAACGACTTTTGCAGAGGCAAAACAAATTAAATATGCAGCTGATTTACGAAGAAATGAACAAAATAACTCTACACGCTAATTCATTCATTTATCGGGTGTTGATAAAGTAAGATACTCCCGCATCGCCCCGCCGCCTCTTCCCCAGCGAGTCTACCATCGCCATCTAGCGAGCGTGTCCCTACCTGCTCCTATTCCACATTCTTAATTAGATATGTTTATTTATTGCACGTTACTGTGCCGAGAATCGTTATCGCATTGTACTTGACCGATATCATATTTTACCCACAAGGTTGCTATTATCCAATGGTGGAACCATCAACGTCCATTTTGCTAAACCCTACAAGACCCAAACGGTAACCTCTGACTTTGAGGTTAACTCGAGCAACCATTTCGAAAATATGAACCTAACGTACAAACAGTTTCATCAAAAGCATATTTCCAACCAATCGTTCACGCTCGACAGAATATTATCGTGCATGGCACGATAAAATCGCGATACAACACTGCCGACGCGAGAAAAGCCAGCAGGAACGTTCATCGCGCATGTGCAATCGCATTTTCGATAACGACTGGTGTGACGATAAGCGAGAAAAGAATCAACAAAGAGGAACGAAGACGAAGCACACGACGATGCACGAACGGGGATGTAAACTCGTCGGTAGAGTTGGTTTAGTCCCGCGTAACGAGTGTTGCGGACGTGTCCTGGTTTTGTCAGAAAAAACCCGAAGAAATTGTATTCCTTCCGTCGAGTGAACCACCAAGTCGTTGACGATGATAGGCACGAGAAGTCGCAAGGTTGGAAGTTCTCGAAACGGAGTGCATTCTTGAGGTTGGTTTCCATTGTGACGATATTACACTCCGATGTTCGGAGATCGTGACAGTTACAAATTGTTAACTTCGATCTTTTTTTTTCTCTTTGGCACACTATTTACGTGCATTAGTCTGGTAGACTTCTCGAACATGATTACTGTAATCTCGATGGCCCTGACTTCGGCCGTCCTTTTCTCTTATTTTGCGTTCTCTCTTTTTCAGATATCGAAAGAATCGTGCACGCTTAGTCCTTCGACAATAAAGTGCGCCATCAACAACGGCAAAGGAAGGAAAGACGAAACAATGTCTTCGTGTTCGAGTGATCTATCGCGGTCCCAGGAATACCTTAGTTTCCGTAGTTCCGTCCCGCTCCGAAAAATCGTCGTCGATGCCGACGGCGCCAAGGTATTTTGACCTTTCTCTTTCTTTTATCGTGCCATTTGCTGCTTAAAACAGTAGTTGAGATATTTATTCGCAAACAAATTCGTTCTAATTTGAAATGTAATTCGCTATGCTTTTCTTCGTGGTCCAACTTGATCCATATTTTGTCCTTCGCGCTTATGTCAGTGGATGTCAACCTTTCTGCTTTATCGTATGCATCGTTAAATGTGAACATTATTAATTTAATCGATAAAGCTATTTTTATTAATCGACATTTAAATATTGTTCTATTTGTATGCAAAAGTATTGCAGCTTGCTCGTTTTCTTTTGCCTTTTGTAGTCCTAAGTTCAGAGTAGTCGGACACAGTTTTCTGATGTAATTGATACTTTACCTATTAAATTTCAACCTTGGAATTTAACAGTGATTTACCTTCACATAAATATTCTTCAATGTCTTTCTTCCTGCTCTTGAATAGAAATAAAGAGTCAATGGTAAAATATTTTCCGAAATTACTTTTTGACTAGCTCAGTGTTTCCCAAACTGTAATTCGCAACGCGGTACAGTTTTGCAGAAATAAATTTAACATGTTATTCAATATAAATAACTTGATTTATAATTAATCCATTTGTAAAAAATTAAAATTAGCTCTTTTAATAACATGCTATACATTTTCTACGTGAGAAAAGTACGTAAAACTATTACGATAAATACTGACTTCGGAAGAGTTCGAGAATCGCTGGCTGATGAAAATTGGAAAATTAATTTGGACTGCAAAGAATCAATATCGCAGTATATAAATTTTTGCGAACCTTGTTGAATGTGTACATCAGCTACTCATTAAAGTCGGATGATTGTTGCTCTAAAATCGCGGCGATACTGTCGTTATCTCACGTGCGATACACGATCGACAAATAAAATCGGTTGTTTACTTTAAGTAACGATATTACCATACCGATAATCGCGAAGCGCAATCACGCTGAAAACAAAAGCAAAACGATTTTCTTTGTGCTTCTAAATATTCAAATTTATCGTCTTCCAAAGTATTTACCATTGTCAGAGAAATTTCTATGGTCTTCATCAGCGATTCTCAACGGGCGGCCTGTGAGTCCGTGATCCGATTGACAAAGGGTTTTGTTTCGACCCTTCGGGGACAATACGGCTAATGGTTTAGAATCAATTATGGAATTAAGCAACATGACCGTCCGTCCGGTCTTTTATTGCCGAAAATTCGTCGAACTCTTTGACGAAAAAATAATTGAGGACTAATTACAAGGAACCTTTTCAGTTCCACAGACCTCGGTGCAGCAATACGTTTAACTTATTTCGCAACGACATAGGCGTCGATATATGGAAATTAATTTATTACTAGCTCTTTCAATTATATAACAATTGTGAGTCGCACTCGTTTTATGGAAAGTGGAACGAGATAACTTATTATTTTAAACGTTGCCAAGTTGAAAGACTGAAAATGATGCTATAACAAAGAACGTATTTATTTAAAAATACATCCCTTTTTTCAGGGATGGAGGGTATACGATTCTAGTCCAAAAACCATAAAGTGCCCACTCATATGTCTTCCACCAGTCAGCGGAACGGCGGACGTTTATTTCAGACAAATATTAGGATTAGCGGCCAAAGGATACAGAATTATATCGGTGAGTTTTGCGGCCTCTGAACACTCTGTTTCTCCGAATATTAACGCAAAGAAAAACAAAACATTTACTATCTGGAATAACTGTAAATAAGAAGAAAAACTACGTTTTTCAGGCAGAACCGCCGGTCTATTGGAACGTGAAGGAATGGTGCGACGGATTCAGGAAACTTCTGGATTACATGGAACTCGATAGAGTACATCTCTTCGGAGCTTCATTAGGTCAGAACGTACGAACGAAATATTTTGGTTTTTCGATGACACAGACACTTGAGAATTATAATTTTTCAATGAAATTTCTGTTTGTTTTTTTTGTTCCAGGCGGTTTCCTAGCCCAGAAATTTACGGAAGTTAATGCTCATTGTCCCAGAGTAGTGTCACTGGTACTGTGCAACACGTTCACGGATACGTCCGTGTTTAGTTACAACGATTCCGCAGCAGTGTAAGTAAGTTCCTTTCCCATGTAAGTTAAAGTAAACATTAGAAGCGTTTCGCAAAACGGAAAACGATCCACTTGCTTCTCATTCATTCAGAGCGTGCTCAGCGTGTAAGAGAACACCGTACTCGTTGCCACGAAAATTTACCGTGAATTAATAAGCTATTGACCGCAGGTTTTGGATTTTACCGTCATTGGTATTGAAGAAAATGGTAATGGGAAACTTCACCACGGACAAGGTCGATGGAGAGATCATAGAAGCTATCGACTTCATGGTGGAGAGGGTAATCATTTTTTTCTCGTCGATTCGTAGAGGAATAGAGAATTATGTAATGGAATCTCAATGTGATTTTCAAGTGACTCTTGTTTACAGCTGGAGAGCTTAACACAGCCGGAATTAGCATCTCGATTGACGATGAACTGCGTAAATTGTTACGTTCAACCGCAAAAAATCTGCCACTTACCTATAACGATAATCGACGTTTTCGACGAGTATGCTTTATCGAATTCGGTCAGGGAGGAGATGTACAAATGTTATCCTAACGCGAAATTGGCGCATTTAAAGAACGGAGGGAATTTCCCGTACCTCAGTCGCTCGGCGGAAGTCAATTTGCATCTGCAGGTTCGTGTGTAATTATCTTAACCCTATCGGTACCACTGGGTGATGTAAAACACGAAGAAAGTACAATAGATTGTTTTGAGACAAGTGTTTGTAGAAGATACATTCGATATTCCAACTACGACATTGCCACTTTAACTTCTTGACTACTGCAGATTTTGAAGCACATCGGTCGTACCGTATGGCAGGAATGGAGTTATTAGTTATTGAGAGATTGAAACAATATAATTTTTTTCTTTGAACCGAGTTATTATACTTATTATCAATTTAAAAGTGCCCCCGTGTCTGAGCATCTTTAGGAGCTTACCGTGTTAGAAAGCCAAACTGCACCAAGCACCTATAGGCGCCATCAGTGTCACAAACGCAAAGTTTCTAAGCGCATATAGGTGCTCACAGTAGCGAAAGGGTTAATGTCATTTCATAAGAGCTTCCAAAAATTATACGTCGATCGAAATAAAGTTTCCAAGAAGAAGATCTTACTTAACCTCTTGCACTACTGTTTTTGTTTTGACTGTGCGCGCACTAACGTAGAATTCATTTCCCAGATCAAAATTTCTGTCTGATATCTAATATTCTGCGTAATAGAATGCAGTATTAAATGTGTAGAAATAATTGAGAGGTATTTTCAATTTAATAATTGTTGGAAAACTTTTTATTTCATACAGCGACAGTCCCGCGTTTTTTGTAGGTTAAGGGGCTAAAGCCAGCGTCTAATTTCGCGCGAAAGTGGTACTAAAAGGGTGAACTAATTCGCGAGAGAAGAACGTGATTATCCAACGATATTTGTCTTTCTTTGCAGATTCATTTGAGACAGTTCGAAGGCACGGAATACGCGGCTTCCGAGAAAACGAAGATATAGCTAACTGCCCCCAAGTTGATGGGCAGGAAAATCGAAAAAGCCTAATCCATTGCTTGTCACAAACACATCAAAGATATATTTCACCCTGTCGTTGATATTTCATCATTATCGAACAAACTGGTTGCTGCGTTGTATCTCCTAATAAACACTATTTATTAGAACACACGTCATACTCGTAGCGGCAGTCAGGAAATTTCGCAGTTGCAATCGTGCTCGTCGATAACACCCGCGGCAAAGTGACACCCACCGCACGTGACAACGGTGTTACGTAACATTTTTTCCGCGTGTTTTTCAATCATGTTTCCGCGGCAGTGAAAAACTCGCTGTTTATCAAACTCTTATCAAAATACCATTCGCATCGCCCGGCTCGTCCAAATGCAGTGTTCATAGTTGTACAAGAATCTTAATAATATCAAATGAAGAAACTATTGAGTATATAAAAACCAAAAGAAAAAGAAAAGTTCGCTAACGGAATATCAATTGCACGTTATGACAATATTACTTTGCCATAGTTCTTAAGATAAAAGAAACTTAAACATATCCTAAAAAATTATTGAAACTTTAAGCTTTCAGGCGCAAGCCGACGTCAATAGTTTACTTGCTATTCGAGGTAACCCATAATGCGAGAGTATCGTTCGTTTAATCTAATTTGTAAATGTTTCCAATAAATATAATTTTTTATTTAACAGGAACAATATCAGAAGCATGATGAGTCTTCTTTCTAAATAACGGCAGAATCACCTTGTTTCCGCCCATGTAGAAAATAAGTTGTCTTTTATGTCAGCTTCCATACTTGTGTTCATTACTTCTAGAACCCATTCTTTTAGGTGGCTTCCGACCCACGAAGGCAAGAATATTCTTATCAAATACAAAACATTTTTTTATCATTCGAACCGAGGTCCACCGATTATGAGTTCCATCCTTTACCTCTTTGCCCACAATATCTCTTATAGTTTTTCCGGTTTTTGCAGTGTCTCGAACATTCCCGGTGAATGAACTCCCCGGCTTGTCTGCGTTTCGCAAGGCAGCCTGCTCGGGAGACCGTACAAGAACTCGCTTGGTATCGATTTCTCGGTGTGCTCTCGCGAGCTCAGATTACAAGATCTTTTCCGTTCGCCTATGGGACACCTTTGTATTGTGCGGGCATTAATCAGGGACGCGCTTACGTATATAAAGCGAGCCACAGGCATGCCAGCGGAGTTTTATCATTGGGGTTCCTCGAACACCTCCATTGGAGCTACCTTTTCGTGTTCGCTAATTCCTACTTTCTTTCATCTCTTTTAGTGGTTTAGTCGTCAACAAAAGAACAACGATTCTTGGTGGAATCATATTTTTTGTGCTTCCGATGAAATTTTCTAGACGGATGTTTAAAGGGATGCACCTGGGAAGTTCGTGGTACTTCAACAACTGACGGACCCTAGATCTTCAGCAACAAGTTCCACGGAGACATTTCCGATCTAGAATACTAACAATTGCAATGTAGGTCGTGCAAAAAAACGTGCACAATTGTTAAAGCAGCCAGGTAGTCGCTTGAAATTATCAGAAGCTTTCAACGAGCGTTATCTCTTCGATTCGGGAAGACGCTGCCTGCCGTTTCAACAGTCGACAGACTGTCAATCTTTAGCAACAAATCCTCCAGAAATATTTGTATTTTTGATTGCCTGCAATATAACTTCTGCCTGTATACACACATGATTATTACTGCAATCAACTACTCGCTTAAGTCCATTAGACACTTTTAACGAGTGATATCTCTTGCATCCGCGAAGACGTTCCTTGCTGTCTCAACAGTTGACTGCATCTCAAGCAGCAGTTGACACGGTCGATAAGATTGTGGTTATCGTCTTGGTGGCCACCTCATTCTATTTGAATCGAGCCACCAATGTGACGATAATCTTTTGTCCATTAAGCGTACGCCGGTGCGTGCTCGAAACGTCAGTCTTTCACCTGCTCACGGAGCGGATAGCCACGCGTTATCCACCGCGTCGACGTCGTAGGATGTCGCGGCTCTGAGACCGTCCAGTACATCGTTACACCTATCCAACGGTTATTCATCATCGTTTTTTTATCCATTCGAGCTAATACATCCTCAAATTTTAATATCGGTACAGTTTATGTGGCTTGAATTAAGAAAAAATCAACGCGGAACTTCAAATCCCAGTTCTTCACTGTTCGTGTACATCTCGGTGTAGTTGATCGATCTTACTTACTCTCCCGGAGAAAATTGGAAGGTTTTCTGTTAAAAGTGCAACGTTCGCTACCTACATCAAGTGCTTTGCAGCAGGTTTAAGTAATTTTGAAGAATCTACGATAAAAGGAGGGAAGAATAATTTGAAAATTCCAAGCGCTCTTATCGGCGGCGTCGGAGCAGCCCTGCGGGGGAGACAGAAGACGCGAGGAAACCCGATGCCGTGACACACGAGAGCATTTCTAGTACGACGATTCCTCGCTTCCGGTTGGAGATAGAATTTCTTACTTTCTTGCGGTTAGTCGATCGTACCTACATACCGTGCGGCGAATGATTAGCTCGCTCGAATCGAGCCTCCTTCAAATGTTTAGACGCTCGAGGCTGCTTAGCCTTAAGCAGAACTTGAGAAACCAATGGTGATTCCATGCGCAGGTGAAAGGCACCCTGTTACCGGTATTTTCCTTAACGAGACGAATCACCCTAAATACCTTTTCGGCTGTTGTCTCGCGTCCTTTTAGTTTCGATGATCTCTCCGTGGAAATACAATCCGCGAGTGCAATAACGTTGCGGCTGCAATTCATGCGAAAGTGCATCATCCTTTTCCAATGACCTCATCGTTCGATAGAGATCGAATGGCGGCAGTCCTTGAGGCTGTCTCTGCTCAAGGTGGTCTCAGAGTTTTCATTGTAGAAAAGTTTTCTTCCGACTAACAATAAGTCGCTCAAATAGTTTTGGACCCCTTTAGTTACGGGGAGAGGATGCCAATTTCAGTTTTCATCGCACTTATGGCGGGAATTTATGAAGAAGTCACTCGATAAGCTCTGATTCAACCGACGAGTAGGAGACGATCCTCATCTTCCTCACTTCCCTCACATTCTCCACGTTCCTCACATTCGATTTTATTGCATGGCTGGTCAAGAAAGTACTTAACGACGAAATAAGAGTTTAATTTTCGGTTGTCATTTACCGAGCTCAGGTTTCAAGGGCCGATACGCTCTATAAATAATTTTTTTCCGTATCGAGGTTTAATACGAAATAGGTATTTTGGAGAAAGGGGAATCGAGAGGTGAAAAAGGTCATTGGATTTTATTGATTATCGATTAAATCAAATGGTCGAAAATGTATCATTGACGGTGCAGATTTTGTATCGGATTTTCATTCCGATTTTCCTGTCGCGGAAATGAGGGATAATCTAGATAACACGTTACGCATAGCGCGACTGATTCAGGGATTTGTTTGAACGCTTGGAGAACGTTTTAATAGGCCATTCCAGGTGTAAATGGCGATGTGCGTAACGCAGCTGCGACACACGTAACACACGTTAATGAACACGATCGTTTGCAGCTGTCATTAATGCCGAGCAGGAAGAATTACACGAGCTCTTAGAAATAAGTATAGGATTATCTGTTTAGTATTCATTAATCTAACCGGTTGGATTAAGCACCGTCGAGGAAGAACGATCCAACGAAATTTCTTCACGCCTACGCGTCGATCTTCGCAGGTCGAGGGCATCGTGAAAATGAAGGGATCGTTGGGAAATGGCGAATCGACGGATTTACCATTAACGTGAAAAAGTACTACCGTGGAACCTCTGCGAAACTACTTAGTGATATTTAAAAAAAAAAAAGAAAAGGCAAGAATGGAGACGGAGAAGATGAATGGAACGGCCGAAAAGTTGCCCCTTTTGGAGAAAGGGGTGACTACGCCGACGAAATTCGCGTACGCTTTGGGACATATTTTCAACGATTTAGCGGCTGCCATGTGGTTCTCCTACACCTTGATCTACTTTCAAAGGGTGGCTCTGCTGGAACCTGTAACCGCCGGTGCCCTTTTGCTGCTGGGTAATTAATTTGACAGTTATCGCTCTTTCTCAGCTGCGTTTATCGTACATATTTTAAAGTTGCAAAAACATCAAGATGTAACTACAATGCGATACAATTTGTTTACGATAAAGAATACTGAAAAATCCATAGTAGAATGAGAAAGGTGAAGATAGAATCGTGATAATTTTAAGGTCAAATCGTGGACGCCTTTGCAACACCCATTTTCGGCTTCCTCGTCGATCGTTACTGCAAGAAGAAGATGTGGCATATCGTCGGATCGGTAATGGTCACTTTGACGTTTCCGGTAATCTTCGGAGGTTTTGCATCCCCCACGAGTAGCGCGGTGATGTTTCTCTATATCGCAAACATCACGGTCTTTCAAGTCGGATGGGCAGCTGTGCAGATTTCTCATTTGTCTATGATTCCGTCGCTGACGAATTCGCTGCTCGCACGTGCTGACCTAACGGCGATACGGTAAAGATATCGAAATCAGTTTTAATTTACACGTCCTACAGAAGGAATCCGTGTCAATGTTAAACAGGTACTCGGCTCAAGTTGGAGCAGCCGTTGTGGTATTCATTATTACGTGGATTATTCTTCCTACCGACGAAGAGGCGATCGTTCGACTGGGTCAACAGGACAATTACAAGTTCAGGGTATGTGGTGCTCCAAATGAACTAATTTTTGCAATTCTGTTTTCGTTTACTCGATCAATCCTTTTGCTCCAAGTGGCTCTGTACGAAGAGAAAAAAGAAGAAGAAAAGACGATAACTCTGTTGCAGAACATCGTCATCATCTTAACGTCTCTGGGTCTCACATCTACCGTTCTGTTTCACGTCTTTCTAAAAGCGAATCTTCTGGAGAACTCGGAGCCTCGATACAAGTCTAATCCGGAGGAGGCGCAAAGATTCATTGGAAATGGGCGCAACAATAGTCAGACCTATTGGGTTAGCAGCTCACTTTTGATGCGAGTCGCTATGCTCTACGTAGCCAGCAGACTTTTTATCACTTTGGCGACCATATATTTGCCGTTGTACATAGAAGAGAGCGACGTTGATGGAAAACAGGCTCTCGCGACTGTTCCATTGGTCTCGTACGTTTCGTCCTTCATTTCAGCATTGTTATTGAAGTATATCAACAAATC
The DNA here is from genome assembly GCA_910591515.1 of Cerceris rybyensis. Lineage (NCBI taxonomy): Eukaryota > Metazoa > Arthropoda > Insecta > Hymenoptera > Crabronidae > Cerceris > Cerceris rybyensis. The sequence goes on along the minus strand of OU342792.1, from coordinate 27,563,972 downwards.
TTGCGGCACCAAGGTAATCTTTCGACGAGTACAACGTCGATTTAATGAAAACTAAGTCACGAATTGTGGAATATTTCGCGGTGACAAATCCCCGCACGTTATTTTTATCGAACGCAATGGCCATTTGAAATTGCAATAAAGTAGACTTTCTTGCCGCACGAATTTGAAAGAATCACGAATGTATAGGAAATACTGCCCAAGATATCTACTCGAAATTTCGATTACTTGTTTGAAAGTTTCTCAAGCTTTGTTTCATCCCTTTGAATTTCATTTGCAGGTCTGTTACCTATTGGGCGCTCTTATTGGCATATTGTCCGCACTGATCGCGGAATTTGGAGGAAACAGCGCAAAAACCATATACATGGTTGCAATTTTGATCGGAGCCGGAAGTTCCATCACGATGGTCACCGCGTTGAGCGTCACCGCTGAACTGATCGGTCCACGGACCGAAAGAAGCGCGATTGTTTACTCGATCGTCACTTTTCTCGATAAAGTGGTCACTGGGTTGGTCGTTATCGTTATCGAGAAGTGGTAAGCGATGAAAAAATCCTAGGAATTCATGGTCATCTCTGCTATCGCAACAATCTTTCAGGGCGAAGGATGAAACTTACAGAAGATTTCAAATGTACTGCATCGTGAATTATTGCAACAGCAAACGATCGACCAATTAGTTTAAGAAGAATTAATTAAAGCAGCTAAAAGAAGTTGAAGATTCTCAATTCTTTTCGCATTTTTAGGAGATGCACCCAGCCAGAACTCTGCCCGCATTACAACCGAGACACTCTGTCCATCCTGTGCGCCTTTTCGATGTCTCTAGGACTCGTAACTCTGCTGTCGATATCGCGCTGCTTAACGTAACAAGATTCATTCGTCTCTCGTTCCTCCAGCCTATTTCTGATCGAACCAAACTACCAGACAATCGAGAGAAAGAAGAAGCAGCGACAAGTACAGCATCATTTTTCCAAGCACCTTTCATGTAAAGAGCAATAAATGCAATCGAATCTCGAGCGCCGAGCTAATTTCCGCGTATCGATTCAAGGCAACAAATTTCCCGCGTTTATCGACCTCCCGCTCCTTCTCTCCACAGATGTCGCCGCGTATCGCTTTACCTCTCGTAATTTTCTCAAGGATCTTGTATTTACCATCACGACGATGTCGGCAAGGGCGGCGCGAGGGTACGATGACCCTCTCGATTTACGCATTACGTGGCGAATCGTGGTTGCGTCGTGGACCGTAAGAGAAGATTCATCGAATTCTAGTCGATCGCGTTCCGCTCCGTCGGACGATAAGCGTCAGCCGTCTTATGGACCTGACAATAGTCAGAATCAACGAGAAGAATCGTGAAACGGCGGGGATCAAGAGAAACGGCAGCAGGGGGAGAAAGAGGGAGCGAGAGAAAGATAGAGGTTGGCGTGGTGGGGCAAGGCAGCGAAAGAAGGATGGTCGGAGAGGGAAAGAGGAGAGAGAAGGAGAGAAAGCGACTAGGGCTCCTCGTGCTCCGGCGAGACGACCGTGGCGGCCGAGGGAACGAGGAGCGGCGCGCACATCGGCTCGGGCGAACATGCCCCGGAAGGTGCGCGCGGGGCTACTGCGCAGGGTCTTGTTTTGCTCGCCGGGCGAGGGGTAGACGGAGGCGGACGCGCGTTCACGGGGCATGGCGTGGTGCGCGTTCTAGTAAACAACTTGCGTGCGACTCGTGCGGGGAATCTGCGTGGCAAGTAATCGTGATTTTTTTCTCGAGTGACGAGGACGAGGACGATACCCGTGGGTCAGGGCGCATCGTTTCGTTGGCGAGTGAACGTTTGCTGGCGTGCGTCGTGAACTGTGCGATACATACGTGGAATTTGGTCGCGGACGGACGTTCTCGCCAAGCTGCGACTCGACCGCGGACCACCTCGTGTGCTTGGTGTGTATACATATACATATATATGTACTCGCGTCGTCTCTATACGTATATATATATGTACATGTGTGTGTGCGTGCGCGTGTCAGCTCGTCGGCCCGTCGGCCTGGCTGCGTAGATACGCGTGTTTACGAAGAAAAGTGTTCACGGTGCTGGCCGGTCTTCGACGTTATCGAACGACCGTTGATCGTTCTCCGTTCGCCCACCTTCCTTGGGAATAACCAGAGATTCTTCGCTGACGCTGTCTCTCGGTAAGTTGTCTTCTTTGCGCGCCATTCTCGGCGAAGATGACGATTTTTCGTCTCCTCCTACCTCTCTGTCTCTCCTCGTTTCTCATTTGTCGTCTCGCGTCTCCCGTCGGATTTCTACTCTTTGGTACGCAATCGTCGCGACGTATTTTCGGAGCACAGCGTTCGTGCTCTCGCTTCACTCTAGACTCGCGGTGCTTCGAAATCGCGGAACGCTTTCCTTTTGCACGCGATTCTGTCTCTTTCCGTCTCTCTCGATCGAATATCTCGACATTTCTTCGTTTCTCGTGGGAGAAGGAGGCTGCGTCCCGCGCGTCAGAATCGCCGCGCGATGTTACTCGTTTTTGGACGTTCATTCGCTCGCATCCTCGATCGTTGCCCCTTCTCTCGAAAGGGTAAACAAAGGGGAGGAGAGCAGAGAAAGAGAGAGAGACAGAGAAACGAGCGATCAAGTGCCCCAGAGATCGTTAGAGCCGAGGATCGATCTCGCGTCTCGCAGGAGGGGGCAGAATCAACCTGGAGAATGCGAAGCGAGGGAAAAGTATTCTCCGGACAGTTCTGCGCTCTTTCTCGCGCATTCCGTGTTCGAATGTTCACACGCTGTGCCATTTACGAAAGTCGCTCGCGAGAATTCGCGGACGTCTCGAGCGATCAAACGTTACCGGTTGACGCGTTCGTCGATGACGACGACGACAACTCAGGGATGTCCTTCGGGCAAGGGATTCGCGGAAGGTCGATAGGCGGAGAGCACTCGCTCGACTCTAGAGTCGACTGTATATCGTGCTCGACGATGTTTCTCCGTTTAGTCAGTGACCTCGCGGCCGCTCGGGCAACCTCGTTTCGCCGTTTCGCCGGCGCTCTCTCGGACGCTTGTTTACGACTCTCTCGCGAACGAGGGAGGACGAGAAAGAAAGAGAGAGAAAATCTATCTGCGCGAAGCATCCTTCGCTGCGAACCTTCTCGTTTCGTGGTTCATTCCTTCTCTACAGGTTTCTCGAGGTCGGAATACTTTTGCTAGTGTTATTTCGTATATCGACTTTGGTAGATGTGGTCATTTCGCTTAGGCCCTGCAGCTTTATGTGGCTTCCGAATCGCTGAGGCTCTAGCGTGCTAAATATCGCAGTAGGACAAATTTAAATATATAGAAAGTGACGGGAGATTTGAATTCCGGCTCGCTGATTGAAAATACGAGCATAACTCTTTCCACTCCATAGACGAGGAACTGCTATGCTCATTTCACCTAGAGCCTACAGTTCTTGGTGACTTTCGGAGCACGAAGGATGTAACTTGCTAAATATCGCATAGAAGTAATTTAAATGTCTCTATGGTAACGGAGTTGTCAATTCCGGGCCACTGATTGCAAATATGGGGCTCCATGTCCTTACCTACCATAGTATTCGCGCGACTCGAGTCTTTCGACGCGACAGAGCGAAATTTCCTAAGCCTCTGTCCTTCGTGGACCTTTTTCCTCCTCCGCTCCGACGATCGATCGGAACGAAAGGGTTAAGTGCGTTACTCTTCGGATTTTAACAAGCGCGAAACGCTCGCAAATTACCGTTACGTAAACCTCGAAGCTGCGCGAGCGCCGAGGAAGACGCAGAAAGAGAGAGCGAGAGAGAAGAAAAGATGCACTCCAGGGGGGGGGGGGGGACTTTAATAAGGTTTCAGTTTCTGCGCATCGTCGCATTTTATCAAAGCGATCTTGACCCCCTCGATGAGAATGCTCCTCGTTTCGCGCGAAGATCAGCGGACAGGAGACTTTTCTACCCTACCCTTTTCGACTCCGAATGCCCAAACTGTGCAACATAGTGCAATAGACTCTTGTTTACCTCGCTTAATCCTTTTCAAGCGAGCAATTTGTACATTATAAAGTGCACGCGGAAAATATCTTATTTCAGTGAAATAAAAAAAAAACAAAATAATGATGAAACATGACAAGCCGGCAACGGCGAAGAAAACAAGCTGAGCCAAAGCAGATTTAATCCTTTATCGAGCAATTCCTGTGTTGTATAATTTACCGCGTTCCATGCAGAATCGCATAACGTGAAAACTAGAGTCGTTATATGTCTGTCGCGTTATAGAAACTTGCGTTCGTTCTTCCCCGTCTCGTTATACCCAAATACGCCATTGTTCTGAATTGCCAGTTGCAATTTTTTGCTAATCGTCTCTCCAAATATCGTCCTCGATGTCTTCCGTACGAAATCGATTGACATAATCGACTCAAATTCCTTAGTTCCCTCCGTTGAACGATTCCGGTCCGATCGGTAGAAGCAGCAACTTTGGAGAACGGAAACTAGCATCGTCCTAGCGTGAATGATCGGTGTCGTCGTTTCTGGACGTCCTCGGTGTTGCACCAGATTATCGTAATAGGATAGTGTTCCCAAAGCCGCGCGCGATTCGCGTCACCAATGTATTCTCCATTTAACGCCGAGAATTCCGTGCCATTGGTGCGTGGGGACGTCGCAGAGAGAGCAAGAGAGGACAGGTTCCTCTGCATTGTGATGCTCGAAAGGGTCATGCTCCCTATGTTGGTCTAAAGAGGCAAATCCTATTGGTTTTTCGGCAAGCGTAAACCTTTTAAAGCGTTTAATCCTTCGGATTTCGCTTCGATTATCGTGGCGGCTCTGGAAGGACTGTTCCTGTTTAATTCCCTGCTCAAGTTGCGAGTATCTTCTTTCGTTTTTCCATTCATTAACGATGAGATCTTGGACCTTAGAATGACGAATTACTCGTAGCAAATCGTTCCTCTCGTCATTGATCTCGAGACCATTTGCCGAGTCAAATCGACCGCCTCGTTGTGCAAGGATACGCGTGCGCACCACTCGCTAGGGCACGATCAAAATTTTTCTCGCACGCTTGCGCAAAACGTAGTATTTTCTTTGGAATCTATGCTGCGAACGCGAGAATCTGATAATAGAGAGCGACTCGCAAAGTGCATCTTTTTGCCTTCGCGTCGAGTCATCGCCGCCCCTTCGACTCGTCTCGAACAACCCGACCGTTATCGGCGAGAATCGATCTTCCCAACGGCCGGCTCCGTTCGTCAATAATGCCGAAAGATAGGTGACACCGATCTGCACAATCCAAGATGTGTATTCAACAATGAAACCCTCTTCGCGCAAACTCAGCCGCAACGCTAATCCAAAGCGTAAACCGCATTCCGCTCGGTGTCTACGCAGGGTGTCCCGAAAGCGCACGGTAGGTGGGCTTCTTGCGTCCTTCCTCGCAGGAACAGAAGGATCCTGGATTAGGAGCGGCAGGGTGGAAGAACCGGTGGGGAGTCCGCCGATCGCGAGAGGGGAAGCGAGAGGAGATGAAGCGCGAACGAGAAGAGAGAGGCGAGTCGCGAAAGGCAGTGACGTCGAGGGAGATGGAGGAGCACGAGGAGAAGAGTGCCCTTCCATCCGACTTGCACCGCTCGACCGCGTTAAGTATGCAAACTGTGACTCCGGGTATATACGTCGATGCCATGTGCCTTCCACCTTCCACGAACTATATTTCATTCGAGCCCTGCCGTGTCTCGTGCGTCTGAAACACCGTGCATTCCGTGCATGCACTCGCGTCCTCCCGAAACCGTTCGCACGCTCGATTGCGACGTCTTTCTTCTCTTTTGCGCATCGTGAGTCGCGGATCTGATCGTACGTATCGAAATTCTCCGGCGCGATTAATCGCGGTGACCGAGCGACTCCACGCGACCTCTTTCCTTCCTACTACTCTGGTCGATCTCGGACGCGATCCATTTAGCGAAGTTAACCCTTTATATGCCACGAACGCGCACACGTGGACGCAGAAAAAATCAGATCGTCGTTTATTGGTGCACCTCGTCCCGGTTTCGAAGACTTTTCTATCTTCTCGGAAGATAATGCGAGTTACGCGTCTCAGGAGGGTCGAGCGCGTCGAGCAAATCGAGCGAGGAACGCCGGTTATGAATATCGGTATATCGGGTTGCTGATCGTCAAGACGTTGCAGATATCTGTATGTCTTTGAAAGGGAGAGGGAGAAAAGAGGAGGAAAAATGTAGACCAAACCAGGGAGCATACGTAACCGCTCCGAAAACTACGCCGCCGACGCGAGCATGCTCGGATTTTTCTATGACGTTTCGTCGACGTTGCCGCTGACGCGGCTTCTGTTTACGGGCGCAAATCAACCCGAGACGGCCCTCGACGTGCGCGCATCCACTTATTTACGCATATACACGTCTATACGTATATACCCGACACGTCAACCTATATGCGTTACACAAGCGTATATCGTGCACGCCGGTACAATACGTATATACGCGGGCACACGTACCTACGTGCGCGCCTGTACGGCTCCTATTCAGCCTTGGCACATATACTGCGCCGTATTGGAGCGTGCGCCCGCGCTCTCCTGCCTTCTCGTCGACCGAGCGACGTCTCGTTACGCGACCGATTCGAAGGGCGACCAATCGAGACGAATTCGGCCGAAGGGCATTGTCCCCCGTAGCTTCCAGATCGAGCGCCCTCCCTCTTCTCTCGATTCGCTGAAAATTACGCAAGGGTTGCGGCGGAGGAATTCCGTGGTTTTTCCGTCGCCTTAGCGATCACAGAGTGGCTCTCTCTCTCTCTCGAGGCCGATTTGCTTGGCTCTCTCGAGGTTGTCGATGTTTCTCGGTGCGCGCAAAACGTGAAATTTAGCAATTAGCTCCGATACGAGGCGGAGTCTCGTTCCACGTTGGGATCGGAAGGTTCGAGCAAAAGTTCCGACGATCTTTTTAACGACGAAAGAACGAATTCCACGATCCCGTCCCCGCCTTTGATCAACGCATCGAAGGAGGCGGCGAAGAGACGCTCATCGAGGTGGCGAATTCCTCTCGCAATAAGGTGCGCGTAGTCGGCCGAGAAGCTGACGGAGCGTCCGTAGGCCGCGTCGTCCGTCTTTGTCGTCTATTATTGCGCAGCGGAGTATGCTCGAGTCGAGTTTACTCGATGCGGCCCCGACGATCTAGCCTAGACGGCGCGGTTTCTCGATCGGCGGGGTGAAACAGGGCTCACTCGCGTCGCTGTCGCGCGGCGACGCAGGCAGGCACATCCGGTTTTTCTTTCGCGCCGCATGTCGTTAATCGTATTGCCACGTCGTCGTGTCCTCTTCGATGACAGAGAGGGAGACGTAGATCTTTGCTCGGATCTCTCGATAAAAATCTAGATCTCCCGGGAAAGACGCGAGCCACTTCACGTTTTCTCCTTTTTTTCTCTCTCTCTTTTCCCTCCTCTCTGCCCCATTTCCCGGAGACTTTTAAACGCACGACTCTCCCGTAGCTCTTTCCTTCGAGTTGACTAGCGTAGGTGCGTTCTTGGTCTTCCTTCTCGTCGATAATCGATGTTTTGGCGCGCTCCTATCGGATCCCTTCTTACAATTAGGTGACCTCCGTCAGCGTGCGAAGACGATCCTCGGAAAATGATAGCAATACTCAACGGTTGACACTGCAACTTCCTACTTTGTAGCCATTGGCATTACCGTTTTTTCTGCACGACGTTGCAACGTGCACTTATACCGGCGAGGATTCTCGAGTACCGTCCCGAGGCGATTTACGTCGAGCGATAAGCGTTAACGCCTTGGCCGTGAACTTGTCGGCGGTCAAGCATCGCGGAAACGTTGCAAAACTTAGCCTTTGAGAATTGTGGGCGAAATTCGTGTTGCAACAGTCTCTCGAAGCAGTCGATCGAGAATGCGATATGTTCGGAGTGACATCGGTTTTGCTGATTCCATTGCTGCTTCGTCCAGAAGCAAACCTGGGATCCTCGTCGATGAAACGGGGTTCGCGGTTCCACCGGGCAACGACCGACCGGAAGTTAAAAACGGCTTCCGTCTCGAGACGCGAAAGAGGCTCGATATTCCCTTCGACCATCGACACCGAAACGTCTTTGGCTTCCGTTGGTGCTCCGTCGTCTTAAATAAGGATAATTGGAACGGCTCGATATCGATTGCGCCACACATATTCTCTCGAAGAAGCGACGCTCGCTCCCGGAGACGTCGCGTCTCCTTCTCCTTGGGCTCTTCGTCCTCCTTCTCTTCCTCTGCAGGGAGGCTGCCGGGCCTCCTCGCAGTTTTTTTCCACGACGCACTCGAGAGACGCGAAGTTGAAACTTTATCGTTCGTAGAGGCCGCCTACCGCTGTCTGGAACAATCTGGAGCACGGCTGCCGTCCCTCTCGGTCTCGTCGCCTCTCTTTTCATTCTTTCTACCTTCCTCCGAGTAAAGAACGCGAAAGGGACGTTGATCCAGAATTTTTGAAAAATAACGCATCACCAGGAGTCTCTCAATTTGTGGACTCACAGACAAAGGACGACTATAGTCGTTTATAACAGCGTCAATGCGAAACAAGTGAAAGAAACGAAGTGAGAAAAAGGTCGTGCGAAGCGCACGAAGCAGAGCGGACGAAACGGAATCGAGTATCCTAGAATCGATGAGAACCGGGAGCACCGGTTTCCCTTTCGGGACTCGCGGAGACCAAGCAAAGGTAATGGGGCCCCTGGTGAAGGAGAGGAAAGAGAAACGTCGTATGTGCTCGGGCTTTGCCCTGCCACGAGGGAACGAATTCCGGAGGACGTCGCGGCGGCGAGAGTATCCGGGAGCTCGAAAGAGCGAACGGGTCGAGGGGTGAGGATGAAACCGAGAGAATCGGGATCCTCGGGAGAGGGCAGAGCCGCGAGAGGAAGGGAAAAAGTACCGACAATAGTCCAACGGGCAGGGGCAAAGCGACCAAAACAAATGTCTGGCTAGCATATAACAACCGCATTCCACCGCTGCCCCACGCCATATTTGAATCTTTCTCACTGCCCCTTCTGCCCTCCTGTCCTCCTCCTCTCTCGCCTCTCCTTTTCTCCTCTTCTTTCCACCTTCCCTCCGTTCCTCCCGCGCGCCTTCCTTCGCGCTCGCGGGAGTCCCTCTCTCACGAGAGGGGGAGGCCAAGACTGGATCCCACTCTTCGTTCTTCTTCTTCTCTTCCTCCGAATCTGGCGTCTCCTTTACTTCGGCGCTTTCTCTCTTCTCTCTCCTCTCCTGGAGGAGAAAGGAGCAGAGGGGAAGAAGAGAAGAAGGGAGACCACCACGTACGTGCGCTCGGTGCCCTTTGGGCGTGGGTAAATACTTGAGGGAGCGCTCCAAGTGCCTGCCTATCGTCGCTAATAAACTTGCGCATTGCCGGCTCTCGTTGCTCCTTCGTCTTCCCGAGCACCCTGACCTCCACGAGGAGGCAACGCGGACAGAGAGGTAAAAGGCTCGGTCTTGCCACCCCTGCCACCTCTGACGAACTTTTGCAAAGTGATATCTTCCGTAGCCTGACAGCTTCGAAATCTCAAGCAGAGGGTCACGCGACCATCGAAGTTTAACACCAAAGGTTCCGAAGATAAAGGAGGGGGGGCTATGGTGGACAATGCTAAGGGTGGGTTTCGGCAGAAGTAGTTGGGTGGAAAAACGAGAGCACCTTGCATTCAAAAAACTTTTCGAGACGTACTTCCAATTGTGCGGGGCGTCCAAGGGAGCAAATAGGTCCCATGGAACAAGTCTTAATCGGAGTCAATGAGGGCCGAAGTTCGCCCAAAAATGTACCTTACGGGGGCGGTAGCTGGCAAGAGCACAAGGGCAAACGCCCACGAGCGAAAGTGTCTCTTATCAGCACGAAAGAGGCATTCAGTTTTCTTGCCAGCCGTTGGATGGCGTCCCTCCCTCTTCTTGGTTTCACCACCGAAGCGGCCCTGCAAGCTTTTCGGCGTGTTCGCCAAACTCAAGGAGGGTTCGCGTCTAAAGGTGCGGCTGCTCGTAATCCCTCAACGGGGAAATCGAGGGTGATACCGCGGAGGAGGTTGCATTCATCCGCATTTTTTGTCAGAACGCGCAACAGGAACCGCCTCTTCTTCGCGAAGCGGATGACAAAGAGATATCTCGCTTTGGTCCCGCGAACACTCGGAGTTGGAGCTGCAATTAGAAATGTTTTCTCGCGTTATGCGTCTCAAAACTGACGACCGAGATAGCGCAACTTCCACGATATGGGCGAGAACGAGTCCCGCCGAGGAAAAAAGGAGATCCAGTTTTGTCGAAGTTGCCCCACTTATCTTCCGGAATTTGCTCCCACGTTCTTCACGCGCTGGTCGCGTGCATCTGATCTTTCCCGTTGCATCAAATGTAACGAGCTCAATTCCGTCGATAGAAGTATCTTTTCCCAGACGACATTCCCGTTGAACCAGACGCTATGCCGGAAGTGCACACATTCCGGGAGGATGATGGAAAAAAACTATGTTTATCGGTATTCCATAGCTGCAACGAGTTGCCTCGTTTGATAGAAGCATGTACCAGCGAATGAACCCTAAAATAGAAAATCTGGAGAGAGAAAAAAGGCGGACGACTATAGTAGCCCGCAGGAGCGAGAGGATTGGTCGATCAAAAACAGACGCACCGTACCTACCTATGTACGTATTAATTTCTAGCGTGCCGCGTAGCACGAGCACTGGAGATGCGAGGAAAGTCCGGGAGGGAAGAGAAGAAGGTCCCCGAGGGAGAAACGAGAAGAAACTAAGGGAAAAAGCGATTTTCCCACGGCTCGCGAGCACACGCGAAGATACCGATGGAATTTCAGGTCGTGTCGAAGCGGGAACCTCGTCGTCGCCGCTGTGCATGCCCTCTCCTTTCGTCTCTTCTCTCCCCTTATAAATTCTCGTGCAGCAGCAACAATGTCCGGATCACGTTCGATACGTTCGACGACTTAAGTCGGTAGATAAAACGATCGAAGTTGCTGGTGGCGCGGACTTAAAATTCCGAGCATTTTCAGGATGTCGACTACGACACCAGTTATTTCCTCGATTATCGCAACCTATGCTCCTCTTTCCGAGATGTTTCGCTAGAGTTTCATGCTAATTGCAGCGCGAAACAGAGGGACGGGAAAAGTTTAATCGGTCGACAACTTCACGGTCGTCCATGAACTTCGAGGCACGAACCGGACGCGAGAAGTTATTCGTGAATGTCTCTTCTTCGAAGCACGAGGAGAGAGGGAAGAGAGGATGCACGGTGGCTGCGGTGAAAGGATAGAGGGATTTCGCCGGTCTATCCGGTCGACGCGATTCCCACGATGCAGGACCTCTGCACTGGCGCGATTCGAGACCACCTGGAAGATCGATCCGAGGAATCTCGCGCGCTCCAGTTGGACTTTAGTTGCCGAAGCTTCGGACTATTTCCCTCGATCTCGTCGAGCCACCCTCAAAATTCGCATCGAAAGACGACGAACCGTCAAATCGAAAATCGGCACGGAAGGGTGGAAAGTTGCGGATCGTGGCGGCTCGTCGTCGTCGACGTTCCGGACGGGGTTGCCGAAGGCCGTTGAGGGACGATAGGTGAGCGGGGGCGCAAAGAGAGAGAAAGACGGTCGGAGAGGGAGAGACGGTACGATCGGGGGCGAGAGTAGCAGCGGTGGAGGCCGAGGGCGGAGGGCGGAGTCCGTGCTTTCCTTACTGCGCACTTTCTTACCCCTCCGCCGGTATTCCACCCTCGACACGCTCGACATCCGCGGGCACAGTTCGCTTCGAGGAAAAGGCGGCGGCGCGTGCCTTCCTATTTGCCGCGACGCGGACGCGACGAGTGCACGACTATTTCTTCCGTCGTCGATCGAGTGACGTTTATTAACTCTTGCGGATGTACAGCGCGCGCGTGCTGACGCGCAAAGTGCGGGCGTGCACGTGTGCAGCACGACTGACAGCCTTCTACGCGAGTGCACCTTCCTTCGTACACGCACGTCCACGCCGGACGCGTTCCGAGGACGACACGGGTCTCGATCGTTTCTCGATCGCCGGCCAAACTCTCCGCCGCGAGGTCATCGGGGACGTTATCCTGACACCGACTCTCCCTTCTGCTGGGATCGTGCCCTGAAACGGACTCTTAGGTATTTCAGGCGGAGTTCTTTCCCTTTTGCTATCTCCTTTATCTCCGGTCATTCCTCCGAGCTGTCTATCTTCGCGGCTGCTTAGCACGAAGCGGAGGATATCCTCTTTCGGTGCGATACGCGAAGCGCGCGGTACTTTTCCTTGCATAGATGTGCGCGCGCTGTTCGCCGCGGAATATCGCTCGAATCAAATCGAAAAAACGAGAGGTCATCGAACGATCATCTTTCCGATCGTCAAAACTCCACCGCGTTCGACGATGTATCCGTTAATGCGTGCCGTTTAAAGGGTGACGCACGAGGGAGAAAAGTTCTCCCTCCTCTTCCCCCGATGGTGGTGGCGCCGAAAGGCACGACCGAGTTGGGGGGATGATGGAACGAGAACTGAGATCGCGTCGGCGACTTCGGGCGGAGGAACGTCGACGGTGGGGTGCGCGACGACGGTGCGGTGGCGATGGGGGTGGCTGAGGACCAGGCCGAAGGGTGAGGGGGTCAATGCACGCGCGTAGGGCGCACAGTCGTCCTCGAAACTCCAACGACGCCGAGGGTTGCGGTGAACCACCGCGTCCTCCTCGGCTACCCTTTTCGCTTCGACGAGACGCATTCGCGTGTTTCCCTTCTGGACAATTGGATAGCGATCTCTCCTTCGCCCTTGTCGAGGATATCGAGGCGTCGTCCGCAATTGCCACGCGTATGGCTTGCTTTTTCCGCGGAAATTCAACGATTTTCATTTTTGATCACCCTCTCGTCTATAATTTGCTGCCCAATCCCTAGAACGCACCTGCATCTAAGACTGCGGTCGCATTTTTCAGACTTCAAACTACAAACATTTACACTTCGGCCAAACAGTTGGAAAGTCTAGCCCAAATTCTTTCTTAGCATTTCAAGCAGCACCTCGCTCTCGCCAATTCGTGCACCCCGCCCTACCATTGCGAGTCGTCTACCCCTCAATGAACGCAATGGTCTACCCTTTGTACAGTATCGACTGCCAATGGGTAGCAACGAGATGCGATCATTAAGTAACACGTCAAGAGAGTTGTCCGTAAGCTGATATACCGGTCGGACGTGTTTTTGCAAATATAGTCGTTACGTTTACAAATATTGAATTAGAACATTCTGCCGCGTGCAACTTGTCAAAGATGAAACGCTACATTGCGTTAGACCTGTTACGACCACATGCTTCCAATACCTAACCCAGACTCACTGTTGCGAGTTCTTCTTCTCCGAACACCCAAAGAAACGATTAAATCGTGACAAAAATTCGATAATTTGCAACGTTGCCTCCTTCGCCCGGGACTCGTTCCACTTTGATTACGTGCTCTCGGCTTTCGGTCGATAACGAGGGCACGGTTCGCTTCCAAACGACATCATCGTCCTGGATATGAATGGCAAGCCTCGACGCGAGACGCCGTCGGGTCTGCGATAACTTTTCTCTCGAGTTTTAATTACTTTCCTTTTCGCACGTATCTCATCGGCATCGACTTTGGTAAACTCGCTCGACATGTGTCGCGCCGGTGAAGTGTCCTGACTCGGTTCGCGGACTCTGAATGGAAATATCTGCTTACGTAATCCACCACTTTCGCCGGCAGCAACGACATGCTACCTCTCTCTCTGATTTTCGACTCGTATCAACCCTTAGCGCTCCAATCGACAGTCTCGTTGCTAAACGCATTTTAGCAAAATATCAGGCAATTTTTTTACTTTTATATTACGTTCTACCCACAGAATATTCTGAACCATTCTTTTTAGTAGAGAAATTCCTGGTTGAAATTAAAGAAGTGACTTTGAAATTAGCTGATAGGAATGCTAAAATATTCTTGGAACGATGAGGGTTAATTTTGTCCGATATTGCGACAGATTCTAATTAAAATACGATCTTTGCGGTTAATCGAGACTGGATTTCCCCCACTTCAGACAATCTCCACCGGTCGACCTGTCCTTGAGAAACCTTTCGATTTCTTCCCTGCAAAATAGAGATCTATTTTTCAAACCATATTTATTCTTATGGTCTAGCATCTTTAAGAATAAATTTATTAAAGTGATTAAAATGACTGGTTCTCAATTTCTTCAAAAAGTTCTCCAACTTGATAGAGAAATCGTACAATAAGTAATTCCATGTGATAAAATCAAAAATTACGAGAAATACGAAACTGCTAAAAAATTCAAACTCAATCGCGCAGTTCATGGAATTTTAATCCTCGTTGCTATCGTAATCGAGCGATAAGTGCGATTAGTGTACGATAATTGCACAATAGTTCAGTCCAAGCAATAAGCACCGCGAGAGATTTTTCCTTCCTCCTCGCGATACCTTAAGCATCCCATGGAAAAGTCGGCGTTAGAACGAGCTTACGAGGTGCATCGGAAAGGCGGTCTAAATCACGGCTGGCTTCTCGAACGAGCGGGGGAACGAACGAGATTATGCGCGGCAATGCTCCATTTACACGAGCATATATCGCCCCTGGCTCTTCCATCGTGCCGAGTTTACGTTCGATACGCCGTGTTACGGTACGTGCATCAAGTACTGCGCGAATCGTTAATGCCTCCTGGCGAGAATGCTTTCGCCGTTTGCACAGCTTGACCTGTCGTACCGATTCTTCGTCCTGTGACCTGCAATTGTCCGTCCGCTGTTGAAACCGATTCGCCCGTACTTGCACGATGGACAATTTTTTGTGCGAATTTCAAATTTAACAATATCACAAAAATTGACGTAATCCAGCTTACTGACGATACGAGCGACGATTCTCCAAGTTGATCTTATGAAACACATACTACCAAACCGATCATATTTTCTACCCCTTGATTCCTCTTCTTCCAAAGTACTTATTTAATATATTTAAATGTAATAAATTTAACGTTGGTCGTTCCAGTATTAAGGATGATTGGGAAATCCTTTTATAACCGGACAGGCAGGATCCACTGGAGGGAGCGAACCTCGCCATACTAGGCTCTCGTCTCAGTTTTTTATCGAGATCGGGTTGTTCCAGTCACCATTCGTTGCCAGGAGTTTGGTACATTGTTTCCAAACGCTGACGATTTGACCGGTTATTAAAATTATACTCATCGAAGATAACAGCCCGTGTCTAAGAAAAGTAAGACTGTACGCTATCCAGCTACTCGGACGGGAGCGCGCTTGGGCGAGGATAAAAGTGGAAAGTCCGGATACGGCGGAAGTGGACGTTTTTCTAGGGCGTCGTTGACTCCTTTGTCGAGGACGCCGAGTTAACTCGTCGGAATGCGCCTACGCGGAGACTGGGACGATTTAACTTATCCTCCGATGCGTCCGCTATACGATGGTTTCTCAAGCGACTCTCGGTTAATGATTCGCGAGATACTGTAGATCATTTGCAAAAATTGAGGGACGCTGAGACACCTCAGCTTGCAGGATTAACCCCTTGCACACGAGCGATACGCGTGTTGTGATAAATTGGATAGGAAATTTTCAAGTTTTCCAAAATTGATGAAATTGCAAATACCACGGAGATTAGGTAAAAGTATTTGTATTATACTGGTGTTTATTTTACTAATTTTGGATTATTGCGGTAGCAAATTTTCACAAAAGAAATCGTACTGCAAGGGGTTAATTCGCTCCACCGGTTATGGAGTTAGAGACACGGGGAGTTTTAATTAATAAGCCTGAGTTTTAATCTTTGTTACCAATGGCAGAGTTTTTTAAGCTGTCGTTTAATATATCAACCTCGATCATTAACACGTTCACCCGGAAGAATATGAGTGGATAAAAGAATAGAAGGAAATGAGAGAGAGGACGAGTCAATTTTCACTGAAAATTCCGCGATAGCCCAACGAAGAATTTCCTTCGCGTGCTGTTCCAGCGCGTGGGCGATTCAGCGTTCTCTTTTACAATATAATTACTCGCGGTTAAGCGATTGTGAGAAACGCCCGTCGGCGTTAATGGAAATTTATTCGTTTCGTGACGCCTCCCGTCACGTTCTTTCGAAAAATACGTAATCCTTGGGATTATCCGACGCGCATTAAGCGTTTCCAGATATATAGCTGTTTAACTCGATCAATTATTTCATCTCGATGGAAACTTCTAACCAGATGTCGGCCCCTGTCGGCCGGAATTGCTCAATGTTGGCCAATTCATTTAACAGTTCCGCTCATTATCTGGAACTTCCTCGAACGAGGAATGCAAAGAAGAAGGGTTAGCTATCAGAATTATTTCACTTAGAATCTGCAGCTTTGGATTACATTTATGCGAATTTCGAGTCACTAGTTTAAAAGCAACGTAGATTTCAACTCTCGTTCCCATTAATTGAAAGTCGTAGCTTCAACCCCCACCTCATCTTTAACCCGAGCTTCAACCCCTCTGGCCTACGATAACGAGTGGAACTCATGGTGCGGTAAATGTAATAGGAAATGTTGAAGTTTTGTAAAATGTATGTAAGAGAGGAAAAGCCAGAACAAAATCTTATAATTTCACAAATTATTTTAATAAGTTAATAACATAAACTGTTTAACATAACGGAAAACAACTCTGGATACATAACAACACAATAATACGTAAAACATAAATCGTAACTTCAACCACCTAAATTAAATATCCGTAATTAAATAATTCGTCTGTTCACTTCTAATTTCCATAAACGACTGAGTCAATATTTATAAAAAATGCACCTTAAATTGAAAACGTTAGTGAAACATGACGCGACAAAATTATTTTAAAAATATTAATATTACGCAAATAATACGATATATCACTAATCACTGATCAATTTTTATTTGAACAATTAAATTCTGAATGGTTGCAGACCCATTAACAAAAGGGGTCATAGGGCAAGGGGTTAATTTGCATGAGTCAAACGGCAAATTTTGTTATTCGCGCGTAGCGGAAGATCCACTCGCGCTAATAGTCGCAACGATTCCACGCGCTCCACAGAGCATCTCGCGGCCGAGTACCGTTGAACGGGGGAATTTTGCGCACCTCCTACTTCGCAATTCCTACACTGCCTCGTAAACAATCTCTCCATCTTTCTCTAGCTGTCAGTCCACGTTCCTTTCTCTCTTTGGCATTGCGCGAGGTGCGTTTCGATGTATCGTCGTTTCCTTTGGCGCATTGTAGCATGCAAGAATTGTTTTTTTGAATTTGTAGAAACGCGAGTTGGCATCGAGATGTCGTCTCGGTGGATTTTCCGGGTTAATTCTGACTGTGACGTGTTCACCTTTGTTACGAGAATATTCTGACTTTTGCGATAACGAGCTTTCCAGTGAATCTAAACGATCCGACTAGAATTTGCGCCGCGGGCTTGCCAGACAGATTTTACACGTCGGAGGAAGCTCGCAAAATCAGGTCGCGACGATTGGTGCGCTATTGTTTCACGTTCGATTGTCGACTGCGTGGATTTCAAACAATTTTTGACGATCCAATAGATTATAGAAGATAATGGTATCGTGAGAGTCGAAATTTTACTTGGAAATAGGTAACGTTTAATACAGTAACAAAATAGGGAGACGTTCCTCGATAGAAATTGCAATTTTCGTGTTAATTTTTGATAGGTTTATGCAATATATTCAAAAATAAATGTAGAAATAATTTCTATTCGGTCTTAATTTAACTCTCGTGTTTCATATAAAGCCCAGGAAGAAATCGAATCTTCACGCTTTCCTCGTCAATCGTTTCTCGTTCAGAGATATCGCGTCGCGAGCAGCGTTTTCCGATTATCGTCGTTGCCTCTCTGGTCGTCGTCCGACTTTGTCGATAAAACGAAAAACAGTCGCAGTTTCATTTCAACGTGTAACGCGATACTGGACGCGCAGTTTTCAGAGAATTCGATACCAACGATCTTTGGAACGTCGGTCCACGAGCCATTGACGCGTAGATAGCGACGAAACTCGCGAGGATTCATGCACCGGGAAGCTTTGCAATATCTGTTCGCAGATTCCAACATTTTCATCCAAATTCCGTCTATCGTTCACCGTACAAAAAGTTGCGATGAAATAGCACGATCAATAGTAACTGGTTACGAATTTAATCGGTGGCCTACGAATTCTCTCGTGCGATATTCGAGCAAGTCTGCGGAACAAGCTCATTTCTTATGAGACAAAAAGGAAAAAAAATCGTTGACTAGACAGGACAGAGAAGATCTACTTTAAAGAGGAGTCTATCTTAATATGTCTTTGTTGAAAATGGGCACAAACTACTTATCTGTCAGAATCTAATCTTGCGATCGCGACCTGCTCCGTTTTCTCGAAAGCGCAAATTCGGTATTGCGCGAACTTACGAAAACTCCATCGTTCGTAGGTATATACATAGATAGCAGACAGCCTCGCCGCCTCCTCTCGAAGACGTCGATACAGCCGCGCGCCTCGTGACGTAAACGGGACGTTCGAATTTGCTAATCAAATGTTTCGCCGATTTCGAAAGGATGGATTCCTTTTGCGGCCGCTGCAAGAGCGGATTAAGTTCCGCAAATACCGCGAGACCTTTAAGGCTCTCGGTGCTACTTTTGCAGGAAATCAGAAAGAGGTTTTGAGTCTTCTCATTGCAGATCTCATTTCGCTCGATATATATTCTCTTGAAGTTCTCACGAAATGGACTGAAAGTGGTATTAAATATCGAGATTAAGATACCGAATGTATTTTATATAATCCCTCGTCTCAGGTAGCTATTCACGCTCCTTTGACTCATATTCGTGTAAGTGGTACCGTAATGGTTAGAAAATATCTTCGTCGAGGCCGAGGAAACGAGAAAAGGAGGCGGACATGACGCGCGTCAGATGCGGAGGCAGATCCACGCGAGCACGGATGCCTCTGTAATCGCGTTTAGAAAACGTATTTCTAGGCGAACAATTGGGTTACGGCGAGCGTAACGGGCGGCGGTCTCTGCCGCTTTCGATACCTCCTGCTGGCTGGCTTGGCTTAGCTTGGCTGGCTGGCTCGCTCGTTGACTGGCCAGGCATGTGGCAATGTTTTGGTCGGCATCGATCGACCACCCCTTACACTGCGGCGTAGTATCGTACTTCCTTGCTTCTCCTACCCGATGCTCTTTCCCCACCAGCCGCGAGTAATCCACCCACGCCCTGGTTCGCCCAACGCCACCCTTACGTGCTCCAGGGGTTCTCACTCCCGGTCCAACGTGAGAAACGTGGTGGCCCATTTGGCCAATCGGCAATGCGACTTTTGTTCGACGATTGTACGACTCTTTCGAGAGCACCGGTGATTCTCAGGTTCCGCATATGAGTTTTAATGGGAACCTCGCGTCTCATCGTTTCGACTTTTTGCGAGCGGGTTTTTTAAAAGGGAGCATAACCGCGCTATCGGTCGTTTTCCATAATTGGGAATGGACGGCGCGGGAATTCCGATACTCCGTTTTACCGTTTGGCGACTTAACAAATTGTCATTAATATACTCGTTTATCGCGTGGCTGCTGGGAGAGGGAAAGGGAAAAGGGAATATGGAGTGCGAGAGAGGGCAAGAGAGATTGGCAGGGGCGAGAAAACGACGTTCGAATTCTTCCCGCATCGGAGCACTGCCCTCTGGAGACCGGCGAGCCGAGATGAGCCGAAAGTTCGCGACTTTCCACGACTATTTCCGAGTCCACTCGAGCCAACGACTTCGTGTCGCCCAGTGGTTCTCATTCCGAGACATATTTTCATTGAACTTTCGGCTAGCCGTTTCGGCTGGCGAGGAGAGAAAAGAAGAGGCCGGTAAAAAGAGAGACGGCGAGAGAAAGAGAGAGTTCATTGAACGAAAGTCAGCGGATCCACCGTGGCAGCGGGGAAAGGCGCGTCTAACGAATCGCGTCGGCGCAACTGTTCGAATCGGACGAGACAGCGTCGCTCGATCTCGAGATTTTGCCGGCTATTTGAAAAATCACGGCGAAAGCGCCGCGCATACCTGCGCGAAGTACGTCATTCTATTTGAACAATGATAAAGCCATTCGTTGAATGTCTGTCGGCACTTGAAGCCGGTGTTCTATCTCGTTACGTTGCCTCTTATCGCCCGCGGTACTTCGCGTTTCAAAACAACCGAGGCCTCCGCGATAGAAGTCCTTCCTTCGCGGTCCTTGGAATGAGCGAGCTCGCGGAGAAACGCCAATCGTCTTCGAATTATTTCCTGCGACGAATACTCAATTTATTTTCGTCATCGGAAGATCGACCGAGGGATTTCAACCCTCGTGTGGTAGACAGGTCACAGGGTGACTCGCAGAACCAATTGCTCCTTTCTTCCAGACGTCCGCCTCCTTCGAGAGAAAATCGAGGCATATACTTTGACCTTCAGCCACGAATTCCTAATAAGAAATTCATCCACGACCGCGAAAATTTGTTCAAAGGGCGGCGGGTCGAAGACGAGGGCTGCTTCGCCCGACCTTGAAGCCTCGAGCGCTCCCTGCCGCATTTGTCTCCGTATCTCGTGTATAAGGCAAGGACCGTTCCATCGTAAATTGATATCGTTCGTTTCTCATCAAAGAACATCGATGCAAGATGGTATTTAAAAAAAAAGATTAGCCTCAGAGAGAAGCGCACGCGAGCCTAAGAGGTCTCTCCTGCCCGAACCTTCTCTCGCTCTCGATTCGTTCCTTCTTTTCATCGAGCAGTCCCATATGAATGCGCGTATCAAAGTCACATTCCATTTGCATTCTTTTTGCCTTCTCTCGTGTACCTCACGGTACCTTATATTAGAGTCACTCAAAACCCGTCGATCGCTCCGAACGTAAACTAAGGCAGAAGCCGTGGAAGCGAAGGAGACGAGAAGCGAGAGAGCAAGGAAGCAGAGGGTCATTCGTCTAGGCATTCGCAATTGGAGCAAATAGAACGCCGAGAAGCGGATCGTAGGTCGTATTCCAAGATAGAACGAGGCTGGGTCGCGCGAATGCAGCACCGGCTACAGGAGTAGACCGGACGAAGAGAGAGACGGACGCTGATCGTCTCTCTAGAGCCGTCCCCTTAACGCGCACGGTGTAAGGAACCGCATCAACGGCGAACGGCGTAGTCGCCGGCAGCAGGCAGGAATGCGTGAATGCAGACCGCAGTTCCGAGTATCATGCACTTACTACTACGTTGCTATAGATCGTGCAGCGAGAGGAGCGTGTGCACGATCCACGTCGACGATTGGTCAAAGACTCTACCGCGTATGCGGAGAGGTAGGGATCACGAGGAGGAAACTCGAGGAACGACCGCGGCGACGACGCTCTCTCCCTTCTCTTCGAGCTCTTCCTCGCCCTCTCCGTCTCGCTCATTCTGTTCCTCGGTCGGCAGGGCAGCACCGGGGAAAAGAGTATCGACCATCTCCTCCCATTCAGTCGGCCGCTTCTCTTTGTCCGAGGAGATAGATATGCCGTGCGAGAAAAAGACGTCAGAACTCTGATACGCCGCCTGAGCGGCTGGTATTCGCTGGAGACTGCCGACGAGGAAGGACGTTCGATTTGGTGTCGTTCTTTTTTACCTTCTCCTCTCTTCGTTGTTGTCCGCGTTGTGGCCGTTGTATTTCGGCTTCGATAACCATGCTCGTTTTGTCTACGGCCTCTCATCTTAGGCGGCCGTAGAACTTACTGCCATTCGCGTAAATTTGATCCGCATTTTCGGCACGTTGATCCGACGTTTTCGGTTAATGACGATCGTGGGTACGAGAATTTTCATGGCGCGCGCAGCGACGGAAACTACTCGGATGCACGATGATCGTTGTTTATCAAAATTGCAGGACAACGAGGAATTTTGAACCCACGCGTCGCAGGGGAACGAAGTCGTCGGATGGAGGAGCGAGTCGCGTGGGCGAGACCTCGATGCGTTTCTATTTCAAACGTTAACCGTCGCGGAAAACGACGATACTAAAAATACTGTCGCAACGAGTCTACTCGAGCGCACGGAGTATTCGAATCTTCGGGCTGCTCCATTCATTCCGACGGCGAGAGGAAAGTTTAGCGTAGCGTCGTCACCTTCCCGCTAGAAAATTTCGCTCATAATCGATCTCCACGGCATACCTTTCACATACGACGGACGAGTATACTCGCTCCCCATAAAATATCATTCCCATGCGAACCACGACCGCAGTCGACCTCCACAGGCTAATATTCGCGCACAGTATGAACTTTCAATGTGGCGTCCAGTTCGGCGGGAGCGTCACGGCGGGAAAGACCATCGTGGCGAAAGGGTTAAGGACGCGGCAGGTGAGAGAGAAGATCGGAGAAGGGGGAAGGAGGAGGAGAACGAGCAGCGTCGCCGGTCGGTGGCGGCGAGCCGGCAAATGCCAGCGCAAACCCGCTTCGTAGTAGAAACGTGGCTGCGTGGTGAATGAAGCCTGTGGCCTCCGCCACCCCTTCCGTCTCCTCGTCCCTGCGGCTTCCTCGCGCCGCGCAACCCCCTGCGCGTACAAACCGTCGACGCTTCCCCCCCTTCGCTCTACTCTCTATCATCCGATGCATCCATTTTCCCCCGTTTCTCGTTTTACTCGATGCACTCGCTGTCGCCGGCGCACACGCGGCCGCGCAGTTCGGCCGGGTCGAGTCGCGTCGCGATGCCCTCGGTTCCTTCGAGTCGACTTTTCGAAATTGCGCGGGAATGTCTGATTCGCGCCCCCGAGGAATTTCCTCCGTTGCTGCTGGACGAAACGGGACGATGGCAAACATCGTTCGAGGCGTTCGTGTACCTTTCCATTGCTTGGGCATTCGAGGTCGCGTTCTCGGTAGTCGTGGATCTTAAAAACTCGAGATCCGTGAAACCTATGCCTCGAAGAATGGCGAAACGGTTTCTCCTTTTCTCCTTTTCATCGTTCATTGACACCACCCTGATCCCTTCCCCTTGTATCACCGTCGACCCGGAGAGGGGTGCCAATGGAAGCGATAGCTCGTTGGATTCCATTCCAGCCGTAATCGAATTACCGTCCTTCGCGCGCTCCGAATGCAATTAACAAGTGGAAGGTATAAGGGATACGAGTCGTCAAAGCCACACGCTGGTTAACCATCGAGAACTGGTTGTTAATCCTCAACCTTTGTTGCACCCGTGGAACTTTACGGTGCTATCGTTAGCCTGAAACTTTTTAATTTCAACGATTCTCCAAGGATCTCTCGAATCCTGGAGCAACCGGCGTTATATTACACTTAATTAGATTTACACTTAAATAGAACCGTTTCAAATCGCAAAAAGGAGCAACTACAAATCCGCGAGATCCGGAGGGAATTAAACATCCCCTCGTGCCGCTACTCCAAAATGATGTTCGATCTTGCCGTTAAGCGCCGGCAATCATCGACGCGAGCGTACATATCTCTGTTTGCTCTCGGCGCGTATCGACCGTTACGAAACCTCATTTGCCGTTTCAATTGCCGCGGCACCGAACCAAATGCGCGTGGAATGCCTCGGCATCGATGGAACGGGGAAATGTAGAATCACGTCGTGTTTATTCTTTGTCAAAAACCTGAGCCACTCAACATCAGGAGAACTCGCCGTTGCTAACGAGCCGTCGTGCAAAGATGTTGGTCGGGTTCTTCGCCGCATTTGCTTTTCCTCGCAAACAAAGCTATGATTAAGAGGGCGTAGGTGGTGCCACGGACCGCATTGCGATGCTATGACTGCCTTCGCGAGCATGCTTGGCTTTATCGGCGACCTCTTTTCGAGGTTGTCGCGACCAACATCGTTCCACGCTTTGCTTCGCCTACTTTCGCCGTTGCTCGTTCCTCCGACGAGATCGTTTGCCCGCAGGAGCAAATTTTTCATTTCTTTAAACCGGACATTCGCCGATCGCTTCCTATCCGTGGAAACTTTGGAAACGAGGGTCAATGGTTCCTGTAACGCAGGGGGTTGAGCATCGGCAGACCCTTTTTACATCCCTACGACTCGTATTATGGTCGCGTCACGCTGGAACCAGACGAGACGCGTGACGAGCGTCAACGAGCGTAAATCGATTCGCGAAAAATCTGGCGCCAGCGAAGATCGACGTTGATCACAATCAGCTTCGCGTAGCGAGACAAATATCAGCTTCGTCGGACGATTCAATTTTGAATTATCTCTACAGAGCAGCCCCTCCATATTGTAAAGTTCATCGAGGCAATAGGAGATAAGCGATAAGTTAAATTTTCCAACTTCTGACTCATGGCGCTTTAAAGATCGGCGAGACACTTGACGATTCGGCAGGTCAGGTAGATCGAGTCGATCTCGAAGTCACGGAGTTCTCGATGTCGTTGATCGTTGCTCCGTTCGAGACGGAAACTCGCTCGAAATCGCGAGAGGCGAGATAGCGGGGAGTCAATCGAGCGAATCGCTCCGCACTCGCGCGCGTGCCACCGCGTATGCGACCCGACTGACCCCTTCATAATCGCTAAATCAATTACCGATCGTTATTAAAAAAAATCCACCTCCGATCGAATCACGTTACTTAACCCGGGTTTCACGGCAATCAGAGCGAGATTTCGTAAGCGCGCCTCCACTCTGCGGGCTTCGTTGTCCCCAAAATCTTTGGCGACTGTTATTATTCATTCTTTGATCTCACGAGAAGCTGTGAAATATCTTTTCTGCTATTTATAATCATCGGTTTCGCACGGTTTAGCGTTACAATTTTCTCACGGTGTAGAAAGAGGCCGATACACGCCGTTGCTCGTTATGATCGTTTCACCGATAGAATTATTTGCTAAAATGTTCAAATTAACGATTACGTCGCCCAGCAATCTGAGCATTTTATGGGTAATTGTGGGAATATTTGCAAAGTCGTTGAGTCGTAGCCATCGAAATGCAAGCAGGAAGGACAGGAACGCTGGCAAAGAAAATTCGAGGAGGATCTTCGCGATCGTATTTAACGCGTCTCGCGGAACTGCATTGTAAAATGCTGAAGCACGCGCGAACTTGGTGTAATGTTCCGCAACGAAAAATGTGCCGAACGAGGACGTAAATAATGCGAACTTAGCATCGCGATGCGTTGCGCGCCGCGTTGAAAAGAGCTTACAATTAGAACTTTTGCGCAAAAGTCATGGACAAAAGTCTCTCTCGATTGAAAGGAAACGATTATCGTCTCATAATTTCTGTCGATCTGCTCGCGTAACAGATTCTTTGCCGTCCTTTCGATGCGATCGTGCGAACGTAATTAACCTTTGGATGCGTCGTTTTTTGCGATTTCTCGATAGTCAGCGGCCAAAGAGAAAAAATAGCATTTTCGCAGATTTTAGGTAAGATGTTTGTCACGACGTATCGAGAAATATTTGTGATTTAGACTGTCAAACGTGGAAACTTTCTGTTGGTCCTGTACCTAAATAGGTACGGTCATAAACCGTGCGTCGGTACGAATCTTGGGACGAATGTTTTTCTACGTTTGACAGAAAAGTTCGTTCCCCTTCTTCGGCAGTGAGTAAACCTCTCCTCAAAAATACCTTTATAAAAGGGCCAATCGCATCGGCTGGGCCTCTCTTTGGTCCAAGTTCAGATACAAAACGTTACTCCGTCAATTTATATTAGTGATTCTATTGTCACCTTGCGCAGCGACATTAACCCTTTTGCTCCGAAGAAGCTCTGAAGAGCGTATATATACGCTCTCGAAAAGTGAGCGTTCGGGTTTTAAGAGTTTATTTTAACCCTTTGCACTCGGAGCCATCTCTGATATTATCTATTATCTATTGGTCGCACTTTACTAATTGCTATCTATTGCCATTGCAATAGAAAAGTTCAGGTAAACATACATTTCTTAAAATGTTGCGATGCACTAACTTCATCCTTTGTAATCACTAATGATGTCGAAAGTCCTCTCAGAGGGGGCATTTGAGTGATATGGTAGATTTAAGATCAGGTCGCATATGAACGCATCCTTTCGCGACGCGCCAATGTTTTTATCAGAGACTTTATTTCGAAAGATTTGAATTCAGAGCGACCAATTTGGAGCGATCTTCTCATTTTGGACCGGAACCACGTAGGTTCCTTGGGAAGTGTCTAAAATGCATTCCTCCATCGTGTATCTCGAACGCGCACCCTCATTTGGCCTGTTACGGGAGCGCGAATCTAATTAACGCGTCGGTAGCGCGCGCACATGTACGCGTTCTTATCCATTACGCGCGCGCCAACCGGGGACGAGTGTAAACAATTACTCGCGCGACCGTGAGAACCGTCCCAGTGAATGGACATTCCTCGCGATTCGAACTCCGCGGAAAAGTGGAGAGGCCGTTTTTTGTCCTGACACTCATAGTCGCGATTTCGCGCAGCTCGATCTCCAGTGAGCTACTCAATCGATCAGAATTCTCGCGGAGGAAACTCCGCGTATCGTAAAATCGCAGTCGCCGAGTGTCTCCAAAATCAGATAACAATGTAAATCGGTAAATACCATTCGAGAGAAACAATAAGTCACTTGGTTTGGTTACGGAGAGAGTGTCGCTTGTACCGCCTATCTTCACGGTATCGCTCCCGGAAACGTGAGATCGACGAGTGACAATTGAAAAGAAAATATTTCTTTCATTTTTCTTATGGCAATGTAACGAGCGTGAGACTTTTTCGGCCATGCATTAAAATCGAAAATGACGACGAGGGATGTCTCTAGTCATCGGGCGAATCGGAGCAAATTACTTGCCAACTGACTTCTTTATTGTGAAATTATCAACTTCGGTGGCTACAATTTCCACCATAGTGGATCGACGGAATATTGAAAATGCGAGAAATTCACGTATCTGTTCGAGCCGATTGCGTAAGCTCGTCTTTGGAAGTTCAAAAACAGCGAAGGGGAAAAGGCCGCTTCCTCAACGTCGATACGTTTCTTCTCGGTTCGCTGCGCAAATATCTCGCGCCTTGTTTGAACGACTCTCTTTGCTAGGTTTAGAAATTGCACGACTATTCCTTGGGAGCATTAATTTTGCCTCTCGATCCCCCGAGGAAGGAGACCGCATATCAGGAAAGTAGCGGAGAACGCAGACGGTCCTGAATACAGAGTCGCGATTTTACGGACGAGTGGAACTAATATTAGATCGACTCGCTACAAAGCACCGGAGAATTTGGGGATACTTGCACGATTTTTCGCAAAACGGAGATCTTCCGCGAGCAAGTTTCTTTCCTATCCTCCCAACGGTAACTTTATCAACGACTCCGTTTCCGTGCTAATATAAAGACTCTTGACAAGAGTCGCGTTATTAACGATAAAAAGTGACGGTATGAACGATCTCAGGATCACTCACGTACGAGCGCCGTTATCCACCTGTTATCCGCTACAACGTGCGGGCGGTTAGGTCCCTCTTTAATCTCGTTCTCCTCGTCGACTCGTTTTTAGGAAGAAAATGAATTTTCGGCGATAACATTTCGCCCGGGATAAATACGAGCCGACGTCAGCCGTAAAATACCGGCAAAAAAATTATCCCTGTCGCTATATAACGATCGGTTCCACGCCGATCGAAGACCTCACGTTTCGTAGACGTCTAAGGTATATTTTGTTGCTCCGATCGGCTCCTGCGGCCAACTCGTGCCATGGAGATCGTTGATCGATCGCCTCAATCGCTGAACAAATACAATTGCCCAAACGGGGGGAGAGAAAGCGCGGTAGAACCCAAATATCCAGGTATTCGACGGAAACAATTTTCTGATTTCAGAATGACGGGGCACCGTTGTGGAAAGGAGAAACGCGAAGAACCCCTGCCAGCAACCCTTTCGAGGATACAGAAATTTACGGTAAACTCTTCCATCGGAGACTAAAAGCGGGAGGAGAAAGAAAGTGGGACCCGAGACTCAAAGGAGTCGAAACGAGGAGGGTCGAAGGTCAATCGCGCGAGGTGGCATGACCTCGTGGATCCGAGGAGCAGAAGACGTCTCAGAAGAATCTCGCTGGGAGAACTCGATACTCGCGGGCCGAATTAATCGATCAATCTCGAGCGAGATCGCGAGCGGTAGTCGCGCGAGAGAACTCAAACTCGCTGGTCTGTCGCTCCTCTGTCGTCGCTTTGGACCAACTCTGCACCGCCTGCCCTCTCGAAAGCCGCCGCGGACTTTGAATTTGTCAGCCTCGCGAAACGCGCGCACAAGACGCATCTTGGGAGGAAGAGGGACGATGTCTCCTCCGGCGAAGAGGATCGTGAGTTCGTCGTCGCGCTGACTGTCTCAGTCCGTCGAGTTTGCGCTCCACCGTCGATCCAGCATTACGCCCGAATCTCCTCTCTCGAACTTAGATTTTCCACCGGCACGAACATCGGGACGAACGGCGAACATGCGGATACCGAAGGTTCTCTGATATCTCAGCAATCTCGTTGATCTTGCAAAAGAGGAAAACCGTCAGGACGTAGCTCGAACGAAAGTACGAATCGAGATCGAAGGGAGATGAGCGACAAATCGAAGGAATTTTCCGGATCTTAGCGTATCGAAGGAAGCGAGAATCGGTGCGAGGATTCGCGCACGCTTCACCGTCGGATCGTTGAGATTCTCGCGACGGTGCCACGGAGGGCGACCATCCCGGTCGGAAGAAACGAAAGGATGAAGTCGGCGTGGGGCAGGCGCAGGCTCGGTAGCGGCAGTGCGGCGTTCGAGAACGAACCGACGGGCGCCGCACCACCTCCGAAGGTTCGCGCGGCGACCTCCGTCAACCGTTCAAACATCATTGCCGCTACCACCGTCGACGTCGACGTCGCCGTCGCCGCGATCGAGACAGCCGGCACCACCTGTCACTGTCCATCGGCGCGCGGCAGCCTTTCGTTCGCCTGCCCATCGTTCCCACCCTCCCTGTCCACCCCGTCGTCGACGGAGGTGCCCGCAGGTTCGAGCTGGACGAGCTGCCGGGTCTGCGAGCGTCTTCACGGCCACTCCGAGAAGCCGGACGACGAGGTTGGCTTCCAGTCCGCGAAAAGAGGCGGGGATCGTGCACGATACGCGAGCGAGGACCTCGCGGGGATGCCCTCCGCGAGGACGTTCGACCGCGAGAAGAGGATTCGCCATGGACCGTCCTCCAGGTGCGTTTCTAGCGTCGTGCGGTGGAGTCGTCGACAGCCGAGGTGGAAGCATCTATCGTTCGACGATGAACCGGACGAGAGAGCCGTCAACGGAGACTACGGGTTCACCGGGTCAACGCCCCGAAGGCAAACGTCGTTCCTTTGGATGATCCTGTTCCTACTGGTCCTCGCGGTCCCCATCTTGGCGGACGTGCAGCAAGGAGCGCAGCATAAGTCCTCCAGAAAAAACGGAGGTAAGTCGAGTTCTAGTCTTTTTGTTTTTTTTGGCTCGCGTTCTCGTCCAGGCTAGATGATTGGAATGTTGACGAACGATTTTCGATTGACGAGCGAACTGTGCTAATAATGGGAGCGATCGATAATCGAACCGGCAAATTTGATGGGCGTATTTTAACGAACGGCATAAAGCGAGCTAATTACATTTAGCAGGGCTTTAACGTTGCCCCCGCGGTTCATCGTTTCGACGGAGCATCGAATTCGTTTCATTCCCGCTCTCCGAGGGAAGCTCCAGCGCGGTGTCCGATTTTGCCGAAAGGAAAAAATTCTTGAACGTTCGCGCAAAAGGTTTTCCCCTCGCGAAAATATTTTTGCTTATCGTGGCTCATTCGCGCTTTTGACTTTGAACGATCGGAGAAAAGAGAAAGGTAGAGAAAAACGGAGAAAAGGGAGAGGCGGATAGAGATCGGAAAGGGGTGCAACGACCCACGAGCAACACGTTCTATCGCCTGTCGAATCCCTCCGAGCTGCCCGAGCTTTCGTCCTTGGAAACTTTGGCTCGCCAGGTTACCATTGCGACTATCCAGGCTTCCTCCCAACGAGTATATTCGGATAGAGATACATGATTAGTCTCGCCGTTTATCATTTGGTTGCCCAAAGAGTCCTGCGACTCTCTTCCTGGATACGTCCGTAACATATTATTCCCAATAGTACGGCGTATTTTTCAAAGGGAGACCCTTTACCCCCTCGCAGATCCTGCTTTCTCCCTTTCAGCACCTCTCTCTCTCTCTCTCTCTCTCTCTCTCTCTCTCCCCATCTCTATAGATTTCTCTTCGTTACGTTACAAAATATTGACCGTGTTTCCATTTCAACATTCAGCGAGAAGCACGCGTACATTCAAATACAGGAAATTTAACGAACCATTTGCATGAGACTAAATATTTACAAAGTAATCACCAGAGCGATATAAAATATAACTCTGCCGTTAATTAATTGCTCCCCTCTTCGCGGCGTCATCCACCCACCCATCACCCTTCGCTTCGTTCTTTTCTCTCCTCCCTGGACATTGTCCGGTTTTTAGAAGCACTCTGCAATTCCTCCTCTCGTCGGTTTTGCGATTTCTCGGCTTTCGATCCTTCGTGTTTCAGCATCGAAATAAATTTCGCGGCTTTCCGATCGGCCGGTTGCGCGTGCAACGACGAGCAAACGTCCCCCGCCGTTTTTACCGGAAGTGGGCGCAACCCGTTGGCGCGCAACTCGTTGAAACGCTCCAGGATCTCGCTGTTGCTAATTGAACGGTACAATTAAGTAAACGGTGCTCGTAAATACGAAAACCCCAGGACGTCGTTTCATCGTTCCCGTTAGAAACGGGGAAAGGTATAAAAGAGAGAAAGAAAAACACGCGCGTCTCGAAGTTTCTTCCCCTCTACATATATTAACCTACCGTTTCTCGTGCCACCGTAGTCACGCAAATGCTCAAAATTCGTAATTTATGATTCTCGCTTCAGAATTTCTTTTTTTTCTACGGTAAAATCACGTTTTATCGAGGCAATTTGTAATGCGTTATTTGTGCGTCGTTGCGAAAAGTACCCCAAATTGATGAAGGATTCGTGAAGCAAATATTCCACTCCTATCTTCTAAAGTCTTTTTCTAAGATACTTCCTCGATAAGTTTAAATATAATAGGTAAAAAGCCCGTAGCTCTAGTGTTAATAAATTATACGGGCTGACGTGCGCCGCAACGCGTCGATAATAACTCGTTAATTGGGAAGTAACCGTCCAATGGAAAGCCATTAAAATCATTAGAGGTTATAATGGGAATCTTCGACGGAGATCGCATTTCCATAACGGAGGAAAACGAGCCAACGGACGCGCGACTGACTCTATGGATCTGCAATTAAAGCCGGTCGAGCGAAAAAGCGGATATTTCTCTCGGTGAAGTCAAAGGAGAAGCGACAGGAGAAGAAGATAAAAGCGAATTCCTTCCATGTCATTCGATAGAGCTTATATTTTGTAAATAAATAATCAATTAATTAACTGAGAGACGTAAATTCTGTCTTATCGGTTTTCGAAAATGTAGAATAAATCATCCGTTCATCGGCCAAGTCGATTAATTCCACTCTTCGAATTTTTTTAAATTTCAATATCAAAGGGCTTGAATATTTGGCCATCGAATAGTTAATAATAAATTTCGGAACTAAATTCAACTAACTCCCAGGCCATTCCACTTTATTCACTTTATATTTCGTTAGATGAAAATTTCAGTTATACAGTTGCAAAATTTCTATACGCCCTCACCGTATGATGTGGAGTAATTGTTTAATATAAACAATTGTAATTTTTCATTCCTCCCAAAAAGCGACCAATTAAAAAGGAAGCTCATACGAGTACTCACATTTATATGCTCGAGTCTCGACAAGAAAAATAACGAATATCTCTCGACGTTTCCGATTTTCGTTTGTTTATGCGTTTTCACGGTATCCTCGGCTTTCCATAAAGCAGCAGAATATCGAAACATTTGAAATATTCCCAGAATAATTCGCGAATTCTCCGCTTAATTATCCCCCTCAACTTTTTTGTCTGTGGTCTCTGTCGTCTCTACAAATTTTTTTGGACAGTAAAGTCCGGTCGATTCGTCGAATGTTTATTATTTTCTCCAATCACGATCTTTGCCTCTCTTTCGCTCCGATTCCGATGAACCACGGCGATGATATTTTCTCGCGCTGAATATTTTCATTCCTCAATATCGATACCGTGCCGATATTGCAAAACATTTTTATCAAACTCCGACTCGTTATGCGATCAATGTTGAAATCTATCCGATACTCACTGGTGCAAAATGCAACGCGCAATCAGTTTCGACCATCGATTCCGTCGTATTAACGGTTTGATTGCAGTGTAGCGCAAGGAGAAGTGCATAAGTGCTCACAGCAGAGCTATGCGTTGACAATGTGATCGTAGATTGGCTTTTATAGCTCATGTGGATAGTATGAGCACATTGTGGCAAACGGTATATCCAGAATGAGTTGCGCGATCTCACCCTTTCTAACGAAGTAGGGCAGAGTTTCCTAAATTTTTCGCACCACGGATCAGATTTTTTGCAAAATTTGTGCACAACAGTCTTTTATGTAAGACAATATATCTGTCGTATGAACTGGTAATTTTAAACTCAGTTAATGTATCTTAAATAACTTAAAGAGTCACGATAAGGAGGTAGAAAGTGCTCTTCGGCTAATTTTATTTGAGGATTGGTCATTCGATAGGTAAAAATAAGAAACTATTGTGTACTAATTTTTTTAATCCGTATTTATTATACATTATTATACATTCACTACATCTGCAATAACACCTCTCTCGGTGTTCCAAGGGGTAAGCACGAAGCTGGCGCGCCAGATCTTTTTCCTTCGATCCTGCTGAAGAACCATTTCAAAGAGGAAAATCACTCGAGGTTCGAGGCGTATCATCGAAATGTGAGGCATCGAGAAATTACTATGTAATTTCGCAGTTCACAATGAGAATACGGCGATCGTGTCGAGTCCGTGCAACAATACTGCTCCAAACGGAGTATGTACATCATTCAGGGTCGAATATGCAAATTTCGCTCCATTCGTTTACGTTTTGTAGCTTCGTTCGCCTTCAGATCTTTCTCGTCGGGACGTTCAATATTTCAAGTATAATTTACAACGCACGCCAACTTTCGACGATTCTCGAACACTAATTAGGCTACGTTCCTCTTGGAGCAAGAAATATGAGATTAAAAATCCTCTAGTTTGTTCTTCGGCGCCCTTCGCAAGAATGCTAATGTAATTCTTAACAGAAGCCCCGACGCGTGAAGAGCAAGGTTACAATAGAATCCATGTGGAAAATGTGACATGAATTATTTAATGTGCACAAGATTTATCAACTGTCGTAGAACTGGTTAAGTTATCGTAGTATTTTATCGATAAGATATGTTATGAGGTACTGCAACCGCTTGACATAAAGGCCACTCTACTTTCTTGTCAAGTAGCAAGTCTATACTGTTGCACAAACTACAACCATTAACGGTCAATAACACTCGATACATTCAGAAGAAACCGTTAGTAAAAACACTTCCAATTTGTAACAAAAAAAAAAATAGCTCGTATTTTCCTACTGCGAGGAAACTATGCAGAGGTTATTCCTCGCCGGAATTATTCTCTCCTAGTTCTCCAACGTCGTGCACCCCGATTCGACGTCGGTGTTTTTCACTGAAGATCGTCGGGTAAACGGATTCCGTCTAATTGAGAAGCGGGTAATGCCGGCTGGTTAAACAGGATGTTATTTCCGAGTTACTCATCGTGGAGGCCAAGAATGCAAATTGCAAGTGATTTGCATTTCGTGGTTGTTCGGTTCGCGAGTAGGTATACACACGCTTACTTACATCAAGTAACGTTCTGGCGCACGCGAGCTACAACAACTACTACTTTACACGGCGATCATCAGTCTCTCGTAGTAGCAATAGATTCGTTGCTGTTAATAAAGTACACGGTCAATTCCCTCATCGACCGAAGACTCGCACGGATTTCGAATAAGAGCACCTCGGCATAACGGCACCTCCAAAATGAGCGTGTATTGATATCTACGCCTGGCGCACGTTTAAACAGGATTTTTTTTGACACCGGTAGGACTGACACAGATCATTGCGCTTGTCGCCTGCTGTTTTTTCGAGGTTTTCGAGAGATCATAAATCGTCAAGCTTGACTAATCTTATCGTCAGTTGTCGTGAGTTCTCAATTCTGTCCTTTTATTTTCACGAAATTTCGAGGATATATGTAAATAAATGTAAGATTTTTTGTGTTGTATATTTATTTGCTTATTGTCCCGATTTTTTGCGTAGAACGCCATTCTGGTGGATGGCATAATATTGAAACATAATCTCCATTTCGGGTCAAATAAACCCGAACAGAACGGCACGTTTAAGAAAGCGCACTTAGATTGGTTCGGTTCTTCGCACAGATTGTATATATTTTAATGCGACTTAAATATATGGCTATAGAGGGTAACACGTGTTTGAGGGTTAAAGGGTTAATGTCAACGATTATAGACGATGTGCAATAAAAAACGACCGCCTCGAAGAACAAAACAGAGGTGTGTACTTCTTCGATGCGTACCAACGGTGGAGTCGCTAATTTCATACGTGCGTCATCGTCGAGTTCCTGCTCGACGTTTGCGTCTAACGAATGACGTTAATTGTTGACGGGCTGATCGTAACCTCGAATTAACTTCTATAAATAACAAATTAATCCTAAATCGTGCTTCGAAGCCAAAAGTATTCGAGGGGAAAGGCTCGACCCGTTCGCCAGGAAAATTGTGCGCTCCTGTCGTTTTTGCGGGAAGAGTTCACTAGCGACGGGCTCAGGGAACGGGGAAAATATTCTACCGGCTCGTCGACTCGTGAAAGAGTTGATCGAGGTGGACTGAAAGCTTCGAGAAGCGACTTCTCGGCACGTCGACAGCCCGACGGAAGCGTAGAATGGAGAGATATCCACGGAGGAGGCTGCTGCTTACGAAGGGTGTCAATTAAATAACCTTTCTTCGCGACGCCGTTCGTGCGTGAGGAAAGTTTGGTCGTCCTCCCACTCTTTCTCTTTATCTGCTGTCTCCGAGGGGTGCAAAGATAGTAGGAGGAAAGGGTATAGGACGAACCTTATTCTAATGGTCGGTATGGAATTTTAAATTTCAACTACTGATTATTGGGTCAGAGTTCAAGCTTTGGTCACCTCAGGCAAAGTTTTTTTAAATTTTTCTTTGATGCATCGTAGTTTCGTTAATTTGAAGTTGATCGAAGCTTTCGTTTGTCAAAATGTTAAGAAAGCAGTATTATAATCCAACACGATCACGCAACAGCCCTCTAAAGGTTCTTGTTGCGATATTATGCTTCCATTTTCGAAAGGTCAGTTGTTGATAACTTTATTTTTTTCAAACGTGCACCGATTATACAGTATAATTAGAAAATTGCTATTGCTTTCAAATTGCAACGCCAGGGCAGAGTCGATTCCTTTCTCTTATCGCGGCCGTCTCTTATCTTGGGCGTCGTCGAAGGTATTTATGAGCTAAACATGGTCGTTTTAATAGCCGGCAAAATAATTGCTCGGTGAAATCTTTGTAAATTCGCTGCTTGAGGGTATTTGCAAACGACACGGAACGAGAAACAGCGAAATGGAGAGCGCGAATAACTGAATTACGAGAAGTTCTCGGGCTACGTCGCCAACTTGCGAATCCAGGTTTAAATAGTCGCGCTATTGTTATGAGACGAAACTTGATTTCCTGGGAAAATAGAAATGAGAGGGGACAAAGGATAATCGTTGGATACGCGGTGAACATTGACTCGCTATTTTTCGCACGGCATTTCAGAGGGAAAATAGCTCCGGGAAAACGATCAAAACTTTCGAAATGTCGATCGTGAAACGGACATCGTTTGTCTATGTCTATCGACGGAAGAAGAACAACAGGACCGTGGATTTCCGATAAAATCGTCCTTCCGATTCGTGAAACCATTTAATTTGCTCTTCTGCGATATTGAATGATCCGTTTCGTTCTTTTAACGGTCAGACTTCATTTTTTCGTCGGAAGAACCCTCAAATACTTTCTTGTTCCATCAGTGATATGGAAAGAGAGGAATATTGAGAGAGAAAAAGAAGGAAAGCAGAAATGTGAAATACGAAGGCGAAATTAAGAGAAGGTGCTTATAGCAGGCATTTTCTTTAATGCCGAGAAGTCTCTTTGTATTGGATCAAGAATGCGCCCCTGAATCTCACAGATGTACCTAGGTTAGAACTCGTCTTAGAATATTTATCAACACGCAGATATTTCTTTTGTTTAAATAGCAGTCGCATATTGTACTTCATTTATGATTCCCAGATCGATGCGCTTTATGGGCCTATTGTCGACAATGGTTCTCAAGTCGTATTGTACAATCGACGCAAGTTCCTGTCACGGCGAACTTTTAGTCAAAAGTAATTTAAACTTTGAGATATAATAATTATTTTCTCCCGTGAAACGAACGTCTGACAAAGTTTGCCGCGAGGTAGCGAGTTTTTGTATCCAGTTTTTAAATTAACAGCGATATAACTTTTGCACAAACGTTCTCGTTATAACTGGGAATATTCGCGAATTAACCATTTTCCCAGTCATACCTTTGAAAACGGAACAACGATATTCCGTTTATCATCCACTGCTTTAAAGTCATTGGAGATCGTAATTGAAGAACGCTGTTTACGCAGAGCTCGCGAACAGTCGGGGCTACCGGAAAATGAAATAAAAAGGGAATTCTGCTCTAGACTTCCAGCGTTATTCGCCGATACATACACCAGAGCGACAAAGGAAGACTGCCACTCCATAAATAAATAGGATGAATGGTTGTCTTGGAATGCATGAGCTAGATGAAAGTGTCTTTAACACTAGGTTCACGGAGACCGTCAAATTGACGGATTCCTACCTTTTTAGAAGCGCCTTCCAAACGTTTAGCGACGTAGATATTTCTCATGTATCTCATAATATATAAATTATTTAACTGAAAATCTAGTTTTCCGCGTGATTCCTCTATTTCCTAAGTCTTTATTTAATATATTGCGGTTTAACAGATTTCTCTTCTGTAAATCTAATGTTAAGGATGTCTGCTGACTGTTTGAGCAATGAGTGAGTGTTAGATGTGACACCGTAGTGTAACTGAAAAATGTCTGTTTGTATAAACGAAAGTGAATCGTGGAAGAATGCGAATGTTGCCCAAAATCGTGGTGCGGGTGTATCTTAGGAAAAGGGCGGCACTGTTATAGATGAGAATGGATATAAGTGAGCGAGTATGGAACGAGTGTCACAGTGTTTTAAGCAAGAGTTAAAGAAAATCTTTATTATTTCCCACAAATAAATAAGAAAGTAAATAAACAACCATCTGGCAATTACACGGTTCAAATAAGACAGCCATAGTTCACGTAAGAGCTGAAGCTCGAAGTACGACATCTAATGATTACATTTGCAACGCAACAATTTGTTATTATTGCATGCGTCGCGTCTCCACGATTCGCAACGTCGAGAACAATTTTCAAGAGAAAACGCGGTAATGAGAGTTGATCGCTTCTCAAAACATCCGGGATAAGTTTGCGTAGGAGAGACAGAGACAGGGGGAACTGAGGAGGATGAAATCGCGTTAACCTTCAGTTATTTACGCGTGCCCTAAGTGCTGCCATTCCGTCGACGTTAATCGTCTACTCGTCCTCTAACGCGCAACGTTGGCAGGCTGGCAAGTATATATGTATACTTTGTCAACGATGCATCTTCTCGTCTCGAATTGCATCGACGTTGTCCCTTTGACTGCGGAGCGTTCTAAGATGAAACTTTTCGCTCGAGTAACACGCGGTCAGGAGATTCCTTCACTGGGCACTTTTTTGCGCTTTATGAATATACGGTAGAAATAATTGCGGAAAATATTAGGTTACGGCGGTGCCCCTTGTTTTTCAACCGCTTATTTTTGTCATTTCATTTCTGGAATCGTTAAACCCAGCCTCCTACAGTTGATGACTGTGTGGAGTATTTAATTCAAGAGACTGAGGTTGGGAATTTCAAAAACGAAATGGCGGATATAGGCGTTTAAGAACGACAGGTTCCGCCGCACCCTAGCCATCTTTCAGTTCTCGGAGTGTACGTATGAGACCATAGTAAAGAGTCACGAGCTTGGTGCGTATTTGCGTCCATAGCTGTCATAGATCGCATATTTGCGTCCATAATCTCCATCGATAGCTTTCTCAGGGTGCTTATATGCGTTTATACCAGGCAAAGGGTTAAAGTACCAAGATACTCTAGCAGTTGGTTCTTTTTGAAAAGAGACAAAAATTAAACGGAAACATTGACGAACAATCGATCCAGAGGTTTTTACGTTTTGCGTTGGTTATAACGTATAATCAGCGGACTCTCTTGCAAGCGAAGATGCAAGAACGCATTAATTCGCCATAGATGAACTCCGTTTCGCTTCGCTGGAACGGGAAGCGGAGTTATACGCGCCACCACGATCGGATGGAATTAACCGAGTTGTTAACTAACCGTCCTGTCCGAAACAAGCCACTGGCTTCGCCAATTTTCCACTGAGTACCGCTGTCTAGGCTGTTTCTAATTAGCGAAATAAATTAATTTGTCGCTTTGTCGAGGACGTTGTGCGCCTCGTGGAAAGCGCTTGCAAATATAGCTCGCCACCCGGAGAGCTTGCAGCAGATGAACGAGATGGAGAAGAAGAAGAAAGAAAATGAAGAGGAAGAAAAAGATGCAGCTCTTCCTTTTGCTTCCAGCTTAACCGTTTTGGTGGCAGAGATCTTTGCAAAAACTTGGTAGAAAAGTGCCAAGCAGCAAAATCGCTCTTCTTTCGTTTCGCATCGAAGAATGCAGCAAAGGAAGGTTTTTTGTAACTGGCAAATATTGTCGTTTTGTTTGCTAGCTCGAGATGTGTTTATTGTTTATGCAAAAGGAAACTCAT
Organism: Cerceris rybyensis; assembly: GCA_910591515.1. Classification (NCBI taxonomy): domain Eukaryota; kingdom Metazoa; phylum Arthropoda; class Insecta; order Hymenoptera; family Crabronidae; genus Cerceris; species Cerceris rybyensis. The sequence goes on along the minus strand of OU342792.1, from coordinate 27,525,393 downwards.
ATATTCTAAACATAGATCAGCTTGACACCTATCAGTATTGAACGGAAGAGAAGCGATCGTGCTGCTTGCCAGGAAAACGATTATACTTTTATGGCAGTCGCTCCCAAATATCTCACATAAACGATGACAAAATGTCGCACAAATATTAAATTTACCTTTCCACCCTCCGTTCATGGTCTCGTGCTCAACTCGTTTCAAACGATCAGTCGCGATTGAAAGCAGTAGCCAACTGTAACATGGTCGAGAGGGTGCGAAAATATGCGGAAACTCGCATGATTGAAACACAGGAGCCCAGAATGAATCGTGGAATCGCGCCGCTCTATTCGAAAGGGTCCCTCGTTGGATTTGAAATCCAGCGCGGTTCGACGGACAATTGTGAATCCTTCTCCCCGATCCGACTAATATTTTCCGAGCGACGCACCTTGCCGATTGTCCGCGTTACTTCGCTCTCCCCATCGAGTCGTCCACAAATTCGAATCGAAACCGTTCGCTCTACCGAGTCTGCACGGAATTTGAAAGCGCGTCTCTTTCCGACGAATACTTCGCAGGTACTCGGACTTCCGGTTCGCTGGTGCGGTGAATCTTCGAATAAACGTTTCTCCAGTTGCATTTTTTCATCGCGAAAGCAGCAAGCGGATATGGTCATCGCAAAACCATAAAAACAACGAACTATCTGGAGGTGCTACAAATTGGCTAAAGGTAAAGTTCTCACGTTAACTTCGTTGCGTTGCATCATTGGGCAAATTCGAGGAGTACAGTGTTGCAATTTGTGCACACCTGCAGGTATTGCCGTAAAAGCGAGGTCGGATCGATCGAATCGCCGGTCTTCCCTTCGACCTCCGGAAACGATTTCTCGAGGTGAGCGTTGATAGGCGGATCTTTCGAGAGCGGAAGGTTCGGCCGGATAATAATTTTCACGCACGTTGCGCTTATCTTTGTAGGTAGATTCACAATCGCTATGATGTAATTATATCAAGTTTGTGCGCGGTATACGCTCGGTTTAACTAAAGGGTATAGCGCATACCATTTCGCAGGAATCACGGTTGCAGTTTGCTCGGAGGAATTATCCGTAATAGCCGTAATTCCACTCGCTGCGGCTCTACCGATGTGCTAACTTGCATCTCACCTTCTTTTTAGTATTTTACGGCTCCGAGTGCCATGGTCATTTCCCCTGAAAACTTGGGTTATTGATGAATAGCAAATCACCGAGGATAGGCCATGGTAAATAATTGCCGACAAATTTGCCAGAGATAAGACAGATTTGAGCTTAATCTCGCTAATTCGCAGTCCGAGTCTTTAACTTTATGCAGAACGTATCCTGTTTTCTCTTTCTTTTGGAGGGAAAACGATTACTTTTCCCAATTCCGATTCAAAGGTCTGCGAGATTCACTTCTGGCGCCTCTGTAATCGACTTAAAACCTATCAGTGTCAGACTTCGTTTTACACGAGGGAAAAGTAATCAAATTGAGGCGAATTGTCCCCCAAATTCAAATTCGCGAGTGAGTTGTTCGGTGCTTTTAGATGGAACCCATACAGCACGAATTATCGCCCATAAACATCACTCCAATTATTACGATTTAAGCGGCTTCTCGTTAAATGGCTGTCAAGGACGCGCGCAACAGTCGGTAAACAATTATCGTCACCGATTCCTGTCGTTCGCGACAAATTTAACCTGTCAATCCTCGTGGAGGACGTTCTCGATTAAAGTAGTTGGAATTGAATCGTACGAAATAAAATCCGAGCGCCTAACAAGCTGCTTTAGATCTCTCCCAGGTCACAGTGCAAGAAGATCAACGATCTTGAACCATAGGGCTCGATTGTTATTATATATGTTCTCCGCGTCTAGGGTTAAAAGCGAAGACAAATTGTCAAATGATTCTATCAGAATATTACGCCCCCCGAACGTAGGGTCCAACTTGTAAAAGTTCCTCGAGCGAAGTCTACGTGCCAAAGGGGTTGTGGGGGGATGAAGCGCAACCATCGCGCCTGACGTTGCCGCCGTCCAACAATTCGCCAAATGGCCGGAGGGCCACGAAACGTCGGTAACCGATTCACGTTTCGGAATGTCGTCGGAGGCGAGTCGAGAAACGTCAATCGTGATCAGGAACGTGTCCCACGGCCCACGCTCCCTCGGCTTTTCTTCACTGGCCAACGGTCAATGATTAGCAATTGCTCCCGAGCCCCTCGAGATTCTCCAACGCGTGTATTTATTCCGTGCGTGGCGTCGCCCTTAATGATCGGGGCAGAAATAAGTACGGTCCTCGTTGTATAGGTGTTTGCAGTGTGAGGGATTCAGGGAGTGACATAAATAAATTTAAACAAACTTGCGATAATACAGTTTTTCTAAATAGACAGTATAGTTATAATATATATATTTCTGTTAGAGCTATCATTTACACGTCCGTTTCTTTTTGTGCTTCCTTTCTTGCTGCCTTCTTTTGTTCTACCGACCAGGCCTACCATCTTCTAATTCGCTTCATTCACGCAGTCTCAATGTCAAACATATACACACCTATCATCTTAATTGCAGTCACTCACTTCTCTGTTTATAATAACACATGCATACCTTCATACACACAGCATACATCCTCACTCTTATAATTTCTTACAGCAGCGACGGCCGATTCGGGTTCGTTTTTTTCTCGAAGCCTGGAGGCAGCTTCTTTTCGAAAGCGACTGCCAGGGGACGTTTTGCTACTTTCATACACTCTTTTAACTCTTTCACTCCTGGGGGTAACTAAAGTCGTCCCTCATAAAGTACCATTTACACATGTCGGACGAATATGGTTTCCATCCAGCGAGCGAGAATGGCAAGTAAATCACAGTGTTTTGAACGAGACCCGAAGTAAGAACCCGTGAGCAATAAAGTATTATTTTTTAAGGAAACCTTTATTATTTTTCAAATATTTGCCTCGGTAGTTTTAACGTTAAAAAGTTGTCCCACGTATATTCGGTATAAAGGTAAAGGTATAACTTTTTCTGTACCAGTGCGCTTCAAAGAGTCAAGTCTCAACGGGAAGCTGTACCTGTATTTGCAAATTGCATTTAGAAAACACTACGTTTAATTGTAGAAATACGAGACTCGAAGCAGCTGAATCTTTCTATCACTCAGACGAACCGTTATCCAAGAGTTCCGGTGGATTATAAAGGACCGAGTCTCGAAAATCAGGATGCGATTTCGCTCTCGCATTATCTTCCAACGTTCGCCCGTAATTCGCTCGTTTATTTAGCGCCTTTCGGAATCGCTTTACCACGCTTCGCAACGGGCGACAATTTCCCCCGAACAGAGAATCGCTTCCCAGGCTAGTGGCTCAATTCCGAAAAGCTAATTTTCCCTTCAATTTCGCGAGCGGCAGAAGCCCCGGATTAAAATCCCTTTATCCGCTTTCGCCTCAAATTAGCGTGTTTTTTAACGGACGCCTCCTCGTTGGATTTGCCTAAAGATAGTTCGCGTTTAATGGACTTCCTCCGCCGACACGTGAATGTGTTTTTTCGGTTTTTTATTTGACCTCTATAATTCCGAAAAGGACCGAAACTTTTTAGAACCTGTGATGACCACGGACTTTGGATTAAAGACTTCGAATTGCCAGATACGAGCCAAGAAAAATCAGTGTGAGAAAAATGTCATATTTTCCATAAATGATGGAGAAATCGAACTCATCATTTTCCTCATCCAATATAGTCCCCACGATAATAATTTTGTCCCCGTGAAATTCAAATCCGAGAGAGAGCCGATCGTATGCGTGATTCCCGCCAATGAGGGACTTTCTCGTAGTTTCGCTTTTCTGGCTCCTCTCTGTCTCCGCAAATCCTCTCGAGCCAAAAGCCGATCTAATTTGGTGTAACTCCCCCGAGCTCCCCTTTCTCCGCGTTTCGCGCGAGATCGAGCTTCGAATTTAGCGATTTGAGTTTCGAGGAGAGGCGACGGAACGACAAACGAGGCGAGGCCGAGAGCGAGGAAAGGAAAGGAAGAGAGAAGGTTCGGCCAAGCGGAACGCATACTCCGCCACAAAAAGGTAGGCTAGTCCGCAGCAAGTTGCCTCCAGTTCCTTTAAATTTCCCGCCCATTTTCGCGCCACTGCCTTCCCCTCTTCTTCTCCTTCGAACCGCATTTTTCAAACGGTAGAAACTTTGTTGCCCCCAATTGTCTAAAATTTGCCGCCTATTTTTGCACCATCTTCGTGCCATTTACTCCAAGACGTTTATTCGCACATTCGCTTCGCCTTTCGGACGGATTAAGCACAAGCCGTCGATTTTGACTCGACAAGAAGTCCATACAAGTATGTTTTATCCCTTCTTTCTTCCTATCTCACCGTCCTTTCCCTTTTTTCCTCTCCACCCGCTCCCCACCTGCTCCGTTCCTTTCTCACCGTGACGCGTAATATTGTTGCAACTTGAAATACCAGTTTCGACACGGCCGAGATGCATTCTTAAAAACAAAAAAAAACACCGCCAAACAGGAATGCCGGACTACGAGACTCCAGTCCGTTGTATACGGTCCGCACGTAAAACACTCCTGGTGGAGAGTTCTTCTTCGATATTCGAACCTCAATCGACATGGTCGTTCTGTCTTTGATTTACATACGGATTTACACGTACTCCGATTCGTCGGCGCTTTCACGTATTAACGAATTATTTCGGAAAAATCGTGAAAATTGTGGAAGCTCAACCTAGCAATTGTCTTCGAGCTGTCACCAAAGCCATCGTAGCTCTAAAGCTTCATTATATTCTCCAAAGGGAGAAATCACCGTCGATCCTGGTAAATTCAATGGGACAAAGAGCGCAGCCGGAGAGACAGAATTCGCAAATTTGCATACCATCACTGACTCTTCCACCTGCACAATTAATGCGCGCCTCGAGCAAACGTACTCTCCCGAGTAGAGGATGTCCGCGATTAATAGTACGCTCGTTTAATCGGCCGTTCAATTTCCCGCAACAATTTCTCGAGGCGCAATTCCACGAGTGCGCAAACTTCCACGATGAAACCACCCACGTTGACGAAGGAAAGCGGAACGGCTGGCAATTCTCGGCTGTCGTTTACCATCTCGGCGATCTGGTAAAACTGGTCGTGCGACGAGATGCCAGTCTCAAAAGGAAAACGAGGTGTCCAGGCACAGTTCTCCTGCAATTCTCCAGCTCTTCTCCAGGGTGTTCGCAACAACAGTCGCCGACAAAGACACTTATCGCGAGATAAGAAGGTATACGGAGAAGATTTTTTTAATGGCTTGATCAATTTGGCGAAAGAGAAAAACGAGATGTTTCCATTTACGAGTTGCAGAAGACGAAGCGGGGTTATTTGCGCGATGATATCGAAAAATGATGAAAAGAGGATAGGAGGAGACGATTGCGAGATAGACCGACGTTCGAGAGATTCGTCTCTCGAGAACGAGCGCAAAAAGCTCCCTCGAACGTGAAGTGAAACCGATGAAAAAAGGGAACAAAGTGGAGAACGCCAGCCAGGGGGGAGAGATGTAACGAAGCCGCGTTGGCTCGAATGTCAAGTACCTTGGCCGTTTACGGTAACCGACGACGGAAGCCTTCCGGTGACGTTATTTAATGATTTCCGCTCAACCGGGAGACCCGCGTCGATGCCTCGCGAGAGAGTGCCCGCAGAAACGACTTCCTGAAACCGAGGGATTCCGTCTTTTCTCCTCTTCTCTTCCCTTTCGTACACCGAGTTTCCCTTCGTAAAATTCTCGACAGCTAGAAACTTTGTAACCTATCGCGATTTGATTGGTCGAGGAACAAAGTCGAGAAACGTCGATCAGACAGAGTTTTTCGGGCCTGTGAAGGCAACCGGGGGGAGAGAGTAGTCGCGGTGACAAATCACAAAGGGTTGATTTCGCTCGCATCTCCAACAACAAGGTTTCGCAAGCAGGAAGGAAGGGTCGAGCAGCTTGCTCGGATATTTCAGTCACGGCGCGTAGCAGGTTTGACGAGCAACGAGCTGCCGGAACCCGCGAAGAAAAAAGCCTCGTCTAGACGGCAGCTTCCGGTATCGTCCGAAAACAACGAGAGGCGGTCGGGGCGAGAGGACAAAGAGAGAGAGGAAGAGAGGAAGAGGCCGAGAGAAAGGAAGGCTCGCTTCAGGAATGTCGCTCTCCTGCTGGCCCTACGGGTACCTTCCGCCTGGGTCGACGACCTTCTGGCCGTCGTCTCTCGCGCCATTTCCTGTCTCTCGCCTCGTCGAACGATGCGATTATCGCTCGGCTCTCTCGCAAATGCGGAATCACCGAATCGATCGGATTTCCGATCAATGGGTGGGACGTTCGAGGGAGTTTATCGCGAGTCCCGTTCCAGAGAGTCCAGTTAGACCGGGCAAATGGAAAAATGGGAGTGAGAACAATGGTTTTCATCCACGGTGGGCTTCTTTCACGGCGGGTGATCGCGCGCTCGGCGAGCTAATTGGAAATGCGCGCCGCACCTCCGTAATTGTCCACGGCAGGCGAGTTCGGTCGAGTGCGCGCAAAACGCGGAACCGTAGCCTTCCTTCCTTCCTTCCTTTCTTTATTTCTTTTTTCTTTCCCTCGCGGCATACTGGACGGACAACGAGAGAGGAATTCGGATCATCGCTGATTTTTTCCGCGAGGAAACGGCTCTAGAGCTTAGGGTAAAGGTAATTCGTGCCGGATGACCTTGGGGGATTTTGCAGTCGTCTAGATTCGTCGACTTTGATTCCGAGAATCATTAATGAAACCGGTTCGACTGATTAAAGTACCGAACGACGTCGTTTCACGGCGATAACGACCGATCTAATTGTCGGATAACGAATCGAGAAACTCCTCCCAGGCGGAATCCTGCTATATCGTACCAAATACAGCCAAGAGATTTGCAGGACCTGTTTGTTACAAAAGTCAACGTTTCTGTTTAGAAGCAAATGTGAATTTCAAAAACTACAGTCATCTCCCGTTGAGTCATTGCGATTGTCGCAACGAGAGTGTTACCATTATCGTTTGCGGTGGGGACAATAGATGCAGTCGCGATTCGTGGTTTACCTCGCCACGGTTCAACGAAGCGGCTCACTCTGTGAGCAATATGTCGTGAAACGGAGCTGGTCCAAAGATGACGATGCCAGACGAGTCGGTCATTCAAAATTTCAACGACGAACGAGCTCCATTTGAGAGCGTCGAACCACCCCGAAACGATTTTCGCTCTCTGCTCGTTGCCGTTCGTTCCAAGCTCCAACGAGGCTAGCAATCGTCCCTATTCCCTTCCTCTTCATCCCTAGCATCGCTTGAGTTGCAATCGCGAACGCGATTTACGATCCGACTCGATCCCTCCCTTTGTCTCGAGGACCCTTCGCGAAGCTTTCCCCTTCCCGGCACTATTATCCTCTTTCAACTCGTTCCATTTTGTTTGACAAAATGCTACCGCTTCTTCCTTCCTCTCTGGATACGTCCTCACTCTCTCTTCCTCTCTCTTTTGGTTGTCTCCGGCAAGAGCAAGCTTCGCCCATCGAAACGATCGCTCTCGATTTCCGAGCCGTTTGTTCCGCAACGGCGATCTTCCTGCAACGTGGATATTCCTTCACATCGTGGAACATAGTTCGACGGTGACTCTAGCGGACCAGGCATGATCGCCTCCCAGTGCCATGATATCGTTGGGCTAAGAAGATACGTTTGGCTGGAGTTCCCGGTGCTTGCTATTTCGATTACCAAATAGGTTATAAGACCTATGTCCTAAGTGATCACACATCCCATGGAACATGAATATGTCCACTGCAGGACAGGCAAGACAGTTGCAGGACATGCAGCGCAAGTGCAGAGCAAGCAGTACCAGAGTAGGACAGAGAGGACAAGTAGGAACGTACCGGATAAAAAAGTTTTACAGTGTTTTAGATTTAACAAATTTTGTATGGATTACTTGTATTACATAACATTATTTGTATTAGGCATCGTGAAATAAAATTGTGTTTCTAAGACAATAAGTTATTTATTTAATAAGTCCTGTCCTGTATAGACCCAAAAATCCTGTTGAAATCATTTCTCTCTGCCTGACTTCTCACCGACTCGTACTACTTGCTCGCTCGTAAAATTCTGCCGAAATGGTTTCAATCCCGCAAGCAGTATAAATTAAAACATCTCAGGTCGACTTTTAACTCCGTCTTACTCATCACCGACTCGTACTACTTGGTAACTTGTAACATTCTGCCGAAAAATTGTCAATCTCGAAAAGTACTATAAAGCAAAATATCTTAGTCTGACTTATCGTCGACTTTACTACTTGCTCACTTTGAGAATTTTTCCGAAAAATGTGAAAAGTGAATTCAGTAGTATAACCCGAAATTTCTCAGACCGACCTGTAGCCCTGACTGACTAATCGTCGACTTTACTACTTGCTCACTTTGAGAATTTTTCCGAAAAATGTGAAAAGTGAATTCAGTAGTATAACCCGAAATTTCTCAGACCGACTTGTAGCCCTGTCTGACTTATCGTCGACTTTACTACTTGCTCACTTTGAGAATTTTTCCGAAAAATGTGAAAAGTGAATTCAGTAGTATAACCCGAAATTTCTCAGACCGACTTTTAGCTCCGTCTGACTTATCGTCGATTTTACTACTTGCTCACTTTGAAATTTTCTCGAAAAATTTGCAAACCCAGCAAGTAGTATAATCCGAAATTTCTCAGACCGACTTTTAGTTCCGTCTGACTTATCGTCGATTTTACTACTTGCTCACTTTGAAATTTTCTCGAAAAATTTGCAAACCCAGCAAGTAGTATAATCCGAAATTTCTCAGACCGACTTTTAGCTCCGTCTGACTTATCGTCGATTTTACTACTTGCTCACTTTGAGATTTTTCCGAAAAATTTGCAAACCCAGTAAGTAGTATAAACTAGGATAAATCAGACCGACTTTAGCTTCGTCTGACTTATCGTCGACTTTACTACTTGATCACGTTGAAATTTTTCCGAAAAATTTGCAAACCCAGCAAGTAGTATAATCCGAAATTTCTCAGACCGACTTTTAGCTCTGTCTGACTTATCGTCGACTTTACTACTTACTAATTATGAAATTTTGTCGAAAAATTTCTAAACCCAGCAAGTAGTGTAAAGCAAAATTTCTCAGACCAACTTTTACGTCTGACTTATCATCGACTATACTACTTATTCACTTGTGAGATTTTGTCGAAAAATGTGAGAAGTGAATTCAGTAGTATAACCTAACATTTCTCAGGCCGACTTTTAGCTCTTTCTGACTCATCACCGACACCTAATACTTACCAACTTGTAACATTTTGCGAAAGATGTTCAAGGTCACCAGTGGAGTAAACCAATAATATCTCAGGCGCAGTTTTGCTCTTCCCAGTTTGCCGTCGACTCGTATTGCTTAGCATAATGTCTAGCTTAAGCACGAGTGTACGAGATTAGAAAACTTATAATTACAGGACGCTCACTAGGCACGTGTAGGAAATTTTAGGAATGGAGCAAGAGCAGCGGTTAAAAAAGTTTAAGAATGTTTTGCAATTTAACAAATTCTTTATTCATTATTTGCACTATACAACATAAACGTATACAATACAATATTCATGAAATACAATTGTGTGTTTCTAAGACTACAAATTATTTATTTAAATAAATGCTGCCTTAGAATCTACGTGTGTCCTGGATGTCGTGGCTTTAATGCGCTCTTCTGCGCTATCGTGTGCTGTTCTACGCTACCCTGTACTGTCCAGTGCTGCCCTGTACTGCCCTGCGCTGTCCTACGCTGCCCCGTACTGTTCTGCGCTGCCCTGCGCTATCTTGCACTGTCCTATGCTGTCTCCTATCTGTCCAGCCTCTCGTGCCTGTTTCGACAAAAAAAAAAGATGTTATTCTCTCTGCAACGCTATGAAACTTACATATATAATAATTTATTTTTAAAACGAATATTTCTCGAGTTACTATATATGGACAATGTTTTCGATTTAAGACATTATTTATTTATCATTTGTATTACAGAACATAAACATATATGATATAATGATCGTAAAATGCAAGTGTGTGCTTCTAAGACTACAAATTATTTATTTAATAAATGCTGTCCTTATTGTCCTGTGCCTGTCCTGGTTGTCCTGCGTCTATCTTTCCAATTCCATGCCTGTTTTGTCTCACTCCTGTTTCTCCTGTCTGTCTTCTACAAGTCCTACCTCTCTCCTGCCTTCCTTCTGCCTGTGGAAAATTGGAGCCACTTTTTCCATCCTTATCCTGTTAGACCGTTTATCAATTTGACGGCGTCCGTACATCTAATGCTAAAGAACAAGCCGAAATTAAAGTTCCAATATTCTTACATCTCCTAGTCGGATTTATCGCCCCGGCATACATTCTAGACATCGAAAGCGGAATTTACTTTCTCGCAATTACGATTGACCGTGGGTCGAAGGTCGGCCAAAAGAGTCTCTTAGGAATCGATCTTCGGCTCACGTCGACGAAGCGAATCGAGTTTTCTCTTTTCTTTTCTTCTGCTCGTGTAAATCACGGAGTGGACGTGCCGTGGAATGCGGCGGTACCGGAACTGAAGCCTTGACCGAATTATCGATCGTAGACTCGGGATATCTCCATGCAACGGACAAATGCGAGGGCGGATTACCAAAACGGTTCCCTTGTCGAGCATACATGTTCGACAGACGAGTTTGCACAATTTGGGGAGTAATTTTGCGAATCGTGTTTCACGGTGTTTCGATAGAAAACACTCCAAGTTTCAGGGTTTTTCTGCGTTTCACGATCGACGATAGATGTCGAAATATTACGCTTTCTCGCAGTCCCTACGGAATCCGCGAGTGATCCGTGAATCTACAAATATTTGTCTGCAAAATTAAGCTTCCCAGGTGAAATTGTTACTTTCAGTTTCCCATTTATCCTTAAACATGCGGTCAGAAGTAACAGAGCGTAGTATTTGTAATCGTACTCTGAATCGCGATCGCGAACTCCAAGGCAGGTGCATATCAGCGGCGGCTTTGCGGTTTCCCCGAACACGTGTCCAAGGGACGTATAATCGGCATCGATTTGGAATCCATTGGCGAAATTCAGAGCCTGGAGAGAACGGTTGCTTTGATCTCTCTCTCTCTCTCTCTCTCTCTCTCTCTCTCTCTCTCTCCTTTCCTCCTCTCAACGGAATTTTCGTCGCGGCCTTCGAGGGGTTGCGATTCTGTCGCGGATCTTGCGAATACCAACCGGAAGTCTTTCGTTCAACGGTACGCGAAGATCGCTCCGCAAGTAGCTACTCGAGGATGTTGGATGTAGATGTTTCACAGCATTTCGCAGATATGCTCCCAAAGGAACTCGTAAGATACGATGGAAACATCTGACAGGGAATTTCGGAGCTAAACATTCTCTCATTGATTTTGCTAGAGTTGCATCAACACGATGATCAAACATTTCATGCAGTAATCACTAAAAAATTACAATACAAAACATTAAGTCAGTGTAAATGTATTCAATTTCAACCCACTGGACTTTTTAAACTATGTACCGATCGAACACTCGCTATCGGGTCGCTTATGAATGTAGCCTTTCGAATTGAGATCCAAGAATTTCCAATTCAAAAGGATGATCCTTTTGAACTTGGAATCCAACAATTGGAATCAAACTGTCGCCCTTTGGCGTACGAAGCAACGGAGAGTTTCTGTCACTTGTCAATCGCCGCTTCTCGATTTCGATCGATTCGATCGATCGTCAAGGAAATCGCGACCTTTCGAAACTACGCGCGATGTCAAATCTCACCCGTTAGCAATTTCACCTCTTTCGCGATTCGGAAAAATATACGCGACGTCTCGTGAAAAATTCTCCGGTTATCCCTTGGGGCGCCGTATGCTCTCGACACCGTGCCGACCGCGGTGTATCTCCTTTTCGATCGCGTCGAAGAGTACAACGAAGCGTAACCGCAATCCTGTAGCGCGTGTTTCGCCGATGGTTCATCGAAGCCTTCGATCGCACAGACGGTTTCGTCGAGGACACAACGTAGCAGGTAGTCGATATTCCCGGCACGAAGGCGCGCACTGACAAGGTGGAGGAAGAGGACGAAGGGAAGGAGATGGAGAGACAAAGTGAAAGAGTGCGAACGCGCTGGCCGATTCGCGCGAAGGTCTTCTAGCGAACGACTCGCCTGAAACATTCGCTCGGCGATCGGTTATAGTCATCTTCGCTCTCTTCAACCTCCAGTTGGGATGAGGGGAAGTTGCCTTGATTGCAAACTTGGGAGGAAGTCTTTCGATGCAAGATTTTAACCAAATGCCTCGTCATCCCTTTTGCTCCTTTGTTATCCTCGAATTGGATCCAGCCAAAGAACTCCCGAATACCGTAATCCACTCCCAATTCATTGCTAATTCTAATGCAAAAGCTTACAACTTCGATATTCATTTTAATGCCAAGTTCCCATTATTCTCTCACTAATATTCATCAACATCCCTGTATCGCTGTTCGAAGAAGAATTTGCCATTACAGTAGGAAAGCAAACTAAGAACGTAGCAATAAATCTTCCCGTTCAGTGGCGAACCATTAGGAGGTTCGTATCTCTGCAATTTTGTCTAAAGAGTAGGTCTTCAACGAGGTTTTCCGATCTTTTTACGCCTTGCTCTTCTTTAATTTTTGTATTGTGCCGACAATCAAAAAACGACACCCCTGCGTCGACGAGGCAATTCTCGATATTTCCGCAGATGCAACATCGTTGGGCGTTGCGATTCTCTCGCTGTAGACGCGAGATCTCGTTCGGTTCGACGAGAGTCATTGTTGTCAGCTGACCTTGCATCCGTCGTGCACTTTTTGCGAGGTGCAATGTAAACAGATTTATTTGACGGTCGTACGATCGAGACTTCGATATACGCGTTAAAGAGATGCGCGAAGTTGCGAGGCATTGTGTCGCTGGTTAATTTCATGAGTTCTGACCGGCTATATAGATATGTAAGACAGATTTGAAACTGTAACGAAGTTCAACCAGCGGGGTGCATGAAAAATGCGCCGGCAAACTTGACCTCGCAACCGAGCGCTCTGGATTTCCCAGAGAGATTGGACCTTATTGTCGTTCCTCGGCTCTATTTATACTTAAGCTTCAACTGCTACAATTGTTTTTCCTATGACTTCCTCCTTTAGATAGATCTATGATATATGATACACTAGTTAGGAAAAATCAGACAGACGTCACCTTGATTTGAATCGAATGTTGTATCCCACTTCTGACATCAAAATGTTTGTTGGATCCCGTTTGCTGAGAGTTTGATAGTGGTTCATAGCGTTTTATTTATCGAAGAAACTGCTTTGCGTTTTTTAACAACTTGAGGTGACGTCGTCGCGAGATGCGGACTGTCAACGATTCTCGAAAATTCTCCGACAGAATCTCTGATTTTGGTAACAAGACTGACGTTTTATGGGTTTGAGACAGCGCATTGTATCACGAAGAATTAAGTCGGTATCAAAAACCAGGAACGTCAATTGGGAGCTTGCATCCTCGACTCCGTTCCCACAGTAACCTTCAAATTCCTCGACTTTCATCCTCCTCTCCCACTGGTCATTCGCCGATCAATTTTGCGAATACATCGAATGCTACCAAACAGATGTAGGCGATTTCGAGGAAATCGACTCGACGATCGGGAGCGTGGAAAAGCCCGCTGGTGGCGAAGCTGATCGCGTGACGGTGCCGTTACGGGGTCACGCTTTATCGGACTACGTATCGTGCGAAAAAACGTCCGAATGTCTCATTTCATAGATAAGAAAACGCGGAGTCGGGGTCGCACGGTGGACCTTTTTTGTCGCGGTCGTCGGCTAATGATCATCGCGAGATATATAAATAAACTCTCTCTCGCGCACCGCCGACAGGATAACGCGAGCTCAACGAGCCCAACGCTCCGACGCGACGATAAGTCTCTCGTTTATTTTCAGAACGGATTACACGGCGCACAGTAATTTAGAGTAGCTATTTAGACGGCCAAATGAAGAGAGCGAGACTAGACGGAGGACTGGAGAAACCAACGGGAGGAAAAACGTCATCATCCAACAATTTCCATCCCAACTCTGAATGCTGCAAGTGAACCGTAGTCTCAGGCATTTCCACGAGCAATAGTTTAACCATGGTGGTTTAAATACTCCGGCTGGTGATTAAATAACTTTCTCGTGCTCGGATTATCGCGCCTTACGATTTAAATGGCTCAAGTGCGTGCGCAACTTCGGTTCGAAATAACCCGCGAAATGTTACGTTATTTCTCTCTTCCTCTCTTTCTTTCTATCCACTCGACGTCTCTCTCGTGAAAAGCAACTTCCAATGATATTTTCTCCATCGTGACTTTCTTGCTCTCCTCCGCTTTTATTTCACGTCGTCCATTTTCTATCCGCCGATCTTTCGGCTACTTTGAGCGCGCGCTCTTCCTTCTTCTTCGTGTTTGTGCGTGGGTTGGCAACTTTGTAGAAATTTCTGTCTCAAAGAAAGTTCAACGCGTCTGTACACGACTTAGGGATACACGAGAAGGGGCTGCCGTTGCGAGATCTTATGTTAGATGTCATCCCTTATTAATGCATCCAGCTGCGCCACTTGCAAACAGCCGCGTGAGGTTGCGGCCCACCGGCCGAGCCACCTTTCGATTCTCCCTTCTCGTTGAATGCTTGTCTCTTTGCTTCCCTGCCTTCTATTTATCGCAAATGTCACCGTTATTATCGTTACTAAAGCAAGCATCGTCGACGTTACGGCAGAGTCTTCGAAACTTTCCGTGTAAAGTGGAAAATTCTTTAGCAGCGACGGGTCGCTTAGCTTTGGGGGTAATTATTGTAAAGTATGGTTTACATGGACAATTCTAACAAGTTTGGACGAGTTACGGGCGAAGGTGGAAGGAGAGTTCAGAATAGGGAAGAAGTTCAGAATAGAAATTACAGCCTTAACCCTTAGGTCTTAGGTGCACCCTGGAGTGTGTAGGATCCCAAAGAATAAAATGTACGCTGCTAAAAAAACGTTAGCGGACTCTCTTTAAGCGTTGGTGTTTTATTCAAGACGTAACTACAAATACTTGTAACATTTCAGTTTGTTACCAGACTTAGAAAAATGCCACCGCTTTTCCACACCGCTGTACTTCGAAGAGTTAAAAGATAGAAATAAAGAATTCACGGATTCATTCGTTTCCCTCTTTTTTCCCGGCAAATTCTGCAACTCCCATCTACTATCAAGAAAACCAGACGTGAAATCTTGTAATTTCCGTCTTTACCGTCCGTTTATCGCGAGGAAGGTTTCGTATTTCGCCGCGAAATTCGATGAAAATTTTAGAAATCACGTCGGGGAGTTCTCTTCGCAAAAAGATTAAAGAGTTCCGACGATTGAACTTCCGTCGGGACGTCAGAGCGGCGAGACGAGGCAAGAGAAGTATTACATTCGAGGGAAAATGCGTTCATGGAAAGTCATTTCGTCGGTCCGCTAGTTTTCCGCGGATCCCGGAAGGAGAACTCGAAGCAGAATCAGCGACGAGTCGTTGAATTGGTCGAAGGAGAAATATTCTTGCTGACGTCTAAAGGCGGCCACTTTTTTGCCCGCATCTCGGACAGCTTTAAACTTCTCTGATCGATGTTCGAGGATTATTGGATCCGTCGTTGTCGTCGTCATCATCGTCGACGTCTGTGACGACGACGATGTTCCACATTTAGATACGATTCCTCTATTTCTGCGATCGCGTTCATCTATTCCAGAGAGACAATTCGGCATGTCTTCCGGTACTTTGGTCGCACTTTTCAAATTTCGAATTCCTTCTCTCCCGACGAGTCATTCAATTCTGTGATTACTTTCGGCTTTGAGCCCTGGAACTTTTGCGAGCATATATTGAATCGCATAGACTGCACGGTCAAACGTATCTCGATTTCTTCCACTGTTTTTCCTCCGACCCGTTATCGCGGTTATTGCATATTTTATCGAGTTCCGAGAAAGCGAGCGCAAAACACGCAAGTAGTTTGAATTTTCAAATATTACAAGCACGTTGCATCGTGCGAATATTATCGCTCGTATTGCTAATAACGGTCTACGAGTTTTATTTTCACTAGCAGCGTTTTGCCTTTTCAATTTTCCTGCGATTGAAGCCGATCTTATCGGCGACGCGAACAGAAATAACCGCGATTATCCTCGTCGAATTTCATCGCGGAGAAACGGCGCCGGTGAATAATCGCTTTGAAAAAAAAACGCGTCAAAGGAAGCGTATAATTTAGAGGAGCAACGAAGCACCTCTTACCCGGTCGTGATTTCAGCGTCTGCGTGTCGAGATTTGCTCCGTAAATAGCGAATTACGGAAAATCGCATGAAAATTGCCACGATTTATAACTACATGACAATAAATCTAGGAAAACGAGCGAAACAGCGCAGAGGAAAAGTTCAATTGAACGATAAAAAGTGGAGGTATGTGTATCGTAAATCAATGCTATAACGCATAGTACGCAGGCGTTGCGTACTTGTATCATTGCGATATTCGTCCGCACATCCGCAATTCGTTATGAATGGAAGAATCGTCCGTCCTCTACAACGCACAAAACGTCGTCGACGTCGTTGCGTTCTCCGATTAACGCAACAACGGCGTAACTCTATCGCCGCTACGCGATTCCTTGCGGAGTCGAATGCGCGGAAACGCCAATTGCTCGTAATACAACCGGCCGTTTTTAATTCGAGCCATCGCCTCTCTTCCGCGTATTGTTTTTCGCCGAGGCACCGCCACGATGGCAAGAAATTCGAGGGCGAATCGTGCAACGGAGCCCGTTTTTTCGTTGGACGTATTCGTTGTCGAGGTGCCGTCTGCCGTTCTTTGTTTTGCGGCGATTTTTCAGTCCTCTTCGTTATGTCTGTCGCATACTACTAGTTTGCCGTGCTACCCTGTTCCACTGTCCGGTTGTAGAAAGAATGCCAGTAGGGCGGCACGGAGGCAAGAAGCGCCTCTCGATTCTTCCCTCCTTTGCCTTCGACGCGACACATCTCTTTTTTTCGTGTTACGGCTCGATTCGAATGCGTGAATCAGGCACATTCCATTCGCATTCCTTCCACCAGCCTTCTATCTAACGCGACGAGCTTACTGTGGGATATTTGAAAGAAGGCTAACGGAATGTCACGAAGGCAAGAGGCACTGCTCGCTCGAAAGTTCTCCGACTCGCCTCCGACGCGACTTATTCGCTCTTTTCGTTTCATGGTCTGATCTACATATAACTGCAGTTGCTGCAAACAAACATAATTTAGTTGCAAATTGCCCACGTCAAATTGACCACATTGCAAATATTTCCCGTGTCGACGAAGGCAGTAATTCCAATTTCAAGGATTTACTTTGCGCCAATGCCCTCTCGCCTCCTCGATTTCTTCTCCGTTCGATTTCCCAACGGCACAAAGTTGCTCCACCCTCCTGCTCCTCGCGGAAACTTCACGAGTAGTGAATCACCATTCGCTTTGACAAAGTAAGAACGGCTGACCGAAATACGCGAAACGGAAAGAATTCATCGGTGGACAAATGCGACGAGTGGGCGAACGCGTGGGCGACGATGCCGTTCAAGTGGATCCGACTCGCCGGATGTCCGTCCGAAGATATTCAAGGAAAACTGCCCGGTGATACCCGACGAACTTGACTCGTTGCTCGCGCCTCTTTGTAACCAAAGAGAGGGCTCGCGGAACAGCTACCAACCGACAGCGAGGCTAAATTATTTCGGTACGCGGACTTTGGATCTCCCCTCGGTTCTGAAACTTTCCGCAAAGAGAGAAGGACGAAAGACCCGGGACGGCGACGGAGAGAGGAACGAATTTGCGAAGAATACATTAGCGACAGAGCACTCCGGAGGAACGAGGCTCGATGCATCTTTCTTGCAAGCGAGTTGTTTCGCTTTGGGAACGTTGAGTTTTTAACTTCTCTGCATTCGCCTTACACGAAAATTTAATTTGCATCTGCGTTGCAGCATCGCTGAGGCCTATATCGTTTTAACCTCTTCGACCTCTTATTCTACGATTTCTTCTGTGGCCGAGATCGGCATAGGTCGAGAGAGGACGTCGACAACCTTGGCGAACAGGCTACCATCGAACGTTGATGCAGTTGATGCACTTGATGCAAGTGCATGGGGTCGAATCGGGGGAGAAATTCCAGGGTAGACGAAATCGGATTACGCGGCGACTAACCTCGTCGGGCCGTGAGCTTTGCACCGATCCGTGCATCCGAATCGCGATTCCCTCTCTCGGCGAGACACTCCGGCGTAGTCTCCCGTTTCTACTAGATTGAAAGACAATCCGATCTTCCTTAAACTTTTCCTCCGCATTTTTGCAATTGCAGAGTGGGGATGAGCGTCGAATTCGTCCAATTGGTGCATCGCCCTCGATTTCGATTTATTTCGGAGAAAAATATGTGGGGTCAAAGAACTTTTTGGCACGAATGCCTTGCATGAAAGGTTAAACTTTGGTGACTGTTTAGGCGGCGCGCAAAACTTTATGCCTGGTGTTCAAGTCCCTTCTGTCAGAGAGGAGTATCGTACAAATAATGTATCGCTGTTACGGCTGCACGCCTTACGAGTTATACCTGTTCGTAGCTTTTGACCGCACCTCTGACCTAACCTTGAGGTACCCCCGAAGGTGGGACAATTTCCTTTGAATATTTGTTATTAAAATTGATGATTGTTGTACTCGTCGAATAGTTCTTTATCTCCGACACTTTCGACTTTGGTCCGCCAGACGCAGCGCAAAAACGACAACGAAGCCACCTTATTTCCTATCAAACGTCCTAGCCGTGTGGAGTTTTCCAATGCACCCGATACGCTTTGATGCAATCCAAGCTTCTCTTTTCTTCGCGTTTCATTTTCTCGGACAAAGGACTGCGCGCGCTCGCGTAAATTCAATCGAGGCAATAAGTCCCAGAGACATTCCGAGGATCAATTACTCCGCTACTGCCACGCAGCAAATTGCAAACTTTTTCTCGCCTCTTTTTCGTCTTTCCCGGCGCAGAAGCGTTTCCGATTCCGCGCAAGTTTCCAACGATTTCCTCGTCGGAAAGACACGGCAAAAAGTCTCTTTGAGAAGAATTACGACAACCTGATCCAACGTGCCTTATCTTTTTCTTGTCTATCGTCTTTGAATGGTACTCCTAAAGAGATTCGACGATAGATCCGCAGAGTCTGAATTCTCATTTATACACGGACGACGCGAACTTGCTAATATTTTGCAACTTTTTTACTGGCTGGAATTGCGAGATACTCGCACAAATTTATTCTTTGCCCAGTCCTCCATTTCTTCCTTCACGATCGAATAATCGTTTGAGCCGGGTGTTCTGTTTCTGAAATTAAAATAATCGCACCGATCGTAATGTTGCTGGGTGTGCTCGCCCCCGACACTTCGGGCTTGCTTGTATCTCGTGTCGTTTTATCTGCCTTTAAAATGCTCTTTGCGTGTCGCGATTGGAAATGAAGGCTGAAATCGTCGAGAGCAAGTCGATATAGATCTTTCTAGGATTTTCAAAATTAGCACAAAAATAGAACGAGGTGAAAGATTGAGTTGCACTCGTTGAGTTGATGAAAGTAGGAAAAGTAAAGGTGGTTGAGTCAATAATGGGGAAATAAAGAACGTAAGAAGATTGAACGAACAGGGAACGGTATGCGCTCCGACTTTTTAAGGAATTACACGGCTCGCCGTTACGAAACTGGGACTAATAAGAATTCACTTTCTGTTTCAGTGTGCCAAAGCATAGACATAAGAAACAACGTGCGTTCCTTCTCGAAACTGAACGGATGTCGAGTGGTCGAAGGCTTCGTGCAGATTTTGCTGATCAATAACGCCGAACCCCACGACTATGCCAATATCTCCTTTCCAGAACTCAGAGAAATCACTGGATATCTCCTGCTGCACAGGTAAAAAAAAAGTTCTGCAATCTTCTCTCAAGCTCTCGACCTATTTGATAGTATCGATTCGGCACGAGTCTCGACGCCGATATCTTTTTGCGACGGGAGAATTTGCGATCTTGCGGATTTAATCGTCGTTTCGCTGAGATACTGACGAGAGAATCTTGCTGCTCGAAGAAGGACGTGATCGGAGACATGCCTCTCTGTGAACCTTCCGCAAATATTCGCGTCTGTGACTTTTTGAAAAAGGAGAAGTCAAATTTTGAGAAAACGAATTCAGTAATTTCTGATTCACAAAATCAACGTAGAATATCTGAGCTA
Organism: Cerceris rybyensis; assembly: GCA_910591515.1. Lineage (NCBI taxonomy): Eukaryota > Metazoa > Arthropoda > Insecta > Hymenoptera > Crabronidae > Cerceris > Cerceris rybyensis. The sequence continues at coordinate 27,505,288 of OU342792.1, read as the reverse complement.
TTTTTAGATCATCGCAATTAAATGCGAAGCTACAAGCGGAAGATTGTTTCCGTCGCACATCGACGAGTGCTCAAATTTTTGCAAAGGGAGGAAATTTTTTCGCATTTTCGGCAGATTCGTGTAACTGAGAGGATCGAATCGAGGGTAGTCTTTGCGCTTCCATCTTGAGTACACAGAGGACAAAAGGCCAGAATGCGCTCGACTCGTTTAAAGATATCTGCTTCGAGAAAGGCGCGTTTGACCGGAAAGGTCGTTGCTCGCGTTACTCGAGTTGAACGTTAACAGGCAAATATCAAAAGCTCGAATGCAGAGGCCCTCGCTCCGGAAAGTGGGAGGGAGGGAGGGAGGCAGAGAGAGAAACGATAAAGACAGGAAGGCCGGGAGACAAAGACGAAGAGACGATGAAACGCGGGGGCGAACAGCAAAGACCGCGAGACGATAGGCGGCGAGGCAAAGTGCCTCGTTCATATTTAACGGGCAGAAAATTTGTGAAATAACTCGCAAACCCTGTCTTCGAGAGATCCTTTTTCGTTTAACACTTTGCGGTCCATGGTTCACTGCAGCCCATATTGCATCTTTGCTTTTCATGCCATCGGTTTTTACATAGCCACCAATCACAATTAATTTGCGGTACATGAGACCAACAGTTTCGGACCGCACATATTTTTATTTCTCGATAAAACCAAAGCTGCTAGATCGCGACGACACAGGATCATCTGTGGACCGCAAAGCGTTAACCCCATGTCGCTGCTCGAATCTAACGATTTGTGGTTGATGTTCGATGAAAATTCTCTCTAACAACTGGTTCGCGGATTCCAAACCCTTTGACCGCAAAAGAGTGAGCGAAACAAATACAATTCGGGTCAGGAGGTGGTCCACTCAAGATACCAAAAAAGAAGAAAACGCGAAGGTCCAAGGAGAAACGGAACGTCTCAGCGACAATCGATCCTTCGCTGTGGCAAGAAATTAGCGAAGTCACCGGTAGTCGTTTTCCTCCTCAAACTTATTTGCTGTCCGCCCTCGGAGGGTCGCTGAAACTTCTTGCCAGTTGCACGCGCGCTTATTATCCCGTTTGTCTCCCCCTTTCGTTCTCTTTTTACGGCCTCGTAAAATGAACGAGCGAGCGAATCGCGGAAGGTCGGCTCGTCATTCACTGCTTCAGTTTGTTATCTCATTCGGTACGTTTTTGCGCCACGTGTTTCAGGGTGATGGGACTGAGAAGCGTTGGACATCTCTTCCCCAATCTGCAGGTGATTCGCGGTTCTTCCCTTCTCCTTAACTACGCTCTGATGGCCTACGAGGTGATGAACCTCAAAGAGATCGGTCTGCACAGTCTGACGACAATTGTACGAGGTTCGGTACGCATCGTGGAGAACCCTAGTCTGTGCTACGTAGACACCATAGATTGGGACCTCATCGGGAAAGCTGGCAAGGGTGAGCACGTGGTCTCGGTAAGTCAAAATTCTCTTCTCGAATGCACCTCTCGAATTCGCGCTCTCGAGGTTTCCCTGCTTCTTTCTCATATTGGCACGGGATTTTATTCTTTCCCATGAGAGATCGCAATAGAAGGTAATAGCATCGTCTCCTGGCGTGGACCGCGGGGGAGTCCTCCTTGGCAGGCGTTGCTCCGTTCGATGGCCGAGTAATAGCGTTCCCCTGGCGAGGAAGACCGACGAACCACTTTCCTGGCACCGATACGACGATGAACTGTCCGACTGCTATCGCTCGACAATTCCACTTGCTCGGTAGAAAAGAATAACTTAGCGGCGGGTCGTCTGGCCAGGCTGAACCAAAGTTGCGAAGCAAAAAAAAAATCACAAATGTAGCCAATTTTGTCTCACGAAACACTCCAATGCTCGAATATTCCGGAGAAGAAATAGTAGCCGCTGTTTTGTGGTCCACTTGTGACTTCATTAATTGGAAGTCAGATTCTTTGGCACCTTTTTTTTCTCTATAAATCCTAATAGAACCGATAATTCGTCACCGATAATAGAGAGTAGAGAGACTTCGGAAACCTCCACCTTTCATCAAATTCCCCCAAGTTAATCCAACAGCACGCCGACGATAAAGTTTCGTAATACCCAATAAAATCTTCAGAGCTCTCTTTCGTCCAACCCACGAGCGGAGAATGTAATTTCTCGAACAATAAACACCGAAGAAGAGTTAATCGGGCGTTTCTCGCCACTAAAACAAGCGACTCGGTTAACCGGAGATCGTAACGTCGGCTTCATTTGCTGTTAAAGAGCAAGTACAATATCTACCCTCTTATTGTGCCTCGGAAGGTGCATCCTGGTCGTAGAAACCATCTGTCTGACCAACGATTCGTCACTCTCGATTCTCTCTTCGCCGGACGTCGACGAAATGTCTCCTTGCAGTGGCTATCCTCCAATTGCAAGAAAAACGCAAAGAGAAGAACGAGGTGAATTTGCTGCTTGTTCGACGAACGATTCAATGGAATTTGTTGAAGAATCGTCGGTATCGTTGGTTTTCTCGGAAGACGGAGCGCCGGCAAATATGATTTTCTGTGTTTTATCGAGTACAAATGTATTTTCAAAATAAATGCCATATACATGGAATCGATTAGAAAACGTTGTATTCATTTATGCGAAAAACCTTTTGGTCCTTTGAACTTTAATAAAAAAATAAAATGCAAGAAATTGACAACGACTAAGAAAATAATCTAATGATCAACTAAAGCAAATTTAATTCCTGAATCGGAGAATTGTTTTATGCTTTATACGAGAGTTTACTGTACTTCCTTGCAAATCACGTGAAACAATTTGCCAGCATTCCATCGGCCAGACGATAGGAGAATTCGGTGAAACACGTTCGAAAAGTTTGCTCGTTCATAACCGCGCTTGCGTGCTCAACGTGAAACGAACTCCAAAACCTTTCCCCTCTGTCCTCAAAATGTCCTCGAGCAGCTTGGGGTCCACGATTATTTGCCCTTTCTCCGGACAGTCGTTAATTTGGAAAATATAGCGCAAACCTCGAGTGTGTCGTGGCTCTCGTGACATAGACGGTCTCGTTATCGGTCGACATTGTCGTCACGAAAGCCCACACGCGACACGTGCCGATGACGTTCCAGTTCCGTGTCTCGAAACTCCACGGAGGTTCAGCCGCTTTTTTGTTTTGAGAAAATTCTCATTTTCATTTTTCATTTCGCTGAATAATTACGATTTTCCTGAGAAACAATGAGTGGTACAGACAATATCGTTTAGGGCGTTAGTTCAAATTCGCCCTACTGTTTGTCTAAGACAGATGTGAAATAGAAAGAACCTCTATGGCTCTTCTACAGTCTTGGAGAATTTTGGGAAAAAATTGTAAACTAGACAGTAGTTCTAATCGGTACATCGTAGTTTCGATCATTCGAAAAGAGGTTTACGCGGCGTTGCAGCGCGAATTGTACATCTAGGTCAATTTTCAAACGGAATATCTTGTTCTCGGATTGTCTTTGTTCTCAACCTACATTCGTAAGTAGGAAACGGAGAGGTTTTCGGTCGATCGGCACGACAAGCAAATTTCCCATAGGGTTACACTTTTGTATAAAAAATGAAAGAGTTTCATCCGCATGGAGCTCGTGTAAATAATCGAAACGAAGAGTCGCGACTGGAAGCGATGGTCGTCGCGTAATCTCGTAGCAGCGGGCGGTTCTGTTTTTTTCCCTCTCCCGCCTCTTTGCTTTATTTCGTTTCTCAATGCTCGCTGATTTCCATTCGACTTAATTCTCTTTTCGTATTCCGGCCAACGTGCCATCGATTTGTCAGCTATTTTCGTCGACCACGCTCCGACAGCTTTTTTCAACCGACGGCAAACCCGTGATCCATGGATCCCGAAGTTGCTTTTTTGGATAACGCGTGTTGAAGAATTTCCACGATGCGAATGACTCCTTGGTCTATGGTGGGCGAGAGGACAGAGGCACGTACTCACGATTAGTGAGAACGAGTTCAGATTCTTCTTCGTCACCTCTGACAAATTTTACTCAATTGTCAATTAATGTACCGTAGCCTCGAGTTCACATTCTTCTACATCACCTCTGACAAATTTTTCTCAATTGTCAATTAATATGTCGTAGCTTCGAGTTCAGATTCATCTACATCACCTCTGACAAATTCTACATAATAGTTAACACTAGATTTACGGAGCCAATTTGGCTCATTCAAAATTTGATTACTACATATATAATAGATTGGTTAGTTAATTTGTTAAGAATAAATCTTTCATTTCAATTGATTTGGAACTATTTTCTTTGCAAAAAATTTCAATTTTCTTGTATGATTCAAATTGGCTCGGTTCAGAAAAATAGGTATATCAACATCCGTAAATCTAGTGTTAATTAATGTATCATAGCCTCGACGATCAGTAACTTACTGTAATTAGATTTTGCTCAAAATCACCGTATCGCTTGAAATTGAAAAGGGGTTGGGCTGATAAAGATTTAGACTCGCGAAGGACAACCATTCCAGCCTCTCCGATCGACGCAAAGATCCTCCATCTCTTCTGCGCGGGAGCTCGATCGATGGAAAACCGATTCTTCTTTTGTCCGATCGGTTTCCCGGAGAAGCAGCATCGTCGAGAGTCGTCCACCGTTAAAGCCTCGGCCGGGAAATCCTTTGAAGGATCGTTCGTCATCCGACAATGAGAGAGGGCTCGCGCAAAGAGATCCAAATCTACGCAGAAGACGGAACAAGCTCGTCCTAGCCTTCTAGTCGCGGCTACTCGGCGAGATTAGCGTCTCGGTGTGCTTTGAAGGATTTCCGGGGAAACACGACCGCGAAGCAGCGACGATAACGTTAATTAAATTAGGATAACAATGGCGCAATCGGCGAGAAGCGCGTCAAGGCGAGCTATCCAAACATCATTGGGGTCGTTTATTAATCCACGCTGCACGATGTCGACGGCTGCAACCCGGTGAATCTTCTTCCTCAAATGACAAATCACCGACGAAACACCTCGTATCGCGGATTATCCTCTCAGAATCCGCACGATGGACTAGTGTCTATGCTTGACTATTTGCGCTTTCTAGCTGTCGCTTTGAATTTTCGGATTTAACTGCGGCTGCTTTGTCTGAGAGCTGCAATTTCAAATTGGTTCCGAGAGTTAGGAGTATGAGGCATTTATATTTTAGCTAGAAGTATTTTCCACCGTGATCCTTCTGTTGGATTATATCGAGCCGTTTGATTCGACAGAAACAAACGATAGCGAACGAAACGTCGATGATTGAACGAAAATACCGGACAGGTCTTGAAATGCCGCAAGGCAACCGGCGCGAGATCGATCGATGCGAAGGACAATATTTTATTAAAATTGCGAACGGTCGTTAATTAATGTGTAAGAGATAATCGCTTGATTCGTCGAGGTTATTGCCATCTACGCGCCATCGTCGTTCTTTATTGATTCTGGCCGGTGACGCACCGCGCATTACGTCCCCGTGTTTCCCGGCTTTTCTCAGATAAATCTGTCCGTCGGTTTCGCTCGATCGTAACGCCGATGGAGCCGCTTTTTTTCACTCCATCGCCTACGTCGAAACACCTCGACTACGTCGGAAACAATACGCGTCACGGGATCAGTCGAGTATTTGCCTTCGTCTATGCGCGCCAAATTCACTCGTCGAAGGAATAATCCATCGATGAGCAACCCTTCTTCGGGATCGAAGATCGGCTCTGAGACTTTCCGTTCATCGGATGATCGTGCCTCGATCGTCAGCTTTCGAGATACTCGCAAATGCTTTTTCCAGACCTGGTAATCTAAATTGCCACGAGTTCCTCGCTAAAATATTGTAAACAACTCGCTATCTTCTGCGAGCGTGCAAAGACATTTAACGACAACGATAATAATAATAGCCTTGCGACCCGTTTTCGCTCCAAGATTCGATTTCCATCGTCCATTGATCCGCTCCTCCTCGCGTTAACCCGTGAGAGGGGCCAACGACGTAACCTTATCGCGAAACCGATTTCCTTCGCGCCGCGAGCGATAAAAAAAAGACGTCAACGCGTTCGTCCATTTCAGCGGCGCGAATATTTTAATGTGCATTATTTGCGATATTTTTTTTTTTTTATTTCACTTCGACCCCTTGACTACGAAAGATGCATAGATACGTTCACGTAGCTTATAGTTCAGAGACAAAGGTTCACAACCTACCCAAAACGATGGATGCTAGGCGGATGATCGACGCAGATGGAGCCGAAAAGATGCAGAGGTGCAAATGTACACGCTAGGCGCTAGAAAAGGATCGCGTAAATCGCACTTTCGCAATTTGTTTTTCGACCTTCGAGACGGCGCGCGTCGCGAATCGGGTTTGCGAGACGCGTGAGAAAAACTCGAGCGCGTCTCTGCGAGAGTTCGGTTCGAGAGGGACGCGTTCTTCAAGGACGGCTTCCTGTTCTCCTCTCGCAGTTCTCCAGCTGTCCGTTTCCCAGCGAAACTCGCATTCGCGGCAAGGTGCTCGGAAAAATTTCGCCTCCGAGGGAATCGACGCTGAGCCACGTGCTATAGTGCTTTAACCGGAACAGAGAGTGCAGGATTCGAGCGATCGAGAGATTCGTTGCAACTCCTGTTATTTTCTATTTCACCTTCGACATCAATGATCTCTTTGCGATTGCAAATCTGTGCAATTTGAAGAGAGGCTCGAAAGCATCAGGAAAAGTAACGAGCTCGGGGCGAAACAGGGGTGGTAAAATAGTGGATGTTGGAATTGCGGGGAGGCAGGTCGGACGGAAAAGGGGAATGGTCGGTCGATACGTAAGAGAGCAAGGTGCATATGTAAATGAAAGTTTGGCGGGCCTAGGAGAGTCTAGGAGAAATAGCAGGAAGGCGATAAAAGTAAATAATAGGAGGCGCCAGACGCATCGATCGGAGCCCGTCTCCGTGGCGCGTGTCGCGAGTTAAGAAATACCTTTACTTTGTGTGGTACGTGACTAACGACCAACTATACTCGAAGACCAGATCGCCTTTCCAGAGAAGTAATTCCGCCAGGAGTGCTTGGCTATCTTCCATTATGGAATATCTTGGAAAACAACGCGTGTTCGATACCTACGCATTCAGTGGCTCCGCTATCCAATCTTTTGCCCGACGTCGCTGCAGTTTTGTAAATTTCCTCGCGACAGTAGCTCTAATTTCGTGAATTTAGAGCGAGATAGGTTCATCGCCCTTGTAGAGGGTCGTCGTTGAGAACGTTGCGGGGTTTGTAATATCACCCAAATGTCTGTCAGTATGTACTTGTAGTTATTGATATCATTTTAAAAAACGAATAGGCAATGACAGAAAATATTGCAAAATTAATTTTTTTTTACCTCGCTACCGAAAGTAACGAAATAATTCGGACCGCAAAGGATTAAATTAGCCATAGGAGTGTGTTCCACTAAATAATTATTTATGAGAAATCTGATGAAAATACTTCGACCCACTTAACACTAAAGCTTCCGTAGAGATACTAACGTGTAATTTAAGATCGTACTAAAGGTGATCGACGATGAGGCAAAGTAGCGCAAGGTATCCTCGACGGAGCAACTAGAAACGTCACTGCCACTTTGAAGAGAGAAGCAGTTGCGAAAATAAATTCATGCACTCATTGATCGAAGAAAATTGCCCAGAAAATTGTAATGTCTCGTGTATTTCTGATTACAGGGAAACAATCCTCGGAACGGATGCCCGGTTTGCGAGAAGCATTGCCCGGTGGGAAGCAAGGGAAGCCCACTGTGTTGGAACCAGCAGCACTGCCAACGAAGTAATTAATTTTTGTTTACTTATCACCTCGTCGTATCTCTGCTGCGGTGTATTAACTTTAGTCTACAAAGTGAATCCACTACGAGTTATTTTCATAATTACGTTTGCCATTCTCAGTACTTGTTCGTCGGTACAAGCTACTTTGCAGTCACTGAAATTATTTCAGCAGTACACTCATTTTTCTCGTATTCCCTTTACCTTTGGATTTTCTCGGGAAAACTGCAAAACGGTGGATTCCATTTTCAAATATCTCGAGTTGATTCCGTAGCTCGAGGCAAGCCGCAAAAGGGATGACTCCGTTTCAAAAATTAAGTCTCGCGTTAATTGAATATAAAATTTATTCGCGACAACGAAATCGGACGACGTAGAATTGCAAAGGTCAAAGTAGTTCCGGACGAGAGGCTGTCCTTTCCGTAACTTCGTCGAAAGAGGAAGGCCAGAACGGAGGATAGAAACGGTTGACGCGATCAACGACGTCGTTCCTCGTCGTAGGCGGCTCGTTTCGTGGGCGTCGGAACTTTAAATTGTGGCTTTATCGTTCTCGAGACTCCCGTGCGATCTCATCCGATATCCCGCCAGTCGAAGCCCACGTGAACTCGATCGAGGATGAAAAAACGGCGGAACTGCAACGCGAAGCCGCCACAGCAAAGATACGCTGAAGAGGCAGCTGCTCGCGAGGGAGATGGACGCTCGTCCACGAGACAGATATCTTCCATCTATCCGTCTCTCTTTCCATTGTTTCGCGAAGTTTCAAACGCGAAGTTTCAAATGCGAAGTCTCGCAAGGAAGTCGATTGTATTCAGTTTTCCCATCAATGGCAAAGACGATTACTCATTCTGTATTTTTTCACGTTGCCCCTTGTTCTCTGATTTCGTTGTTTCGGCCTTTTTTCGCGCTCCGAATGGTCGATCTTTCTTCGACTCGTGATCCAAGCATTTTCCTCGGTTGCATCTTTCGACAGAGTGACTTTAAAGACAGAGTTGATCAGCGAAAGACCGTCTTTCATAATTTTTACCACCGTACGAGAAGCAAGGCAGGCTCTCAAGATACCTATGCACTTTTTTTAACGAGACGATCTGTGCTCGTTGCAGTTTGCGATCAAAAATGTGAGAACAACGCCTGCGACGAAAACGGAAACTGCTGTCACCCAACCTGCCTGGGCACCTGTACCGGACCCACCAATCGGGACTGCTCGGTTTGCAAGGATGTCCTGACCCTCGACGGAGACTGTCAGGCGAGCTGTCCAAACGGTACCTTCGAGTTCATTGATCATCGATGCGTTGACGAGGATATGTGTCATCAGATGAAGAAGCCCCTCGAGGCCTACAAAGTAAAGGATTATCCCTACAAGCCGTTCAATGGGTCCTGCGTGATAGAGTGTCCCGCCGGTTTCATGGACAAGGAGATCAATGGAAAGGCCTACTGCAAGAAGTGCAAGGGACCCTGTCAGAAAGACTGCCCGGGGAACAGCGTCGAGAGCATCGCCTCCGCCCAGAATCTTCGAGGTTGCACTCGAATCACCGGCAACCTCGAGATTCAGATTCGTGGAGGAAAGAACATCGTGAAGGAGCTCGAGGACAGTCTCAGCTTGATCGAGGAGATCGACGGCTACCTCAAGGTCGTCAGGAGCTTTCCCCTGATATCTCTGAATTTTCTCAAAAATCTACGAGTCATTCGTGGCAACACCGTTGACAACAACAAGTACACGTTCGTCGTGTTTGAAAATCAAAATCTTCAGGAGCTGTGGGATTGGAGTTGGCACCCCACTGTCCAGATACTCTCTCGCAATGGTCCGGGGAAGGTTTTCTTTCACTTCAATCCGAAGCTCTGCCTCTACAAGATCGACGCTCTTCGAGACAAGGCTGGTCTCGGGGAGTTCACGGATCTCGAGGTCGCATCTAGCAGCAACGGCGACAAGGTCGCTTGTAACGTCACCGAGCTTAAGACTCGGGTCGCCAGCAAGTCCCCATGGGGAGTGGTAATAGAGTGGGAGCCGTTCACTCATCACGACATGAGGTCCCTGTTGGGCTACGTGGTCTACTTCATCGAGGCGCCGTACAAAAACGTCACCATGTTCGACGGTCGGGACGCTTGCGGCGGCGACGGATGGAGGGTCGACGATGTTCCAGCAAGTCGCTATTCCAATCGCAGCAGCAAGGTCAATCAGACCTTGAGAATCCAGGAGGAGTACGATCAGACACACTATCTGACACAACTGAAGCCGTACACCCAGTACGCCTATTACGTCAAGACTTCAACGATCGCGACCGAGAGGTCGGGTGGTCAGAGCAACATCACCTACTTCAGGACTCTTCCGGAAGCTCCGACTCCGCCGAGGTTTCTCAGCTTTGCCTGCAACTCTAACAGCGAGCTCATTCTATCCTGGCTTCCACCGCTTCAGAACAACGGAAACCTCACGCACTATCGAATCACGGCTCGGCTCGAGCGGGACGATCCGAACTTCATCGATCAGAGGAATTACTGCGACGAACGTAAGTTGACCTATTACTACTTTTCATCCTCATCCTCGACTCCTTCCACGCACCAGCCCTCGAATCGGTGTCTTTTCCCAGCAATGTCGTTACCGACCAAGGAGGAGGAGCTCGCGTCCGCGGAGCAGGAGAAGAAGAGGATCGAGGAGGAGAAAAAGAGGTTCGAGGAGGAGAGAAAGCAGTCCGCTCTACACGCCACGGGTACCTGCAAGTGTCCTGACCGTGAGACCGATCAGTCCCTCAGAGAGAAGGAGGCCACCAGCTCTATTCTCTTCGAGGATGCCGTGCAGAACAAGGTTTACGTGAAACGACAACCCAAGATGAAGCGCGACACCTTCGAGAAGTCGATCGTTGCTGCGAGAAGTCTCAGAACCTCGGATCAGGTAAGGAAATCTAGGCGGCTCGTTTGAGATGATATCTGCGATCTATTCGATCGACTAGAACGTCTCTCGGATTTCCCGTCTTTCAATTTCCTTCCTTCCGACAGCCGATCGTCAACAAACTGGAGAACGGCTCCTACGAGATGTTCGATATCGAGGTACCGAGCACCAATCTAACTTACGTCATGAAGAATCTTCGACACTTTGCCCTGTACAACATCGAGATGCGGGCCTGTCGGGCGCAGGAGGTGAACGACGCGTACAAGACGTGCTCCACCAAGAGGATGGGAACGTATCGAACCTTGCCGATGGAGGGTGCCGACAACATACCCCCGAATACGTTCAACCTGAGTACATACGGCGAGAACAACAGTCTCACCACGGTTACTCTTCAGTGGGCGGAACCGCCACAACCCAACGGACTCATAATTACTTATCACATCGAGTACAGCAGAGTCGACGCTCAAAACGTGAGTATTTCGTCCGCTCTCGATTCGTCCTCGCGAAGCTTTTTCTCGTCCATTTTCGCCAACATCCGAGTCGGTACTTGAAACGTTGCTTCTTCGAACAGGTCACTCCGACGGAGGTCTGCGTGACCAGACGAAACTTCGTGAACGCTGGAAACTCCTACACCCTCAGCAAAGATCTTCAAGCTGGAAATTATTCTGTCAGAGTCCGCGCAATGAGTTTGGCCGGTTATGGAGCGCACACCGAAACCAAGTACTTTTACATAAAGAAGCACACGATGTTGGGAACATTCTGGGTGGTTTTCTGGTCGTTGCTCCTCTTCGTCGTGTTGGCGATCGGCGTGGTCGTTCTCTGCGTCTGCAAACAGAAGCTGGTGCGAAACGTTCGGAACATGACGCTGATAGCCACCGTGAATCCGGAGTACGTGAGCACTCCGTACGTTATCGACGAGTGGGAAGTGCCGAGAGAGAAGATCGAGGTCCTCAAGCCCCTGGGAAACGGATCTTTCGGTATGGTCTACGAGGGTTTGGCCAAAGATATAATAAAAGGCAAGCCGGAAGTCAGGTGTGCCGTGAAGACCGTCAACAAGGATGCGACCGAACGAGAGCGCAACGAGTTTCTCAACGAGGCGTCCCTCATGAAGTGAGTCCGTCGACGAGAGAGTTACCGTGGTGTCTCTAGATCGTTCTTCCCTTCCTCGAGTCCAACTCGACGACCGTTCTTCTTGCAGAGGCTTCGACGCTCACCACGTGGTCAAACTGTTGGGCGTGGTGACGCGCGGTCAACCGACCTTGGTCATCATGGAGTTGATGGTGAACGGTGACCTCAAGAGCTACCTCAGAAGTCACAGACCCGGAACTTGCGAGAATTACACCGACACACCTCCGAAACTCGACAGAATCCTCCGGATGGCCATCGAGATCGCCGACGGAATGGCCTATCTCGCGACGAAGAAGTTCGTTCATCGAGATCTGGCCGCTCGTAATTGCATGGTCGCCGAGGATCTCACCGTTAAAGTTGGCGACTTTGGGATGACCAGAGACGTCTACGAGAGGGACTACTATCGAAAGGGAACCAAGGGTCTCCTGCCGGTGAGATGGATGGCCCCGGAGAGCCTGAAGGATGGAGTTTTCAGCAGCTACTCGGACGTCTGGAGCTACGGGGTGGTTCTCTGGGAGATGGCCACCTTCGCCTCCCAACCTTACCAGGGCCTCTCGAACGATCAGGTGCGTTTGCCTTTCCTTCGAGTCGTCGTCTCGTCCTCCTTGCCGTGTCACGGATCTTTCTCCTCCGCTTCGCAGGTACTACGGTACGTGATCGATGGAGGGGTCATGGAACGTCCGGAAAATTGTCCGGAACTCCTGTACGATATGATGAAACGCACCTGGATACACAAGGCGGATAGACGGCCAACCTTCATGGACATCGCGGCGAGTCTATTGGAGCACGTCGACTTGGAAAATTTCAAGCAAATCAGCTTCTACCATAGCCCCGAGGGAAACGAAGCACGAAATCAGAACAGATCGAATTCACCGCTGATCGAGCAGTAAGTTCGTCCCCTTGACGTTCCGCGATACGCGATTCTCGCAGGATAACGGTAAATGGTAACGAATTCTCTGCCTTCCAGACACACGGAGCTGGCTGTTCTCCAAGATCTTCGAGAGGAGGAGCCCGAGGGAGAGGAGAGCTCACCTCTGCGACAGGACTTCGGGGACTTTGCTAGCTTCGAGCCGAGAAGCATCAAGAACAGCCTGAGTCCTTGCCACGTCCTCGATTCTTACGGCGAGAACTCAAAGACGACTGCGAATTGCCACGACGTGAACTCCTTTAACGTACCTCTAAAGGCAGGCTTCGACGACTTCGACGGAGTATCCGGGGACTCGTTGACCTCCGGCAAGGAGATCTTCGACCTGTCCTTGGCCGAGGAGAGCTTAAAGTCCGCGAAGAGCTCGTCTTTTGTCAACGCCAAGAGCCCGTCTCGCGGTAACCTCGGTCAGCTCTCCATGGTCAGGTCGGGAAGTCCAAGGAACGCCGGGAAACGAAGCTACCTGAGCAGTCCGAACCCGCCGAAGAGGCCGAGTCCGGATTACGAGAATGGCAGCCCGGAGATCGTCTCGGGCAGCGAGAAGAGGGAGGAGGTGCCGTTACGAGTAGACTTTCCGTTGATCGACATGGACAATGGGATCGAGAAGAAGGAAACCATGTCCACCGTGGAGTACGTTAACAAGCCGGAATCCTTGAGCAACGGATACATCGGCGGCACGACAACGTAGTCTCGGGCTAGAACGAGATTTTCCTCCCGCCCACGAGAGAATACTCCGGTCGCTTCTCGAGAAAACTTCCAGAGTCGATTGGAAAAATCTGCCGCGAAGAATTCGGTATTAACGAACTCGGCCGAGGATTTCGCACCTCAACGGTGATTTGCATCTTCGAGGAAGAGGAACGAGCGAAGAGACGAGGTCTGTGTGCCAAATTCGTCGGCTCTCGCGAGAATCTTCGAATACCCTCTCTCGGTGCATGTTGCGTGCACACGAAACAAACGGGGAGGGGGGGGACTATTAACAAGGACGAGGATACGTTTTAAAAGAACGTAAGTCGTATACCCTCGTTGTCAGGCATTTTAAATTCTTAGACTCGGAGAAAAGAAACGCAGGTCTTCGCCCTTCGTCAACAGAGATCCTCCGGTACTAGCGACGTTTCGAGGTCCGAATGGACGAAAGCCGATGCAACCGGACCGTCCGTTTTCACGTTACGGCGCTCCGTTATTTTGACACGTTACCTGAAACGACGCGTCGTGCCGTGGTGAAACTGGCACAATGAGCCACGGTGCGCCATAGCGAGCCAGAGAGACGCGCTCGTTTATAGTTTTCATGGAATTCCCATGCCGTTCGAGAATCAGTATCTATTCTAAAGCCGCGTCTCTCTCGAGTGACAACCCTCGCGACCTTCCTTTCGCCTATGATCTACCAGATATACGTACACATATATCAAAGAGTTTAAGTCTAATTATTTCTAATTATATTTACGTTATCTATACATATACATTATACATACACATATACATATATTTTTTTTAATCTCGAGATTCGCGCTTTTCTCTCGTTTCGAACTAAACGATCGCACGATCCTCCTCGTCGATCGCTTCTAGACGCATCCGATCGGCAATTGGATTCGTTCACCTTTGACTCGCGCGACCTCACCCTTGCGACGGAGGGACAATACGCGACGTACGTTTGACACTTTACAAGAAACATGCCAATTACGCTTAGTCGCCACCTTGTCTACTCTTCTAGGCTATCGAGAATCGTACGTTAGGATAAATTCGACGCGTAGACCACGGGGACGAACAAAACGTCGCCGTCCGTTTCTTTCGCGGATAAATTGACACCGCGGAGAACCTCAACCTGCTATTACTCCCGGCTTCTCCATTTTCTTGGAAAAATTCGCTAGATTAGAAATTCTAGCTAATAATTGTAACCGTTGAAAGCCTCGGAAGACAGCGGTCGATCGAAGTGCGCTTCTTCGAAGACTTCGATCGATTCTCGATCAAATGACGAAGAAGAACCGTCAGGATTGTCCTTCGATGGTAACGTCAATCGATGTTGCAACGGCACCGTATGCACTCTCTATATTTTTGTTTTACACTCATTTTAGACAACGTAGTAGAAGAAAACATCCAAGGAACGGTGGGAGTACGTTCCGTTCGAATCGAGGCGGGAAATTCTATTTCTGATTTACCAGGGAGTTTGAATCGTTGAGGGTATCTCAATCGTTATTTAAAAATAGAATTACGAATCGCCGTAGCTTCGAAAATATACGACGCATCATCGACAGTTCGAAACCCATTTCAAATCGAAGTAAAAACCAAAGCTGTCTAGCGATGAAGTTACAAATGAAATGTTAGACAACGCGCGAAGTTCACGGTCTCCTAGGTCGAGTCGCGCTTCTTCCCGAAATCAGCTTCTTTCGATGACGCTTCCGGATGAATTTTCCATCGAGATTGTTATTTGACTCTCGCGAGGCCCCGAAAACGACGAGAACACCGACACCTTACAAGGAATCTTCTTGAAAAGAAAACTCTAAGTCTCGAAATAAGTCCGCGATTGCAAAAGTACATGCATCGTCGTGGACCTACGAGAGCCAAGGTCGAATCGTCGAAGTGAAAAATAGCGAATTCGAAACGGCCGATTTCTAGGAACGTGCAAGACGCAATAGAACGAGTCTAGACATAAACGAGCCTCTAACGACACAAGACTGATTAGCTAATCCCGTTATTACGCCCGTATTCTCTGTGTAAGTTAAAGTTATCAAACGAAATGGTTAGAAGTTCCATACATGTATATACATACATACATACATACATACAAAGCATACGTGCATACATACAAATCATACATACGTACGTACATTATATATACATATATATATTTTTCTGGTCTCGCCCAGCGAAGACTATCGTTCACCCCGCTTTCTGTTATCGTGCGCATCCCTTCGCGAGGAAAACGATCCCGGCCCTTTCCTCCACTTCTTTTCCTTCCGTGGCTTATCGTCGCTCGCGCTTCACCGATTTCTCGCCTCTTTCGCGACGATCGTCCGTCAAAAGTGTATATTCGTCGAAAAAGAGAGCGCGTATCTGTCCTCTTCGACCTCTCGAGTCGGAGTAATCGGTAACCCAACGCGCTAAGTACCTGTTCACCTACTCGTAAAGCTTTACGTCCTGTTTGCGCGTTATTTGGACTAAATGGGAATACCTGAATTATCCTGCAAAATCTCATTGAAATCGAAGTGGGACAGTTGAAGTATTTCCCTTGCAAGTGAGGGGAAGGTTAGAGCTAAGACCGCACCTCTTGTCCATGTGCCGTCCTGCTGGTCATCTTTTTAATACCCCATAGTATCTCTGTAGATAGTCGCAGATCAAATTTGCTCTCTTTTTTTGTTTTTACGTTATCGTACTCTCTATTTATCTGTCGATCTATCTGTCCGTCTCGTGGCTATGGAATACCAAATGATCGTTTTGTCCTTCCTCTCTCATAAACTTATCACCTAGGGATGTACAAATCGCCGCGCCGTTTTTCTTTTCCCATTAGACTGCCTTTCGAGTACAATCTCACTTCCAATGCCAAGGGATCTTTCCTTTCGTAATTGCAAAATTAACCCAACGCTCGAGTGAAATATTCAATCAGAATTAAGCTTCATTACTCCCTCGCCCTACGGTAGCGAGTAACGCTCGTGATGCGGTAAACTGGATAGGAAATTTTCAATTTATGCAAAATCTGTAGAATTGAAAATATCCACAAAAAGTGGCAGGATAAAATTATTTCTATCAAATTAATTTTACTTTGGCAACTTAATTCGCAATTACTGGGGAAGCAGTCACAAAAGAATTCGTACGCCAAGTAGTTTATCTCCGCGACCTTTGCAGTCTCGTTTCAAAATAATTCGATGCAATTTACGTTCCGCCATTCCTCCCGTTTCTCCATTCGAGTTTCGTGAAACGTTTTCCCGCGCAATTGCAAAAATGGCACCCCGACTCGACGAGCCCTCCTCTCGCAATGAACGGTGTTAACTCGTTGAGAGAAAACGAAGAACGTCGATCGGTCGTCCGCGCACTCAATGTATTATAATAATATTAATATTAATAATAAAAATAATAATAATGTCAAGCCTCGCTCGGATTCTGAAGTATTTAGAATATAACACGGATAAATGACTAACGATTAGATTATATACGTATACATATATAAATAGATATAATATATCTACATTAGCGCGTATATACACGTCCGTCATACACACGCGTACACGTATGAACGTATATATACGCGAGCGTAGAAGACAAACGGCGTAAAATTAACCAGAAATGTTTCCTACGAAGTGACGAGTTCTCTCTATATCATTAAAGTGGCTCGTTACTGTAAATTCTTCGGTCTACGGTTTCGAAGGCCATGTAACATATTGAAATAATATCCGCTGTTACTAATTAAGTCATAAGTGTAACATCGAACGCGTCCAAAACGACGCGCCATTGTGTCTGCGCGTGAGCGTGTGTCTGCGAGTGTATCGGTGAATGGATGAATTGCAATTGAAATTGTCGCGAATGTATCAAACGAAAGAATCTGCGCGCTACCGTCGAAGCGTTACCATTTATCTTACAATTAGTTGCAGCGAGAGTAGAAAAAATTTCGTAACGAGTATTGGCTTACCGGGGCCACCGTCGACGAACGTAGACATCCGCGTTGACCGCGACACGAGGAGAGACTGAAGGGAAAAGCGAAGCAATTCTCTGCGTTATCTCGACGAAAATCCGGCCAGACGATTGTTTTTCCGCGAAGCTGAAAAACAAAAACAAGCGCAAGAAATTATTATGGGGATCGTGCGCCAATCTTTCGCGAGAAAAGTCAAAATTTCTTCGACGATCGTCGTGTAACTGTACTCGAGCATGGTCGTAGAAATTTTTTGCGAGCGTCGAGAGATCATCGAGAAAACCACCTCGATTTCTCTCGATGTCGAATCGTTGTATCTTCTCATAGAGAAGACGTTTCTCGTGAAAAATAATCGTAGATTTCAATCCGCTAAATTTATCTCTGCTTTCCTTTTAAAGCGTCCCACCGCGGACTCAAGGTCACATCGATCGATTCGATGGAAAATTTCATTTCTTTTAAAGAGGAGGAGGGATAAACGGCGTTTTCTTTTTCGCGTGAAAATTTCAACGTTAAGCGAGAAAGACGTCACGGACTGTTCTTTTGGTTCCTATTCTTTGTCGCAATTTTTGTTCATTTCGTTTTTGTATTTATTTGTAAATTGTTATTCGTACGATAATCACGCGCGAGCGCATCGAAGCGGACCAAGTATCGAGCTTCAAACTTCGACGATACTTCGTCGACTTCTCGAGGTATATCTCTCTTTTCCGAAGTTTCTCAGGCAGCGTTTCTTCGATTCTTTTTTTGGAAATATACCCTTCCCCGACGAAACTGCTCAATGTTAGATTGCTCAAGTTCTACGTTCGATCTTTCGTAGAAGATTCAAAATCAGGCGAACGCGTCGCATGCTTTGTAATCGAATATTTTCATTGCCGGCTTTGTTTTCTGCAAAGAGAACGGAAACGAGCGAGAATTCGGGATTTCTTTTTCTCTCGCTTCAGCGAGATTTTTCTCGAGTGTTCCATATTTTCATTTTGTGTCTGGGGACACACAGACGCATTAAAATAGTCGCGAAAAGTCGCGAAAAGGCGCGCTACGAGAAATCGTTCGACTTCCTCGGAAAAACTTTTGCTAATTTGCCACGAGGATTTCTTCCTCTCTTGTTCACTATGTTAAAAAATATCGCGCGCGACGCGAGATTCGCGAAAACTTTCGTACTCGTTGCCCCGACTGTTGGGATATTCGTTATCCTCAGTATTGTTAAGTTTAAGCCGATAAGCGAATGCAAGCACGTTTTCCTTTCTTTTTTCCTTTTCGTTCTATCAATCGTACGTCTTAAGTCGATTGCGAGCTACTGTCAGGATTAACCCTGATATTAACGTGCGCTTTGTTTTACGAAATTCTTCATTCGTTCGCGCACTATTAAGTTAATACGGAAACACGTGCAGACGGACACGAAAACGTACTGGAAAAGGCCTTTTTAATAAATAAATGAATGAAGTTTTGAACATCTGATGCGTTCGTGAGAACACCTCCGTGAATCCAAAAAACTGATCAATCGCCCGAAAAACCTGAAGAGTTTCATGTTCATGCATATTCGAGTTCCACTTTTGTTAGAGAAGTTCAAGCTGGTAAACACAGAGTTCCCTCTCCCGCTTGCAAATCGGAACCTCTTTTTGTCTAGAGATATCTCATCGTCTATCATGGTTATCTCCGGGAATAACGGAACTAGATGTTCTGCCAGCATAGTCTCTGTGAGAACAATATACTTACATTCTTTTTACACGATAGTAGTTAGTCCAAACATTCTGACCTCGACCTTCCCTCCTCTCTTTTTTCCTTGATCCCTATTGATTATTCTGAGGGAGGAAACCCATATTGATCAATCGTTGAAAGCAATTCGATTGAATCATGAAAATTTGTGCAAAGCCAAGTCACCAAGACCAACCGATCTATGGATGAGAGCAGAAATGGCGGAGCACAGTGGATGAAGATCAGGTTGAGATCGCATACGACAAATATCGATCATACAAATTCGATTCCATCGCCAATAACGATCAGAAACTCCAACGAAAATTAGCGATCATCCGAGGTTTCCACCTGACCGTCGAAACTTTCGCATTTTCTATCCTCGTAGTCGTTCACAGGCAAATCCTTGAATCCCTGGGACATATTTTCCTAATGTATCGTTTTGCGCGTGTTTACCTCACCGTGACGGTTAGCGATGCCATTTTTAAACGGTCCTTGTACCGTCTGGCCTACTAAATGAGAAAATTCCATTTCGGGACGATAGACCATGGCGTGTATGAATCATGATCGTGCGTTGTAATTTGCAAACGCGACGGAGCTTTATCGAGAGCCTGTCGGAAAGAATGAACTGGCATGCCCGATTTCAGTGTCGAGATCGCGATTGGATACCTTAACAGTTTTTGTGCAAAGGTCGACGTAGAATCGACGGTAGACCGCGGTTAGGTAAATCGGTTTGTATCGTGCAAGGTGAAGCAGATTGTTAGCGCGAAATCGGTAATCTTTCGAGGAGAAAATCAAAAGGCTCCGATCGATGGTAGTACAAAGATTGTACATACGTATTTATATATACGTGTATGTCTGCCGGTGATTCGTGAAAGTGGTCAGATTCAGAATTGTGTAATATATTGCAGGTTTGGTGCAACTACTTTGAGAAAATTAATGGAAATTGATTCTTTGAAGTAGTTGTTTCGCTCAATAGAAATCAGTGTTTCAGATAGATAACAGAGTTAGAGATTTGGTCTCCCAATTGCCGAGACAAATTTCTAATTCTTGCCGCCTTTGATAATTTTTTGAATTATCAGTTACTGTATTCTAAACTCGGTTGGGACATGGTGTATTAAGAGTCACTGAACAAATGTTTTCTCTCTAATTTAATTCTGAGAGATTGCGCTCGCAGTGACAAAAGAAATCGTAGATTCAGGAGTTAAAGATCAGAGTGCCCAATTAGTAGTTCCTGATAAGTGTTGTACCTCTGGTAATTCAATATCCACCTTAACGGCAAGAAACACGGAGAGAAACGAAGACCAAACGACTTTGACCACTTCAGCAATTACCGGCAAATATACACCCTCCTTCCGCCCCGGATTTCAATCTTCGGTCGAATCACGAAAGGCTGCTAGCACGAAGACGCGCGTTTCCAGTTGCGGCCACTTTTAACCCTCTGACCGCGGGTCAAAGGTCACTCGAAAGCGAGTCCTACTGCGAGCGACCCTTGCGCTTATTCTCGCCTGCTCCAAATCGTTTGTGCTTTGCGCGTAATTAATTATGTTACTTTGTGCACGATGTTTCGTACTTTAAATTGATGCAAAAAATGAAATTGAAGTTTGCGGTCAGAGGTTTAAGGAGATAGGTGTTTTTCATTCGGCACGGCAAAGGTCACGCGCGTTTTCCATTAAGATTTACGAGCATAATCACAGGCGTGAAAGCGCGTGTGGTTTAACGAGGAGAAAGAGGAATCGAAGAAGAATGGCGATAGAATTTTTCATGGCACAATCGTGCGCTCGATGCGAGAACGAAGAGTTTCAGTGCAATCTGTGAAGGTTGAAATCAATGCAAGTTTTGCCTACGATCGAAAGAGAAATGGGAACAGCGATTATTGTTACTTTCGAGAAGATTGGGGATAGTTGTCAACAGTGAGAAGATTAGTGTGGTGAAAAAGTTACTTCGTATTTTGACGCAAAAGTGAAGAATGTCTATCGACTTTATTTCCACTTAAAGCCGTCATTCTCGCAATCCAGCGTTTCGAGCGTGTTTCAAGTTCCGTGCTCTGCTGCAACGAAATATTTTTCTAGAAATCCTTCGATCAGCGCACGAAACTTTGCCTCTGCCAGCCATTCTTCGTTCAGATAAATAAATAAAAAGACTACCACTGCCGTAAAGGAGAAGGAAGAAATCTAGACGTAATAATGCCAATGAAGGGATGAAAAATAATCGGAGATATATCTTTGCGTTCAACTCTTCTCGTTCGACTTCTTTCATCGTATCGAAACGTATTGCCCGTATATTCGTCAATTTTGTACGTCGATTCTGTGTATTATCAAAATCTAAGTGTTTCGCGTCAAGCTTTCGATCGAGGGCCGTCGAAAGGAAAAATTACAAAAAGGAGGCCCAATTTAAAGGCGTTTCCCATTTAACCAAAACTCAACTATTCGGTCGTTCTACTTGCCGACACTTTTGAAATTCCTCGAATATTGAAATTTCTTCTCCGACTGCGCTAAATCGTATCTCGTACGAGTACCTGGATCGACGTTGAACAAACGTGCTCTCTTCCTACAGCTTTACTCTATCGTCGCATTTCTCCTCGCGCGGAGGATAATTTTTAAAAAGCGAAAAAATACGATTTGGCGCAGCTGGAGGACGTCAAAGGACGAAAAAAGTTGAGAAAAATCTTCGGTACATTCTTCGCAAACGTCCCGGTTTTCCCTCGTAGCGAAACGATCGCCCACGATCTCTTCCTCTCGTTCCATCGGTGAGCAACGAGAACAAGGAGCGCTAATAGGTCGAAGAGATTATTTTAAAAAAATTTGCAATTACGTAGAATATCGTGGAATAGGGTTGTCCAACAGCCTGGCTCTTTATTCGCAAGATGGAAACCAGAGGAAGAGAGAATTTTTGCTTAAATAAAAAAAAAAGCAGCGGTTGAAATTCGCTGGTTGAAAGACCGGGTCGATCTACGATTACTACGACTAGCCCTATGTGTAATTCTAATAATAATTTCGTCGTTGTATAATCACCAAGACGGCTGGCGAGAGAGAAGAGCCGAAAGGAAGCTTCTTCGTTGGTCCTCGAGAGACGACGATTTTTTTTCGCCCTCGACGATCGAGGCGATCGTTTCTCCTCGCCTCTTCTCATCATTGTTGCCGGTGGTGCTCGGAAAAATTCGAATACCCGATTATCCCATTAACTGTAATTTACTATTATGATTCTATGTTACGCAAACGAGAAGAAAGATTTTATTTACCAAATACCAGTTTTTTAATAAAAGGCTTTTTTGTGAAACAAGAACCCGACTATGTGAATTAAGCGCTCCGAAAAAAGTGATCATGTTTTAATTTCCTTTTTCACTGTATCCTATCATTTTTACGTGGATAAATTCCCACCTCTTTGTTCCGCATATTGACGACTTTCTCCGGTCATGTCGATCGCATTGCTCGATTTTAATTTTCATGTAATAAATCGAGGAGAAGGTGCGCACTCTCTTTCGCTGGCCGAGAACCGATATTAATCTGTGCTTTGAGGTAGAAAAGGTTTACAGAAGAGATGATTACTCGAGAAGTTTTCTCTCTCTGCCCAGATGCGCGCAAAAACTGTAGACCTTGAGCAAAATTATCATTGCAATCGAAAGCGAAATGCTCAACTCGGAGGGTGATGAAATTAAAAGCTCAGATACCAGATTAGTCCTACTCCGTGAGGGTAAATGTCGATGGAACTAAAAAAGATGCAGTTGCCGAAGTGTGGCTAGACGTAGAAATTGACACGAAAGAAGCCTGGACAGGATTTTGGGGGTAGTTTTTAAAAAACGGAAATTTCCAATACCTCGGGGTAGTTGGCACCCCTGATTAGTGTTAGTCGGTGAGGGTGAAGAGCGATGGAACTTAGAAAAATGCACTTGCCGAAGTGTGGACAGAGTTTTGGGGGTAGTTTCTAAAAAAAGGAAATTTCTAGCAATTCAGGGAACTTGGCACCATACGGTTCCAATAATACATAATTGCACACTGCAGCTGGTTATCCCCGCAATAAAACATCTGCAGGTCACTTCGTCGCAGAGGCCTTCAGGATATTCATCTCGGTCCAAGGGAAACTCTCGACAACCCTCAGATTTATTGCGGGCTCGTATTTATACGGGGTTTGTCCAAACAAACTCCACACTCTCTGCAACCCCCTCCGATGATTCTCATTTTGCATCTCGCCTGGCTGCTCGTCCGTATAAAAGCACGCTCGAACGCGTGCGTGTAACTTCGAGCTCGTTCACCAACGAGCTGACCTCGATTCCACGTTTCAAGAACGTGCCTCTTAGCGTCACGACTCGGAATCGTCGCGACCTTTGCGATCCTCTTATTTGAAAAGGAACGATTCGCCTGGTGCAAGCCTCGACTCAACAGTCGCCGATTTCAGTCTCTGTACTCGCGCATTCTCTGCGATTCGATCAACTTTCTCGTTCTCGCGTTCCAGTCGGTGGTTTCGTTGAAATTCACGGTGATCGTTGGATGCACGACTATACGAGGATTCTCTCCGTGGATTTCCGGGGGAATCGTGAAAATCGGCGGAGGATTGCAAACCGGAGGGAATTACAAAAATGAGCTTACGCGGCGTAGTTAGACTCTCACTTGCCGGACTTCGGAACACTCAGAAGTGCATTGGTACAAGGTGACGGCCGTAGAACGCAATGGCTCGGTTTGTTTGTTGTTGAAATTCTGACTGTTTTTTTTTATACGATTACGGAGGACAGATGGCCTGATTAATGGAAGAAGTACATTGGACGAGGAGAAATCAAGACGGGGAAAATAGGATCGATTATGTAATTTATTGTAATATGTGTATACGCTTCCCGCCTAAACTGTATGGCGATACAGTTGGGATGTTTTCGAGGAACCGAGACATCTGTAACAGAGTGTCGTATAATTTTCAAAGAGCGAACGAATTAATAAAGATTTTGCTTTTATTACATCATACTTGTATTTCTGGCTGATCCCACCTCTATCACTCAACATAGTCATTATGTTATGTTCCATATGAAGTAGTACAGTTGCTTTATGGTTTTACTATTATCTTGAGTTTAGAACCGATCCATCTACGATTAAAAGTATCGGTTAGATTTAAATGAGCGAATCTCGAGAACCATCCAGGAATCTAAGTCTGAAATGTTCAACGAACACAAGCTACCATGATTTCACGAGGACTCTATCGGTCGTGCATCCTGCCATTGCTAAAATTTCTCGACGGAATGCAAGAACGCGTGAGATGATTCTCTCGGTGATGCAGTAGTCGTGCTGCACAATGTTGCAACTTTCTGGTCGCTTAATAATGGCATGGCGTAACACGATTTAATTAGCCTCCTCGCTCCATTACAATACCCCGAGGGAAGCGCGAAGATCCTCGATCTCGCGGGCATTAGCGTCAACGATTATCCAAATTAATGTCCGCTTATTCGCGCGCGAAACCGTGCGAACTTTCGGCCATGCGGGTAAACCGATTAAATTCAGCAGCGTCGAAAAACGATATTCAAAGCGAGGCGGTAGAACGGCCCCAACCCGCGGTACCGTTACTACCTGTTCTTTGAAGCATGCGTATCTCTTTGACTCTCTCTCTTCCTCTCTTCTTCCTTCGAGAGGAAGGCAGAGGATCGAGAGAAGAGGAGTCCTCGTCGGCAGAGCCCGTGGGCGATTGGGACTTCGTCTCACGTTTTTTCTCTTTCGCCCACCCTCTTTGACTCCTCTCGGGCCTCTCGATGGGTGCGCTCGGCCATCGCGAAATTTTGTGGTCGTTAACCCTCGAGGAAGGATGAACTTTGCAGAAAAAAATCCTCCATTTAGCTTTTGCAAAGGCTTTACCTATCGGTAAATGGAGTCTCACGATAAGTAAGACAGAGATTTTTCAACGTTACAGTCTCTCGTCCAACTCTCGCTGCTTCTTTATCACCGATCGAAGCCTAGATAGAAGTCCATCTTTCACCTCCATCCATGAGCTCGACGCGTCAAAAAGAAGGAAAGATACTCCGGAAGAAACTCAACGAAGAGCAGTCGCGCAAGAAAAGCGAGGAGCGATTAAAATGCCGACCTATTAGCCGACAATCGTCTCGAGAAGCGTAATTGCAGGGGCGAGTCGAGCAAGTGGTACGATTCCGAATAGACACAGCGAGATCGTTGTCCTCGTTCGGCCGTTCGTTCGTTCGTTCGATCCAACCGCCTACCTGCTCGATCGTAAACTCACCTGCCACATACCTTTTGCTCCGTCGTCGAAGCCCCCGGCTCTGTGCTCTTTCTCCGCCGGCGGAGAGAGAGGCGATTCGCGAAAAAAAGATTCGCTTTCACGAAAGTCCTCGCGGAGGCTACAGGAGATGGCCTTTTCGTTTTTCCGCCTTTTCTTCGAGACGGAGGGACGTTTTGGACAGTCGGATGCTGCGGAGAATTCGTAGAGAAACTTCCTTTTTTTACCATTCGGAAATTCCTGTTATTTTTGGGTGACTTCGATTAGAGTACGTTAAGTAATGTTAAGTGAACAATTTGGACGAAGTCTTTGAAACTGAGTTGTCGATGGATACGAATTCGAATCAATTCCATCTCCGTGGAGGATCGTGGGCCGCAATCGTGTAATAATAGTTAAGGTTCGTCGTCGTCCACGGAGACAAGAATTTTTTCGAGGAATTCAAGGTTGCTCCACAAATTCCAAATTTCGTGTGCCATATGTCGCAGCCTCGAAACCGAGCCAAAGCCGTAGGTCCTTCCCAAAGTAACTGTACAAAAGAATCTCCTACCTGTGACTGTCGAATAACAAATCGACCAACCACGATCAACGTCGCGCACTTGGTAGCACTCGAGACCCACTTGCGATCAGAGAAGCATATCCGACACGGAACGAGAGGTTTCGCGTAAATAAAATCCTCTCAATCGCATTCTGAGATCTCATCGAGGAAATCATCGATCAGCATTTACCGAGGTGAATCGAGCAAGCGTTCATCGAGAGTCGGTCGACTGCGAGCAGGTTTCGAAAGATCCGTTTAAGGGAATGACGATAACGCGGCGTGTCGAAGGAGCGCGATTCGATGCAAAATTCTCGGCACGCAGGTTGCCTGCACCGTTGCTCGAGCCGGTTACCGGCTCTCTGCAATTCGAGACCCTCGTTACCGTCGGCGCATTATAGTATTCCGGACATAGTTTTCCCGACGGTCGCTGGAATCGCAATTGCTAGGTAGAACGTCCATTGGAGCTGTTGCCGTTACGCGGCCGAATTAGATCTGTGCGAGGAACTACCTTCGGCAGACCGAGGCTTTTCCATCGACTTCGTTTCCTGCGACCGTGAATCCTCGGATAGAGTTCTCGGCACGATGCTTCCGAGGGAATTGCAAACTCGAGATGGAGGATTCTAGCTCCTCTGCGCCTCAATGGAGAACGTTTGGAGGAACAGAGGTCACCGTGGGTTCTTTGGGTATCGAGCCTAGGTTTGCATGGAGTTGAGGGATCGAACGAACAAGCTGAGACGAGGTCACACCTGTATCACCTCTAAGAGATTTTTTTCAAAACTATTGACCCTTTGAGGCAAATGAATGATTATCCGACAATATGCAAAAATGTCTCCGTCCGCAAAGGGTTATCAACGTGGCATGTCCTCGTGATTTCAAAAGTAACGCAAATCTGGAGGTTGCGTGCAAGATTGCTGCAACTCTCAATGCCGAGTTGAGAAGCAACAAAAACAACGCCGAGTCCATTGGCACCGAGGTCCTCTTTGAGAGCCGAGTGGATGGATAACGAGCTGTAATCGTGAAACCGCTTTGGCTGGTTTCGTTGCCCGGTAAAATACGAGCCGTTCGCAGAGGTGCAATTAGAACAGGGTCGACGGAGGACGGCGTACTCCAACGAAGATTATATCCGCGCAGCGATGCAACAAAGTCACGTTTAGACTGACTAGATTGTAAATACGTCTCTTATAAAATTAGATAACGTTCCTTCCTGACTGCATAACCATCTTAACGACTAACATCGGGGCAATTAGGAACATTGCGAATTCATCGTTCCCAGCCTCGGTCCTTTCGCGTAATCGCGCATTACCGAATACCTTTCGTCGCGCCTCGTCGGTCGTTGCACGCGTCGCGCGAACGAAGAGGTTGCAAATTGTTTCCGCAAGAGCCATACAGTTGACTCCCGCATAATACGAATTACTCCGATTGCGAATTCTTGCAATGTTGCGACGACTCTTAAAAAACACAATTCTCGTGCAGCATGCTATATAATCAAATGCGGAACTAATGGAGATTCACCGTTTACTTCGACCGAGGATGCCGTGCCTTCGATCGTTTTCCATTTCTGCTTCGTTTTTCGAAATATCAAGTTTAAACTTCGATTCCCCTCGACTTCAATTCGCCTTCTGCGTTTAAACAATCTTTGCCTCCTGTTTTCGGTTTCAACAGCTACGGTCATTTTGTCCTGCAGCCTTAGGCTTTGCATAGACGTTGAACAGCCAAAAGCAATTTTTCCCACGCGAAACCCGAATTCGACGTCAGAAACGTGCATCGTCGGCTCGACTCTCGCACCGATTGCGATCGAGATGGCAAAAAACTGTTTTCGTGCTCCTTCGAATCTCCCCTTTGACGCGGGAAACGAAAACGCGCACCTTGCAGGCGGCTCTCGCTCCAGCAACCCAGATCTCCGGAGCGCGATGGAAATATACCGTTAAAACCTGCCACGGGCTCGTAGCCGTTACTCCCGTTCGACGAATCGCCGACCGGGAGGAATTCTCGTTCCCTCTCGTTCCCTCCCGCGATTGGAGAGGCCGCGACGACCGCGCTGTCCAGGATATCCGGATGATTCCCCGTCGATTGCGCTTGCAAATCGGGGGACGTTGCACCGACGCGCCGGTCGAACTTTGACGCTCTGAACCGATGGACTATCTGCAGAATTTTTCTTTCTTTCTTTCCTTCTATGCTGCTAATATGAAGAAAACAAATAACTTGGAGTTTTTCCCAGTAAACAGGTCTAGTGCGAGAAGAAATGCAAGGGCTGTCGACGAAGAGGAGGATGATAATGAGAAGATCGAGAGCGATGCCAAGTTTATCGCGATTTGAAGTCCCTTTCGCGCCTGCGTCGAACAACCGCGTGTATTCCGGCGAACGACTTCCGGCGAGCCTCTCGCATCTTTGCGCGTTAACGGTGTACCGTGATTCCTCGAGAGAAAGTACTTTTAGTTGCAAATTATCGGTATATAGCGCAGTAGGGAGAACCGACTGCATTCAGAAACTCGTCTTCCGAGGAAATCCTCTAGTTATAATTACGATATCAGTTACGAAGCAGCTCTGGCGCACCGAGTCTCTTGGATCGCGTGATTCTCTTTTTCCGCGCTGGAGATAATGTTATTCCCAATACAAACAAATTGCATAACGACAAGACAGGGAAAAGTTTACCGATAATGCTCAAACAAGACTAACTAACCGTCGCAACTTTCGATCCTTCTCGCGTCATCAATCAAAATCCCTAAAAGAACTGTCTTCGCGAGCTATCGTCGAATTCAGCGTCAAAGTGAAACGATCGTGAGCAAAAAAGTCGATAATAAATAGCTTCAGTGTGAAATTTGTCTTCGACGGTCATCGGGAAGTCCGATTCGTTTCGAAAACTTTCGTTTCTCATCCGGCTTTGAAGCTTACGTTCCTTCCGTGCTATCATCGCCGGACCAGACTTCCGGCTGTGGCGCTCTTCAGCCCGCATATTTGCGCGTCGTCGCGGTTTTGTCGGCGAAAGTACTTTTGACCGGCGCAAAATAATCAAAGAGAAGCGCAAAGTGGGAGAAGCGAGGATCAACGCGATAGCTAGCAAGTAGCCACGGGAATCGCTCGTCCCCTCGCGGACAGCGAATCTGCGGTTTTGCGAAAGGGGCCAGTGGTATGTCGGACACGTCTGACAGGATTACCTGCGAGGTATATCGGTGAGAAGCGAATTGACGTAACCCGAGGACCGCGTTTCCTTCGTTCCGTGATTCCTGCTCAAAGATCGCTCGATTTTCCCTCGACTTTTTTGGGGGGGAACGATTTGTGTCGCGTCGAACGTGCACAACAATCGGGAGGTCTGCATCTCCGAGCCTTGTCTGTCTGATACCGTAGCTTTTCGGCGACTACGGTCAAGATGTGCATAATGCGATTAATTCGTGCCGGGCTGTGTGCAAATTTTATAGAAAGGTACACCGTATTTTCTGGGAAAGTTTGAGTTTCATCGAACGACGATAACTGCGGAGGTGCAGAGGTAATCCAGACTCTCCGTGATTGAATACTATGACGAGTGCAGCGAGTTTCACAAAGTAACGGAGTAATCGTGAAAATGGTATTCTAACGAGAACAAACCTGCCTCGAAGGAGGATGATTGAAACGCACGAAAGACTTTTGCTACGTTCGTTCTTTCTTCGCCACCCGCGCGTTCTCCTTAACGCTTTAGACACGAAGGAAATTTGCATGGTGTGGTTCTCTGCTCTTCGAACGATAAAAATTTCTTTTAATACCTGCCCTACAAAGAAGCATTCTTACGGGAAATATCCTTTCGAAGCGCAGAAACTCGAGACTATTGTGCACCTAAAAAGGTACACTTCAATTTACATGATTCAAGGAAGTCAATCTTGCGAGCGTTAACTTTCTCGTTAACGTCCACTCCAATAACTTTGTGCTACTATAGTCGCCCGCGGTAGCAAAAGGGTTGAGGATCAAACGAAGGTTGTCTTCGATACATTGACCAATTGCCCTACCCTTCAAACCGAAAAAAAATCCTCCACTCAAAAATCTACGAAACCATTTCAAGTCGCTCCTTCACTCTGACCAGAATGAGCAAGAAAATAAATCGCGCTCAAAATCGATCCATTAAAGAGTCGATGTCTTTTCGTTCTCTGGCAGCGGTCGTTGGAAAGAGTCGTCGAATTGTTCGATCAGAAGACGCGGCGGGTCTTTGGGGCGACGAAAGCAGGAAAGCGCGATAAGAGTCGGTCTCTCGAGGAAGGCATAACTTCGAGATTGGCCGCCTCCGGCACTTTTCTCCCGGCTAATCGTTATGGAAAGTCCGAGGATAATATGGGACGGCGAGCCGGTGTGCCGGTGCGCCGCGGAATCTCGTAGGATCGCCACGTAGCCGGCATTCTCTTCGAGCGAACAGAGAGAAACATACGCGAAACGAGGCGAACGTAAGCCTCCGGAGAAGCGAGGAGAGCCTTAGCCCGAAAAGAATTTCACTTCGTCGCCTTTTCGCGTCGTTGATCAAATAGACGAGCAATACACTCGGAAGCTGAATTTTCGTGTGCTTTACGAGTTTGCACAGGTGCGCCGATACGACGATTCGGCGGAGCGGAGAATCCGTTGACGGAGAGGAGGGCTGATATTTCACGAGTATCGGTCGTGTTTGTTTGATTTCTGAATACCGATTCGATAAACTACGATCGACCTTTGTATCGAGGATGTAGAATCGCGGGAACAAGTTGAACAGTATCGGACGATCATTCATCTAATTTACATCTTTCGCCGAAAAGCACGAAAGCCGCGTGGTTTCATGCTACAACGAGTCCTCGACTTGCGCGATTAATTCGTTCCAGTGATTCCCGCGCAAGTTGAAAACCGCGAAAGTCGAATAGCGCTCGTAGCAATTCTGGTACGTTCCAGTGCACGCAAATAGCTCAATGCCCATGCTGTATACGGGATCAAATCCTGACGATTCCTTTCTCGCAATTGAAAAATGAATTTCACAGCACAAAGTTGATCTCTGATTCGTTTCCACGGAGCCGCGCGAGTCGAGGAGTCACCGTAGAATTGCTCGCGGTTGAAAGAGGCCCAGGACGGCGGCAGCGAAGGCCCCCAAGTTTCGAGGCAAAAAAATATCCTCCGGTGCAGCCGGTGCACGAAGACGAAGGATAATACAGGTACACCGCGAAATCTCGTCGGATCGGATCGTCTCGTCGTTGGCATTGCCGAAGCGAGGAGAGGTACGAGTCGAGCGGGAGGAACGGATGGGCGCTCCGCTGGCGGGCAAAGGAGGTTGAGTGAACGGGGGCCCCTCGCGAGAAAAAGAGAGAGGCAAAGTGCAACGAGAGAAGAGAGACGAAGACGGAGAGCGAGAGCGAGAGAGAGAGAGAGAATGAGGGAAGGGAGAAGGTGGAGGGAGAGAGAAAGAGAGAGGAGACGGTGTTTGTAATCAAAGGGGCGATCCGCGGCGCGCCGTGGAAGAAAGTCAGCCTACTGGCGAGCCAGTCCGGCACGGCGCGCTGTCCCGAATGCACGTCGAACCATCGATTTCCGCGTGTCGTGCCCACGTGATCGTGCCGATCGCGCAGATCGTTCCCGATCGCCACGCAACCTGCTCCAAACGAACGGCGTCGTTCCACCGGCGCGCCGACTCCGACCGATCGTTCGTCTGAGGTCCTCTCGTGGATTTCGCGACGATCGAAATCTTTATCGTCGCCGATTTCCGCGACACCTGAAATTCCTAACGTATTCGATTCTTCGGCTTTTCGGCCAATCGGTTGTCGGTATCGGATATTGCCAAGTTCGCGCGCAACGATCAACGACTTCAACGTCGGGGATACCTCACGGATTCGTAGTTTGCGATCGAAGATCGTGGGTGGTGTCTCTTCCGAATATGCGAGAGGATCCTCGAGGTTGACGATTCATCGACGAAAACGGGGACAAATGAATGGTGAGTACCGTCGACGATCGTCGTGGGAATTGGCGCGATAGGGAGTTACGACGAGATGAGCCTCCTCTGCAACGTATCTTTCCGATCTTCGTGGATCAGCGGTGGTTCATTTTTTATCGGAGGACGAAGTGGACAAATATTAGACGGTGCGGGCAAGTTGCGCGGGAATTTCGAAATTGGGAGAATAAGGGCGCGAGATTTGAAACTTGTCGAGAAAGGCTCTACTCCGTGGAGAAGGGAGAACAGAAATATTCATACGTCGAGGAATCCGCGAGTTCTCGCGACCTGCCACTCAATATCAAAAGGTTGTCTCCTTAATCCGCTTAGCGTTCCGCGACTCTACGGCTTCGATGAACGTCACCGATGGAAAATCGCGCAAATAAAATCCCGCGTCCCTGGGTAACTCGGGAAAAGCATCATTATTGCGTTTCCCTAAAAAAAATTTTGCCTCAAGTGCCCGTAGCTTCGAAGAATTCTCTTTGCTCCGATTTGCGTAACTGTTGAGTCGCGAATTTCTGTCTCCTAAGATCTACGATCTCTCAGCGACGTTGCCATCGTGTTTCACTCGATCCTCGAGAACAAAGCGGCTGACCGATAATTCGAGACGACGTTCCCTTCGATCGACGAGAGATCTCTCCTGAAAACCAGTTTTCGTGGTATCGAACGAAGACAGGAACTTTGAGAGCCGATGGCATTTCGCCTTTTTATTCCAAAGGTGCCTGCCGAAGGCTCGAAACACGGCTCACGGCGACGTTCCCCGCGATTTTCTACCTTCGAGGTATTCCAACCTCCTGGATGAATAATTATTCGCGATACCGTGAAAGTTTCGTTTGGCCGAGCAACTGTTTGGCTCTCGAAAGAAATAGTTGCGCGAACATCGAACGTCCGTGCGAGCAATTTTCTGACGTTGCGTATTACAGCTTATGCGGGAAGTAACGCTTCGAGAATGACACGCGCCACTTTTCAACGGACACGGTCGTTTTCTGCTCAATTATGTAAGATTCGTGGAACGCTGACGAGCCGATTCTTTTTTTGGTACTTTGCAACCGCGCGGGGAATTCCTTGATCTTCTTTATCGAAGACTGCCCCGGGTTTTCTTGGGTTTTTTGAATTCTTGCAAAATGACAGGTGTCGGAATTTGTGAAAAAAATTATTCTACGTCTAGCGTTGCAATTATGTAGAAACGTTAACGGAAATGCGATAAAGGAACCGATTCCGTTGATTGACATTGTGAAATTCCAAATCAAATGGGCACAATCGATTCCTATTTTGGTTCGGATGTAGCTCTTCTCGGTAAGGTTTGCGGAAATGAGCACAATTCGCGGTAAAATAATTATCCGCGTGGACGATGCTTCTCCTTTGGTGGATAAAAAGAAAACGGCAGACGCGATTTTCGAACTTGCGGCAATTTAAAGCAGGTATTTATACGCAAATGGGCATCGCGTGTTTCGCGATAATAGAGGCAAATGAGCGAGCATCCCGCCGATTATCGGTTTCGGGACGAGCGGTTTTTTTTCGTTTCTCGGAAATAATTGCAGACTTTCGAGCAAATACGAGCAAAGTGGCTGCAACGATCGATTATGGATGCAAGAAGAGTTCTCGAGGAACGATGCAAGTGCGAAATCTTCAATATTGCAGCGCTGACAGCGATTGAAAAATCTTTAGAAGTATCGAGCAAATATGATCACAGAAATTAACCGTTTAAGTGCCAGAAGTTGTTAAAAAAAACACAATAAAAAAAGCCGAAAGCGGCAATATACGTGGGACACGATTAACACTTTACTAACCGGTATTTTTTTAACATCCTACCCACTTCTGATCGATCACTTGGCCGCAGATATCTCTCTAAGACCTAGGCGTATTAAACCACAATGATACATGACAATTTACTAATTGTCATGTCATCCAATTAATAAGAAAATCCTATTAATAAGTTATCGGTTGATAAAGTATTAAACTCGCAACACGAAAAACAGCCACGAAATAATTCCCAGATCAAAATCTTCGAAAAAGTTCGACAAAAAACCATCCTTAATCCGTGCATGTTGGAGTACTTATATCGCAAACATTTAAATCTAATCTCAGGATTCAAAGTACGAGAAAAACATTACATACTTTCCCGTAGACTTTCTTGAAAACCAGGAAAGACAAGGAATTCAGGTACGCGCCGGCAATCGTTTTCGCGTAAAAAAGGCGAAATGGAGTTGAATCGAATTTTTTCCGGAGCGAGATGAATGTGGGGAGATTTAAATAATGAATGGAGCCCGCTGTCAAAAGCCTCGAAGCGTGTCGGAGAGCGTCGTTGTTACGTAACACCGGCGCATTGTAGCTTCGTTTATGGCTGGGAAAATGCGAGAATTCCGAAGGTATAAGTCTCACTTAACCGGCTACAAACATTTCCCCGCGCGTAACACTCCCTGCTTCCGAGTAAGGCCGACGGTTGTGTCGGCTGAATTTCAGGCCGCTCTTCCGGCATGCGATTCGTATCCGTTCGGCCGATTCTTCGATTAATTCCCGGTTACGGTCTCCACTTCGACTAGACAAGTTTGTTTTTAGAATTGCACCGGGAAGGATTTCCATTTCCCTCGACTCTGCTCATTGAATAATCATTGAATGACTCTCCTCCGTTAAATGTCTCCTTTCGATGCGAAGTTCTGCAGATTTCCTTTTGTTTTCTTCATCGACTTCGCTTACATTGGACGTTGCACTTGGAATCTACTATTTTTAACCCCTTGCCGTACAATAACGGGTGACACTCGTGATGCAATAAATAGAATAGTGAATTTTGAAGTGCTCCAAAAATTATTACATTAAAAATATCAGTGGGTCACGATAAAATCAAATAAATTTTACGCTATTCGATATTGCGAATTAGGAATCGATACTATATCCGAAATTAGGAAT
Source organism: Cerceris rybyensis (assembly GCA_910591515.1). Taxonomy (NCBI): domain Eukaryota; kingdom Metazoa; phylum Arthropoda; class Insecta; order Hymenoptera; family Crabronidae; genus Cerceris; species Cerceris rybyensis. The sequence goes on along the minus strand of OU342792.1, from coordinate 27,470,780 downwards.
AGATTATTATTTCAGCAATTAATACAGAGGTATTGTGCTTTCAGTGACAATGAAATTATATGGCAAGGGGTTAATAGACTCCGAATCGCTGAGATTGCGAGGTATTAAATGATAAATTAGGACACAATTTCCAGGGGAGAATTTGGACTCCGGTTCGCTGCATGAGTTTAGTTAACTCAATGCTACAGAATTCTATCTGCATTTTATATTTCCCACGTGCAAAAAGCTTGCTTCTGAAATTATACCGAGAAAACTATACTTCGACAGTTGCCAATCTTCCATACCCCATTCCTCGGTTGATACCAACATTGCGCTTCGATCTGTAACTCCACGGCTCCAGAACTATACTTCTTCCTATCGCTTTAATCAATCCTTCCATCTACCCGCCATTTCACCAGGGATACATCGTAGTTTCGCGTTCAGAATGATCTCAAACACCGTGTTTATCGAATACAAAAATCAGAACAGGATTAATAGCACGTTCAAAGATCGCAATCCTAGTTTGTACACCTCCGATCATTTGCTCCGATAATCGCCATATAATCTTCGTTAATCCTCTACGAACGAACGGAGGCATTTTTGAACGCGTTCGTAGCCCTCAAAGGGTTAAGGCAGGTCTGAAGCAAGGATTCGTTCGTTGAGAATTAAGAATGATAGTAGAAATAGTCGGCTCGCTAGCAAAGAAGAACAAAAAGAACAGCCACTGAGAGCTGGAGCGAGAGAACCAGGACGAGTTGTAGGTCAGTTTCACGTTTATTAATTCCGAGCAGGTTCGTCTGTCCCGGTTGTTTGACAAACCGATTACTCGGCCGTCATCGAGCCGTGCATTTATTAGGATGCCACGTCGTTTTGGATGTCAAGGCGGACAGTTAGAGGGTTACCTGCCAAGGCGAACGAACCCCGTTAAACTGGCGCGCTAATTAACGAACGCGGAAATTAACGTAACTGGAGAAGACCTTTGCAATCAATTTGGAAGACCTTTGCGAGCAATTTGTTCGACCGGATGGAGCAAAAAATTCGCGGTGAAATTGTAACGAAAAGGAAAGCGTTTTAGGTTGGTTCATTGTCTCGGGAAGTTCTCACGTGAATTCCTGTGCCGCTTATGGTCTCTGATCGTAGAAAGTTTAACGTGATCGAGGAGCTTGGGAGAATTAATTCGCCTGTTATAGATAAGCGTAATTTTTCACCGGCACATTTCGCGCGTTCGTACGTGCCTCGAATTAATTGACGATTAAGATGCTAATGTCTTGTTCGAGGCAGAGGAGTCCCGCCGATTTCTCAATCATCTCCTCGCCTCCGGTCGACGCCTCCGCGATTCCTCCAACGGTTCACTTTCCGTTCATGGTTCTTGCCTCGTTTGGATATCGAATCGGTTTTATTCGACGTTTCTTCCTTCCTCAGATTAAAAAGCTAAAAGTCCAAAAGCGTTGGGCCCGAAAAGTCTATTAACATGCTACCGATTGATAAACTGTTAAAAAATTAATTGTTTATTTACGGGGTACGATTAGGATCGTAAAAATTCCTTCTGAAATGAATTTCACCTTCAAAGATCGTTCAGAAACCCCTATAACCACATTCGATTCCGAAGGATTATTTCCAATGATACTACCACCTCAAAACAATTCTCCACATTTCTATATATTCCTAACACCATCGCGAAACGATTGGCAATAAAAAGAAAAAGGCATGAATTCCGCAAAAGCATCGTTCTCCCTATCAACTTGGAAAGAACAAAAGCCGTCCGTTATCTCGATCGACGCGCCTCGTCGAGATGGTCGAAGAGAGGATGGCGCGGGAGGAAAAACTCACGGACAACGAACAACGGGGCGCATCCGATCGCAGTTCGGAACTCAGTTTTGCAATATATTTTCACGAAGCACCGTAGTGGCTCTCGTCTCGAGAGCCGGTACATTCAGCCGGAGAATGTTCCTGCGCCGCTCGGCCCCGCGGCTACGAATTCCGTTACGCGCACTTGTATGGTTCTTCGACTTCCCTTCTTCTCCTCTCGGCCCTCTTCTCTACCCACGGCTAAATTTTTTTTCACCTTCTCTTCGGTCTCGCGATTCTCGGGCCACGTTTAACGGCGTCGCCCGAATCCGCGTGTCGCTGTGCCGTTGCTGGAGAAGGATTTATGGTGGGAAAAAATGTTTTTCGATTTTCGGAGTCTTGGAGTATTTTCTTCTTGGAGCAGTTTTTTCTTGGAGAGCGAAACGAAAAAGTTACAGAAACTGGGAGTATTGCGATCCTTTTTGGTGAACGTTCGCAAAGATAGGGAATAATTGAGCCAACGGTGTGGAATTTCAGGTTCGAACCGTGTCGAAAGTTACGTAGGAAAGAAAGTTCACCGTGCACTCGATTATTCGGGTTCACTCATGTAGAACCTGCCTGTGGAATCTCGTGTCGACTATTATAAGGAGCAACTTGCACTTTTCTCTCGCAAAAGTAAAATTGCCCGATGTTATGTCCAACTTAATAAACAAATGCAAAGCGTGCCAATTACTTCTCCCACAATCTCGCTACATACTCTCTCATCCCACCTAACCATCCGCTGTCTCAAAATTGCACTTTCAAATCTCGTCGTCCTCTTTCGCGCGAAATCTACATCTCCGAAGCTTTCTACGAGAGTCAGCTTCGAAAAGCCGTGGAGCATCAACCTGGAAAATCACGAGCGTTCGTGACAACCTAGAATCTCGTGGCATCGACTGTGTCGTTTCGCCGTTTGATTATACGGCACGGCATCCTCCTATTTGTCCATGAATTTCCATTCCGGTTCCTCGAAAACATTCTTCCACCGAGGTCCACGGTTCACCGACGTAACGTCGACGTTTCACCGTGCGATTTACGAGACTAAAAGGAAAGAGAGACTTTCCATTCCGCGAAATGTATCCAGGAGACGAGACAAGAGAGAAAAAAAAGCTAGGCAAGCGAATTCGAAGACTCCTCTCACCGCGAGATACTTTGCTCGGAGAATCGCTAACGTTAGAGGGCTATTCGCGCGATCAGCTGATCGGTCGACAGTGACCCCGGGTCAATCTACTTTCTACTTCTCACATTCTACGGGAGATGAGATGGGAGCCGATAAACGGGCCGACGATGCGTGCTTGCATCTCTCCGATGGAAACGGACTTTCTCGAGCGACTACGACAGTATGCACCGAGAACGTGCATATATGCATAGCTAAGCGAGTGTCGTTGGTCTGTTAGACGGTCGGGGATGCTGATGAGTGAAAACGGACGGAGGCGGCGCGAGGCTTGTTCACCTGCCGGTGAAAAAACATGAAATACCGACGGGGAGACTTATTGCTCAGGAGGATACAAGAATTTCTCGGCTCGCGGGAAAAGTATCCCCTGCTCCTTCGACTCTCGAGTTCGAAGAGATTTTCTACGAGGATATCTCGCGACTTTTTTGCGATTTCGCGCGTTCCTCGAGAGCCGATGGAGATTCGATTTATCGAGGTGGAACTCGTAGCTGGGAAGCTGATATTGCGGTTGCTTTCGCTTTCGTTGGATTTCAGATTTATTTTGCAGTCCGTATTAACCCTTAACACTCCAACTTTTCAGCGTGAATATCGACCGGCAACTCCAATTTATTCTCGTCATATTTTGATTTGCAAGTTTTTGACTGTCAGACTTTAAATGCTACAATGACGTGTAAATAATAATATTAAAGTCAGTCGAAATAATTTTTATTCGTTTCAGAATTAATATAATATTGATTGCAATCCTTCTATTATTAATTATAATTGATTAATGCGTGGTAGTTTTTAAAACAGACGTTGGGATGCAAACCAGGGTTGCGTTCACTGGTCTCACAGTAGAAAACTGTTTGTTTTTTGACGGCATTACGTCCTTTTGACTAGTTAAAACTACATCATTATAGATGTGAAAATCAAAATTGTCATCGCCACTATTAATATTTTCCTCACAAAGATAATTTATTTTCCTTCTCGACATAATTGAAAAATAGATGGGTTTACAACAAAACATGTTGAGATCTGACTTTCTTTACTGGTCGCTTGTAACTGACTAAGGAGGACCATTCTTTATCTATAAACAATTACCGATAACGATCCGAACAATATCCGAAGTAAAGAGTACACTTAGAGTAGCACGCTTCAAATCAGAGGTGCCTGACACACTTGGAGCGATAAGGGTTAAAAGCACCTGGGAGATATATGTAAGAAAGTGTGAAAAAAAGAAGAAGACTATGGATGATTCTTTTACCTAAAATTGTAACTGTAGGTCCCAAGAATCCGCAATAGCAGTCAAAGTCGAGATCCAACGAAAACCTCGGATGAGACTGTAGAATATGACTCGCGTGCTTGGTCAATTTCGCAGGCTTAGAGTTTCGTTGGCAATTTGCAGGATTATCGTAACGGGGCACGCAGAGACGGGGAAACGAGCAGGTCAGGCAGAGGGAGAGCATGAAAGTTCCGCGTTAAGTTGGTCACGCGAGCGCGCCGGCACGTTGTTAAGATCACTTAATGACCGTCCGAGGAGATGCTCGTGCAGCGTGACACAGTTTGCCGGCTTGTCTCTTTGCAGTGTCGATGACATTCCGCGGTGCTTCTGCATCGTGCGTTTGCGTTGCACTCCAGTTTCGCGGATAATCGCGGAAAATGCGAATCATTTTCCGCTGTAAATTTCCATCTCGGATCTCGCAATTATAGGAGGCGCAGAAGCTTGCTCCGTTGCGGAGGGTGGCCTCTTTTGAAATAACTCGCGCATGAAAAGAAATTCGGACAAAGAATCAAACTCTACATTCAATCCAATTTTGTTCTACCTGTACTTCTATTCGGCCCGACGTCCTCCTTGTTTGTCACCTTGGCGCCAATTTTGGAAAAAATTTGTCCTCTACTCGCGCTTTTCGTCTCTTACATTCAAATTCCCAAGCAAGAGGTAGCAAAAAATCGTTTCGACCTCCAAATATCCGAGACGAACCGTTCGATGTCTCGATTACGCCACGCGCGTAACACGGAGATCGTCTTATAACAGTGCGACCTGCTTTCAGGGAGTGGCCAGCATTCCGGACCATAAAGATCAGCGGAGCTGCGATGAATGGAACGCTTTAATCCCGATCCGGAAAATGGACGTCGGCAAGGGTGCAACGGAGGAGTTCGTGACGGTGGTTAGCGTTGGGAGTCAGCCGACATCGGAGAATTTCGTAACGGTGCTCTCGATAGGCAGCGGAAAAAAGGAGGACGATCCTCCACCCGGCAGCTTGATCAAGAGTCAAGCCAACGGGCTGGACGGACACCTCGAGGAGGAGGTCGAAGTTTTTCGACTTCCCGGTGAAAGGCTAGGATTTGGACTTAAATTCGAGGGAGGGAGCAAGACGTCCGAAAGGGTCAGAAGGTTATTCGTGCAGAGCTGCGCCGAGCAGAGTCCTGCCAGCAGGGCAAAATGCTCCTGGGGAACTCTTGGAGAGGGCGACGAGGTAAGAGAAAAGAATCGAGGTACTTTTCGAGAGGAATTTTCCACGATTTCTAGGAAAAGCCGAGAATTTTGCACGCGAGTCGCAAAAAGCGAGAACGTCGTCCGAGTTGTGCGCACCGGTCACGCTGTCGTCTCTCTTGCAGGTACTCTCGATCGACGGTGTACCAGTGACACACATGACTCGGCTGGATTGCGTGCGGAGACTGAAGGAGTCGCAGCTCGTGATCAGGCTTATGGTAAGGTGTCGAGGGGCTCTTAGACCAGAGGTCGTCAGTGCCGAAAGAAAAACCTCCCCGGAAAAGAGCAAGATCCCGCCAGAATTGCCATCGGCGCCTCCACCGGTGCCACCTCGAAAGCTCAGGCAACCTCGAGGTTCTGCCGATGGCGAAGCTAATCCCAGTCCTGTTAAAAAGACTTGGGACGGTTCGAGGTCGCAAAACGGTTCTCAGAACGGCGCTCAGAGTGGCTCTCAAAGTAGCTCTCAAAGTAGCTCTCAAAATGGCTCGCCTGGAAATCAAACGGACAGCAAGTCGACCTCCTTCGAGAGCTGCGAGTCCTCGCCGAGGAGTGTCAACGGGTCTGCACGAGATAGCCCGAAGGGATCGCCGAAGGAACGTTCTCCGGAATTTTCCAAGTCGAAGCAGATCGTAAGTATGATCCATCCTCGATCGTCTTCCATTGCATGCTCGCATTCCCCCTTCGGTTAGTCCGATAAAAGAACTTTTCTTCCTCCCGTAGGAACCTCCCGAGGCGATGGTCTACCTGGACGCGAGATCCCAGTGCGGATCGACCCACGGTAGCACGTCCGACGATACTGGCAGCTCCATGTCCACCGTGGTCGATCGTTTTTCGACGTCGGATCGAGTATCGACTATTTCCACCGCCTCCACCGCCTCGACGGCCTCCGAGCAACCCGGGGAATTCTCTCGCGCCGAACACGACTCCGATCGTTCCTCCGACCGCGACGGCAACTCCACGACCGGTATCTGCCCGTTTGAAACCCTCGACGGAGAATACTCGTCGAGCACTCCACCTGACTACCTTCTGCGCCGTCTCGCTAGCTCCGAGGCGGTCACCCACGTCGAATCTCGCGGCGAGGTCGAGAGGATTACCGCGGTGGTCGCCCCTAATACCGTCCTGATCGAAGAAACCATCACCTTCCAGCCACCGCTGAGCTTCCAGGACGCTCCTTTGAGCTACGGACACGAGGCCAGGCCTGACCTCTTCTACGCAGCTGATCTCGCCGCGGACTCGACGACGCATTTCAGGCCGATCAAGGACGATGCTGAGCTCGTCGAGCGCGTAAACGGCGAGGAATTTCGCGCTATCGAATCCTCCGAGAGGTGCAAGGAGAGTGGCACGGAAGGGCGACCGGGCGAGGATAAGACGCCACCTCCTTTGCCGGCGAGAAATCACGTCAACAGGATCAGCGTCAATCAAGCGAGCACCGATGGCTCGGATCTGAATGCTCGGGCCCGAAAGAGCGCCGATTCGAGTACACCCGATAACGCGGACCTGCCCCTTTTGCCGCCGAAGCCTCTGCCCAGAAAGGACGTCAAGGTCAGGCGAAAGAGACCACCTCCGCCGCCTCCACCGCCACCGGCTGTAACCCCTCGGAGGGAAGTCAAGCCACCCTCGTTGGATGAGCGGAAGGAAAGTGGAGTGGAGAACGATCCGATCGATCCTCTTCGCGCGGAGATGGAAATTGGAGCGAAGAAGCTCGAGGACTCGCCGGGAGGTAGATCTAAGTCAGTTGAGGAAAAAGCGCGGGAAGGACCATCGGAATCTAGTTTTAAAAATGTCGAAGAAGTCGATTCGAAGAATCTTCATCCACGAGAAAGCGAGAGTATCGACGAGGACGAGCAAGAGGACGGAGAAACCTACAAGACCAACAAGGTCCTGGAGATAATAGAACTAAGAAAGGCTCGAGCACTGTCGCCGCAAAAGGTTGCAATGAATTCCTCCAACGATGAGATTCATCGAGGCTCCAAATTCGCCGGCAATAACGAGCGAGTCAACGAGCCGGATAAAGAGCGGATTAAGCCGGATGCCGAGATAATTGCGAGCAATAACGAAAGAAGCAGGTCGGAGCCGCTTAAGAATGGAATTGCAAACAAGTCGGACGACTCCGAGGAGGAGACTGAGAAAGTGGTCGACGATTTTAGCGAATCTGAGGCGAGAACGAGAATCGACGTTGGTAGTGTTTTCCAGAGGACAATAGGGACAGGTAGAAATGGAAATTTGAATTGCGCGAGAGACATCGGCACATCGGCCATCGGCGAAACAGCGTTCAGGCAGGAGAGCGAAGATGACGAAACTTACCGATCTCTCGATGAGGTCAACGAGGATCTCAGCAATTCTGGAATTAACGATCGTTCGATGGACGATGAGGCAATGATGGACGACGACGACACGACCGACGAGAGCGACGAGGGCGATTATTACTGGCAGAGCAACCTGGCGACCATCGGCGAGGAAGAGGAAACGAATTCGCTCGAATATACGACCGCGTAAGTCTTCTTGGATTGGACGTTCAGCATTTTGTCGGATGAACTCGTAGTTTTTACGGATCGTTATTTGAGTTTCTTTTCTTCGCCGGTAGGAGCATTACGAGTTCTGGTATATAGTCGAGAGGATTGCGAGAGACTCAAACTTTCATGTGAAGATTTAGTTGCAAATCTTGTTTGGGCCTTCCTAATTAGGAACCTACTGTTTTAGGTGGTACCGAACCACTTAATGAAATAGTTAGCAAAGGTGGTATCGAACTACCTAACGAAATATGTAGCGAAGGTGCTATCGAATCACCTAATGAAATAGTTAGCGAAGGTGGTACCGAACCACCTAATGAAATAATTAGCGCAAGTGATTCCAAGCCGTCTATAATACATATATCACGTAAGAACATTTTCACAAGCTCAGAGGATGAGTCACGATGCAATAATCGCGTCGAGTCATCGCGATCTTCGGAAGTTTCTAATCGCTCCCCGATGCTCTCTTAATCGTCTGCAAGTAATCCCGCGAGAATGCGTCGAGTCGTGCGGATACGTATGTAAGTAATCGCGGTAGTTGAAGCCGACATTTTTTCTGTGTACCTCACAATCAATATCTTCGCCGACAAACGTGCCGTTCGACTTATCGAAACCAGTTCTATGGGGAAGAGAAAAAGGGAAGAGAAAAAATGAAGAAGGAACTTTTATACGCAACTGCGCGATTTCTCGCGAGATATCCTCCTGGCTACCCGATTTGCTCGGAAACTGGTCTTCGTTCTTCCCTACTATGAATTTATCAAAGTATACCATCTCTACTCGCTGTTAGTTGAACGTGTAGGAGAATGTTTTACCATGTCCCCTCCGTTGCAGCTAATGGGACGGCTATCGATGCTAACGCTTCGTATAAGAGCATCGACTGTATATCAATTTACGATTTATTAATCACCAATTACGACGCCTGCAGGAAAATAATCGGGATGCTTATTTAAATGATAGTTTTTTTGAACTTACGCGGGATCATGCGAACCGTTCGTTTGCCAGATCGAGTTACTCCGTAGAACTTGAAGTGAAGCGATGTGTTAATATATTGGTTGCTCCTTTTTCAAATTCTCAGCAATATATGAATTCAAATTGTAACAAATTTAACGTAGGATTTGATAAACGTTGTGTACGTTTATTCGGTTGATCTGTGAACGCTCAGTCAGGATTCTATGATTGAAAAATTCATTGTTCTCAATTCAAGTCCATCCATCTGAGCAATCTTTCCGAAGTGTTTTTCGTTCTCTTCGCAGATGTAGGTCGTTTGATGCGCAACGTACAATTGAAAGAAAGTTAATCGTAGAAGACGGAAACGTCTTTGCGATTAGGCCAAAGCAATTACTTTGCCTACGCGCAAAAACGAACATATTACTCAGACTTCTCCCAATCGCAAACCTCTTCTCCTCCACTTTGACTAATTACAAAAACATCTCTCGCAAACTCGAACATCCAACGTTCGCTATTTTGCTCCTTTGAAGAGAAGCACGCGGTCTTTGTCCACTGAAAAAATTTGCATACGCGTACGTCGCATATGTCTCGATGCACGACTAATTTCTACGTGAACGGAATAACAGAATTACCCGTCGTATAAATACGGCCGCGAAATATTGCGCAGTTTGAGCTTACGCAATTTCAATTCCGATTAATTCGCACCGCGCGAACTGTTTCATCGTTTAATTTCATTGCAGAAATAAAGCGGCAAGCGACACCGAGACGAGTTCCATGGAAAAACAGGAGCCACGGGAATCGCCCACGATCAAGAAAGAGGTCTTCGACGCAAATGGTAAGTCTGCACAAACGACGTCTCTATTGTACCGCGACATTCGGCGAATTAAAGAGCCTGCTTCGAGGTCAATCTAGAACAATTATCGCTCTGCCAGAGGCGCTCTTTAACTCGACGAGTTTCTAGCCGACGAGAGAACAACTGCGCAAAGATGTTGTAGTTCGTGGTGACCTTGAGTGGACGTTGATTTGTGCGTCCATGTCATTTTACTTTGCCATTGTGCCGCAATTCCAAATTGGGCCCGAACTGGCTCACCTATGGGGCCCCTTGGCCTCTCGTCCGTGCCGGTGACGTTCGTCGAACGACAATCGCTGCTAGCGTGCAAATCGACCAAACATAGAAGATTGACTGGAGAATGTTGAATGTTGCAAAATTGGATGGCGCGAGAAAGGGGAAAGAATGGGACCTCGTTCTATATTTTGAACTGGCTGTTAAGGTTTCGAGTTGGTGCTAGACTTTCTGACGAATTTCGAGGAGATTTGGAATTGGATCCGGTGACTGGCAGTCCGAGTTTTTAACTTTGTGCACGCCGTAGATAAGTTGTGAATTGGAACTCTGCTGATGCAGAATGGCAAGTAAAAGTAGTAAAGGTTTCCCGCACAGACCTATACTACTTGTAGACATAGATCGTGTCGCTCTTCTTGCTCGCAATTGATTAAATTAAAGGGGGAGACTGTGCAGACGTGTATGTGTCTGCAAAAACAACCACTTAATTGTTTAAAGAAGGAACATCTCGGGACTGATGGTCATTTGTGGGTCAATTCTGTGAAACAGAATATCCGTGCCTTTCACGCGAATAATCGTAGGTGTCGGATCGAAGAGGACTGAAAAGGCACTCGGTTGGAGTACGTCTACTCTGAGATCTCGGACGATAGAAGCAGTCCTACGATCGAAAGGTTCCTGCGCAAGAATAGCTGTCTCGCGATTCAATTATTTGTTCAGCGCCCACGATACAGCGATAGGGTTCCAACGCCTCGAATAAAGAATTCAAATTCGAGTCTCCCGTCGTTACCTTTCTCCAGCTCCTCCCACATAGCCCGCCTAGAATGCAAACTTCTTCTTGCTACAATCACAATATCGAACGTAAAGAATTCTTAGTCGTTTCTATCTACTCGATTCCCGATTTCCCTTTTCCTTCCGGACGAACCGAGCATCCCTGCAACTTCTCGAACGAAGCTATGGTGGGTAAAGAGGCAAATACTGGAAGTTGCAACAAGTGGGCCCGAGTTCGAGTCCCCTATCGTCTACTGAAAAGTTCTTCAAATGTGTCGTTTAACGCTAGAACTATCGGTGCTAACCCATTAGCCCACAAAAGCGTGCGACACTCGTGGCGCGGAAAATGCAATAAGAAATTTTTCAAAAACTATTGAATTGGAGAACCTCTGAAAAAAGTTAAAAGCCAGTAATTTTGACTTGCTTGGCGGTGCTAGTCTTAACACTAGAACTACCAAACCAGTCAAAGTGACTGGTACACAATTTTTCAAAAAATTCTCCAAGTTCATAGAAGAGCCATAGAACAAAAATTCTGCGTCCATCACAAAAGACATAAATCGCCAAATTGATCATCTTTTTCGACACTCGATTCCTCCTTTCTCAAAATATTTATTTAATATATTTAAATATGGTAGATTTAACGCCGGTACTTCTAGTGTTAATGAATTCTATTGATTCAAAACCCATCTAAAACAGATGATCCTAACTGAAATAATCAAAGTGCAGAATACTTGCTCGATCGAGTTCCCTCGTCTCAAATGGAGCAGACAAACGATCATCGACCCGTAAGATCGATCGTGACTCGATTCATCCGCAGAGATCGAAAGAAAACGCTCCCGGAGGAATTCGCTCGTGCGGAGAACAGCCGGCACGCACGCCCACGCATCGGCGTGTCGCGCTTCATAAAGGTTACGCATTAATCCTGGTGCGTTACGCGCGACGGGCCGAGGTTCTCCGGTTTCGCGCGCTCGCGCGTCACCGAGCATTCAAAACGAAGGAGTAGCTCGAATAGAGACAAAGGCGTGTTGCGGCGCACCTTCGACGCCAGGAATTCCTAGACGCTTTGATCCGGCATACGTTCGCGCTAATGGACAACTCCGATTCTCCATAGAGGATGGATCGACGCGCCAAGTCGACCGGAAGATGGATCGTTTTCGCGGCAGGAACGGTCAGGCTAATGGCGAAGACGAGTGCATAGCCGAAGAAATATTTCGAGAAAGGTGTTTCTATTGCGCGGAACGCAGAGGAAATCGTGATGTCAAATCGGAGCTCGACGTCTTTTTTCCTTATTTGAATGCAATTGCAAATCCATGGTGTGGCTTCTTTGGACGCTCGCCCCAAAGTGATATAAATTCGTCCCCTGGGGAGGGTGGAACTCCGCTACTGTCTAAGGTCACTATCAGGGGCACTGGTCGACATTTTGGCTCAGGTGTATAATCCAGGTTTGCCAAACTCGTATCTGGAATATTCTCAGCTTCCTGCGGGTTCCAAAAGAGTATCATGGAACTAACGTTCGGCACGCACTTTACATTCTCTCGTTTAACTTCGATACGACTCATTTGCTCCCTTCATCGTGCAATCCTATCCGACTTTGTGATTATTTCGGGAAATGGCGCATTAGGCACGATTCTTGCCGTCTGACGAATCAGACCCGCATTCCGCCCACATTCCTTCCGCTATCCTTCTTTGCACGTCCCCGCAGTAGGCAGGAATCGAGAGTCTAAGTTCCATCTTTGCATCCGCGTTTCGTATCTTTGAGTATCTCTCCAAGAAGCTGGGATATTGTCTCGAAATTCCACCATGGTCTCTGTTTAAACTCTTTCTCCATTCTGCAGACTTTCAACGCCGTAAAGTCCGCTCTTCCGCGTTTTCCTGAGCATCGTTCGATATCAATTGCGGCCGTTAAGATTATAGATTCCATCGGCTGATAAGATCTCGCCCGATTCCGAAAGAGGTTCCGAGGGTCCGTGGTGTCGGTGCGAACGAAAGGCCGAACGGTAAAGTGGAATGGTAATTATACATTTCGTTCTGTAAACACGCCGGCGAGTTAGCGTCGGTGCATTTGAAGATATTGGTTACAGTATTATCCCACGGAGGCCCTGGATCGTAAAGTTTCGTGTTTAACAGGAGAACCCTCGAAGCGAGGCTCTTCGTTAGCCAGTGCAAACGAGCAAACCGAGCACACTGTCCGCTCGCTTCGTAATTCTTCAATTATTCTTAACGGTTCCGTTCTCACACCCACGTGCCTCGATCGAGAGGAGGCGGGACGATTGGTTCGGTTCAAAGGAAATTTATTTTTACTTGCACTCTCTCGACTCTGCTCGCTGTGGTCACTTTTTCTAGGAGCTACAAATCTGGATGGTTTATGAGCAATTTAGCGGGAATGCATCAGAAATTGCAGAATCAAGGCTCGGCCCATCGATCGACAGGCTGAGCACCGAGACGATTGATACAGTACATTTAGAGATAGTTAACCCTTTGCGGACGGAAACATTGAGAAATAATCGTTCATTTGGCAATTTAGAACTAACTATTTAAATACAAGAAATTTAAAAACATTAGAAATTTGAAAAACAAATTGAGGAATAGTCGTCTCGAGCACTCTGGTAGATCCAATGATAAATAATCATTTAGGAAAGATCTGTCACAGGTGACGGGAATTTTAATACCCGCCCACAGGTTCACACTTCGAGCCTCGAACACCGTATCCCCCATAGTCGTCTCAGCAAGTCACGTCACCCTTTCGCATTGCAGTCTCTCATAACATCCGCAATAGAAATGAAGTTTGAATTCAGAAACAATATCTTATTACATCGAGTTCGAGCGCTCGAAATGCCGTTCGAATCGCTCGTAGGAGCTCGTTACGTATGCAAATATTAACGGCAACTCCCCGGCAGCTTTTACCCGGCGGATATTTAATTACTCGCGAAGCACGAGCATCCGCGACTTAACTCCGGGAGGTAGGAACCTTCTTCTTGTCTTCCGTGGGCGCAAATTATCGTAAGGTTAAGCGCGATGAGGAAACTGCCTCCGCGAGGTGCGAGAATTTTAGTTGCATGCTGCCGTATCGCGGAAAAGATCGACAATAAACGTTCAGGATAATTGACTTTCGATACGGCACCCCGGAATTACCGTATTTACGATAGATCCGCGTTCGAGATAACGGTTAAGGTAGCTTTCTAGGTCGACGCCTGCTCGGAGATGTTTGCGATATTGTGCAAAAAGATTCTGCGCCTAGATTTGACGAAATGGAGAGTAAATTGTTCCTCCAGGACGGTGTTAACCATTTGCCCTGGGCTGCTTTGGACTAACGTTCGAATTGAATTAAACTACTCCGAAATAAATAAACTGGATGTGTTTCCGCGACTCTCTTTTTTTCACGTCCCTACCGAAATGACATACAGTCGACCCTTGGTAATCCGACAAACGTTTTGCAAGGCGGTGTCGGATTATCAAATTTTTCGGACTATAGAGTACTGTCACAGCCCCCTGTAGTCCGGAACTTTTTGGAAAAGCGTACCTTGTAATCCGACAAATATATCAAAGTGATAAAACTTTATATGTACTATACCTAAATCATACGATGTGAAATTTAGTAAATTAAACAACACAATAAACAGCTTAGGGTTTCTTATAAAATTAACATAATTAATGTTCTAGAACTTACACCCCTCCCCCCTCGTGGCAGTTTCATAACGCAACTCGACTGTAACTACATGTTATAGGCATGTCGCATTACAAGGGGTGACGGATTAGACAAGGGCCGGATCACCGGGGATCGACTGTATATCTTTGTCCTCATTGACTTGTTAACATAAAAATAAAATTGTTTAAATTTGTGTCGACAAATTCGCAAGAGGGAGGATCTCACTTTAGGTGATACCGAGCAAACGCCGCCGGTGGAAGTCGCGAGGCAACGAGTGTGGGTGGCTAGCCAGGACTCATTGGGGCCCGTAGGGGCCCAATAGTCCCTGCAATATGGCTGTTCGCGCATGCCCGGCTCTGTCGGTCCGCGGAGCGTTCGGCGTTTGCCATAGAATCTCTCTCCCCAGTGGCTGACCGCGCTCAAGGTCCCAGTTCCCCCTTAATCGGCTTCCTTTTCGAGATCTTTCACTCGGCTCGCTCCCGATCGAAGAGACCACGATCTCTGCCCAAGGACTGCCATCCGTGTCCGCGTCCGTGTCCGTGTCCGATCGGAAGAGACGGCATTCCTTCGCGGCAGCCTCGACGGTGCAAGAGTATTATACTGACCCAAAGATAACTGGCTTACCCTACAATCGCATTACGTCCGAGCGAATTCGCGGAGACGAGTTCGATCGATCGGCAACGACGTCGAGGACGATCGATGACGGATCGAGGGGACGGAATGTGGAGAGGAATGGGGCCTACTTTGCCGAGAGACTGAAAATGAATTGGTGGTTTATCTAGAAGATGCACGGTCTTAGGTATCGAATCATAATTAACATATTGTATGCGCGGGTTTTGTACCTCCTCGTTAAGACTAAAGCGAGAAACTTGTTGAAAAAATTAGATTAATTTTATTTTTGCAAGAAAGTAGTATTAATTGGAAACTGTTTATTCTCCAAATTCGAAAGTATACTCCATTTTTCAAATCTAAGCGAGTAATGCCATTAATCGCCGTGTTTAGCAGTCTATGTATAGTTTTCGAAAAACGTACTTTTACGTGGCCCGCATACAGTGTGTTAAAAAGATTTTTTTTTTATATTTGGAACAGACCGTGAAGGACTTGCAGTTGAAAGAAACGTATCGCAAGGAATTTTTCACGGATCGGAGATGCGAATTCGGATTCACAACTTTCGAATGTTCTGCTCTCTGCCGTTGCAGTCTCGCTGAGCGATTTTTTTATCGTCCACGCGTGCCAAGTTAAATACTCGGATCAACGCTTGAAATATTAACTTGCCAGATAGAAATTTCCCTCGTCCACCGACAACAAGATACAAATTGTAATTAGTGGCTTTCCAAACACCCATCACAATTTTCCATCCTCCACCCGTGGCGCAGTTAAACGCCTAATTATGCCGAGCGAGCACCACACGACGAAAACTTATTTCTCAACTTTCTCAGTTACCATTTTCCCTCCTCGATAAAGCGACGAAACAATGGCGCAACGGGAGAGCATTTGCGAGTTCGTTCGAGAATGGCAATCAATCGAGTCGATCGATCTTCGAAACTGCGGATAATGGATTACTCCCTAATGGAAAAGAATCGACTCCGATGTAGAAACAACGATTCCGTGGCTTTCTCCTCGACTGTTTAATATTCATGCGCGTAATGGACGCGCACTTGGCCCCGCTGATGGGAAACGTCATCGGGGATCAAAATAAGAACGTGCCGGTGTATCGATACCGGAGAGTGCATTAACTAAGCCCCGAAGATAACTCCGCCGGAATTGCTCCTTGTCCGTGCTGTTTCATGGAACTAGTCACGAACGACGATTAGACGAATCAATCATTCGGAGAAACTATTGGCAAATCGCTCGAGGAAGTTCGGCGAGTACCTCGCGATGCGAGCGTGGAGCGATACGAAATCGAACAGAATTGAGAGCGATTGCACGTAGAGAGGAGAATAATTGTTGCGTTACTTTGGAGAACGGACGGATTTACGATGCAGAGGGAGATGCTTTTGCGAAGACTTTGGTTTGCGGCAAAGTGACACCTTATTTAGATTTATTTTAAGAGTTGTCGAGGATTATTTCGGCCATTTAGCTGGAAAATGGGGCAAGTTACTTTACCGTAATAAAAACTTCAGATTTTTCAATTACTGGGCAAAATTACTTGTATCAAGGAAAGTATAAGTATTTGAAATAACAAGAACAAGTGAATTTTGTCGAAAATCGGCATCAATACCTATGGGCACAGAGAAACACGAGGCTAGATTTAAAAAGAAAAAAATTTAATTAACGGTCAAGCGCTAGAAAGATCCAGTACCTAAAGTCAGTAGGTAAAGCGATCAAACCTTGCCCAGCAAGAATCTAAATTGGAACGATCTCCGTCGTCAAAGGAACAACTCGATTCGCGATGACGTGCATCGTCGCGGAGGATCTCTCGGTGGAAACCGGTTGTCAACCACTCTTGCAGGACCAACGAGACCTTTCGATCGTTTTAGTCGAAAGGATCGGTATTCGTTTGCCGCGCGCAATTGCGAGTCGCTACACCTATCCTCAGATTTTCACGGAAGATCGATCTACCTCGGTGTATCTCGGACTACCTTGTAAATACTTACGACTCGTCGAGCCGAATTTACGCTCCAAATGGAAACGATGTCGAAATGAAGATATATCGATCCATATTGCAGATTTAATTGCTGCTTTACTCAGCGTGTACAGTTTTACGTTGCACCAGCGTGATAACTGTACAAGAATTGCAATCGTTCGATCGAATTTTGTTGCTGCATTCCTTCGAGGAAAGAAAAAAATAAGAAATTCTCGGAGACGCATTTGGCAAATATGAAAAACCGCTTTCACGGCTGTTAAACCGGAATTGCGGATCGATCCCGGAAATGAAAGCCGGTTTTCAATTCGAATCCTATTGAGGCGCATCTCGAGCGTACGATCGTTATGCTTATATCGGGTATTACGACTTCGCGCGAAAATTCAATGAGAGCAACAAGAGGAAGGTGGTACACGCTCCATCATTATTATCTTCTTAGAGAATGGAGTCAATCCGAAGCTGTTGAAAGGATCTATCGTGCGCCTACGTGCAGTGCCAATATGTTCGATCGGAGGGACAACATTCCAATGCGCCAACCCGGAAGCTGACGGCGCAACGACGTCGATACGATTACCTTCGATAAGTCATTCTTCGAGTCGCAAGAGAGAATCGAAGAGTCCAAGTGGCTTCGAAGAATTTGTAGGAATTTTTATTAAATCCCACCACTTAACGGTACAACTTTTAGAGGAATTTTAAAAAATTTTTGCAGAAATTGCAACTGAGCTCAGATCTGCCATCTTTGGCAAATTTTTCACAGTGGGTCCTAATTGAAATAACCATAATAGTTGTGCCAAACGGTACAGAGGAAATATAAGAAAAGAATTTGTATCAATTAATGTGGTGCAAGAAATGCCTCCTGCGTGTAACAGCTTTCTTTAACATCTTCCGTCCGACGAAGGTAATTAGTATGTCCGAGCATGGAAAAGAGTTCTCACCCAAACGAATGTGTAATTGGCGCGTCAGGAAATAGCGTACGTCCATGGCATTCTTACCTGCCGCAAGGTGTTTACGAGGGATTTCCTTTGTGCATACCGATACGCCGCCACGTGCGCGTCGCCGTTTCGTAATATCGCGTCTGTACTCGCTAAAATTGAAAATACTTTGCGCACTCACCGCCAATTGTACATATACGGAAATATGGGATTATCGAAAAGAGGGCTCGGTGCCTAAGGACCGTTCAACTGCTCGACATTGATGCGTCTTTGAAACGGAATCCTTTCTTGGAAATTTGTTGAAAATTATTATCTAAGACAAGACATCCAATAAAAAACTGATCTAAAACTCTCCAGTTTTTAGGAGAAAACTGTAGGCAACTCTGAAACGACTCTTAATAACTCCTAGCAGCTTCTACCAACTTCTAGCAACACCTTCCATTTTCTGCACTAGCAGTCACATAAGCTAACATCAAGCGACCCAAACCCGCTGCAAAAACTTCCCAATTACCGCCAAAAAACCGTAACTTCGTCCGTTTCCTGCATCCTCTTCCCCGAGCTTTTTTTCCGCCGATATATCTACCCAAGAGGAAACGTTCAACTGCAGTTGCTCGAATCGCTCGACTCAAAGTCACCCAACTCGACTGACTTATAGTCGTTGCCGTCGTAACTTACGGCGAATCGTGGCGCTAAAACCCAACGGAGAAAAGGAACTCGATCGACCTCTCGAGTCTCGCTCGGCGATTCAGAGCGCGGGACGGGACACCATCGAGCAATCAACGGCGAACTTTTATCCCCATGGAATTTCTTTCTCCGTATAAGCGGTGACATTGCGCGAATGCCAGTTAGACGCCGACGTTGGATCGGTTTCTTTCCATCTCGCCGCGAGGACGACGAGTACCGATAACCTTCGGCTTAGGCTTTCGAGAAATTTTATCGTTTAAAAAGTTGCCCTCTAACCGGACTCAGGGTCGCGCAATAGAGTCGCGATTGGCATTGCACGAATATATATGGTGTAACGAGATCCGCGAGACCTTAGGGTTGGTTTCGGTGGGACGGAGTTGTGGAATTTCTTTGTGGGAACTCGAATAACGCTGATGTGCTTAGCACGGTAGCTGGTTTCGAGGTTGGACCACATTGAGAATCAATTCCATCTCTGTTTCAAGATACCTTGCATCGCCTACAGGTCCTCCGCAAACTCACTTCCTAGCAGGACAGGTCGAACAGGTCCTATTACTCGCTCGATCCCCGTCTTTGGGTTTGTGCCATTCTTTTTCTGTCGCGTTACTTCGAAGAAATAGAAACATCAACGACGACATGCTCTCGGAGTGAACGCGGAAGATGACTCCATCGGTAGCCCCCGCAAAGACGAAGGAATGACAAAAATGGTACCGCCAGGGTACCAATAACCGTGGCTCGGTATAGCGGGACCGAACGACCGGGAAATTTGAACTTTGCCTCGCGCGCATAGCAGATTCGCCGATGAAATTTTAAAATTTCAAGTTCCCAGCGAATCCAGCGAGACCATCGAGGTCAAAAGGACGGAAATGATGGTGTTTCAAGTCACTTTAAAGTTATTTTATTATTTTTAAGTAACAAGACCGTCCGTAAAGTCCCACGCATCGCGTTCCACCCCGTGCAGAACTAACGCTCGAGACTTCGATTCCTCCGGCTAAGCCCACCGTATAAACAACCTTTATTTCTGCCGCATTACGATCCTGTTTATCGCGGAGCGAGTAAACGCTCGACAGGAATTCATTAAAGGGATCTCGGGTGAATTTTACGTCGTCTCGCTGAGAACGACGGAGGGACAGAGAGAGGACGGCGTTACACCGTAGAAATTTACTCGACGAGGCAGCCGGTGCAATTGCATTCCACGTTGCGAGCTTCGTATATACGACGCATGCCCGTTTAACCGTGCATTCATAAGGCTGACCGCCGAGTTTGAGCGCGAGGCCTTCCTTTGCCTTTGTTCGCGAAACGGAAGAAGCTCGACCGGTTTCTTTTTTGTCACGCTCTCGTCTTAGAGAGAGAATATCGAAGAACCGGCGAACCTACGAGCGCCGATCGCGCAAGGATCGGACAAAAGGAAGATACATTTGTTCCCAGAACCTCTAAATATCGAAAAGAGATTTTGAATCGCGGGGAAACGCCTATCAAAACTTTAACCCATTCGAGGCTTTGGGCTTTGGGTCAGTTTTTACTTTAAATTAGACTTATTTCGATGGCTGCAAAAATGTGTGCAATAGAACACTTGGTTACCAGTTGTTCGCGCAGACGCTTCTTTCTAGCGGACTTTGAATGACTTCGGGTCGATAAGTCTGCCTAGACGATGTTAAAATCGCCAATTCGTATTCGCGATTCCGTTAAGCGCGCTTGGAGCGGAGAGATTCTGGGGACAATTTATACGGTGTACCATGAGCGGCGATGAGTCGAGCTCGACGCAAGCGCATCTGCAATTTCCCTCACGTTTCGTCATTGTCGGGAATATCGGGCCTTATAGCGCGCCATGCATGTAAATGCATTTCGGCTAGCGGTAATTCGAACACGCCGCATTTTAACGCGTTTCGATTAAACGCGGAAATTCGTTCGCCTGTTATTTTCGGCGCGCTGCATTCATTCGAGTTTAACAACCTCCTCTTTCATTAACGCTAGAACTACCTACATTATAACTTTTGTAGTTGACACGTTGAGTGCTATGGGGCTCAGTTTAATGAAATTTAATATACTATTATACTAATACACCGATATACCAATATAATATTCCGATACAGCCATTAAAAAAAATATCCCCAAGGAGATCTCAGCTCCCCAGGAGACGTCCCAAAATTGGGATCCATGTCGGCTGCTCCCGCAAGGACCAACGCCGCCCCGAAAAACCCTTTTTTTCCAAGACAACCGAAAGATTCAGAAATGTTCAACTAATGCGAAACAACTGGCCGCACAGTGAACGGCTATATGCGTTTGAAGCAGCTTTGCTTTCAGGCTTCACGGCAAACCCAAATGCACACTCGAACTCGAGGAAATTCGAGCCCTCAATGGCCGGCCAACTCCTTTTTTATCGGCTACTCGACTCCAGTCGCCTTATGGCGAAACACTCGACAGTGACGCTCAATTTCATCCGGAGCTCGCTGGAGTTCGGTGCAGATATTTGCCAGTCGAGAAGAGAATTCTTTTTGCAAGCCTCACCCTTTCACCCTCGTTCGCCAAACTCTCGGAGGGTCGTCCTTCCCTTTTCGTGCTTCCACGAATTCGTTCGGAAAGGAGAAAACGCGAGGCTCGAGGCGATTGCAGACTCGCGTGGGTCGATTGACTTCCCTGCGGTTCTCGCATGGGACCTAACTATTTTGGGTTGTTTTCTTTAGACCCACAATTTTAGGTGGCTTTTAAACCACCGAGGCTACGATATGCGAAATGCTATATAACAAGTTGAAGCAAATTTTCGAAGAGGAAGATTTAAACTTGGTTCCACTAATTGGAAGTCAGAGCTCCTCCAAGTCCATAACACCTCCTAAGACTTGCTTTCATTTTTTTTTAACTTTAATTGCTACGGTCATTTGATCTAGGACCCAGGATTTTAGTTATTTGTCGAAATGTAGGTATATCAAGTAATAAATTAGGACAAATTCTCCAGAGGTAACGGGGAATTAGAATTGGGGCCCACTGATTGTGAGTTGAAGCTTTTACCAGTAGCCCTATTCTCCTGATTTAATTGGGTTTCCAATTACTAAAAGTGCGATATTTTAAATGATAATTTGGGAAAAATTTCTCAGAGTTATCGTGAAACTTATTCTCCAGCCAAGTAAATTAGAGACGTCCTACACATCTACAGCGGAAAATCGCGAGCAAATTTCTCAAATTACTTCATTACAATACTATTATTCTCTAGAATTCACTTCAGCGTCCCAAGACTCTTATTATCCTATGGAAAAACTCCTCCAAATTGCAGGAAATTACTTTCAATTCTTTCCAAATATGAATCCCGTATAATTAACGATCCGCGACACGAAAGTCTGTCCATCGTTTCCAAAGTAATCAGGCCGAATTTCTCGAGCTGCGCGAACCGGTGCAAATCGAAAGCTTCCGACGAAAAAGAAGAAACGGCGCCAAGTAAATTCGCGGTAGCGATCACGATGAAATTGATCGATCAAATTGTGACCAACGGAGCGATCTCTCCGAACGAGATATCGTTATACGACGGAAGCCCATTTTCGACTGTTAATTGCGAGCCGATGGTCTCTGTACTTTCGACGAAAGTGGAGGCACCACGAGTCGTGCACCTTCGCCGAAATTGCTGGGCGTTACTGACACACATACTCCAAAAAACGCGAGGACACGTTCGAGTTATCGGGTTACGCCTCGATCGTTCCTTCGGGATTGTTTACCACGAACGCGCATGCACGTCATTTTGTCGGCTTCGTGTTTTTAAAGGTCATCCAAGGATTCGCCGAGTTTACGTCAATAAAGTGCAACGATGCGCTCGTAATGACACAATTCTCAAACGATAGTGAGATTATTTTGCAACAGATCAACGATATAATCGATACTGAGATTGTTATGCAATAGATTAACGATATATGTCTTACAGTTAATATAAGTAATTTGACTTCTATTAACACGTTGTCGCACACTTTTAATTTGACGATCGTGCTCAGAAACACACACGAAAATATTCCGAATTGTTCAAGTATGAAAAATCGCAGAAAAAATAATTGATATGTTATCTGGGATGTTACATATTTTTTTCGATGTATTACTATAGGACTATAGCCGTCATTTGCATACAAATCGCCAAAAATCGGACGACCATAGCCGTCATTTGCGGCAACGTGTTAATCAAGCAGTTACTAAATTGATTTCTTGCATGCTATTTACGGAAAATGTGAATTGCTTCAACGGTCTATTTAACACTAGAAGAAGAAAAAACATGTCTGTTCGATTCTGTGTTTGTGCTAACCGAGCGAAATGCCTCGAATTTTTTTCGATCAGTTCACAAAATCGCAGGCGTCGGCAATTCGGTGATCAAAAATCAATGATGTTTACGCACGTACCTTGCTACCTTGGCACGATGTATTCGATGATAATAACGCCATTCAGCCGATGTATCGCAAGTACGATTTCCAGAGTCGAAGGATCTGCAAGGAACGATTGTATTCGATGTTAACGCCATATGAAATATTTATGAGACGCGAAACGCCAATATAAAGTTTTCGCGAAGGACTTCGGACCTCGACTCGAAAGGGGTTATGTGTGATACTTACCGCGCGGGAGCATTCCACGTTCGCGATACTGCTGCCAAAGTCTCTTGCACCGGTCCTTCGAAATTCCTCGTTCGCGTTGACTCTCGATCACGATCGTTGAATAATACATCGTTGACACTGTCCGGCATAGAAATCGCGCTTCTATCGCGGAAAACTTCGCGATCGTGCGATCTTCTCGATTCGCTTTTGGACGGACACGATTTTCAAATTTCTCCGCAGAGGGTCGCCTCGCGTTGTCGGATCGCGCCGACACTTCCCGCGTTTTTTTTTAAGGTTAAATGCACATTTACTTTGAATCGCAACGATGAAATACGAAACTCACGATACGTGCAAGGGCATAGAGTCGCGAAAAGAAAAAGAATAAAGTTGCACGCTATTTGTTCGGCGGAGAGACGACGAAACGAAGGAAGACGTAACGCGGAATTCACCTTTCGAGGATCGTGCGTGCGCTCGACTCCCCGCGTGGACGTCGAAATGGACTATCGTGGTTCGATCTCGCGTTTCCTCGCGGACAATAACACGACCGGTCGAGAAAAAGGAAGCTTTTGTTCGGAGGAATTCGTACGTGGAGAGAGACTGCCTTCTAAATCGGTACACGATACACTTCTGACCCGTGTCAAAGATTGCACGTCGAGAATTCCGCCGGCCGACTGACAGGGATTGTCTCGGACAATCGATGTATCGATGCGGTTCGATATACGCGCCGTCCGTGCGCCCGCGGCTCACGATCGATTTAAAAATAGCGCGAGACCTTTTTTTTGAACGATGGATGGATCGGAGGGAAGTCAACGGTTTTGTTTTACCTTTAACTTTTACTGTTTTACCTCTTCTTGCATCTTGAGGGTCTATTTACCGGAAACGCGCGAATGGATCTTTTCCTTGATAACCCTCATGGAACGATAGTCTGTTAATTGAAGTAACTGAAGTTGGAACAACTTGAAGAGTTAGAATTAATTTACTAAAGAAAACTAATGTCAGCAGATGAAATATTTTTTACCTCATGAAATTTTTAATTTAACACAGAGAACTGATACCAACTACTCTCCTCTCTTCTGCTCAAGAGTTCAATTAAAAAACCGACCAGAACTTTCCGGTAGACCTAAAAAATCAAATCGAAAAGTATCCAATATATTTCAACTCGCACAATTTACAGTCAGCCAAGAAATAAAAACAAAAGCAAGGGCGACATTGCCGTCGCGAAGTAATCGGTTACATTCCGATCTCCGTTTCGTCCCCCCGTCTATCCCCGGATGTCCCACCGTCGCGGATAAGAGATCGCGGTTAATTCGGCCGCAAATTCCAGCGATTTTCGAGAGAGCCTGCCGTGCTGATTTATATGCACGCGCACGTTTACGGTCCTATCGAGTTAACTCGAAGGTAACCTATCAAGAGTAAAGGTACCACGGTCTCTCTCCGTGAGAGCAGCGAGGAAGCCGCTCGTCGGATTGGTGGAAAGGGATGCCCGGTGATGTCCCAGGCAGAGCTTGAAAGCGGTTCGCCAGTCTCTCCTCGACGCTCAAGTCAAAACGTTACGGACGGGCCCTTTTTCCCGCGTGCCTTCTCCTCGACTCGTTCCGTCGTCGTTCGTTGCTCGCGCTTGTCAAAATAGCCCTCCTTTCGATTTTTTTTGTCCTTCTCCATAGTCTTTTTGCGATTCGTCGAGTTCCTTTGACCGTTGGAATTCCGTTTGGCTCGATCTACCTGTCGGTCTTTCAATTTTGGGACTTACTATTCCGAGGAGCTAAACTTGGCGCGCGGTTGATCTTGCGAGGTTTGTGGTAGAAGTAGGTGAAAATTGTGAAAGAAAAGGAGACGATTAGTAGTGTGAGATAGAGTTGGAAGTCTGTGTGATCGTTGTGACTCTTTGGACTTGCAAAAATTGTGCCCGGTTCACGTTAATTTCTTGAAGCAGCAGAGGATCGACGGTAGACGTGTCCTTCATGTTCGTACAACCGTGACTGTCCATTTTTGCATATTTTTTTTGGCGGCTTTGGTGATTTATTTTCGCGAGTTCCTAACTGTCTGAGAGAAGAGTCGCGAGGATAGGAGACCAGGAGGAATCACGAAGAATCGTTTTGTACCGACTGCAGTCGCTGAACTTCGCGGGTGACGCTCGGTTTCCGGCCGAAAAAGGTACACGAATGTTTGTTGGATATTTGCTACTCGTATTGCCGCAATTTGTGCGTTGAAAGAGGCCAGCTAGTGCCGCGGGAAAACAAAGTTTTCACTTTGACGGATAGCTGGGTAAATAGGATAATCGCGAACGTCCGACCGTCTGCCAAAGACGCGCGAGCAGCGCGCGCAAAATATTTATCCAGCGTATCGTCGACGCGGGCGAAATGGCTGCGTAAAATGGAACGATCAATTTTGCAAAAAGCAACGAAGAGAAATACACCCGGTGATTTCTTTCGGTGATAAAAAGAAAAAATTCTACTCGTAGAGCAACGATCGAGGCTCGTTCCAGTTGCGAATTAGAATGTCTCGATTGCGACTTGTATTTCAAAATCCCTGTTTCGAATCCTTCTTTTTCTCGTCGATGAATGAGCAATCGAATATCAATGATAGCATTTGACTTTAACGTTAATTAATCTCATCGCGGTAACGTGAGTAATGAGATATCGTTAAAAATAAAATTCGCTTGGAAATTTCGCGATACGATCTATCGCGGAGTTGGCGCGGTTGCTTTGAACGTGAAATAAGAAATTGTTGCTTTTCAATACCAGTCTCGATGGGTTTGGCTTTCCCATTCTACGATACGTTTGCTACCGACAATTAATCAGCGACGCTGATCAATGGCATTGTCACGGGGATTCGTAGATTCGCAGATATCGAACGAATAATGATTTTAATGTGACAATAATTCGAAGAGAACGACGGAAAGTCAAATTATCTAGGCATCATTGAACGAGATATCGTTCGTTCGGTGAAAGAATTGTTTAAGTAATCTTTCAAAGCTGGCATTTCTCGAGAGACATTCGAACTCGGTTTGCAGCGGCTGCACAACGACGACGACGCGGTATTCCATGCAGCAGGATGTAGAACATTAGAGAAGCACCGTGCACCGAGCAAAAAAAGAATCTCCCCCGGATCGTGCGCTTTCATCCAGAGCCGTCGAATCCGAAAAAGCTCGCTTCCAATAAAAGAAAAACGAAGCAGCGTTCCAGAGCGCGCATTAACTCCGGAACGTCTGCTCCTTTCTGCATCCGCTTCCGCCAAATGGCTCTTGGAAAAATGGAGTCTCGACGGGGCAAAGAAAAATATGCAGACGGGAGTTGAACATCAATAACAATAAACTGCAATGAGAGCTAGATCGGGTGAAGAGTTAGAAACTCGGAACTTCAATAAATTTTCCTCACCTCTCAGAAACTTTTTCTAAATTGTCGTTTAACACAGACACTAAATGAGCACTTTGGAAAAAGAAAAATGAAGAGATAAGGGGGATGATCAGTCAAGTAATTTAGGTTCTACAAGACAGACGTCGAATATTTGTTGCATGCGGCTCCTATCGTTTTAGAAATTTTTCGATTACTTTGAGCGCCCTGGTAGGTCACGTTAATGTACCGTAACCTCGATGGTTCGAAAGCCCTCTAAAATGATTGTATAGCTTCGCGCAAAGTGACCGTAGCGATTGAAGCCAAAATAAGAAACAACGCGCGGTCAGAGGATCGACGTTTCGGCGAACGAGTCGAGCGGAGGAGGAGGCGATTAAAAAAATATTCAATTCGCAAGCGGCGCTGGCCTCGAAGCCACACTTTCACTCGCCACCCACGGAAAAGTGCAACGGCAGCAGCTGTTGCGCTCGCGCACACGATATTTTTCGAATCTCAAGGGTAGACCACGCCAAGGGCTTCGCAGGCAGCTGGCATTGCAGATGGGCTACACCTGCCTCAAACTATTTACCCTCTCGTTTGCCCATTCCATCGAGAAATCTCTCCCGCTCACGGTCAAGTGGACTCTAACGACAGAATCGTCTCTTTCCGCTCATTTCTTTCCTCCACTTTTCCCGCGGAAAATCTCTACTGCCGTCTCGAAGATTGGCGGGTCTTTCAAACACGAAAGAATTCAGCATCGTTTCTTAGACGTTCTAGAATCTTAATCGTTCAAACCGATCGGTCAGAAAATATCAATCACACCGATAGAAAATCTCAATCGGCTGTCTCGAAGCAGATAAATAATATTCTTCGCCGTTGCGATTCCTCTTCGCGGGTCTTTCGCTCACGAAAGAATTCAACATCGTCTCCAGAATTCTAATCGTTCAAATCGATCTGTCAGAAATTATCGATGACATCGATGTAAAATCTCAATCGGCGCTATCAGAGCCGATAAATAATATTCTTCATCGTCGCGATTCCTTTTCGCGCAAGAAACGTCGATGCGCAGGAACGCGAGCACAGAAGAGGCAGATCCGGCACGGCGAAAGAAGACACAATTAGCTCATTCATCGAGCGCATCTCGCGCGTGTGGCTGCGTGCACGCGTACGCACCGCTGTGTACATATTAAATTCACGCAGGGCACGCACGTCGTGCATTCGATCCGTGTCGGGCACGGTTGATCGGGGTAGGCGCCAAGTAGTCAGTCACTGTGACTCGCGAGAAAACCCTCCGTTGGTGCCTGCCAGAGACCGATCGAGACCGTTTATTATTGCACGTACCGAGCGAATCGCGAGTTTCGCGCGGTGGGGATATCCTCCGAGCTCTTGTACCAGTCCTCTTGGAATCGTTGCCTCGGCAAATGCGAGTGCGTGCGAGATTTTTGCGCGGTCACGCATTCGATCCGTCCGCAAGGCGAGTCTGGGAATAGTCTTGAGTTTAAATGATACTCGAGTCTCGGGCCAAATGATCGCAGGTATTGAAGTCGAAAAAAAGACGATTGGCGCTGGTAGCCTTCCGGTCCTCCATTGATCGAGGCGTTCTCCAAAAGTCGCGCCGTCGAGCGAAGTAATTTCTCTTGGCCAATGGCGTAATACGAAACACCAAGAGCATCGGTATTCTCTGTTAAACGTAATTCGACGTCGAAAATCCTGACCGGTCGGCGATAATCGACGAGGCAGTCGACGCGCGAGGGAAGGTGGGCGATGGTAGCTTAAGGCTGGAAAAAATTGGTAGCCGTATTTGCAGTCCGTGAGGCAACTATCCGAGGACCAGCGTGGAAGGCCGGTTCGTGCGCGAGAAGAGAGGAGAGCGAGAGAGCACTCCCGCTGTTCGCCATTTAAGAATGCACGTCCGCAGCTGCATACCTCGCGTATCGCGTGTACGTACGATTGCACGCGGCCAATTCTTGATGATTGCGAGAAGACCGGTATAAACGGATTCGCAGCTAGGATTTCGGCGGCGCTAATTGGCTGTCTCCGGTGCGATAATTTCTACGAGGCTGTAGCGGCGATCGGTCGCGTTCTAATTGCCGAGGTTACTTCCTCCATCGTTAGCGGTCGAGGATTATTATTGCACCGGCAGAACGGAGAATGCAGTTAGGCGAGGCAGGTTGGAAGGTGCAATTCACTTAGTCTATCGATTATTGGAAACTCTACTCGCACGCCAGCCAACGATCGCGTGTCGAAGGCGCGTTGTTCAATTTTTATTCTGGCCTTTCTAAATGATCGAAAAAGAGCGACGGTAATGAGAAGGATATTATGCTCCGTTCGTCCTGGCCTCAAAGATACCGGAGAGAAATGGGATGCCGTCAATTATTTCCAGCTGGTTCTGTTTTGCACACTGTAGAATCCACTTCCATCTCTCGTTTTAGTGATTTAGAATATAATATATCGATGGAAAGATTCGAGGATAAACTCCTCGCCGTGGTAAAAGGCGTAACGAGGGTGTGGGTCTTTAACGAGGAAGAAGTTCGACGATCTAAAGTTCAAGCGCTGGGTTACTTGAAAACAACTCCCAAACTATTAATAGAAACTCAGAGACAGAAGAACATAAACGTAACGTTGACGATAATAGCAACGACACTGACAACAGACATCGTCGACCATCGTTACGAATTACCTTCGCTGGACAAAGGACCACCGTACAAAGACCGCGCTTCGAAAGTAAAAAAAAAGACCATAGTGCGTAGGAGAATTTCGATTAACCGCCTCGAGACAAGGATCTCGAATCTCGAATGTCGAATATAACGCGTAACTGACTGGGTCGAGGCCAAAGCAGCGACGTTTTATCGTCGGGCGCGGTCGTCCATGTAATAACTCATACCGGCCGATATCTTGGCCCGCGAAAAGTCAGATTCTTATGTAAAACGGCTTCGGCAATTTATTTCTATTTTTATCCGATCCAATTGCCGTAGCATAGTTTTCCCTCGGTGGCTGGCTAAGTGTTAAATAACAATTTAGCAAAATATTTCCCAAAGGTGATGGAGAATTCGAATTAGAATCCACTAATTGGGAGTCAGAGCTGTCAGCCGTGATCCCACCATGGCATCCGTGCGAACTTTTAAGAAGGAAATGGAATGGAGAACGGGGTTCCGGTTCCTCGATAAAACACGGTTAACGAAGGGCAAACTGACGAGGAATCGAAGCACGAAAAATGCATAAATTACGTTACGGTTATTTACGAGCAAACAAAACTCATTTCGGGTGGAAGAGATCCCAGGATGCACGGGAATGTTGAATAACACTCGGCTCTTTTCTTTCACTCTGTATTTTGCTCTTTTCCTCTTGCGCTCTGGAGATTACGAGTTAATCGCGTTTCACGCTCGTAAACGGTCGATACAGCTTTCAATCATACGTTTCTATAATTATCTGGGTAATGGTGGGCCTCTCGCGATGTAATTGAATCCGGACTAATTAATGACCAGCCAACAATCAGAAGAATATTCTCGACCGCCTCGTGACCGTGTTACGCTCGATAATTTTATTGCGATTCCTCGCACGTTGGACTACATTACAGAATTACCATGCTCGTAATGCAAACTACTTTTACCAGAAACTATTCGCACGATAACGTCTCATAAACAACGCGAAACCGAGCGCTTCGTTATGGATTTTCGCTGGCAAGTGGTGGACGTTGAAAGCGTAAGCTTTCAATTAATCGCTGTGATTTCGTCATATAACTTGTCTCTATGTAATTTCTTTCTAACAAAAATGTATTCATAATCTTCATCCGCTCTATAACCAAATCAAGTTAGGTACAGTCCTTATCTCTAGATTTACGGACTGATTGTGAGCCAATTTGACTTATTAATAAGTCAAAGGAGGGAAGGTTATCCTTTATAGTAACCTTAATTAACCTAATATTCCTTTATAGTATAAGTCAAATATGTCGCGATTTTCGTTAAAATACATATCGATTTCGGCAAAATAAACCTAGAGTTAAAGAAATCAGTGGATAAAGAAATTTTCTAAATAAGCAAAAAGAATGAATAATCCTGCATAGCAAATATAAAGTGTTTACTACTCTAAAAGAGAAAAATCTCTTCTCTAGAAGACAAACGCGAGAAGTTCTCTACTCTCCGAGGTTAAGTTCAGCAAGGTAGCAATAACGTTGCGAACGTAAGAGCATTTCTCTCCACCATGGACACGGAGGAGAATGCAGGTACCTCTAAACGTCGAACCATAAAGCATGCCGCTTATGCGATCGCAGCTTCAGCCGCAAAAAGATGAAACCGTTGGCAAAGCGCGACGTCTCTCGTGGTAGGAACATACGCGCGTATATATGCGTCCGCATGTAAGCATGCAAGTACGTATATACGTGCCTTCGCGGCCTTAATCACGTATCACGCTCGCGAGACTGGATACGCCTATTGCCGACCGTGAGATTAGAGCGATTTATGCGACCGTCCAAACAGTACCGACCCACACGACTAGTTCACTTCCGGTCAACGAGGAAATCACTTCCATCGAATTCGAACGATCGCGAATATTTCTTATCTTCCGCTCCTTTAATTCGCTCGTTTAAACTTCTTTTCTATTTTTTTCGGCTTCACGTGATACAGTGATTTTACCTAGGATTTGACAGATAGAGAATTACTTTAATAGAACAAAAAGTACTGAAATATGCTTGTTTGCAAGAAGTAGGAAAGATTTTGTACGCGCGTATCAGCGAGCGGAGAAACCGGGGTTACAGCGTGCCCCCGTTTATTGAAATGCATTCGGTGGAATGCACTCGTGCGATTTTTACGTAACTCCATGCTTTTTTTTGCAGCTCCGCAATGTAAAACTGACTGAAGTAATAGCGAAAGTAAGAGGAATATATATATATATCTTCGGTAATATCGTTGAATGTCTCTCCGACTCGATATTCGTTCTTAAAGACTTCTTAAGTGCCGGCGATTAATCCGGCTATTTCCAAGATTATGCGCGCGAGTTGCAGGAAAAGTTTGCGGATAAAAGTTCAAAATAAAATTCGTGCGATATATCTTCATTCTGAAAAGAATTTGCCGACCAATTTCCTCGTCGCGTATACGTAGACTGAGCTTCCTCGTTTCTATAAAATCGAAGGCAATTGTTTTCGTATATCAAAATCAAATCCGGTCGAATACAAAGGTGAAACTATTTGCCAAACGTAGACGCAAAGATGATACTCCGTCCGGTTCCTGGGTCTTCTTTGGTTCCCTAGGTCCCCGATGGTCCCCAATGGTCCCCATGGCCCCGGCTCGCCGCGCTCTTTTCAGCGGCAGGCCGCAATTTGCCGTAATTATTATGTTTATCTTTCTCATTCACTTAAGTCGGTGCACCGACTCGCGTCGACGAGTCTCGGCGCGTTCGAACAATTTTGCCAAAACGATTTCGCGCCCCAACGAGGAGGATATTTTCGCAACGTCTCGCGACTCTCAATGCCGCTGTGAATCTTCGATCTTTGGAGAACCATCGACGAAAAGGGCGGTGCGTGCACCTATCTCCCAGTTTTGTCAAACTCAATTTGCGTGACTCCGCTTCGTGGGAAATGCTCGAACGTCTCGTCACGCAATTAGTCGCGAAGATTATCGTCTCCTTCCAACTAGCGGAACGATTCGTGACGGTAAACGATGACCTGGAAGACTTTTTTTTCTCTCTTTCTCTCATCTCGTTCGTGCCACGGAATCCAAAGAAGCGAAAAAACGACGAGCTTCGACGGCGAAACGAGATACTTTTGTGCTTTCGTATTTACCTCGTTAACGGTGCGAGTTTTTGCAGCGCGGAAACGATCGGCGACCCGTGGGCGAGATTGCCGTGCAATTTCAACGTTCCGTGCATGAAAACGTCACACTTCACGATCTTTATTGCACCCTTGAAAAGTACGCGCGAGTCACTTTGTCAGATTCAATTTGCGTGATCTCAGCTGTCCAGCCGACACGAAATCCTCGTTAGAACGAGATCCTTTTCGCGCCTTTCGCAAGGTGCACGTGACAGCCGGACCAAAAATACGAGACGATTTCACGTTCCTCGGAAGAACACTTCTCTTTGCGCCTCAAGCATGCAGAACAGTCTCACCTGCAATTTCGACGTTCTCCAGGAAACAATGTTGATTCGGCTGCATTCTTGAAAATTCGTGAGAGCCACTTTGCTCGTCCAACACGAAATCCTCGTTAGCCTCTATCATTTTTGCGGGCTACGTGGCAAAATGCGAGATCTGGGAGTAAAATGTGGGTATGAACTTCGACGTAACGATGTACTCGTGATACGAGGATTGGCAAGTGTGGCAATTTCGTCGTCCAAATGCAAACAAGGTTGATCTTCGTTTGCAACCTCGGCAATCGATGCCACTTTGTGAGACCGAAATTACGTGTTTTCGCGTGTACCGCGTTAACTCGAAATTCTTCCTCAGTCGTTTCGCGAGGAGCAGAGGAAACGGAAAATACGAGCGAACGAGGGAGACGAAAGAGGCAAGACTCGATAGTTGTAAGGGTGTTCTTTTAATTCCTTCTGTCCAGCTGGATGATAATCTCGACGGGATATCGCGTAGAACGCGAGGCATGAAAATCGACGACGATGTTGTTAATGGAAATTCTTCGCGATCCACTCGTGACTTCCGAAGCCCATGAAGATAGGAGTTTATACTTCGTGAAACGAAGCACAAGGAAATTTCTTCTCGTCATCGGTTTCTCGGTATTGCCATTGGGAGCGTCGTTCGCTCGTGAATCCGCTCGTGAATCCGCTCGGTTACCGCGGAGAGTTAGCTCGGACGGATTGTTCCGCCAAGGAGAGCGTAGGACCGTAGAAAACTGTAAAGAGCTTGGCGGAGAGGCACTGAGAATGAGAGAGTCGGAGAAGAGAGGGAGAGGAAAAGGGAAAAACGGAAGAAGAGAGAAGAAGAGAGAGAAAGAGAAGGGGAAGAAAAAAGAGGAAGCGGGAGGAAGAGGTTGGCAAAGAGGAGAGAAGCCGATGGAAGAAAAGGCAGAAGAAGAAGAAGAAGAAGAAGAAGTTAAGATGGTCCAGCGCGGGCAGCATCACCACCGCAGCCGGAGGTGATGACCTGCTCAAGGCCACCCGCTCCCAACCTCTTAGACCGGAGAGGAGAACCACTCTTCTTATTTTTCGTTGCTCCCTTTTCTCTCTTTTCACTTCTTCTCCGGGTCTCCCTCTTTCCTTCCGATCCTCCCTTCTTCTCCCTCCATCCTTCTCTCCCGCCCTGCTTTCTCTGTCTTTCGCCCGTTCTTGCTCCTTCCTATTCCTCCCCATTTGGCTTCTCTCCCTCGAAGCCCTTAATGTCAACTTCCCGCTGGCCCTTTCGTCGGCTTTTCTTCCCGTTCGATCGACGGAAGAGAAAAAAAATCTCGTCACCGAGAATCCCCGTCGATCCTCGATCGGCACACGGTTCGATCGGTTAACGTCCTCTCGAGGCGCGAAATATTCGCACGGCTCTTTCGTCAGCAGCGGTTCGCAATTACCGCGGCAAATGTAAATCTCCGGCGCATACCTATCCGCTATACGTGGATCTCGTTCGTCGTTAAGCCGTTCGACCTTCGAACCCCTCGATACCGTCGAGCCGTAGCTTCGAATTAAAGAGCATTTCTCATCCGTTTCCTTTCTAAAACGAAACGCGAGAGCCATAGCCACGGGAGGAGACGGGAGGAACGCGTTTGTACCTTCGATATTCAATTTAAGCACGGTAGAAACTCGCAACTCGTAGGAACAACGTTAGGAATACTTTCTCGATGAAGCTCTGTTATTAATCTCATCTTCTCTCCCTCCGAAATCGCGCGACTACATCGATCCTCCCTCTTCCACGTAGTCTATCGTCATTATCGAGGAAATGAAAAAACAAAGGTGATCCGTGTAGATTAATTAATATCAGTCGAGTCCAAAGGTTCGTTAGCGATAGAAAAAGGAAACTGGCCTGCTCGTCTTGCGCCCCGAGATATGGATCTGTACGTGGAACGTTCATTAAGCGATCAAGGTCGTAAGGAAGGAGAAAGAGAGACCAGTCGAGTCCCCGTAGCCCGCTTACGGTCTTCCGCGTATTTTCGCAATTTATTGCACGATGCGAGTCTCATGCAGGATCGCGCGGGAAAAGCTCGTTTGCGACTCGCGCGAGAGGTCACGACTTCTTTTCGGAGGAGGAATTTGCAGATTGATTTGTCATTATATAAGCAGTTATTTTTCAGCGGACGTGACTTCGTACGAAAAAGATTAATTATCAAACAGATATAAATATTTTAATAGCGACATTTACTCTGGGCGTGACGACTATACCCGCCCGCGATTGATTCTCGCGGCACAAGTAGGCGCGCGTTTTGAAAAGAGGACGGCACAGTTGACTGGTTAACTCGCCTCTTGAAATTTATGAAAGCTGAAGCTGTTAAGGAACTCGATTGAATTCTAATCTTTCATGTTTATCACAAATTTCTGTGCGCAAAGCTCTCCAGATCCCACAGTCCTCTCTTTCGAGCTTCCCAAGGCATCAAACGATGCCCATATTTTGAACGTTGTTGGAGAAAGCGCGATTCGAATCTCCGATTGTTCCTTTAGCGAGCGGACTCTAATCTTCTTAGGTGTCGTTCGCGCGAACCGTCGACGCGTGTCGCATCCTCGACTCGGTCTATCGGACGTTTAATAAAGTAAGAGAGGTCAAGCGATGTCAACCGTGCAGCTGGGACCACTGGCAGCCCCTGGAGCTATTAACCACGATTCATTATCGCTCGACTGTGTTTGCGCGGTCGGTCCTCGTGCTCGAGCTTCGCGGCTGCCCGCGTACTCTCTTAATTTCTCTTAATTGAAATGTCACACCCTCGGGCAGCGATACCGATACGACGCCGATCGTCGGGTCAGAGGGTCGCCGAGGATCCCGTCATTTTGATTACCTTGGTAAATTTAGAGTTAAGAGCTTCAGCAGTGGAATATTTGAGAGGCTAGGGTTCCCTTTTGGATAATTGAGTTCTTCCTTTTTAATTAAATTTTTTTCTTTGCAGCACGGAATGACGAGATAGACGCTGGAATCCGAATCGCGGACTTCTCCGAACCGGAGGCCAAAAAACTTAACGCAGGTGAGTGACGTCTCGATTTCTATTGTAGAAGCGTTTAGCTATGTGAATTAGACAAAGATTCCTAATTGTGGTCCACGTCTTGGCTATGATAAATACTCATCGGTCACAAAATAAAATCGATGCAAATTCGAGCCAATTAAAACGTCAACGCTTTTGGGCAACTCGTATTTCAACATTCGGCTACCTTTCGCAACGCATGGTCGAATATTTTTGAAACATTTGCCATAAATTATCTTAAAACTTTGCTATAACACAGATGCAAATTCTTCTTTAAAGTTGTCTTTCCAAGGAGAGAATAATTTCCATAAACATCTCCGAAACAACGTTGTTTTGTTCTCCATCGTGAAATCAAAACCGGCAAAATCTGCTCCTCCAAAATCGTCATCGCGACTCGGAATGTGCTCTTACTCTCGTATCGCTCGTAAATCATCCCGTTTATTGTCCGACGTTCAACGACGTCAATAATTTCCACGGTGCAAAAAACCCGTTCTCTGCAAAATGGATCGAAAATGTCAGAGGAACGATCGTCGATCGAGTCTCGACCGCTCGATCGCCGATCGATCTGCTCCGCTGGAACAACAATAGCGCCAACAAGCCGCAAATACCTCGATCGTGGTTTACGACGATCGCTCGTCCTTCGCTCGGTGAAAGTCCGCAAGAATTCGCCCTCGATCGTGCTGCGAACTTCACATTGAGATACTCCTGACGTGTCACGAACTTGCTCGGGACCGGTAATGAACGCGGGGCCCGTGTCGAGAGTCGTTGGGAGGAAAAAGGAACGGAGAGTCGAGCTCGGAGCTTTCGTCCCGTCAATGTCCGAGTCACGATTTTCGTTGCGCGTCTATCTCGACGATTCTGAGAGACATTTTTCACGGTGTTACGTCGTAGAGGAAAGTTCTCCACGTAATATCGTGCTCGAATCCACCGCGAATCAGATTTCGAGGCAGATTGTCGAGCGTAAAACTTTCTGCCTGACCCGTGAGGATCTAGGGGGTGTGAACATTATTTTTCATGATCTACCGGTCGTTGTCCCATTGGGTGAACATTTGGAACTTTTGTCAAGCTTGAAATTTCCATAAACGGACAAACTAGGGACGATCGTAAAACATCTGGCGTTCAGGTTGAGGAGCCGAACTCAGTTGTCCTGGGCATGCAGACTGTTTTCCTCGCGTTTTTCTCCAAAGTTCATCCCTTTCTCGAGGTCCTACCAACCACCCTTTTGAACCAGGTAGTTGTGTCGTCCTCTTTTTCAAAGCGCGTTCCTACGTGTGTCGAGAGGATCAACCGATGACGAGTATACTCGTCAAAGACACTTAACTGGTTAAATGAACCACGTTGCAACCCCTACGCGAGTGATATCGCCGAAAAGGAAATCTCTGGGTAATCAACAAAATCAACGAAAGAGAATGCGAGGAATTGCAAAAATCCGTGCGGTTTTTGAATTTCAAACATCCTTTTCGTTTTTTTAATCGACGAAATCATCCGAAACGCCGATATCTTTTTTCATTTCGTGTATCTACATAACGACGGGATAGGAACGCTGGAAGAAACGTGGAAGCAGGTACACGCTCGTTGACAATAAAAAGCGCACAGCCATCGTCTCGACGATAGCGAATGCACCGTTCGTTCGATCGTAGCCGCGTTACTTACAACGCCGCCGATAGTTCCCCCCTTTTTTTCCCTCGCGAATTCTACCGGCCGATGGATACCAGTTTTTTGGTAAAAAATTAATTGGATAAAATTCTCGAGGTGTGATTCGCTTCCTACTCGCCGTAAGGCTGCTCCCACGAGCAAACTGGTGAGCGAGAGACTCGGTGAAGTCAGCATCGAGCGTCATCGGCGTCTCGAGGCACGTACTTACGTGTCCTGTGCGCCTTCAATGCCAATGTTTCCGCATTCTGGAATCTTATTTCTGACCACGGTACATTCGCAGGTCTAGCCGAAGGCACGCACCGGCAAAAATCCTCAGCGAGGTCCGTTCACCGTGTCGGAGCTTTTTGAGAAGTCACTTCGGACCGCGGAGGATTCCTCTTCGGGCGAGCGTCCCTTTATGTAATATGTTTCCTGCTCGCCGGTCCACGAGAGAGATCTGAGATAAGGCTCGCGAAACAAACGTTGGAACGTAGAAAAATTTAGAACGGTAACGATAACGGGGGACAGGCCGGAAAGAACTCGCGACGGGTCAACCAGGCTTCTTGGAATTTGCGCGAGTTATTGCGGGAAAATTGTACTGTTGGGAATCAAAAAGAAGGCTAGCGGGACGGTAGAGGAGCGGGACAGCCTCTCGCTCGAACCTTTTCTCATTTATGATCCGTTTCGATGTGTTTCGATGATTATAAATTGGAGCCACGCTCTATTTGTGTTTATTTCAGCTTTTTTCTAACACCTCGCCGTAAATGTACTCTCTTAGATCGAACCAGTGAGATTTCACTGGTTCAACCAGTGAATACAAATCTCACTGGCGAACCATTGAAATTTGCGTCCGCTGCCGCTGCGCCATGCGCCGTGTTTTATTTTTGAATATGCTGACGAGTGAGATTCACTGGTAAACCAGTGAACTTTGATGGCTGCCGCTGCGCCATGCGCCGTGTTTTATTTTTGAATATGCTGACGAGTGAGATTCACTGGTAAACCAGTGAACTTTGATGGCTGCCGAGATCACTGGCGGAACCAGTGAGTGTCATTGGTAAACAAGTGAGTTTCCACTGGTTCGATCTAAGAGAGTAACGTAGAGAAGAAACGAACAGTTGATCCTTCAAAACTGTTTATCCTTCATAATGATATTAGTAACAGTGGATACTGGTATTAAAGAGTGTTTCGCATCCGTCTCGCGTAGATACTCAAAACGAACTGCAACGGCAGTCGCTAGCACAGTTGTTTATATTAATTGTAAACTTGAGATATCAGGCTCGGTCTGCTTCATTTCTTTGACTCTTAAGAATTTTTCTTAAAGGGGCACTAGAAAATTACTATGCGAAAGTGAACTCACCGATTCTAAAACGAAGCCCTCGATAGCGCTGATTCGCAGGGATAGAATCTAAGAGTAACGTGGGAATCTCATTGTGTCGAGTCTCGATAGTCGATTCTAGCGTCCATGCAGAAACTAGGCAACGCCGGTCGTCGATGACTCGTGTGTAACACGAAATCAACCTTTCGATTCATCGCCGAATCGGTCGATTTAGTAATTCCGCCTAACGGGCCGTCGTTAATTAAACTCTCGTTTCGTCTGGCCGCCGATCGAGATATCCGAGCATCGGCATCCTTCGACCGTCGAGACGATACTTGCCGACATAGTCGGCCGTTTGTTTTCGCTTAGAAACGATATAAAATCATGTTCGCGATTCTATTCGTGCGGCTTCTATGTTAGTAAATATTCCTCGCCGTCGGTGGATCTGCGGTAACCCGTGTTTACTCGATGACAGCATTATCAGATAGCGGACCCGTTACGAACTCACTCGACCTTGCCAACGCATTAAACTCTCGCGATAAACCGTCGATCGTTTTCGTCGGATTTCGCGAGCTGACGTCACTCGTTATCGGTAGAGGTACGCAAGATGATGTCCTGTTCTTTTTTTTTTTAATTATTTTGCACTTTGCTACGGTAATTTTGCCTGGGACTTGAAGTTTCGAGGAGGAGAGTAGGCGAAGTTCGCAGGCCGAATCAGTTGAGGGTGTTTGACGACTTTATCCGTCATCGCCTAATACTCGCGACACACGTACGCGAGAATTTTGAAAACGTCACAGTTGACTGCCTGACTCGCCTTTTGAAATTTTTGAAAACTGGAGAGTCAAAGAACTCGAATGAATCCTAATTCTTCATGTTTGGCACAAATTTCTTTAGTACATTGGAGAAATGAAGCTCGAAACAACAGTTAAAGAAACAAAAGGAATAAAAGACGGGTGGCTATTCCACTGTCACAATTGCTGCCACATAAACTAACCCTCTATAGTCGGAATTTTTTGTGCTATCCGAATATCAGTTTCATAGTAGCACAATTTGAAAGTGATACAAAAATTATTTCAAATAATGGACTAAACTTGAATTTTAAATATTAAATTGTAAAATTGTAAAAACTTGTAAAATATTTGGCAAAGTTTAAAATTGTACTTTGAAGAATGTAAGCTTAGATGTTTCTTGCGTTACCTCAGAGTCACAAGGTCCTATAGAGGGTTAAGCGATAAATTAGGAA
This sequence comes from Cerceris rybyensis, assembly GCA_910591515.1. Taxonomy (NCBI): domain Eukaryota; kingdom Metazoa; phylum Arthropoda; class Insecta; order Hymenoptera; family Crabronidae; genus Cerceris; species Cerceris rybyensis. The sequence continues at coordinate 27,431,025 of OU342792.1, read as the reverse complement.
AAACTGTTAGAGCTAACGGAGAATCGAACCTGGACTACCCCTTTGTAATTCCATTTCTTCGACTCCATGCCCATGGCCTCCCATGTCCTCTTTGCGACTCGCGTTCGAATACCATCATCGATGCAGAGTATGAACGTAAGTTACGGGACGTCTCGAGAAAAAATGTCCGCCCAAGACGGCTCTCCTTTTATACGACGTCGTAAAAAAGATTATCGAGAAAAATATTTTCAGATTATATCGCGCGCATCGAAAAACCAGGAGAAAGAGAGACTCGAAGTTACAGCGAAAAAAATGTCAAGCGATAGGTGCGAAGTATCGCGAATTCCCGATTCGACCCGGCGATATCCACGTCGTAATTCTGCGCCGGCTTTTCGCTTCTTTTTTCTCTTTTCCCTCCCATGACACCATGGTCTCATGGTTAAAGAAGAGGAGGAGGCATAGAGGTCTCGCGATCCGCGATGCAACGCGTGAATCAGAATGCAAGATTGCCCGGCAAAAAGGGATTTGGTGAGAGAAGGTTAACGAGAATCTTCGATCTTCGTCGATCTTTCTCCTCGAAAGATATACGATTGAACGGAATGCGCGCGAGATGTTCATCCTGCGATCGAATGAATTGCGCCCGGTCACTGTGAGCCGGCAAAAATTTCCGATCAAAGACTTTCGACCACTCGGAGAATCTCTCGACGTTGTGGTTCGACGTGTTTCGAGAATTGCTCGGGCATATTTCTACGGCGATCTTCAAAGCCGTTACGAGCCGGATACTCGTTTTCTGGGACAACGAAGTCGAGAAACGACGGATGGGTATTTGGAGTGATTGAAGTCTCCGCTCGAAGTGCGAATATTTTGCTGCTTTCGAGCTTTCATTGGCGGAAGAGGCTGCTGAATGCCGTAAATCAGCATTTCTTAAACTTTCTTACGTAAAATATCTATGTCTTATTATTGCAAGTGCTAACTTGAATTTTTGGGAAATATATTTACAAGGCTGTTTGTTCTAACACTAGATTTATGGACGTGAAATCTGTTACACTCCAATATATTAAATAAAAGAAAAAAAAAGAAGATGATCAGTTAAGTAATTTGTATATTATAAGATACATGTGAAGTACCTACTGTACCACGCGTCTATAAGTTTGAAAAGTGTTTCTAAAAAGATAGTGTGGGATCGGAGCGGAGAAGTCCTCCTATAAAAAGAACTTAGGAAGAAAAGGACGTGAAAAGAAATTGTCATCAGGGAGAGGTAGCTGGCGCAGTGATTCCACGCCGACCCAGGCGATCGTCGACGTTAAGCTACTCTGGCCGAGTTGCTGCCTTGGATGGGTTGCCGCGCGCCTCTCGTTTCTTTTGCACGATCCTACAATAGGAATCCGTTAACGTTCCGTAAACCTAGTGTTAAGTAGAATAAAATAGAAAGAAATGGAGTCAAGACGTGAAAAAGATGAGTAATCAAGTAATTTAAGTTCTATACCACAGATTAGTTGAGGGAATTTAAAAAAAAAAGTTGCAATCGGTCGCTTCCACCGCCTCGAGAGGTTTACAGTCATGTGTCAGCATCTTCAGCATCAAAGTAGCCAAATATCGTCATCCTCGTCAACCAACATTCAAGCAACCAGATGTATCTCTTATTCAAACCGTGCAAAATCCTCTTTCTCCCTCGATTAACAAATTTCGCGGACTTTTCATTCGCGAAAGCCTCCGTTCATCGGTTCCAGCGTGCTCTCACGGTCCGCGATATCCTGTTTTTCGTCGTAGTCCGCAATTAAAGTCTCGTTTAACGCGACTCGGCAGGAATACACGTAAAATCCACGTAGAGATAGGTGGTCTCTCGAGTAACGGGCGAAACTCGGCGCGCACGGGCGCCGACGTCGGCGAGGTCACTCGTAGATCTGCAACGTGATATTAACCCTTCAACGCGGTTCGACGTATTAAGTTGCGTCCTACTTTTCTAGGCCCAAGTATCCGGGGAAGACAATCGGTTTTTCGAGGCGGCAACTCGCGAGCCTTAGCCTGGAATCGGTTGCGACGGATCGAGGATCCGTTCGATTGGAGTGATCGTCATTGAATGTGACGCGTCGAAGGAATCGGCGTCAGGCCGATACAAATAACTTTTTCTTCCTCTTTTCCTTTAGAAGTTCAGATTGTTGTCTGAAAAACGCTGAGATGGCTATATATAAATGTAATAGATATTGAGCCTAACAGTTTTAGCGTTAAAGAGAGCTCAATCAATGCAGCGCGTAATTCTTGCCTCATTAAACTCAATGATCTATGACACAATTACTAGGCGATGGATCAGAGGTTTTATTCTACTCTTTGGTTTCAATTTATAACCTGAAGTTTCTACTTTCGTGCAGGTACGATTTCAATTCCTCGACACTCCAACCGATTTTCCGTACTTTTTCGGTTTTTACTAACAGTGTCTTGAGTTGTTTCGTAAATTTTGAATTGCCGTGGCTCTGATACGATATTTCACGTGAAAACATATGAAAATAGTTTCTCAACGACGATGGAAGTTTGAATAGGGCCCACTAATTTTGAGTACGAGCCTTTACTTTCTCGGCAGCCCCAAAAAATCAGTATCAAAAGTGACGGTGATTTGAGTCCAAGCTTACCAATTTGGAAGTCGTAACTCCATATCCACTGTACCCCCGTTTTCAACGTAGATTGTATCGGATATTGTCGTTTTTCTTGTAGAATAGTTTCACACTTTTCTGTCTTTCTTATTTTCCTGTCAATCGCACGTCGCGCGCTAATACTCCTCGTTTTAGCTATCGCAGCTATTAGCAACGTTTCGTGATGTTTTCTCTTAACGGAGATATTTTTTTTTATCCGACAAGTTAGGAAAGATTACGTATGTACGGATAGCAAGGGATTAAGCGGCAGCACGAGTTCGAGTAAACTATGTGAAAAATTCCTCCTTATCGTTTCAACAAGATGAAATAGCAACCAGACAAGTTCGCTTCGTTGCAACAGATAAAAACGCGCCAACGCTCAGACTACTGAAATAGTCTCCGTGCTGATCGCGTATATCCGGCCGTGGAGAACGTATCGCTTCGAGAGAAAAAAATGCTGCCCGTAAATCCCAGAGGCGGTTTTTGATACCTATAATATCGTAGCGCAATAATCCGAGGACGTAACCTCGATCCTACAATACTCTCCAGCTTTTATCCTACGATAAAATCACCTAATCGTTGTGAAAGGAACAAGCGTTATTCAAAAACCCTACAAAATTTCCTGCAGAAAATTCCTCAACGATCCATACGTCCAAATAATCTCTCGACAGTGACGAAAACTCAAACAACCAAAAGAAAACCCGCGAAAAGGTGAAATGGTACAAGAAATACAGCCGAGTGACGAACGGTTTTCCAATGTCGAGGTGAACAATTTATTAATTGTCGTAGTAACCGATTAGTAAGTTAAAAATGCAGCAGCGTTGGGCCCCCTACTAATGGGTCAGCGATTGTTAAAGTGTTAAGAAGGCGCAAGAAACAGGACGGTCTCCGGAATCGGCCTTATAAATTCGCGACTCGCCGGTATTAAATTCGTTGCCGGGCTCTACGGAGGCTTATACGAAGCGGTCAATTCGACTGGCAATAAATATAGAAGTTACGATAGCCGACGTACATAACGGGCCGAGAAATGGTTGAGCCAATTAGGGACACGAAATTGTACTCTCGCTCGGCGGCTGAAAATCGGCAATTTACGCGGACCGCTACGGGCCCCGGGTGAAACGGTTCGAAACCATTTCTCGCGCTCTGCGACGCGCTCCAAGAAATAAAAGAACGCCGTTAGAGGAGATAAAAGTAACAATTAATAATCTCTTTACAAGGTTCTACACTCACGGAGCGCATTTACGCAACGCGCGATTTGGATCTTCAAGGACGGCCCTCAGTTCTATCTTATATTCTTTTTTTTTTTCTATTCTATCCTCCCTTGCTTCTATTGTTCGAAGGAGCACGACGATAGGAAGAAAGTGTGCCTACGATTGCGAAAGCGAAGGTGTAATTTCGAGTCCCGCGAGAAGTATGCGTAACTGGTGCAATTTACGGGTGCAATTTGAATGGAGCAACCGACTGCTATGAGGGACGAATAGGTGTGCCAGAAAGAGGTACATTTGCATGGGAAGAATTGCCGCGGTCGCGTGTCACCGACAAAAGCGGACGGGTCCTTGAATTTATTTCGTTCGTGCCTTTCTTTCGTCGAGCGAAGCCTCGTCATACTTTCGACGGAGATCTGCCGCGAAATCCGTGCTGGAGGAGCGTCCAACTTAAAGTTTACCTTCCAAATGAATCGCTTTGAAGCTGTAGCTATTTATTAGGTGTAGAAAAGAGTTCTTTCCGGTGAAGTTCTGGTGAGTGCTACAGTCATATGCTGCAAAGATGGTTCTAATTTTTTAACAATTTCAACTGCTGACTTTGACGAAGTGGGCGACTAATGGGGTGCGGTGTTTTCTCAAGTAAAGCTTTCATTTTATGAAGAAATAGGAAAGAATTCATTTCTACGCCTAATAAATTTGCTGAAATTTGTCAATTTCACCTCACTCTTCGATTATTAAAAATCCGTAAAAAATCCCAGCTATTTGGCAAAATGGCGGTACCAGCTAAAATGCAGAATCGAACATCGCAAAAGCCGATAATTATTGCTATTGATTGAATCCATCGAGCAGCACGTTTCGCGCTGATTAATCTCGCGGAATGTGTCAACGATGCCGAGCATGAGTCAAATCACGCTCACGTCAGACTTTTCGAGGTCTCCGCGGAAGAAGAGGGGCGAAATGTCCGCTGATCTAAGATGTTACGCTGGAAGCACCGCCAGCCGGAAGTGTTTTCCGTTACGTTATTATCGCCGTTTAACGCCAAATTGATCGGTCGAGATTACTCGCGAGATAGCAGCAACTCCGAAACCGAGTCTGCGAGGGGCGATTTGTCGAACGATAAGCATCGTCGATCGTCCTCGAGTCGCGAGATTGCGCTCGCGAAAACGATGAGATCGAATCGAAGAACACGGGCGAGCTCTTAAGCGGATAGTCTTTTAACCCTTTAATTGCGGCGCGCGGCAGAGAATCGAGGATCTCAAAATTTTACGGAGATTAAATCGAAAACCGCTTGAATTTGGAGTGATTCTCGTTGATTGTTCGAACTGAATTTTATTTAACGTACTTCAGAGTATTTTTTCAACATGTTTGGTGTAGGGGTTGAAAAACTTTGCAACTCCGATCTCTAGCTTTCTTTGGGAACTGATGGAAGAAGTGTGATCGCGTTTGGCATTTTTCTAGCGAATTCTTCTAGACTCGTGGCACTGAAACGGTTAATAAATAATCTCGAGTTCCTTTGAAGTCCGTAGAAAGTGAACTTTCAAAGGCGGTCACCGCGATAAGAACGTTTTAGCCGCGCGGTTTCGCAAAGGAAAAAACGACGAAGGAGGGAATATTCTAGTCGAGATCCATCGAGATATCCAGCTTGGGAAGACTCGGAGGTCTTCGCGAAGGAACTCGGAGGAACTCCGAGGAACGCGTAGAAACGCGGAGGAACGCGAGGTCCCAGAGGCGCAGGGTCAGCATCTACCGCAACCTGTCGTGGCTGATTGGTGGTCTTTAATTTCTAGTGGCGTTTAATTGATTTCGAATGTCTAAGAAATTCGTAGAAAGTTTCAACGTTGCGACAGGACTCGCGAGTGGAACGTTGTTCGCGGGTTCGGAGAACGGCAGTGCCGAGACTGGGCAAAACCTGTTGCGATTAATGATTCTTAATTAATTTCGGATTGCTTTGATTCCATGAAAGCGAATTTTCGATGCGATAATATCCAACATCCATCGGTTACGTCGACAGAGAGAGTAAAAATCAGAAACCTCATACATTATACTCAAATTCAAATTCTTACATGCCTCAAAAGATTAATACCGCTCGAAGTAAAATCATTCGATGATTCGAAAACTAACGCTAAAAAATGAATCATTCTCTAACACACTTGTTAAAACAAGAAAATACGAGAAAGAAAGCAGCTAACCTTAGAGGAAAACACTTTAGAATCAAACACCTGTCGAAACAGAAAACAACGAGGGATAAAACAGCAAAAGTTAGAGAAACGCATTGAAAATAAATTGCGGAGAAAAATGAAAAATGATTACCATGGACCATTTATACTTCAGAAATGTCTGGTACCACAAAGGAACGCGAAGATTTCGTAACTCCCAGCGGGTCTAGGGACCAAGAGCTCCGAGTGGAGAACCGAAAACGTGGCCGCGAGCAGCCGCGGCGACATGTCGCTCCGGAGCACGGCTTTATCCCTTCTCTCGACCGGTCTCAACGTCGCCAGCTAACCGCGGAAGCTGGCCTCGACGAGCAATGTCGTCCAGTCCCAGTCTGCGGACAGCCTTCTTGCCGGTAAGAACGGCTTCTCTCTACCTCTTTTTCCGGCTCGTTTCATCGCGAGTCTCCGCGTTCCTTCGAACCGTGTCCCTGCGGCGGTCGCGCCACTTGAATTCCTCATTTTGCGTCCTCGCCGACTAGGATACTTTTTAGTTACCTCGACGATCGAGATTGTTTTTGAGCAGCTCGACAACGGAGATAGTTTTCTGGTACTGCAACTATAGCTTTTGGATACGTCGAGGTTGCGATAGTTCTCTGGTACCGCGACATTTTTCTGGTACCCCGAGGAATCAGATAGATTTCTGGTACCGCTGCGACCGAGATACTTTTCAGGTACCGTAGTAACCGTGTTAGTTTTCTGGTACAGAGGCAATCGTGATAGTTTTCTGGTACCGCGACGACTGAGACATTTTTCTGGTGCCCTGAGGATTGAGATAAATTTCTGGTACCGCTGCGACCGGGATAGTTTTCTGGTACCGTGGCAATCGTGATAGTTTTCTGGTACCGCGACGATTGAGACAGTTTTCTGGTACCCCGAGGATTGAAATAGACTTCTGATACTTCGACGATCGGAGTACTTTTTGGGAAGCTCCACAATCGAGAGTTTTCTGGTGTCCCAACGATCGGAATAGTTTTTGTGAGGACAGAACGGAATAGTTTCGGGTGAGATCGCGATAGCTCTCGGGGACCTGAAGGACCAGGATACCTTTTGGGTTCCTCAACGAGTTTCTCATCGAGGGAGCATCCCGATGAACGAGACTCTATCGCTCTCGGTAGCTACGAGCTCTTCCGCGAGACTGCGAGGACGCCTTTCGCGGCGCTGACTTGCGGAGGAACCAGGTATATTTGACCTTACCCCGGTAATTTTAAGGATTTTTGTACATTTTTGATTTTGAGTCCGACACTTGGGAAAATTGTCTCTTGGACGAAAAGAAAGGAGTCGTTTCAGATTGGAGAGATCTCTATCTGTCTGAATCTCCGCGTTCACCAATTTCGAAAAACGGACAGTAGATTAGGGAAGGTTTGGAAATATAGGGTACAATGGTTTAGTTAATTGAACATCTTGAATAGTACGACGCTGTATCTGTAGGAATTTCGTAGGATTTGATACATTAAATTGTCAAGCTTCTTCGAGCAACAAACAAGGTTTGAAGATTAAAAGCGAAAGGAGGAATCCAGGCGTGATATTTGCCCATCATAATTGCCCTCGGTCAATTAGAGACCGAGGAAAGCGCATCGTCGGAACGAATTCCAGTTGGACAAACGTTTCGTTTGCTCGGACTCGTCGCACTCTGACGAATAAGGCAAATAATGTGCACCGATGCACGTGTACACGAACGATGACGATGCTTCTATCTCCTCTCGCAAACAGCACGTTCGACGACCGCTGAAAATTCAACGAAAACAGTCTCGCGATTTTTCCACATTCTTAAATTCCTTCGGGCGTTCCCTTGTTCCCTTGAAAACAATTCGTCGCGAATCGAGAAAGAAAGAAGCCGTGAACAATCCGGTGACTGGATTCAAAGTATCAGCCTTCTGCGACAATTGCAAACAATGCACCAAAGATTGCGCGGAAAATCGTTTCGCGGAACAAGCAACACTTTTCGGAGCGTGAACCGAAGGAAAACAATGTCGGTGGAAAATCTCGCACAAAGAACAATTTTACTTGGCGTCCGCGCGTGACTCATTTTTTCCAAATAATGCACAATACAGGAGACGTGCTTTATTCCGCTCTTCAAATTCTGAAAGGACTTTGCTCCGACCTCAAAAAATATTTTGCCGTAGACTTCATGCGCAATATTACATAGGAATTAACAAGAATTAACCCTGTAAGGGCCTATGTGACTTTGAGGTATTTAACACAAGACACATCTAAGCTTCTATTAAAAAAAAGTCGAATTTTTAACAGTAACACATATTATAATTTAAATCGTGAAAATTATGAAATTCTTTACAATTTAATATTTCAAATTTAGATTTAATTCATTGGTTAGAATAATATTTTTATCATTTTTTAAATTGTGCTATAGTAAAATTGATCTTTGGACACGACAAAAAAGTCGATCTATAGAGGGTTAAGGCGATTGTGAAACTACTCGTGAAAAACTATTCCTAATTTGACAATATCCAATTTTAGAGTACCTCTCTTTCTCAAATATTTACATCGACTAAACAAATTCTCAGAATTGGCAACATTCGATGCTAACTGATAATTATCCAAACATTTCTTCGCAAATAGAAAAAGTATTAAACTTCACCGAACTCGGTAACCTCAGGCAATCCAGCTTGAAAATTCCACCCCTCCTCGAGTATTTCCATCGACAAAAAGTAAATTTCGCGGCAGTTAACGCCATAACAAATCTTTCAACAAATTTCACGCCCAAGAATCCCGAGTATTCAACGTAATCAGCGGATTAGATTCGCGTAACCGACCAAAAGTATTCCGAATCGACGCGCGGCTCTTGAAGGACGTCCTCGATTAACGCGGCAACGTCCGATCGACATTCTTAGCCGGATAACCGTCGACGTAACTAATCGGCAATACACGTCGGTGGTTGGATACCAGAGGAAGATGAAACTCGCGCGCGAATCGCCTCTTTCGATGCACCTTCTCCACGTGAATGTCCGTGTTCGTGTCTCTGCGATCGCACCATATTTGTACCGATATCAGGGACACCGGCCGCGAGAGTGTGCGTTCGATGCACTCGAATGCAGATCTGCGAGCGTGTTATGCAGGTTTGCGTCTGTAAACTTATAGTCGAGGATTGTCATTCGGGAATTTTTTTTTCATCGATGACGTTTCGTTTTGCTTGGAAAAGCGGACGAGTGATTTGAACTTAACGGTAGATCTTTGAAACTGAATATCTAACTGCGCGAAATGATCAGATTAACGGCGATTAATTTCATTGATTTGCTATGGTGTTAAAATGTAGTTACATTAATATTGATTTATGGATAATGCTCGATTTTATAATTTCAACAAACATTGCGGTTTCTAAACTCTAGTCCTCTCACCTATAATCAATTCAATTGTCAACTACTTTCAATTGAAATCAATTATGATTATAAATATAATTCGAATCAATTATAATCAGTTGAAGTTAGGGTTATAATTTTATTACAATTTTTAATCATACTTTTAATTTTAAGTTTTTGTAGCCTTAGTTGTTATTGTATATTCTACATTCTTTTCCGTAAATAAATGAACAATGATGATGACGATTCGCTACAGGTCGTCAGAGGTACTTCGATCTTGGATGAACTAAGGGAAAATACATGTGCAAAAGATATGGTACAATTAAAAAATGTCGTTTTTTTGGAATTCGATAATTTTCTTCGGGTAACAGCATTATTACAGATCTGGAGGTAATTTGGAGATAACGGAGATTTTTTTGTAGTATCAAATTTTTGTCGGTTGCTATTTTAATTCTTTCGCTGTAATAGAACCCAATCAAGAGCTATTACAATCATACCAGGATAATAATCTTTAATCCCTGAAATTTCAGATATAATTCGTTGAATTTTTGCACGAGTGCCCAAAATAGCTTGATTACTTTTTTGTACCTCTCGGCTTTAATTTCTACGGTCATTTGGGCCAGAGCCCCCTATTTTCGGTAATTTCTGAATCAATGAGGCTATGATCACTTAAACGGCAACATGGTAGAAATTCCTCGAGTTGACAGGAGACTTTACCTCTGGCTTCCTGAATCCCATGTTCATCGTTTCGCCACGAGAAATCGCAATTCTCGAATATTCCAAAACTCTCCCCCAAAACGTCAAAACTTCTCTCGACATCCGAATCTATTGTAGTGAATTGTTTGTTCAAAGTTACAAACACTCCTGTCGCAAGGTCAGAACTCCGATCAATGTCAATCCGGAGGAACTTGAAAGCCAGAGGGTATTTCGCGAGGCTCGATAAGCCATCGCGAAGCACGACATGCAAGCGGAAATCCAGAGGCCGTAGATGCAAAGCTCGCTAGCGTGAAACGAAAGAACAAGAGGAGAAGGATGAAAAACGTGGCAATTTGTATACGTATTACATAACACCCCGGCGTGCATCCTCGGCATGTACACGACTCGAAGGAATTTCCGCTGGCACGTGGTGCATCGTAATATCGAGACTCTCGTTCGTTCGCGAGTGTACGTACGTACGTATCGTCGATTAGTTGCATCGAACAGCAAACCAGCCAGGAATGTTAATCAGAAGTTAGCGGAACGCGCTTTATTAGCGGCGAATAAAAGACCTCTGATACTGGAAACCGGCACGCGAATCAACTCTTAACGTTTTAAGCGCCGCGTTGCTCGCAATTCGATGGCAACGAGTTCGTTGGACGATCGCGAGGAAGTATTTCTGGAAATACTTGTTTCTAGAATCGGAGAAGTGTTTAATGGCGACGGAAATGTGATTAGTTATTAGCAGCCTGGTGTTATAGTTGCGTGCAAGATTTAGAGGAATTTTCGTTTGATTTTTCGGAGCTCCTTTTGATGACAAGGTGCGTTTGTTTCGGTATTTAGCCGTTTGAGGTATTGGGAAGTTGAATTGCACAAAAGTACCTATTTTTCTTCAACACTCAAACTACCAAGGCAGTCAAAATGACCAGTTGTCAATCTTTTTTCTAAAGTTCCCAAAATTAACTTGGGAGCCGCCCAGCAAATATCACTCTTCTATCTTATAAAGCCTAAATTAACTGAATTATACAAAATTCTCAATTCTTGCAATTAAAGAGAAATTGTTCCCTCTTGTAATTCAATTTTGCTCCGTCTGTTTTCGTCGAGTATTACTAAAAAAATGAATTCTTAGGAAGTATCATTTTGCAGTTATCGCGTTAAGTTACGACGCAGCCGCGATATAAAGGTTTCTTTGGGTAAAAAAAGGGTAGTGGTAAAAGGTAGAAAGAGTTTGAAAAATAAGAGAACAATAGTGAAAGACGAGGACGACAGGCACGAAGAGGCGCGGGATTTCTCTCGAATTTTCAAAAGTCTATATTTGTCGCGCCACGCCCGACGTGCACTCAGCTCGAAACAGATAACGCGCATGCAAATGTTTTATCAGTAGGTGCGCGCTAGAATGTAGAAATCCTTGGATAGAAATGATTCGATCGTGGACGTCGAGAAAACTGCGGATTCGAGTCGTTCGCACGATCACCGGGAAAACACGCGACGCGATACAGTCACGAAAACTATCGCGAATGTGCACGATTGTGCAAACGACGCGAGTTACTTCGACGATTTTAACTCCATTCATCGACTCGCCAAGCTGTCCTTGAACTTCAACGAGCCTCTCGAATTGCAATGGAACGAGCGACTCCTTTTGCGAATTCTCGCCACGGCCGATGTCTTTGTTTACTTGTCTGTGCGCGACTTTTGGTGGACAGTGACTTGTGAAAATTGTACAGTGAAAAATAATTGAAAATTGCTTAAAACCAAGCGTCAAAACTGAGTGAAACGTGCTTCATTTTAGGCACTGAATTAACTTTCAGAGCGGAGTGACGATACTATCTACATCTTCGATACTAAACTGCGGATTTTTGTGCATTCGTTGCAAATTTCAGCGTGCCAAAACACATAGAAACACTGTAATATAAATTTAATGCCTGAAATTTGTAAAATACGGCATTCGTAATAACATTTAGCGAGTGGAGGAATCCCCTACTTGGATTTTTTTTAATTAGCTGTGCTCATCAAACTTTAAATTCGCACAAAAATTCGTAGTGTAGTTAATAATCATGGTTATTATTTTTCTCATGCGACAAAACTCGAGTCTCTCTCCATCCATCACCTCGTCCATCGTAGAACCATATTTCCAGGCGCGAGAAACGGTCTAAAACGTCCTCTTATGTGGGTTAATAGAAAGCGACATTTCGAGGGCAAAATATCGTTTCCTCGTATCTCCATCGTGGTTACATTTGTCTCAGCCGTTCCTTGAGAAATCAACCGAGGAGGATTCGTTTCCGCGAAGTTGTCGCAATTACCGTAATCCAGCCGTTGTCGCAAAAACGTGAAATATCGAGAGCGGCGGAGACATCGTTGCCGTTGGTGTTTCGCGCAAACGTGAAAATCACTGTTGCGACGTTTCTCGTGGATTATCAACGACCTTCGTGGAGTCGAGTCGAGTCGAAGGAGCTCCGAAGAGCGATTAGAGTTAAAAAGACGAATTCATAACGAGGCCCGTGGCACGCGAAGATAGCGCGATTCATTAGCTAACGGGAGAACGTATCAGCGTCGGTGAGCAAACGGAGATTAACATTCCTCCATTGCTTCGATTCCGTGACAGCTCGTGACCGTCAAACGCGATAAAGACGAAAGGAAATCGCGCGTTTGCTGGCGGGAGTCACTTAAATTGCTAATTTGACTTTCTTCCTTGCACTATTCCAATAGCCAAGAACAAACATGAAAGGTAGAGTGTCGTTCTTTCGACGAAGGACCGTGAACCTTAGACTTTTGTTCGTCCGCAGACGGAATCGAGTTATGTGCTTATTTTAATTGAATTGTTGTGTTTATTCAATTTACGGGATGAATCCCTTTGTGCAACAAAGTGGAGGTGCGGCGAGTTTAACCGGATAGAGTAAGGCGTGGAAATGTAAATTAACCCTTTGCGGACGGAGACATTTTCGAATATTGACACATAATCATTTATTTCGCGGTCCAAAACCATTCTTTTATCAGAAATTTGGGCTAATAATATATACCAATTATAAATTACTCCACTTTTAATCATATCTCACCGGTTGTATTTGAATTTTGTAATTTTAACCGTGTATACATACGACGATGAACTACAATTACATTTTTTTCGGACCATATGCGTCGTTAGTCCGCAAAGGGTTACGAGGAATAATGGAAAGATAAGTGATCGTAAGTGGTTAGAAAGTATTGATCATCGGTTTAAAAACAATTCTACGAATTTCGAATCACTTAGACCCCGACTGTGCGCTTATCGAGTGACTGTTAAAGTTTATGATCGACTCTCGAAAAATACCAACGAACCGAACGTTAGAATGGACCCTTTCATGGTGAAAGATTTAAGTTAACATTCTACCAAGCGATTGCTCGCTATAAATTGTTATCTGCCTCTTAAGCGCAATTTTAATTTATCTTCTTTTCTCACCGTTTTTGTTCCGAAAACGATCAACGGCTGACGTTATAGGCGAGTCTCTGTAGAGATCGGTGCAATCGACGGGGAATTGCGAAACGGAGTGCACGCGAGCGTGAACCTGTCGGCTTTAACGCCGCGAACTTTTCCGCACGAGCACCGAATTTCCAGACGGACGGCCGACAGCGCGAATCAACTCCAAACGCTGCTACGATCAATCGACTTATCGCGAAATAAAACAGGACCCGTTAGGAAACCTATCGACTTCTGTGCTAGCGCTAACTCGAGCACCATCGAGTTCTCGTTGACTCTAATCGTCAACCAACGTGGGGGATATTAATTCTGCAAATAGATCGCCGTGGAAACGATGAAGGAGGATAAGGCTGCAAGACATCGTCAAGAATGAGGAGATAAAGACGATCAATTACTAAAATCTATCTTGACGAAAATAGAACATTGAGCGGCAAGAAGTTGCACGGTCCGTTGGGTCGAAGTTAGCGGATACCGTTTTCATTTTGAACTTTATCTCAAGTTTTGCGAGATAGGAAGAACTTTAGAGGTTACGATATATCAACCCTTTGCGGACTAACGCCGCATATATGCGTTCCTCCTGAACCATCGACTTGGTCGAGGAACTCAAATATGCGTTTGGCAAAAACAATATAGCCGAATATAGTCTAAACGATAGGAAAACTCACGTTTAAAATCTCGTTTAAGCAGAACTGTGCTGACAATTTTAACCCTCTATAGTCCGAATTTATTCTGATTTTTGAAGATCATTTGCACGATAGCATACCAACAAATCATATAATTTCAATTTGAAATAATGGATTTAACTTGATTCTGGAAAATGTAAAGTCTAAAGAATTTAACTATTTTTCAGAAAGTAATTCTAATACTTGCTACAGTTGAAAAATTCACTTTGAAAAATAGAAACATGTGTGACTTGTGTTACCTCAAAGTGACAGGAGCCCATAGAGAGTTAAACAATTGTCGTGGCAGTGGTACACTTCGAACCGTCCCGTCCGCGAAGAATTAAATAACAAATTCAGGAAAATTTGTCAAAGGTGACAAAGCAGTATAACTCAACCTCCCTAATCGCAAAACCAAGCATTTGCCTCTTCACTCACCGTAGACCCTGAATGCCACGAAATTCGATCCTCGAACGGTCCTCCAGAAAAATAAATTGCGTCGAAACTCGAAAGGACAAAGATCGCTAATTATATTTTCTCAATTTCAGAGACAGTAAATGGTAGGATGGACAACTGCGGAGGCGGTCAGCGCCTACCCCCCGACGGGGACGAGTTTCCAGCGAGCTATCAGGAATTCGCGAGCAATAGCCCCCAGCAATACCGATTCGTGACAACGGCGCGGACGTCGACGATGTCGACGAACGGCGGCGGCCTCGTCTGCACGGAGAACGAGTCCTTCGTCGCTGGCGATAACTACAAAATCCTCGAAGGCAACGTCGTTAATTCGCGCACCGGCATTATACTGTCCGACAGCAGAGTCACCCTGACGAGTCATTCGGTCGAAAAGGTCTGTCAGGAGGTGACCAGCAAGGTCGGTCTGCCGAACATCGAGATAAACGGCAAACTGCCGATCTCTGGGGTCGATAACGTTTGTCAGGATTCGAACCTTCGAGATTCTCGCGTCGAAGATGGAAAGGGCTACCTCTCGGAGGACTTTGCGAGGAATGGAACGCCCGCGAGCGGCTACGCTAATTACGACGGCCAGGGAAACGGGAATATCTTGATATCGGAGAAGAAAATCGAGATCACCGGATATTATCACAAGGACTCGCCTGGAGTCGAGGAGACGCAGGAGCGTGAGAAGGAAATCGGTGTACCCGATACGCCGCCACCTCTTCCGTTGACTGGTAAACTGTTCATTCTTTTCGTTTATTTTAACACTCAATTTCCGCGACGGTCCAAATGAACGATTTCGAGTATTTTCGAAAAAATTGCTTACTTTGACGGGGGAGCTGTGCAACAAACATTCCACTTCTGTCTCCTAAAATCGAAATTTCTAAATCGCTTACACGATTTTAATATAATTCAATATTAACCCCTTAACCTACGATTTCTTTTCTGACGCGGCGTGGAAAGACTCAAAATTCACTGAGTTCTGATATTACGTATAACTGAACGTGATATTAATATTACAGAGATAATGAAACCGTTTTGTGATCGGCTTATATTATCAATTTCATAGTATTTTGAAGACTTGAAAATTTCCTATTCCATTTTCCGCGCTACGAGTCTCACACGTAGTTGTAGGCGAAGGGGTTAATATGGAAGTGAAGGTTCAACGGTGCAAAATAGGACGGAAAAGCAGAGTAGGAAAGTAACAAAATCCCTGTATCCGTTTTAGGTCCACCGAAGATGGAGGCAATCGCGTCTCAAGCGAGAACCGCGCCAGCCTTGGAACAACCGCAAAGGAAATTCTCATTAAACGGCGAACTCTGGAGACAGGACGATAAATCCGAGAGATCTGTCAGGGATAAGATCGCCATGTTTTCGTCTCAGAGTAGCCTCGACACGCCTCTCTTCCCAAACGCGATAGCGGTCTCGACGGCGACCGGCACCGGGAGGAGACTCTCCAAATACAAATCCTCCGAGGACGTTTGCAACGACGAGAAGACACCCGGTCAGAAGGACCGTGCTTCCTTCTTCGCGGACAGGACGCAGAGTTCCTTCGATCTCACCGATTCCGCGAGGAACGTTAATCAAGAAACGTGCAGAAAGTACGGTCAAAGATCGCCGAGCCTCTCCTCCCAGAGTTCTACGTTTAATTCCAATTTACCGACGATTCTCGCGTCAAAGACGTTCCCGATCGTTCCTCAAAAACCGGTCGGTTCGATCTGCACGCCAGTGACGCCTCCCTACGAGAAACAGAGTCCGGCTAAGTCACCGACGAAGAATTATTCCTCGAACGTGACGCAATACGGGAATTCTCAGAGCGGAGCTATTAATTCGAGCGGAGACAATTGTTCGAGCGTGTCGTTGAAGCCGATTGGCACGAGCGCACTTACGAGAGCAACGAGTTTTTCTGGAACGATACCATATGGACAGGATCGTCCATCGTTGACGAACGATCCTGTCGTTAATTCGCAAATATCGAGGACCAACTCGCTAGCCTCGACTTTCAGGAGGCCCAGCGAGGATATCAGGAGGACGAGCTTGAATCAGTTGATCGAGCAGAGGAGGAGATCGATATCGAAGTTGCGAGGTTTAGTTATACCGGAAAAGGAAGCGGTTCCTATCGATCAACCGATCGTGGACCTACCTGAGATCAAGTCGAGAGATTCAATTCTACTGCATCAGGTAAGATTTGGAATTGTATCAAGTATCGAGAAAATTTCGAGCTGTTTTCTCTTTGGCAGTGAACTTCAGCTGGATTTTAATTCAAAATTTTCGATTCTAATTAACCAGTGTCCCAGATTTCTAATTTGACTACGTGCGCGGTGATTCAGAATTAATTGGTAAAATTGAAATTTCTCTAGACTTTCCTATTGATTGTGTTGTCAAAAGTATTTATCTGCAGATAGGCTCGGGATCCCCGGGTTCGCCAAACCCGTACCTAGCCTATTGCCAGGCCCCTGGGGGAACGAAAGTCTATTTATATTTTTATTAAATTTCACTCTCAAGAATTGGCAGTAATTTGTATAGGTCACGCTAAAAGGTAAAATACTAAATTTTCCAGATACCCAAGGCCAACATCCAAGACAAATGGGGCTCCCAAAGTTCTCTAGCGAGCAACACGAGCACGGCGAGCGCACCCCTAAAAGCAACAACGTCCTTCAAAATGCCAGCACCACAGATTCACTCCAAATACTCTCCAGCCTTCAAGAGAAAGAGCCTGACGGTTTACGGCTCGTCCACGACGACGAGTTCCTCGGTAAACGGTGGCAACTTGTCCAAAAACTCGCACACTCCGTCAACTCCAACCTCCACCGGCACGACGTCGCTCTCCGAACCTCCAAAGAGTCTCGAGAGTATCTGCAGCCCAACGAGGAGCGATTACAGCTTTGAATTCGCCTCAACCGCCAGTTCTCCGGAGGGTTCGCGAAACAGGCCAAAAACCGCGCAGAGGAAGACTCGAATGGACTACGACGACTCGGACAACGACTCCGCGGTTAGCAGCTCGCAGAGCAGCATCTCCAGAGGATTCAGTCCTCCGATGTCTCCAGTTCCTTCCGAGCGATCGACCGTTTCCTCCGAGAGATCCTACGTTTCGACGGAAACGAACTATCAGAGACGATCCCTCATCATCGAGGGTCCTAGAGGGTTCGCGAGGGACTCTGCACCGATGGAATATGCCTCCAGGGCGAGTATTCTCGGCGAGAGAACCTATCATACCGAAAGATCATCCTCTTCGAGCAGCAGCGCCTGCTCGAATTCGCGATCGCCAACGACCGAGGTGAACAACTCGCGGAACAACTCGCAAATACCTCAGAGACAGACGCTCAAACGATCCAACAGCACCGACACGAATTGCAGCAGCTCGTCAACTTTGACCTCGGGCTCACAGGCAAGCGCGGAGTCGCTGTCGAGAAGAGTCCTGAAGCCACAGAGCGTCGAGGCGATTAACCGGAAGAACATCCTTGCCAGTGCTCGTTGCCGAAGCGGCAGAGAATTGAACGGATCGCCGCTGATTCAACGGAAGTTCAACGAAGACGAGAATCATCAGACAGCCGGTCACGAGAATGCCGAAGGCGCTCGTCAGAGAGCGAGTCGCTCGAGTGGCATCGTTTCGAGCGTGCAGGACGTGAAAATTGCTTATATCGAAGTGACGGATCCGTTCGCGGAGGAAGAACCTTGCAGGAAGACGGAAGAGCCTAAACTGCCACCGAAGAGAAGCGTTCCTTCGCCGATTGCTCGCCCGCCCAAGTCGGAGATGCTGGAACCATCGAACGATCTGAAGATGTGGGTGCGAGCGGAGGCAAAGGCTTTGGCCAGGTCGGCGGAGGAGAAGTCAGCGAGTAAACCGGAGTCTATCCCGACTAGGGAGGAAATTTCGGGAAAAATCTCGAATTTGCCATCGAGAAACAACAGATCGAGTGGCTACGAAGAGGAAGTTACAACCGACGCGACATCGGCGAACAGAAACTCGGAGCAGGATGTCGAAATTGACTCTCCGGAAGTCTCGAAGCAGAGAACGAAGACAAGCATGATCGCGAAGAAGACTTCCGACGACCCCAACGATCTCCTGACCATCCTCACGACGAAGAGCCGATCAAGATCGGCGATACACGTCGACGATGGAAGTTTCGGACGGTCAAAGAGCCAGATGAGTCTCGAGGATATCCTAAGCGCGAAAGCGGATGCGAAGCTAACTCGCGCGCAGAGCGTCGAGGGAAAGCCGGAAAAGAATGGAGTTCTTGCCGGAAATCAAAACCAGAGAGCAGCTTGGGAGACAAAGGAGAATCGTCACGCCAGAAGAAACTCCGCGACGTCGAACGAGTCTTGGAGCGAGGAGAGACCATTTGTTTCGAAAATACCTACATTGGGGAGATCTCGTTTGGCCGACAGCGGCGACGAGACGACAGACCTTGAAAGGTCAAAGTCTAGCACCTCGAAGATTCCAACGCCGAGGAATCTCGGGAGACGAAGTGCCAGCGTGACGGACATGAAGAAGGCTCTGGAGAAGATGGACGTAAATTCGAGCCCTCAACATCAGACGACCGGAAACGCTCATAACCGATTTCCAAGCTTGGACAGTAGCGTCGACGAGTGCGTATCTCCAATGGGAACGGACGTGGACGCGGATAGATTCTGCGGAGAACAGTTTGGTAGCATAAGCTCTCTGGCGAGCAGCACGAGCTTAATTTCGCAGCAGGAATTGGCGCAACTGGTCGAAGAAGCGAGCTTGGAGGAAGCTCGAGGAGCTCACGACGTGATCGTCGTGCTTCTGCACAAGGAGAATCCAACTGGAAGCGTGGGGATCACCTTGGGAGGTGGAGCGGATTGCGAGGTCAAGGAGATCACTGTTCATCGAGTCCTGGCGCACTCGATCGCGGATAGAGATGGTCGGGTACAAAGGGGAGATCGAATTTTGAGTATAAATGGAAGAAGTACGAGAGGACTCACGCACAGGGAGAGTCTGGCTGTTTTGAAGCAGCCAAGGTCGGAGGTCGTTTTGGTCGTTTCGAGAGCGAGGCTCGACGAGGGCTGTAAACTGAGATCCCGAACTGCGAGCGTCGAAACCATTATCGAAGGTAGAATTTGATTGGATGGAATTTATTTTAGGAAACTTGATCGATGGCTGAACAGAGACTTTTGTCGTAGGATTCGAAACGAACGGAGTCGCGGAGAATATTGCCTGGGGTCCGCCTTCGGTGATTGCGGTCTACAAGGACGGAGCTGGATTAGGGTTTAGCCTCGAAGGAGGCAGAGATAGCCCCCTTGGCGACAGGCCCTTAGTAATTAAGAAGATATTTACCGGTAGGTTTCCGCTATTTGTCTTAAATATGATTCAAGGATGTCGTTGCAGTAGAATATGTTTTCAATGGATTTTGATTCGCTCAAACTCTAACAGGCGGTAGATTTTAGTGCGCATTTCACTTGAGAATCTCTTACTTCAGAGTCTACTGTCTAAAGTAATAATTAGGTGATTGGTTTTCCAATTACAATAAGCTAAAATTCGTTTGTCAAAATGCAGGAGGTGCTGCCGAAAAAACGGGTGCCTTGAAGGCCGGGGACCAACTATTGGAAGTGAATGGAAGCGACGTGACGAGAATGTCGAGGATAGAGGCATGGTCCCTCATGAAGAAACTACACGACGGCGAAGTGAACCTCCTAGTCAGGCATCCTGCCACCAAGTCATCGTGAATGGTAGTCAATTAGACTTGCAATTTGCAAGTAACAAAACCAACGTGCAAGACGAGATACACGGATACGTTTATAAACTTTGGATCGAAGCTGTTTCGATTGACCATAAACGTTGCTCGAAAGGACACTCGAAGAGAGAGGACGATGCTACACGACGCAAATCTAATTTCGAATAATACGATGTTTATTGTATGAGTGATTTATTTGGCCGTTGCGATTGTTTAACGACTCGTTTTCTCTTCCCGAACGAATAAATATGGGAAGAAACGATACTTAAGATTTGCCCGTGGATGTTACACTTTGAAATGCAATTAGACGAATATATCGAAATCCTGGTATTCGATACCTCGCGAGGTCGTTGATCTTTTCTCTTTATTTTTATTTTTTTTCTAGAATGAGCTATCTATGAACTGTAACTGTTAGTATTCCTTTCAATACGTGTAATTATCGTGGAGAAAAAGTGGATTATAAGGGCATACTCCTCCTAACTGCCTATTACTTTTTACTGCAGGCTTAATACGATAAAATGTAAACTGTATATTGCCGTGCTAATGCGTTATAATTTCTGTACTAATTCAGCGTCCTGGGACGCGTTTAAAGTTAAATACGATGAAATTTGTAAATAAGATTTTGAGCGTGAAAATTCGGGTCATGGCGGATCTAGAAAGATGTCACGATTAATATAAAAGGAACAAAGGTATGTTAATATAACTCGTGTCATTGGAGTATTTAAATGTAGACTGACGTCAGTTTCTAGATTTGCATTTATTAAAAATCGTGCTGTGATATGTATGCGTGACGGTGTTCAGCGTGAAGCTGACGACCGTTGATGGAAAAAAGAATTAACACTTGCTAGATAAATACTTTTCATCTAACATAGATACATTACGGAGTTCTCGACTACGTGCTTGATCGTCTATTGTTTACGTATGCTTTTCTTTCCTGAATATTTTCTATGTATGGCGGTTCGTAAACGGAACACACTGCAATGTAGCTTTTACTAAAATAAATCAACTAGAATCGAAAGGAACGTGTAAGTTTGTGTTATTCACGAAACGTGAGTTGTATAGTTTTAAGGGTCGTCAAATAAAATCTTCATTTCTTAAATGTTGCGAGAGTGAACGCATAATTTTATATACACAACAGATATTTCATTTGTACATTACTAAAATCACCTCCAACCTAGTCCTAAATTAACATAATTAATACCAGTAATATTTTTTGGGCACACGATCCTCTTTGATACCCATTTTGTCCATGATATCCATTTCAAAGGTTTTCAATGCAGGCTAAATAGCGATGGAAAAATGATCGTTATTTATCGTAAGTCACGCTTTAAACGTTTCAAAATTAACGTACCTCGAACGTTACTTCTTGTGCATCGATTTTGGTTGTATCTTTGGGTTGCTCTTTGTACAAATGTGGAAGTTTATAATCTACCGTTTCTTCCGCCGAAACGGGAATCGGAATTATTCTACCGGTCCTGGAAGACACTCGCACGCGCTCACCCTTCTCAGTGTATCTCCATTCTATCTGAGTAGCTTGTCTGCAAATTTAATGTACAATATTCCATTCTTTTTTCCATACCATTTCCCTTATTAGAAGCGATGCTGTATGAAATATGGCTGTATACAAATTTTCCTGTACGTACAAATCAGAAGGATCCACTAAAGCTACTTGCGTGGTGACCAACAAAGGCTGTTCTTCCTGCATGTATACACCAGGAAATGTTTTGGTTTTTCCTATGCATTTTAGTTTTGTATTAAGACCCTCTACTATGATCCAATTTCTCTCCTGTATAATATCTCTCACCATCCCGTGTTTCCCTTTGTCTTTCCCTACCAATACTTCAACCTACAAGACCACATTAAGTTTACGATACACCTTAATACCGATCTTACGGACATCTCAAAGTATCCCCTAAGTCAAATCGATAACCTACACGATCGCCACGGAAGAAGCTCCAATGTTTTATAGGTTCAACGTGAATGACGTGTGTATTCTCTTTTGGCATATTATCCCCTTTAAATGAATTAGTCCATGGCCTATGAATAGAAAAATAAGGCCTTTTCCGACCAACCGTGCGAGGAAGATACTGTGGCTTGCCACGAGGAGTTCTCCAATAAACCTAATGTGGAATAATACATTTTTAGTTTTGTCAGGACAACAATTGCAAATTGACACCAACAATTCTATTGTATATCGAGGAAATATTCCTTACCAATGCCGCGTCCATGTTACGTTTTATGTATTTATCCGGTACATTCGCATATTTCTTCGAAAATTCTCCAATAACTTTGTACAAAGTGCTCGTAAGTCTCATTTTGGTAAACTGTAATTCTAGTTACGAAATATACTTCAAATTGTTTAACTTTTCTGTCAAAACGTTCTGTAACCTCAAATCACGTTTCCAGTGCTAAATAAACATACTAAATGAGCAGGAAATTCACGAACACTAATTCACGTGTCTCTGCACTCCAACACATGCAAATGTCGCTTTGCACAACCTAATCGCAACCGTAAATAATAATGCCGAAAATTAGCCTCGAATACTCTTTTAATCAGTTGTACTTTAATTAAACGGAATAAATCCCTGCAGGTATTTCGAGGAGGTTTAAAAAAGATTAAATAAATTCCTCTCCACCTATCAAACCTCTTTGACGTAGCGGTAACGAGGAATACGTAGCGACCAACCAAAGAATGGCGACGATCTACTAAATGCTATTCCAATATAACCTTTTAGATCGTAGTTGTTCGATAATCATTATATTTCACCTATTGTAAAGATGTTCAATGTAATCCATTTAGAAATGACAATGGAGAAGGAAAACTAAACGAAGTATTTTAACAGGTGACGATAAAAATCGGTAGTCCCGCTTAAAGAAGGGAAAAGACAGAAACTTTAGAGTCGTCTAGGTTAAGTTCATGTTTAACGTTCATAGTGATATCGACATATAGTTTTTGGGTAGTAAGATGATACGTTTAGCATTTAAAACATGTACATTTCATGCGAGAATGCGGCAATTTTCTACTCTCATTGCTTGGAATGTAAAGCACATTCAAGCAATAATTCAAGATCAACAAGTAGAAAGAAAATACATGTGTTTACGAAAACCAAAGTTAAATGTATGTCGGCATTATTGCGATAAATCACGACAAAATGAAAATATACCACCACTCATGGGGAAGCCTGTTACTATCCCGATGCCTCTAAGCGGTTTATTTTATAATTATCGAATCATGACTGAAATTCTACATATCGATAAAGACTTCAAGTTACCAGAGTACATGGAAGGATTTAAGCATGTATGAGGAATTGATTTTTACAAGTATTTGATTAATGAAATTTTTAATATTAAAGTTTCATGAATAATCAGAATGAAATATTTTTTATGTAAACACATCTAAGGAGTTCCAGTAGCTAAACCTTGTTTTAGGCAGTATCTTTAATATCTCATGCATTGGCAAACGCTGATTATGAGGCTTTGGAAGGTCTCGTAATAGAAGACACAATTGAAATATTAAAGAAAAATGTTGGAAATTTAACGCTGGAAGAGAGAAAGCTGATTGCGGTTAAGGAGGAAGGCATAATTGGACTTCAGCCCTGTTCGCTCGATATAAATTGTACAAGGGAGGAAGGTAATTATTGTTACAAGTTCCAGAAATTCAAATAATTTAATTATAAAGGTATTTTCCATCATGTCTTTACTTCCTGTATTTCATGTTTACACGAGTCACTATTAATTTGTAGATCCAAAAGTCTATGATGTAGAACTTGGACATGTCTTTTGTTATGCTATACCTTTGAGGGTTAATAATGAAATTTCGGAATTGATGAAAAACTATGTTACGCTTGAATTAACTAGGCCAGTGTATTGTGAATATAAATTCAAACGTGTATATGAAAATAATGTTGGAGGATCATGGATCGCAACTGTAGTGAATCATACTTCATGGGACAGACTCTAGAGTACAAATGTAAAATTTGTTATCTCTGATTAAAAATTTCGCATTATTATGTTCTTATATTATTGTTTCTTATTATTTCTGTAAAAAAAGAATCGCTTCTATCTAGAGGAAGCAAACAGTACTGCAAGATGTATAAATTATTCTTGTCTATTTAACCAGATATATCTTGTAATATTTACAGTACATATGTAAAATTCTTATAAATAAATATTTTGAATTTTTTTTTACAGTACGGCAATGGCGTAATTCGATTTCATTTTTTGCTTTAAAGCCATAAGCAAGAAAATGTATATGCACATTTTTTTAATACGAAAAAAGGCATTTCAATTCATTCTATTTACCAAGGGTTTTCAAGATATCAGGAATATAATCTTTTACGTGTAATAACGTAGCTCCTATAGGTGTTCCATTGGTAGCAACAGAGATAATCAATGGTCCCTGTAATATATATTAAACTCTGAACGTCTAAATCACTATATCTAATTCAATATTTTTGCAATTTTATACAATTACAAGATTAACCCCTCATTAATCATACCTCATTGATTTGCGGATTATGAATCCAACATTCCCTCTTACGTGAATTTTGTTCCAAGTTATTTCGCTTTGTAGGAACGGAATTGAAAAAATTCACTTCCACGTCATCTGTTAATTCAATTATTTTCACTCTAACTAAATTCTGATAAGGTTCTGTGCTCGGCGAAATCTTAACTTTCGCGTATATATTCGCACGTTTGAAACTTATATCCAATATTTTCTTCGGAAACGATATAAGTTCGTTGAATCGGTTAATAACGGTCGGTGAATTTTCTGTAAGATTTCAGCGCGCGTAAGAATTAAACGGATATCATTGACGTAGGTGCAAAAAGAAGAATGTAAAATTACGTTTATAAACGGCGTCAGTCAGTCGAAACGGTTTTGTAATAGTCAAAGCAAACATCGGTATTTGATTACGTTCCATGCCTTTGAACCAAGTGTCCACAGCTATAAACGTAAACATAAGTGTCGTAAACATAAGCAAAATTATAATCCGCGATATAAATGTTATATATTAGTATGAAATGAAGACGAAAACATACATTTCCCAACTTCTTCAAAGACTTTTGTAACTGGTATGTCCTTATTGATATATTTGCTAAGATGTGTCATGTATAAACCGTATTTACTATTCGTTCTTTCATAACTAGGCCGATGACTGGACGTAGAGTACGCCTGAACTAAGTTTCGGAGATTCTTTCTACTCTTATACTCATTAACCGTTGGTACTTCGTTGTGAATATTGGGATTAAATTCTCTAAAATAAACGTGCAACAGTACAGAGCGAATATTTTTGATGAAAGACACTAGAAGCCTTACCTTGGAGGTACCGTTTGGCACATGTCTAAAATAATGACTAACAGTTCAGGATCATGTTCGAGAAACATTGCTAATAACTCACTTTCGCATATTGCGTCCTTTCGTAAGTACGTTTTCGGTGCATCTACGGCTAACATATAACTTTCCTGCATCTTAAAACCGTGACCGGCAAAATAGAATAGTCCTACACGTAAAAAATCGTTAACAAAATTTGTATTACGTTGTGTATACAAAATTTGTAGTCCTTACCGTAAACTCCCTCGCATAAAGCTTCGCTAAATATTTTCATTGCATTTATCATTTGCGTAATCGTCAAATTTAACAGACAAATTACTTCGAAACCAATTTCTCTGAGAAGATTGGCAATTTGAGCGGCATCGTTTTTAGCAGTCGAAAGACATTCGTGTTCTTCGTATTCACCGTTCGCGATTATCAAAGCTATTTTTGCGACTGCTTTCAGTCTTGGAAGATCCATCTATGTAAGGATAATAAATAATAATAAACTATAAAATTTTAACGATCCTAATTATCCTATATGTTTGTCTAATTATTACCATAACGTGGCTTCTCTGAGTATAAGCTTCGCTCACATCATTATATATATAACAATAATATTTCCCTTCATCTTTTGTGCCAAATTCTTTTACCTGTAATTATGTACAGAGAACCGATTGAAAAGTTGTATAATTTTTGCATTAGAAAAAAGAAAATTCTAATTTTACATACATGTAAGCTATTGGATGTTTCCCCATCTAACTTTGTATTATCACAAAACCATTGATAACGCGGTTCAGGATGACTAATTGCTTTACAACTAATGGTAAAACTTTCTCCTTCTTTGACTTCTAAAAGTGGCAGTGGTTGTTGCTCTATCACAACTGGGGTAGGAGAAATTTGAACAACTACCGGTTTAGACATTAAAACGGATAAAACTGTCCCATCGTTTTTAACCTGAGACACTCTACATTTATATTCCCCTGCTTGAAAGGCACTAACAAAGTATAATTTAAAGAAATTAAGCAGATTAATAAAGTGAGAGGTGTAAGAAATTTTCAGTTTTATCATCGGTGTACCTTGAAATGACAAAATCAAGTTTCCTAAATGTACAATGTTGAAGCTGTCTGTTCTCATGATACCATAAATAACTTGGTGGTGGCATGCCAATGGCTTCACAAAATAAACAAAGACGTTGCCCAAAAGAAATTGTTAAAACCCTACTCTGCAATTCGTGGCCTGGGTGTTTAATAATTTGTAGCGGCTCTGAAAATATTTTTACAAGTGTTAGCTGTACGAAGCTTATGACAACTTGTAAGAAAATATATATATGTAAACCCATAGTACCCGGAATACACAAGATAGACACAATTTTTCGAAGTCCACAATCCTCTAATAAAGTACGCAGTATTTCTAGCGTACACATTTTTATATTTAATTCAAACAGTAGCTTTTCACCCGGGGTATCCGCATCCTGATTCGATTCTCTCAGGGACTGTATCCAATGACTACATGAAAAGTCATAAAAAAAAGAATAAAAATACAAACACTCATAGAAAGCTATCCTACGTAATTAAACATTTTTATTACCGTGAATATTCGAGTTGCTCAGCTACGTAATTCGCCAAAATTATCCAATTCGAATCTTTATTCAGTGCATTCACCAATTCTTTATGTATATTTATTGGCAAATTCTGAATATACATATTTTTATCCAATTCCTCCATTATTCTGACTGTTTTCATTTCATTCCGTCATAATATTACACGTAAATTATGCAGGCTATACACGATATAAAAACTACGGAATACTCGTAGAACTGTTCGAAACATCTCGTTCATAATTTCACTCGAATTACGTTGTTATCAGTAATCGAAAACATACTGTGCATATTTGTCTCCCGTTCGAATATTATTTTCCTCAGGCGTACAAAAGAAAATGAATATGAATCAACAGTGTACTATATATTGTTGGTAGTAGCAATGTCAATAATACCTGTGGTTCATTTTCAATTAACTGTACAGAAAGAGAGAGAGAGAGAGAAAAGCGACTTCATTCAAGTCTCAACTCATATAAGTACATATTCAAATATATGTATATAAACAAAAAAAAAATTATTTCAGTTCTACGTAAATTTCTAAAAACACTTATTCGACGTTATAAAACGCAAACTTTAAAATGACAGGGACGTGGAATTAAACGGCACAGATTGGAAAGTAAACGACGCATACTGTGAGCTTGGTAAATATTTATTATGGAACTGTTTAGAAAAACATGATTTTTTCCGAACATTTCTACGAACGTATGAACCGAAATGCAATCTCATAATCTCGATATTAATCGTGCGTAAGTAAAGAATTTATACAGTTTGAAGTTAAAGAATTTAAGAAGTATAGTGAAAAGGAATAAACAATAAGGAAAACTGGAACATCCGTTTAAAACTATTTCACGCGGAGCTTGGTAGAAGGCGGTAGTGTCAGCTAATTTAGTGTCTTCATAAAAATTTTAAATATAGCGTGTTTAAATAATTACTTTCTTTGTTTCACACTCTCATAAATACTAATATTTAAATATGGAATTTATCAGAAAACTTAAATATATATTTATCTTAACGATTGAAGACTAACGCGATATTTTTTCCTTATATTCTAAATTTTAATTGTAGACTTGAAAATCAGTTAACAACGGACTTCACTTAATCTTACAACAAGCTTAATCTAAATATACGGCGAATAATTTAATGTCTATCCAATTACTGTGTAGATGTGGAACAGTAGAAGTTAAATTACGTAGTGGATAAACGAAACAACTATCTTTTAGCGATCGATAAACGAGGAAAATGTGAAAGAACAACACTTACCGCAGAGATGGCTTGACAGGTCCACGTCCGGAGAGAGAAAGAGGTAGGAGCTCCCTCTGGTAGGAGTGGGGGGATCTCGCGACGTTCCACTGCCGCCTAATGGCGGAACGGCGGGCCAATCAGAACGCGGCTACGTATCACGCGACGACCAGGATTTCTTGACGACCGCGCTCAGCCAGACACTTTAAGAATACAAGCAAATAATTGCACGAGAATCTCTAAATATGATATATGATCGGGGACATGATTAAAATTATTATTAAATCATATAATCTCGAACTGTATTACGAAGAAAGTATATTGTTAATAGGAGGGAGACCGGTCCTCTTTTTCATTTACATAAAGAGAAGTTGTTAGCTATCAGAAATCATAGGTTTTAGATGTAGCGGTAGCATTAATCGAAGAAATGCCGAAAAAACATTAAGAAATATGCGAAAATTAATTTTAATGGCGATATATTAGGTAGAAGGAAATATCGTTTGCTTATGTTTCGTAGGATAGTTCGAACGTGATTCGTTATGAATTATTGTAACCTTGTCAGAGTACCACGACCGACGTCTAGTTGGTGCCATTTTAAAGAATCAGTATTTCGCATTATTCAAAAATATTGGAATACAATTCGCGTTGTAGTACAAAGATGATGTTTAGCTTTACCCAATATATCAATGAATGGAGTTATCATTCTGACAGTCATATTAATGACTGTCACTAAAATATCCTCGCACAATTAACATTTATTAAAGTTTTCAATTTGGCACAAGCTGCCTTTGGCTTACCTTTTTAGTTGCACTCTGAAATTCGTCGTTACGAGCTTCCTAGTTGCAAATCGTCGCGAAGCATTCCACCGACACGTTAAATAAGCTCAACAAATACATTCGACCGAAATTCCCCGAGTTTTTCCGCCTCACAGAGGAATAAAATACTTCTAACAACAAAATGGTTAAGAAACCGTTTATACACGTTTGTCGAACTGTAGCCGCAAAAGCGTTAATTATTAGACAAGCCGATGGAGGCGCCACAATCGCCGGATGGTCAGTGCCCCCTAGAAATTAACACGAAACTAGGCTTCGTTCATCGAGTCAACACGGAAGCTCGAATCCCCCGCATTCGCTGTGCATGGCATTGCCGAATAAAAAGGAAGGTTTCCATTGATCTGCTTTATCCACGGCACGAAGCACGGCAGGATACGTGCGCCAGAGTCAGAAGCAAAGTTTTCGGAACGCCTCGTGAAATAGTCGTTGAGTTTTTATTGCGGGTGCGACAGAAGTGGTGGGGGAACGTCGCGACCAATGGGCCCGCGAAAAGCGGCTCCTGCGCGATGCGCGTGGCGCGCTGCGCCGCATAATCTTGCGTATCAGTGATCGGCAGTGCCATCCAGAAGGCAGTGGGTTACGGGTTCTAAGGCGGTGTAATTTAGCGAGCCCTTATTGGTGCGTCGTCTCGTCGAAAAGGGTAACGCGCGAGGGGGGCCGTAGGTGGGCGCACAGTAGTGGGTGCACGGTACTCGCGAGTGTCTCGGGTAAAATTCAGTGCCGCGAGCCATCATGGCGAACCCACGGAAATTCAGTGAAAAGATCGCGCTGCTCAACCAGAAGGAGGCACAGGAAACAGCGGCTTTCGAGGCGATCATGCGGGAGGTGTCGGACGTCACTAGCAGAGTAAGGAAATCCCAGTAGGTCCTTGCCGTTGGAGGGACACCCGTTGACCCTCCGTGCACACCTTTCTCGGCTCAGATGTTAGAACGTAAACAACGAGTGCTCTCTCTCCTCGTTGCGCCGTGTTGTCGTCGGTTATGTGTATGCCTCTATGTGAATGTGGCCAGTCTCTACGGCGGAGGTGCGGGTATGTGGGTGCGCGCGCGCTTGTGTCCGTGTGTGCCAGAGTGCGTGGCTGCTTTGCCCTATACATTTGCTCGCGTAACGTGCAACTACGTGTGCCCACCGTTTCTTTATTTCTCATCGTTCCTCTCTTTTGCTCTCTCCGTATATCTTTCTCTTTCTTTCTCATTTTCATTCTCTCGCGTCGTCTCTCTTCCCCCTCTCGGTCGCTCATTCTATCACTCGCGTTTCTCGCTTTACTCGCGCTACGTGTGTGGATAGGCGTGCGTGTGCAGAGCACGGACAACGGTGTATGTGCGTGGAGCGGCTATACGCTCCGGTGTACCATGCCGAACGTGCTGTGCGCTTGTCCGCCCGTTCTGCAAGTTTCTAATAAATGCACACGTATGCGATCAACGATCGTACGTACTCCTACCCGGCCAACGAGAACGCACGACGGATATTCGACCGAAAAAACTCCATTTCCATGATCGTGTCAATTCGACCGAAGACATGTGCATCGTCATCGAACGCGATAATAAAACGACTCTTTCTCTCTCCCTCTATCTCTCTCGCTCTCCGTCGTTCTCTTTCTTTCTTTCTCGTCGACGTTTTGAACCCTCGTAGAAGTCGGAAGCAACAACGTCGGCTTATTAATCGTACGTTGTGCAAATTCTACGACGCGAAGAGTGAACTCGCGCGGTCGAACGTCGAGAATCGAAGAATTTCGAAGGTGCGGTCGATCGTCTTTATCGAAGGAAATTTGACGTTCAGAGGCACGTAGTTCGATTTTTCGTGGCTTCCGTTTTACCGTTATCGTGATTCATGCACGCGTCTCTCGATACGTCCGCCTTTGCCGGCTAACTCGAGGTATTTTCAATGCGAATGTCAGGTTAGGTTAGGTCGTCGGACATTATAACGGTCGCTCGATTACTTTGGCAAATATGAAACTGTTTAGAGACCCGGGTCATCGGAAATCACGTGTACGACGAAGAAGAGTGTCGCGTCGAATTCGCGATTTCTCGTCATTCCTTGGCGTTTCTCCGACGGAACATGTCGCGTTCAATTCGCGATCTTTTACATTCCTTTGCATTCCACCGTCGGAACGTGCCGCGGCGAGTTCGCGATTTTTCCCATTCCTCACGGATTCTTTCGTTGGAACGACGAACAAGTCGTTTGGATCGAGCTATTTGATCGATTTACTCGAAACGATCCGTCGGTCGATCTCGCATCGACGAATGTTGGAGCTGCGTAGAAAATAAGTCGGACGGCCAACGGAAAATGTGTGAGAAAGAGAAGGAACGAGAGACTGATAAAAAGAGAGAGAAAACGAGAGGAGGATAGAGAGAGACAGATAATTAGTCGCGTTCGGGCAGCCTCATCGAAAATACAGGACAGAATCGCCGACGATAAACCGTGACATTTCCGTTTCGAGACACCGAAAGAGGTCAGTCACTTGGTTTTTTGCAAATCCTCGCCATATATAACGAGTCAGCCGTGATTTCACGGTTAACCTTTCTTTCACCGACGAAATTCTTGTCCGCCGTCGAGGAATATCGTCGGACGGTCATTCTCGGATTGCCATTAACGATTATACTTCCTCGACGATGTCCCAAATGTATCGTATTCTTGAGAATCGCGAGAAAACATTTTCACGAAGCGTTTGCAAGTTCGATATATTTCTAGGTAGATAGGATGCACGCGTTAGTCGCGTGTCAGCTAATTTTAAAATGTCAAAATCGTGTCAATACCTCGCGTGCCTTGGATACTCGCGCCTCGTAAGCGTCCTCTTTTGGATATGGCACGTGTTACTGCATGTATCCTCGTTGCACTCGAGAAATTGCATCCTTAAGCGAAGTAAAACGATATACTAATTCCTGAAGGAAATATTCCCGCGCGGTCTCGTTGGAATTCTGTGGACAAACTCGTATCGTGCGTGGCTGCTGTGGAATCACTTGTTCTTAATCTTTTTACTTCACCTAACGCAATCTCTTTCTCTGATTTTCTCTCGTCCTCTCATTCGCCTTGTTTCAGGTTTTCTTCGCTCTCTTTTGGGCAGTTCAATTTCATTGTGTCGATTTCCCATTGTTCTTTACTAATTGGACCGTTTATTTTGAAAGTGATGCAAGTCGATTTTCTGTTAGATTAGCATATCTGTCAATTGAAAAATCTTGGTTAATTATGCCAAGTCTGATAATGTTTCTATTAACTTATCAATCGTGACTTTCACGAGATAAATTATAATATTTGGCAAAGTTGGAAATCTGGCTTTGAAGAATCTAAGTTTAGATGTGTCTCTTGTTACTTGAAAGTTACAGAGACCCATAGACTGTTAACTAAAATAATGTAAATGTACGGGCTGCAAATGGACGTACACCACTTTCAAAACAAACGATCCAATTATCGTCGTACGACCTCAAAATCGCGCTAAGCCTCGCCTAGTTTTTATCGTCACTGTTCGGAGCCATGCATACGTATCGCACGCATCGTACGTTGATACATACGTGCATAAATACGCATTAAATGCATATGTACAGGGTGTTTCAAAATTATTTCAAAATATCTGAGACGCATCATGAGCCGTTCTCGTGTCAATTAACCTCTTGCCGTACTATAACGAGTTAAGCTCGTAATGTGATAAATTGGAAAGGAAATTGTCAAACTTTGCAAAATCTATTAAATTGAAAGTATCGGTGAAAGATGGCACGATAAAAATATTTCTATAATAATAATATTACGATAAATTATAGGATATGACAAGAATCACTGATCAATGTTTGTTTTACTAATTTAATTTTAAATTATTGCGAAGCCAGTCAGAAAATAAACGGTACGGCGAGGGGTTGACTTTCTTCGCGATTGAATTTTAACTGTTAAAAGTCAGGCTACCAGGTCTTTGACCTTTTGAATATAATAACTCCCTTTACAACGAAGTCTACGCAATATTTCGGATGCTACGAAGACGCGAATGGTCTGCTCTCGGTGTCAGGTTCGCTCAAGGGCGCTCCTGGCGAAAACATAAACACTTGCGCTTTCCTTGCCGGTTCGGCGACCTCTCCTCTATTCTCTAATTTTGCGTAGCAGTAGTAAATAAAGACGGTGCGACACGAATTCGAAAGGACACTTTTGTGCGAGACTCGGTCGCGGATGGTCGTTCGGTAGTTTTAAAAGTCCAATTGGGTTGAAATTAAACATACTCACGGTGGCTTAACCCTCTATAATCCGAATTTTTCGTGGTATCCGAAGATCAGCTTTACAATAGCGTAAATAGAAAATGATAAAACAACGATTTCAAATAACAGATTAAACCTGATTCTTTAACATTGAATTGTAAAGAATTTCGTGATATTCACCAGATAAGTTATAATATTTGGTAAAGGTAGACATTTAACTTTGCAGAATAGAAGCTTAGATTTGTCTTAAAGTCACAGGGGTCCATAGAGGGTTAATGTTGCTGTACAAGGTTGGATGTAGAATAATTAGTATAAATTCACGGAATAACGTTACGTAGTTGAACTTGTGAGACGAAAGGTATTTTTTTATAAAGATATATGTGAGAGGAGTATATGTGACCGTACCTAGGTACAGAACCTATAGAAAGTTCTCACGTTCGGCAGTCGAAATCAGAAATATTTCTCGCGACGATGCGACAGATGTTTCGTGTGTTTTTTTGCGGAAGGTGGAACATCTGGAAGCCTGTCTTATTGAGCTATAATTCAATTCATTTTACCTGCACAATACGAATGCGACGAGCCAGTGAGAAAACTCTGCTATTCTTTCACAAATTAAGCGGTGAGTTTTTGCACAAATTTCCATCGATCCAAGAGTGTACGACAAAGCTAGAAAACCGTGGTAGATGATTTTGAAACACCCTGTATGTATTACCATCGTTTGTGCGCAACGAGTCCCGCATTTGACGCTAGTCTTAAACGCATTAAATAAATAATTGCATGCGGTGAGAACTCGGGGCGTCTTTAATGTTGCAATTTCGAGCGGTATCGCGATTACGTAACGACGCTGGTGCATAGTAAAACTCGAAAGCCGCGATATACGCATTAGAACCCGTATTAATTATTCCATTGGCTCCGATCGCTCGTTGCGTATTCCCAGGCCGATGACTCGATTCGAACGGTTTACAATTCTCCGTCGAATTCGATCGAAATGTGCGCAGCAAATGCGATATTCGCCTCGATTTCCTTCTCTGCTTCGATCGCAAAATTTCTCGCGTTATCTCGACAAATCGTCATCCACGTTTTCTGCCACTAGAATCGTAAGTTGTATCGATTTTCTTCTCCTCATCGATCGCAGAATTTCTCCAGTTATCTCGAAAAATCGTCATCGACATTTTCTGCCACTAGAATCGTAAGTTGTATCAATTTTCTTCTCCTCTTCGATCGCAGAATTTCTCCAGTTATCTCAAAAAATCGTCATTCACGTTTTCTGCCACTAGAATCGTAAGTTGTATCAATGTTCTTCTCCTCATCGATCGCAGAATTTCCCTATTTACCTCGAAAAATCGTCATAGACGTTTTCTCTCGCAAGAATCGCAAGTTGCATCTACACTTCCGTTCTTCGACGGAGAAACGCGAAGCGAGATTACTCGCCGATCGGAATATTTTCGAAACGATTCGGTTTGCGAAATCACGGTCGGAGATTTCATTGTAAATGTTGTCGAACGATCGTATGACGCGCAATTTTCAATACTGTTTGTAAACGTTATCTCTCGGAGGCTCGCTGCCGGACGACCTACACAGCCGCGAACTAATCGCAGCTACTCTCCTCTCAGATAATTAATAATTTCAAACTAGTCGACGATAGAATCGCGCTTCGATTGTGCCCTGGAAGAATAACGTTGCTTTTTTCACCTATTTTCCTCCTAGGTCTCTTCTCTTTGCCGTGTTTTTCTTTCTCTCCCGTTTTGCTTACTTTTCTGCCCTTCCGTTAGACGGTCTATCATTCCTACACATCTTTCTTGGTCTCTAGGATATATCGCTGTTATTTCTATTGAAAATTTTAGTTCTCTCAGGTTGTTCTTTGACGATGGTTTTTATGTACTTTCTTCAGTTATTCTGTCTCTTCGTGCTCTTTGGAGCGCTCCACTAGTTCTAAGTTCTATTTTTCCTGATCTACATTGAAATCGGTTTACTTTTCCCCTCTCTTTCTTCGTTCATCCGTTCACCTTCCTCAGTTCTTGCTTATCACCATCTACTCTCTGCTCTTCTCAAAATCATCCTGCCTCTTTGATACATCCTCCCTCTTTGTGCCTCGAGAAAAAGCCTGAAAGATCTCGGCTCTCGTGGTCGGCTTCGTCAAAAAGATTGTCCTCTCAACTACTCCCAAACATGGCCGATCGTCCTCTTGCCGATCTCTCGAAGGACCTAATAAATAACCCGGCCGTTTCCTTCGTCAGCGAGGAAACATTATTCTCTACCCCATGAAAAGGCGAGGCTTAACGCGATGAAAA
Source organism: Cerceris rybyensis (assembly GCA_910591515.1). Classification (NCBI taxonomy): domain Eukaryota; kingdom Metazoa; phylum Arthropoda; class Insecta; order Hymenoptera; family Crabronidae; genus Cerceris; species Cerceris rybyensis. The sequence continues at coordinate 27,395,277 of OU342792.1, read as the reverse complement.
ACGCGACGCGAATCGAGCGTCGAAAGGCCGGAAGGCAGCAGGGTGATAGGAACGAGTTTTCGAGTCACGACGAAAATATTTGGTATCTCGCAATCGATTTTCGCGGTCCGAGGAGGAGGGGAGAGGAAGGCTACCGACCTCGAGTCGCTTCGGTTTTGCGTTTCGAAACTCGAGCGATGATTTCGAGAGTGCGAAGCACTCCGGCCGGCTTTCAGTGAGCTTTCCGAGGCTCCGAGGGATTGGAAAATATTGAAAAACACAGTTCGAATGGTGATTGAAAAAGACAGTCTGATAGAACGAGAAAGAAACTGAGAGAGGGAGAGAACGAAAGGGGAGAAAGAGAAGGCATTTTTTTCCACGTGAGTGAAAAGGTATTTTTTAAATTAATCTTTTGCTTTCTCTTCCTTTACTTGCGAATTTGTACGCTTCTACTGTCGTAGGGAATTAATTAATTTTCTCCGCAAATGCAGAGTTTTCGGCGAATTCAATCAACGTGACTTTGATTCGCAGCTGTTTACCTATCATTGAAAGAACGAACTCAGTATCTTCATTCGATCTAGAAGATAATAAGCAACTTCAGTTCCATTCTCCGCCATAAAAATCGCAAGGCAAGAGTTTCAGAGCGTTCATTCCCCAATTGCACTTCCGGAGAACGCAACTCCTTGGACTTTGACCAACCGTAGCTCACGATTCGTTCAAAAAACGAATGCAGCGACGAAGTTAAGTTTGCCAGAATAGAGCGAATGCAAAACAGGTTTTCCTATGATAAAAAAAAAGGAAGAAAAAAAACGAAGATAGATTTACTTTCACCGCGAGAAATTACGTAATTCCTCGACAGGGACGCGGAGACAAGCCGGCGAATGCACTTTTAACCTCGACGTGCTCGCTCCTTGTTTTATTTTTTCCCTCTTCCGGCAATTTTATTCTCGTCATCAGGGCATAACATTATTTATATTATTTATTGGCGCGCATGACTTTTTCTCAGTCTCTCTCATAGTCTCTCCCTCAGTCTTTCTCTCTCAGCCTCTTTCTCCCGCTCCCTCCTTCCTCTCTTTTCTCACCTCTTCTTTGAATTTTATATCCCGTTTGATTTTCTCGAGAAGTCGGCTCGAAAGGCCACCGAAAGGCGGTTTCCGTGGGTTTCTCTTCTGGAAAACTTTTCCTCGAATCGGCTCCGTTTTCTCGTTTCTCGATGTGAGCCTCGAGAAAGCCTAGATTTTGGGAATCAATCGGAGAATGGAATTCGAGAAATGCTCGGGGCTAGTCTAGGAGAAAGAGGAAGAGAGAGAAAAATGAGATAAAAACCTGTTTATCGAGAAGCTGCTTCGACACGTTCGGCCTTTAACCCTTTATTGCGCGATCTTCCCGCCTACTTTTCGACGAAAATCCAAACGACCGTTTGGACAACGTTGCCTGTGGATAGAACTATTGTGAATTTACCAACGATTCAATTTGAAACGTCAATTATATTAATTTGTTTGGAAATTGGCAACGACGATCATTTTCTTTCGTTGACTTTGCTGGAAAATTGAGAAATTTGTTAAAGCTTTGCAGGAACAATATGACTCGTTTTCGTGTAAAATGGATTTCTCTTCGTAAAGTAGATTTTATATTCTCCGTAGAAAATGTGTGTCGTGAGCTAGGAGTTGTAAATTCAATGATACACAGAAGTGAAGAAGAAGTAGTATAAATGCGTTTACCTCAAAATTTTTAACGTCGTTGACAGTCCTCTTTCCTCGACGTTTCTGTAGAAGTTATGAAATTTGAGAAAATAATTCGCGTTGATGAGCAGAATTATCTAGTAATTCTAATTCTTTCTTACGAAGTAAGCTTAGACTACGCCTAAAAATTCTCTAACTCGATAGGGCAGCTACGCAGGAAATATTGTACTTCATAAAACCTAAATTACTTAATTAATCACATTTGTCACCTCTTGACAAATAGAGGTATCCCATTTCGCGATTGGCACTTTTCTCGAATAGTTTCGCCTGCAATCGAACTTTCAAATCGGCCAGAACGACTATCTCGATCGATATTTACCTAGAAGAGACACATAGTATCGGAAGATCGTCAATTTCGGATACTATATTTGAGCAAGTGTTCTCCAAGCATATCGTAGCGCACGTTGTCCCGTTATCGGTCGCTCGACATTTCTCGCTAAATCATTTCTCGAATTAATAATCATACTCGAGACGAAAAGATTGGAGAGAGAGAGAGTCGCTATACCAACTGATTATCGAGACGATGACGTAGTTGCAAAAATTTGCCAAAAACTTTTACATATTCCTTCCTGGAAACTTTCAATCTGCCGAATTAATTATACAGCGAATATTTCGTTTCATCCGCAAATTTGTTATCATGAAAAGATATAAAATATAAATAGTTGCTTTATTCTATTAATTTCAGTTATATTACTCTCTAGAAATGACGTCGAGTTAATATTTTCTACGGCAGAAGCTTCCGCGCAAACATGCTCCTCTTTCCCGTTTGGACGTGTCGCGAAAATCAAATAAAACCCTCGGCGCAAGGAATAGTTCGCAGAAGTAATATAGCAGATGCGACAGAGAGTTCATTTTATTATCAATCATACGGAAACACTTTTTTGTTTTCGCCATTACTCGCGAAAGACGTATCCATTCGTCGTTCGAGTTTCTTTCGCGCGTTTTTCATCCGCAACTCGATATGTCAGCGGAGTTTCGACCTCTAGGAAAATTGACATGCAAAATTGAGTGAGAGAGAGAGAGAGAGAGAGAGAGAGAGGGAGAGAATGTGCACGCAAGGGAGAAAGAAAAGAGAAAAGTGTGCGCGCGAGAGAGAAAAAGAGAGACATCGGAAATCCAATGGACAAATGACTCGGGAAGGGACGATTCTTTGATTTCTCGATCCGATTCGCGAATTTTCATGCCCTCCGTCAGACATTTGGCGTATTCGCGAGGCACCTGACTTGTTTACAATTGGAGAAGTAAACGGAATCGCGTCGATTGTGCACGCGTTAAGGTTTTTGCCGCGAAAAAAACACGAGGAGCGAAGCCGAGTTCGCGGTTCACCGATTGCAAGTAGAAATCCGGCCTCGACGAGAGTCTACTTTTTATCTCGCTTCTTTTTCCACGTATTATAGAAATCGGCCACGCGCAATCGATTTCGCGGATCGACGTTTACTTATTTTACGTTCCACGTTGACTTTCGTATCTCCACAGATTGTCCATAGAATTTTCGCGAATGGGAATCGAAGCGTGGCGAATATCGCTGGAAACTATCGAGCAAACTTTAATTTCATCTCTTTTCGATCGAGGTACCGCAATTTTTTGCAAATTTACATCCTCTCGAGTCTGAAAAAACATCGGTCTCTCTCCGTTCCAGCCAATTCGACCGAACAAATCGCATTAAATCTCTCGCGCGAAATTTTTCCTACTCTGCGAATCATATTCGCGCGCAAACGAAAAGTTTGCAACGTTCGTCTCTTTTTTTCCATTCGAAACCAATCGAAGAGCGTTTCCAATCTCGTAGATAAAAATTGCCCTCCGAATTCGTCCTGCGTCGCGCTCCGAATATCTGGGCAAGCTTTCACTATATTTTTTTTTTTACTTTGCTTTATTTTAATAGAAACCAACAACGCAGAGCCATTCGAAGTTACACGAATATCTGAAAACCTTTTAGTCGATCGGAGAATCTACATTCTCCATTTGCGCGAATCGATACGAAGCACGACGAATCTCGCGAACCTTAATTTTCCGTTGCAAGATACACTCGTTCATCCCAGATGTTTATTAATTACGTGATCCTTTTGCAAATAATTTTAGATCGTCGTGGATCGTTGCCTCGATTATCACTGTTTTTCGATTCTAAATCGTTAGAATTAAAATCGTCACCCGCAAACCTTTTGAATCTTGGAATCGAGGCACCGATCTCAACCCCTTGCCGTACTATCTCTTTTCTCTTCGCAATAACTTAAAACTAAATTTCCTTAATACGTTCCATGCCGGATCATTTTTTAAATATTTTCTGTTCAGACCCACACTTTTACAATGAAATAAATTTCTTTGCAATATACACGATACTAACCGTTTTAGTAGCGGACGACGATATATCGTTAGCAATCGGGCTAACACTGGGCTAACAATATTCAGTTTGCAATACGATATCAGTAATTTTATCACAGATAATTGTAAATATACTGTTCATGCTCTATATTGCGTGTTCTATTTACACTATCGCCAAATGACAATTCTTTTTATTCGTAATTACATTTGTCATTGATCCAATCAATTTTTTTGGTCGGCACTAAAAGGGTTAAGATGCCTATATTTCACTTTACAATATATTTTTCACAATAAAATTCCACGTTTTGCAATGAGAAATGCAAACGGCCTCAACGGAAAGTTCAATAGAGGTCGTATATGCCCCACGTGGCACGGAACGTGTTAAATTTCCTTACGATAGGAATAATTTCCTTAATTTTGAGGCTTCCGCGGCCATAGTGATTTTGAACCCCTTGTCTTACAATTTCTTTTGTGACCGAACGCACAATAATTCAGAATTAATTGTTGGGAGAATAATCTATCACTGATTTCTGATATACCGGTATACGATAAGGCAATATTAATAGCTTGGAATTAATTTCAACGTCTTCTGATCTGCTGATATTTTCAATTTAACAGTTTTTGGAAAGCTTCAAAATTTTCTGTTCCATTTACCGTGTCACGTATGCCACACGTCATTGTAAGGCAAGAAGTTAATGGATTTATTTTCCGGGTTAGAGCCGCGTTTTGAGTCAACCCCACGTTTCTCCAGCATTGATACTGACAATGAGTGCCAGAGTTTCCTTGAAGCCCCGACGAGTCCGCAAGCTGACGAAACGTTGCTTTGACTCAAAACTCGACCGTGACTCCAACCCGGAAGCCAAATCACCGATGGCTCAACCCGACCGATGAGACAGATATAAATGCACTACCGGTGGTTCAACTCCTGTGTTAAATTTCTTTTCTCATTTACCGCGTCGCGAGTGTCACGCCTTCCTATACGGCAAAGGGTTACGACCTTTTCCCCTTTCTCCACGTATCTCGTCCGATCCAACGAAACATCCAGCGCGAAAATGAAAAGAAATCCAACCAATAGTTCAACGATAGCACGAGGAGAAGGCGAGAAAGCCTATGCGACGGGGAAATGTGAACGATGGACCTGCTTAGGTCGCCTCGGCGAGCAGCTCGGTGGGTGCAAGTCCCACGGGTTCCGGGATCCCGGAGACCCCGCTGTCCGTGAAGAGTGCCGGCGCCAGTCCACCGCAGTCCAGCGGCAAACATCTCCACATTGCCCTGGGGAATCAGTTCAGAGGAGGCTCCCTTCCGAACGTTAACAACAATGCAAATTGTGCCAGCGAATCGAAAGAGCACTCTTCGGCGCACACCGCCGCCATCCACTCGATCGACTTTAAGGTACTGACCTTCAATCGAGCCTTCGACGTTTTTTTTCCGCTCCTTTTTTTTGCGCCTGGTTTTTTCTTTTTTTTTCTCACCCCCCAATTTTTCTCACTCCTCAATGGACTGTATTCTTTTCTGTTGTCTTCGAGTTTTTGCACCGCTCGTTCTCTCGCCACGGAGAAAAATTTGTCGACCCTTTTTTTTTGCAAGTTTCTTGGCAAACGATGGAGATTTTTTGAGGGATGTTCTTGATGCTCGCTGGAGGCTTCCGGGAAATGGCATTTGACAAGTTTTAGTAGAATGATTTTTGTAGCTGTGATTGTCAAATTTTAACGGATCTTTTTTCGAATGTAAAGTTAGTTTTTTTAATGGATAAGCACTAGTTTTGAGAATTTGTGGATGAGGGAATTTTAACGAGTAGATGAAACAGTCTCTTTAGTTGCCTTCGAGTGAAAAATTATTGGATCGGGTTAAAAAAGGAATTAGCAACGTCCCGAAATTGCTTTCTCAGTTTGACTCGTTCTCCTTGTCAGTCGTGCAGTCGCGCATCTCTGTGGGATCGCAGTTTTCCAAGTTTTCTTTCCCAAGATGAAAAAACTTCTGGCGTACTATCGGTAGAGAATTTCCAATCTGTTTCACGGCGATACCGTCCGAGGATCGATCACGTTTCATGGGATGGGGCTGATTAAAGGTAGCGAAGAATTTAACCCCTTGACTGCGAAAAGATTACGCGTATAGGTTGCCACGGAGCAAACCCTTTTCTTATTTCTTTCCGCGTTTTGCCTTTACAGTCATTCCCTTAATTTCTACTATTCCACCGAACTATTCTACTTATTTACATTTCCTCCAACTGTTGCATCGTTTCTCTTCCAATTTCCAAATTTCAACATGAAAAATTTGTGTCTGCATGCGCAACAGTTTCGAATTAAATTGAAGAAATAAAAATGACTTCTCCGCCGAGAACAAATACGCGTTAATAACGTTCAAAGGGTTAAATTCCTGAGTCGTCTAAGAGAAAAACTTTGAATCTACAATTTTTCATCCTCTCGGTAAACCGCGGATTCACAATTGATGTCAAAAGTTGCAATCTAACGTCGCAGAAATTCAAATCGCACTCGGTCGACGCTTATCGATGCTGCCTCGATCGATCGCGAAGATATCATGGGAAAGTCAACTTGTTGCAAGCTCGAAGCGTGACTCACGACTGGAGCAACGTACGGGGAATCGCGAACAATCGCCAACAATCGCGTGCCTCCTCTCATTAGAGCGAACGCCGTTGCCCGCTCGAGAATAGAGCTCGAAAGATTGCAAAGGTCCGAGGCTTCCGGAGTCGATTCGCATTTAAGGGTCGAATCGAACAGAAATCTGACAGAATTTAACCGTTTGAGTCCCAGCAGCGCGGAATTCTTTTTCTGTCAAAAAATCCTTGTACATACATTTTGAACGCTATGGACAACTGAGCGCTATTGCGCTCTTCGTACTTTTTCGATCGTTTCTTTTTAAAAACCTTTGGGACTCAAACGGTTAAACTATATAGCTTTTCCATACGACAGATTTTCAACTTGAAGTGACCCCGCAAGCCTCTAGTTATTGATTCAAAAGATTTTTCTCCGTTCTCGACGACTTCGATTATTTTTATATTAATTTTCTATCAGTCGATCACTCGCCGGGTGCCAGAATGATTTTGTCATTGCGAACGAATCGAGTGGAACTGAAATCATCGAAAGAATTGACGAGGACGCATGCGTTGCGAGCGTCCTTCGTTATCTCTCCGCGAATATATTGCGAAATCGATAACGAAACTTTCGTCGAGTTTGTCGAACGCGCGGAACTCACGGATTGCCGGCAGGTTTTTTTTCTCGAGAGAGACGAGTTTTTCGGTTTGCGCTTTCGAGGTTCGCGCGAGAATTGGAATTATTTGGGAATTTTAAAATAGTTGAGGAAACTGGCCCTCCCCGGTCGAGGGACATTTCTCGTAGATTACATTCTGTCGTTTTATTTGATTTTTCTTCATTATGCCTGACGATCTATTTGCACGATGATATGGCATGGCACTCTGTTAGATGTTTAGCAATTTTGCACCTGATTTCTGTGAATGTCGTAGCCTTTAATAGTTTATCTGGATAATCACTAATTTTTCTAGGCATTCGCCATTGAAATGCTGCTGCAAAGTATATCAAGTGTTATTAAATATATCTTTATTTTTATGTGGACAGACTCTACTCCATAGAGATTTTATTTTAATAAAGAAGTTCCACTACGGTAGGAGTAACAAAAGCGGCGAAATTGCGGCTGACGATTTAGCCGATTAAAGTAATTGGTTCTAAATTTTTTTTAAGTCCCCCAATTGGTAGCTGAGCCACACAGCAAATAATCCATTTCTATCTTAAAAAACTGAAATTATTTGATAATCTTTTTCCAAAGTATCTATGGGGTATATTTAACCCTTTGATGTCGACGAGCGCATATATGTGGTCAGAGAAAAAATCTGATTACAGTTTATTGGTGCATGTATACACACTTAGAGTTGAAGAATTGAAATGTAAATGTTGAAATAGCATTACGTGAACAGTAATTTATAACTTCTACGCATTAATCATATAACTTTCTGATAAAAAGGTGATTTTGGATTGCCAAATAAATAATTATCTCTCTCTCTCTCTTCAAAAAAGTCTCCGTCCGCAAAGGGTCCATGCATAGGTTCAATTTTTTAATTTCAAAACTTGCGCCACTCTTGATCACGGACCAATTTGTTGCAAGTCGGTCCTTCGACGAGCCAGAACTTTTTATGAACGAAAACAGAAAAAAACGAAATTTGTGCGTAGCTCGTTCAGCCAAAGAAAATCGTTTCGACGGGCACGAAGAGGCGATTTGTCGATTCGCGAGACCGGCACGTGCGACAAAGCGAGACAGTCACGCGATTCGGTGTTATCTCGAGCGAAGGCTTGGGGAAACTTGGTCTATTCTTTAATTCCATCATTCGATACCGAGCAGCCGGATGATTTACCGCGATTGGCAACAGTTGGGTTGGTAATAAAAGTTCGAAAGTTAGATGAAAACTTTTCATCAGCTCGCTTGCGTGAGAAAGCTTTTTCTTCGATGGACTTAATGTCTAGTGAAAGAAATAATTATCCAAGGAGGCTGTGGTGCTTTGAAATTCACCTCTACTCGGCCATATTTTCAAAATCTAGATTGAACATTTGAAATTTAATACATTGTATGCAGAAAACAACTTCAAAATCTTTGCCATCGAGCGATTTTAGGTCACTCAAAACAAAATCGAATATTCAGTCCTAACATTTTAATCTACCAGGGTCTTCCACGTTGCCGAAAATTCTTTCTCTCAAATCGTCTCACCTACGATAAATTCGATAACGAATCGAATCGGCAATTCGATAGAATTTTCTCGTGCGATCGGTTTTCTTATCAGTGCCAAAAACACGGTCGAATCGCGAGAACGATTTCACTCGAGATTGCGCAAGAGTCCTCCTCGTTGGTTAGAGTGACGTCGATGGTGTCATTATGGAATCATCCTGAACATTATGGGCGGTTAATGCCGACATGCGGCAGGATTTCGCGTATCATCTTACATTTAGGAAGCGGCAATAGAGATCCCCATAAACATGTAATTACGCCCCACCTTTCGTACACTCGAATATTAGATTGTCATGCAAATTATGGTATCAGTGGACGCCGAGCGAAATTTTACCACAGCAATTTCCGTGTTGTTAAACAGTTACGTAATTCGTGTTACGAATCCACGGAGAAAAACCTGGAGATACTTCAGAATGAATTTTCAGCTATAAAACTACCAAAGCGACAGGAATTATTGGTTTCTAATTTTTTTTTTAAATTAAATTTCTAATTAATATTTCTAATTAAATGTCTGACAGCTTTTCCTCAGGTTTCTTTCGACAAAAAATTTATTCGCAAACTTTCAGCTACATTAGCTTAATTATTGGTTGATTGGGTTCGTTAATTCGACTGCTTTATATGGGTGATATTCTTATTCTAATTTCACTACTGTTTTACCTAAATTACACTCTCTCTGTTTGCTCGTTCGTTGAAATTGTAGCACTGTCTTCGCACGATCATCGTTTGGATATGGTTTTAATATGTTCCTGGAGGAACAGTAGTTCGAGGAACGTCCATTTAGCTTCCCATAAAGCAGCCTCCTTCGTATTACACCATGAACCACAGCTGAAAGCGAAATATTAATTAAATCTGGGAATAACCATGGAAAGACTAATGTCAATTCTTTCGCGGAACTTTAGAGTTGTTCTTTAGGTATCCTTTTTACGACGAAAATCTTTTTTCCGATTCGTATTTTTTTATCGCGCACACAATCATGAAGTACGAAAACAAATTTTCAATTTCGATCTATCGATATATCAAGCACACTTACTTCCGGCACCTCCTGTTGGACGCACTTGGCTATGTTGAATGTCTTTTCGCAGTTATCGGCTCCGTCTGCAAAGTAAATATAAGCGATGACAAGTTTTATAGCGTTTTTTCGTCCACGTCGAATGTTCTTCAAAACATCCAACCTTTAAAACAACACGGAAAGAAGTTAGTTTCGTTGACCTGCATTCTACTTCCGCCATACCTGTTTTCGATACTTTTAGGCGAAAGACATCATTCAATATTTGATTCTAACATGACATTAAAATCTGTTGAACAATTGCAACTTGAAATTCGAACAACTTCTAACTTCTCGTAAAATCGCATTGCAATTCGAGCGTTAACACTAGATTTACGGATGTTGACATACCTACTTTTCTAAAGTGAGCCAATTTCATTCATACAAGAAAATTAAAGTTTTTTTCAAAAAAACTAGTACCAAACCAATTTAAATGAAAGATCTATTATTAAAAAATTAACCAACCAATATATTATATACATATAGTAATGAAATTTTGAATGAGCCAAATTGGCTCCGTAAATCTAGTGTTAAAATCGTAACAAGATTTGAATTAAAGAATCACTAGAATATTTCAAGCGATACGCGCTGTTACGCGTAAACTTTAAGTTGATCTTGGACTATCGCTTGTTTAAGAATAATTCACATTTTAAAAGACAAAAGATAAGACGCACATCGAGGCCACGCTCGATGCACATTCTCGCGGATTCTTCTCGGACGTTGCACCGTTTCCACCAACAACTTTGTTCCCGTTTTCGCGACTAATATTTCATTTTAACAAACAAAAGACATACCTTGCGTGGCGCACTTGTTCAGGATGTCGCCACCCATAGCTTGGAGGTTCTCCGGTAAAAAGCTGAGCAACATTTCCGCTTCCAATTCACCGTCCTCGCTCATCTACGTGCCAACGATGGTTTGTAAACGATCAGCGTACAATATCTCCTCGCTAATCGTAGATTTACGTACTTACCAAACTGAAAGCATCGAGGAGGCAGAACATGTAGCACGAAATGGACTTATCGTTTATCAAGACTCCGTCGTTCACTTGATCGATCTGCGCTGAATTCCGGAAATAGAGGAATTGTATTAAACGTGCCGATTCTTTCGAAGATGGAGAATAGGATAAATCAGATTTTTTAACACTTTTTTCTTATGTCAGGATTATTTACTAAACTCTCTTGCTATGGCGAGTAGAAAAATTTAATTTTTATGGTTGGCTATATAATCTTGGTGTTCTCCGAATGCGAGGTGTAAATTAGAGGAGTAGGATTACGAAATTTGCATAAAGTTTCTTGCAATTTAGTGAAGTACCAACCTTGCGTGGTGCCGTGTTCGGACATGCATTGTTCTTTGTCACCTTGGACCATGTCAATCAGATCAGCTGGTACCCAATCGGGAGGCTAGACAGATACAGGATCATTTAAAAGTCTTCTAATAGAATAAATAATATTCCAAACAGATTATATTTACACCCTCTGTCCCAAAAATAACCAGAATGGATTTAAATAAACATAAATACTTCACAACGGTTGGCAAAAATCATTTTAATAACTGAAAATATTCTCTCCCAGCAGAAACACAACGATTTGTGCATTCAAAAAGTTCATCAAATGACTTTTTTATGTCGCTGACTGAAATGATGCTGAGGTTGCTCGTCGTTTACCATTGAATGACTTTGATAAATTCTTAAAAACGATTGTAACTGGAAATCAGACATGGTGTTTCAAAAATTAAATTTTTTTGCCTCAACATCGCCAGTATTCACCCGACATGGCTGTGATTATTTCTTGTCTCTGAAACTGTATTTGCCGATGAAAGGAAATCGTTATGCATCAGTCAAAGACATTCACCGTTCAACGACGAAAAATCTCAGCATCATTCCAGTCAGCGACATAAAAAAGTCGTTTGATGGACTTTTTAAACGCGCACATAGTTGTATTTCTACTGAGGGAGAATATTTCGAGTAAATAAAGTGATTTTTGTCAACTGCTCTGAAGTACTTGTGTCTATTTAAATCTATTCCGGTTACTTTTGAGACAGAGGGTGTATTTCATTCCGTTCTCAAATCGAACTCGATTCTCCGTTCGAATCGATCATCGATGTTCCATTTCGTAATATCCCTTTATCGCTTTGCAACGAAGTCAGCGCCGATGAAACGTTTCTACTTGGCCCAATTAACGATTAAATTTCTAAGACGCTCTTGGATCTCAGGCGGGAGAAATTGTGCGCAAAGTTTGCCGAGATCTCGAGTCGGTTCACGGAGTCACTTAAAGAGAGAGAGAGAGAGAGAGAGAGAGAGAGAGAGAGAGGGGAAGAGAGAGATTAAGAGAAGGAGAGAGAGAGATAAAGAGCAGGACTCTCGATATCTTATCCGCTGCGGCAATAACGCCAACTACGGAAATCGATTTCGCGATATATCTCGGTAATGCCGAGCGTTATTCCTTCTCTCGGCGAACGTCCAAAATCGAATTGCCCTCGAAGCCTGCCGCTCTCAGCGAGGAGAGAATCTCCTGTCGCGATTACGATAAGATTTATCATTCTCATAAAGAAGGAGAATTCGCAGTATCTCGCAAGTCCGTGGATTGAATTCGAGTCGCGCGGATCGGAATTGTCCGAGTGGTATTCAAATTTCTACAGATTCCAGACTCTTGGGAGAAAGGAGGATTTGTAGAATTGCACTAATTTAATCGAACTTGGAATTCTTCGAGCTCGCTCGATGGTTCTTTGAAAGAAGAGCTATCCGCGGTCGCTCAGAATCGAACGATTTTAATCAGATTTCCTCCGCAAGAATTGATAGGCTATCGTTCCTCAAATCTAATCAAATTTCCGAAAGAATAGAAACCACAGATTTACAAAATTCAACAAATTCTATCCTTCTGGTTGTGTAACAAATTGTTCGATCTATCGCAAAGTATCAACCCTCAATTAACTCTCGGGGAAATTTCAAGTTTTGCAAAACGTATAAAGTTGAAAATATCAGTGTAGCCGGGATATGAAAAAATTATTTCTATATTATATTAATATTGCGTTAAATTGTACGATATGTCAAGAATAACCGATCAATTTTTATTTTACCAACTTAATTGTGGATTATTGCAGAGACAGCCACAAAAGAAATGGTACCGCAAAGGGTTAAAAATCCTCATTTTCTCAAAACCCACAAATTCTACTAAAGCTATCGATTTTCAATTACTGATTTCACCTATAACTTCCATCGTCACAACACGCGTGTCAATTTAGCTTCACGAACTTGAAAAAATCAACCCCCCAAAAGCTTCTTACCCCAGCTTGCACGAAAGCCGTCTGCACAGCTACCACCGTGAAGACCACCAGGACATCTTTGGCGTACATCCTCGTCGTTGTTTGCGTTTTCAAGTTTGTCCTCTCTGATTTTCCAGTTGTTTGTGTCCACAATCGGCCGGAACGTCGTTTTTATAACGCGTCGAGACGCGAGGACGCGGGGGGTTGCACGGGATGTGGGCGTGTGCAAGAGAGGGCTATTGTCGCGTTCTTGCGTTTCGTTGATTGAAGTTCTCCGACTTGAAGATCGTTGCCAGAGTCTCCGCTAATTTCCAGCTGCAAAACGGAAGTACGAGCTTCGGATTATGGTGGCACTCGCGGCCGCGACCTTCGACGCATCCTGCTCGTCTTCATTCACTCGAGACTTTTTTTTTTCTTTTTCTATTTCTATCCTATTTTAGGATACGCATTTTTTGGGTGATAGGATTAGAAGATTCTTCGACGACAGATCTACCAAGGCAGTCGCAATGACTGGTCCCCAATTTTTTGGAAATTTTCTCTAAATTTTCTATAGAGAGGAAAAAGCGAAGATTACGATAGATGTAGAGGCAAACGCAGAGAGTTCGAATTAGCGGGACCTAGTTGAAACGACTGTATCAATTAAAAAAGAGGGACATTGAAATCTTCGTGCAAAATTGAACGGAGAGCACGCTGCGGTCATCGAGTTTTAGATCGACGGTAACTCCACATATTGGTCAGGTTGCAGAAACTCTTTTCCTCTGTAGAATTTCAAGCATCGTTTACATTTCACGACGGGACTACTACTTCCTCGGTTTACCACCGTTTAAATTGGTTTCTGCTAGAAATTCGAGGTTTCTCGGTGATCCTCGTTAAGTATCGCTTGCAAATGTCTCCATAGCCTCGCATATTGTCTGCAATTTTTCTCTCATTAAGCGTTAAGCTGTTCATCGATACGTGCAATTCAGAGACAAGCCAATTCGTGTTAATGACGGACCTCGGAGACGCGCATGTTCACTTCGGCTCTTCTTCCTCTTTCGCGGTGTCGTGCAGATTACGCAACGGCCAGATACGCGGAAGGGAGTTAACGATAAAAAATAATTGGCTTTTGCAAAGCTTTATCGGTCAATTAACCAGAGAGTATGACACTGTCGGTGGAGGGATCTAAGAAAATTCGAGCCCTCCTACTCGATGGAACGGGATAGTTATCCGGTATCCATTGGCTTCGATTACGGCACTTGCCAGGCTTAATTAGACTTTTAATCGGCCAAGTAGAAGTGGAAAGGCGATTCTGGTCCTCTTCTTGTTCTCTTTTCAATTCTTGCATTATACCTGCTACAGAATTTCGGAGCTAGAGAATTTAGGAGATACTTTAACACCGACGAGGCCAGGACTTGCAATTTCGACTTTAACACTTCCTCTACCAAGACGGTCAAAACAATTTTCCAAGCATTTTGTGAAAATGTTCCTGAGATTTCTAATGCTGTTTCTTTTGCAATTTTTTACGTCTATTTTGGAGACTGTAAGCGATTGAATCGATCAAGTTGCTATCGGTAGATTTAGTAGTTAACCGTGCCGACTGAAAATCAAGTTTGCAGCCTTTAAATCCAGAGTCGGCACAACTCATGAATTACTTTAAAATTAATTTCAAATTGTGTTTGGAGTGAATAACATTTTTGTCGCAAACGAATGAAAATTCGACGACGTCCAAGTATGGCGTCCAGTTGCATAATCGTGTGAGGCAACATTTGAGCCGCGTTTGATCCGATTGTGCATGGAATGGGTAAACGTTACGAATCGGATTTAGGTCGAATTTCCTCTGATGTCTATAACGAGAGAAAGGGTTAACCCTTTGCCCGTTACGAACGTGTATACTCGTCTTTCGTGTAAGCCAACGTTTCTAGAAAATCACCGATTCTCTCTCTCTGCTAACGCGGCACATAGGACGTCGATTGAAGTTACAACGATCGCAAAGAACTCAGAGAATTCTGCCTTTGAAATTTTTCTCTACGAAAAATAAGATAAGCGAATTTACTTTGTTCCTCGTGCAGGAAAAATTCCGAGTTAAAAATACGTACGTTGCCAAAGGATAGATTTTTTGACTTTTTCGTTGTGAAATATGTTGTTCGAGACAGGTGAATTTCAGGAAAGTGGAGTATGGTGGAGTTGCGGGCAGCTTGCTGGCATTAACGTATGGTTTTAAGAGAAAAGGAGGAACGGCATTTGCCGGGAAATGCGGAGGATTGGAGCGATCTTCGCTGTTTTTCCGCGGGGCATCTCGGCAGTAAATAGCTTCAAGTACGATTCAACTTGGATATTAAGTTCAACGTCAAAGTCTTTTAGGAAAAAAAATATAAGAGAGAAAGATAGAAACCTTAGGCAGACAGATACTCCATATTTTTCCATCGACTCGGGTGAACTTCATGAACGCAGAAATTCGCGGGAATTTGTCAAGTCGGACAAATAGAAATCGAGGTTGTTGTTGCGCAAAATCGCGTTACCGGTTCATTCTCTTCTGTTTGTTTTCGTTATACGTTTCGTCGTCGGACGAAGAGCGATTCGTCCGTGTTTCTATTTCGCCTATCCATTGTTCCGCATCCTTGCGAATCCATCCTGGTCGCGACTGCGTTTTTTTATTGCACCAAAGGTTCGCCGATGGAAATGGACGAGCGATTTTTTCTTCCGCGGGAAACGGCCGAATGAAGCTCGTACGTTCTACCTCGTACGTTTTCGGGATTTACAATCTCGGCTATTAATTTCCACGGATTCCTTGCCGCGGTCGAATGAAATCCCCGTGAATTAACGACGACACGGAGAATCGCCGAGGGACGATTTTTTCAGGGCCGGTTTGTTCGCCGGTTTGGTCCGGCCGCTCTCTTTTGCATATCTGTATTGTCAGGAACTCAGAGATTGGTAAACATAGAAACAAACAAAATGAACAAAACAGTCTCTTGATATTATAATTAGCTACATATTAAATGCAATAATTTCGTCCGTTTCTTAGCGCGCTCTCATATATACATACTGTCTCCTAAAACTCTCTTCTCGCCGGTCCCTTGGTCCTAAGGGTCCTTCACTCTTATAATTTCTTACAATAGAATCGTGAAAAAGGAAAAATCACACTTCTTTGTACGAGGGTGTCGCACCGATATCACATTTATTTTTTCATCTTCAAGGGCTAAGATCACTTTGCCTAAGATCTACAAATATAGGTACATACATGTCGTAGACTAAACTTTTGGTGTCACTATTCCATGATACCATACACCTAAAATTAAATAGAGCTCTTAGATACAACATAGCTTAGTACAGCAAAGAATACTTTAAGTCTCCAACGACGAAATCACCGCAGCAATTGTCACGGTATTTCCTTCGCCCCGACGATAATCCAATTGCAACCCTTCTACGCCTTCGCCGATGAGCAAAACGAAAGCCCTCAAGAACTCCCGGGCAATTCTCTCAAACTATGCAATTTAAAAAAAGTATCTATCCACCCTCTAACGTTAATGTCATCGCGACGTCGCATCATTGCCTACCCTAACGCTCAAGTCTTCCAAATCGGATTTATCCCCTACGACACCATAAGTGGCTTCAACGACATTGCTCGAAAAAAATTGTTTTTATCAACATTCCCGAGTCGTCCTGAGCTCAGTCGTTGCCTGGAAACAAAGGCACCGAACGAAACATCGAAATTGGAGTCCACAGAGAGATACAGTGTGCGCAAAGTGGGACGAGCATAGTCGCTCGTCTTGGGCGAGTGGTATTTTATGGAGAACGATTATAGTCGCCTACCGTAGGCAAATGATTATATATCGAGGTCCACCATGGTCGCCCTGAGGGGGCGAAAGGATTGACTAAGCCTAAAAATTCTCTAAATTGATAGGGGAGCCGCGCAGGAAGTATTCTACTTGCCGTACTACTTCTTTTGTGACTGCCTCCGCAATAGCACAAAATTAAATTGTAATAATAATAAAAGTTGATCATTGATCCTTGATACATCCTACAATTCAACGTGATTTCAACATTATAGAAATACCGTCATCTTGTCACGTCTCCTTGATATTTTCAATTCCATTTTAGAAAATTTGAAAACTCTATCCAATTCACCGCGTCACGAGTGTCAGTACTTATTGTACGACAAGAAGCTGCATACAGAAATTGCAAAATGTCTCGACGTCGAAGCATCCGCAGTTTCTCTCTGGGAAAAGAGGTCCTCCGCTCCGAAGCGAGGGACTCTATAAGGGGCGCGTTGATCGCGAAAGAATCGCGAGAGCTCGTAACTGGAGCAACGCTATCAATGCTCGCCGGTGGTGGGTTCGGGTCCAAGAGGTTAAGCCGAGTTTGCACGGCAACGTAAACTCGGGCGCGCGGCAGGTGGGCCACTGCACGTGCGCGGCCAGCAGAAATCCGGCGAAATTCGATCGATTCTACCGCGAGAGGAGGAAGAGGAGCCAGAGGAGAAAGAGGAGCCGGTGGAGACGCTGAAAGAGGCCGATGGAAAAAGAGGCGGAGGCGGAGGAACCGGAGGAGAAAGAGGGAAAGACGAAAGGGTTCGACGAACACTCGGATGCAATCGAGCCGGCACGAGGTAGGACGTTTGCACCAGCCTCGAATCGAAGGGGCTAAGAAACCGAGTGGTCTCTTGACCTCGATCCCTGGGGGTGCGTTGCTTTTTCGCGATCGAAAGCCGACCTTGGGATTCGAGACTGATGCGCCGCTGCTCAGATTCTCCCGAATAACCAACCCATCGAAGATACATTATTCTCGGACACTGTGGTGCCCAATTTTTCGAGAACAAAGGGGTTGCAAAGCGAACAATTATCCCGATGGTCGTCGGCTACGCAAGAGGAGGGAGAGGGTCGTGCCCGGGGATGACCCGAGCAATCGATGACTGGGAAACGAGCTCGCTCGCACGAAGCCACGGTTGCTGTAAGGTGTAGAAACTAAAATTAGGATAAAGGACCTTAACCCTGAAGGAGAGCAAGAGGTGGTTGGAACTGTGCAACTACCGGTAGAAGATTGGTTCTTTGGAGAACACCTTTGGAGAACACCTTGGACAACTCGGACAAAATTATTGACCCGATTGGCATAATAATATCGTTCCAAGAATAATCCAAAGAATTTATATCGTCAGGAATAGCGGCCAGGGTAGGCATCATCGATATTTCATACTTTTCGATCACGATACAATGTCACGCGTTACCGTTCAAACAATGCTGCAATGTTCGCACGGAACTGGTATGAAGGGGGACGTTGGAGTGGGAAAAAATGGGTTTGACTTAATTTCCATCGACGATAACGGTCGATCGAGTTTCTAGAGAGATTTCTGGTATTTTGTGGAGAACGACTATAATCGTCGTAGGTGAATAGCATTTTATGGAAAGCCACTATAGTTGCATGCATTAACGAAAGGGCTATGGAGATACGTGAAGAAGAGGCAAGTGAAGGTTTTGTTGGCGCAATGATTCCTGTTATTTTCACATTAACGATCCCCGCTCAGAATGATGTTAGGTATTCGCCGAAACTGAGTTACGTGCGCTACTGTCATTCGCAACGACGTTCTCTTTATTACCTGCTCATTGTCGAAGAGCCGTCATTAGCAAGTTTAACGACGTTACACGTAACGAAGGCTAAGTACCTTTTATATACGGATTAGCAAGATTACTAGCCTCGATGCGACGCGTTCTTAAGTAACCCGACTTTCCGGAAACGCAGATCCGCGATATACTCGCTCCGATTTCAGACAAGCAAATTTTCTCCATTTTTAAATTATATATTTACTCCACTCTCATATCTGTTTTTGATCGTTACAAATTCCTCGTCTATAAACGGCAACCCAGAGCTACACGCTAATGAGAAAAAAAGTGCATTGGACTCCTGAACACTTGAAATAGCCTCCGGGAAACTTTCTCCTCGTGGCACGTTTATAATAACTCATAGTTCCTATTCCTTGCAGCTCGAAACGAGTCGAAAATTGTAGGAAAACAATAATTATTTCGGCTTTACCAATTTCGACTAATAGCTACGATTTTGGGCAGCCACTCGGCACGAGTTCAAGTGTTTCGTCGCCTCTGGCGAATTTTTCCTAAATTATTATTTGATAGAACGTAGGTTTAAAGGCGGTCTAATAAGTAAAATAACTGCAGGAATTGGTGTCGAAAAATAGAAAGAAAAATATCCAGACTTTCGGCTGTCGAAGCACGGCGAGATTTTGAAAAAATCGCGCGCACATTTGGTACAGTCATGGGGTATTATAATCATATCGTAACACCTTGGACAACGATTTGCGAGTATCGCTCGACCGACTGGACAGTTTCGCGCTAAATAAGGTAATTTAACGCGATAATTTCTGCTCCGCCGTTGAATAGTTCCAATAGCACGTCGATGATCCAAGAGCGAAGTCCGTTCCGCGTTATTTTCAGGACGATCGATTCGCGATGCTCCTCTTCCGGTAGATACTTTTTTTTATAATCGCCCTGACAGCGACGAAAGTTGATTAAAACTAATTCCACCGCGAAAAAAGCTTCTCCGTCGTTTCGTTCTCATTAAGGGCCATCCCGCGGAGGGCAAAAGTTCCGGAGCCACAATATCGGTGAAATATTCATCTCGAAGCTCGTTGGACGCAAGTAGATTTAATTTTCGTTCAAAATTTCAGGTCAAATTGTATCTTTCCGGTAATAGTTTTTCTTACATCTTCAAAAATGACGCTTTCCTCGTGAAAAAAAAGCGATCTCCGAGTTTCCGTCGCCGGAGGAATTGCGCGGGAATTATTTTTGCTGGAATTGCACTTTGCAGATTGAGGTTCGTAGAAAGGTACGTTAGGCCGAAAAAAAATAGAATAAAACAGAAAAACAGAACGCATCGAGCCACAGTGGATGTCAGGTTCAAGTCTCTTGCTCCTAAAAGTAATCTTCCAGATTCTGCAAATACGTAACAACCTCTTTTTCATCTCCTTCCCGAGGAAAATAGTCCAAAATCTTGGAAAAATTGGAGAAACCTACCTTCTTGAAATCAATTCCAGCAATGGGTCGATGATCTCTGGCGATAAAGTTAACGAAATCGAATCGAAACGTCCCCGCGAGAAGCTGCGCTCGCGCAAACGAGCCTCCGCGGGACGCGCATCCGAAAGCAGGGAGTTCTCGGTTGCAAAACGGTGGTCGAACGCGAGGCAGCGGCTTTGCAGGGGCAAAGAACAAAACAAACGAGAACACGTGCTCTCCGGGCAGTGTACACTCCTATACGAAGTATTGATCGCGTTCTGCAGGTACTCGTTTGCCTGTTTCGTTAGGGGCACACGTCGATGGCCACTGCCGCTGCGACTGCAGCTGCAGCTGATACTGCGCGGCTCGTCTTTCGAGGCTGCAACGGGACGTTGCACCTCGTGCTTCCTCGAGGTCTTCGAGATCCTCTCAAAGTAGATTAAATTGCGAGCTTCTATTAACCCTTAACACTCTGACTTTTAAGTGTGAACATCGAACACCAGCTTCTTCTCGTTATATTTTGACTTTTAAGTTTTTAAGTTTCAAACTTTTAATGCTATAATAACGTGTAAATAATAATATTAGCGTCATTCAAAACAATCTTTACTCATTTCAGAAATAGTATAATTTTGATTGCAATATTTATATTATTAATTATAATTGATCGATGTGTGGTAGTTTGTAAAACAGTCATTGGGATGCACACCGGGTTTGCGTTCACTGGTCTCAAAATAGAAATCTGTTTGTTTTTTTACCGCATTACTTCCTTTTGGCTGGTTAACAGCGACATCATTATAGATGCGAAAATCAAAACTGTCATCGTCACTATCTACATTTTCCTCACAAAGATAAATTGTTTTCCTTCTCGACGTAATTGAAAAATAGATGAGTTTCTAATGAAAGAGGTTGAAATCTGACTTTCTCTGCTGATCGCTTCTGACTGACCGAGGAGTACTATTTTTTATCTATAAACAATTACCGATAACAACCCGAAGCTGGGGGTGCCTGACAAGCACCCTTGGAGCGATAAGGGTTGTTTTCTTCATGCTAAATCCATAGTCGTTAAGCTGACGAATTCCTACGTTTTTTTGAAAAAAATATTTCGCAAATATGTAGAGAAACAGCAAGACAGATATCTCGCGTGTATTTTCTGACGCGCAAATTACTTAGACGATCAACTTCTTTGCTACTTTGTACCTCTTTTGTCAAAGTAACGACTAATTCTGCAGTGGCAGCACAAGATAGATAGTTTCCACGCAATCCACTTGGATCCTACCTACTTCCGGCGCCTGAATTCTCACCTTCCTTCTGTCTGCCTCGCGCTAATTTTTCGAATCACTTGTAACGTAGAATTGCCAGAGTTCTCGCAACATTCTCGACACCTCTGTCACGCACAGACTTCAAGATCTTCGTTTGCATACATACTCGTATATCGCGGACCAATCTCGAGGAAGTGGATTAACGAAATGAATATTCGTATTGGCAGCTGCGAAAAAATAGTCCAAGCGGATCGTTAGGTAACAACGACCGGCAAAAACGTAACGTCTCTCGTTGCTCGTGAAATTTCGCGTCCATGGACGACGGTCACGCGCATGGACACGCAGCCTCTGACATTCAAAGAGGAATCTCGCGTTCTCGGTAAAAGCTGCAGAGTTAGATTTAACCAGAGCGAATAAATAGACGGTTCGCGAGCCTTGTTTTCTCGTTGACATTCGAGAAACTTGTGTCCTTCGTGGGTCTCATTTTGTCCATCTCTTTCCCTCTTCTGTTTTCCTTTCCGCCCATGAACTTATTTCCTTGAATTTTTTATATAATCCATCCCCATCTGTCGTACCGCGAATGCCGTGTCTCCGCGTTCTCCTCTCCCTTCGTTTATCAACGAGCCGTTTATTTTCTCCATCGCCCCGTCGCAGATGAAATTGACTGTTTCGTTATTTATTCTACAGGTGGCCGCGTCGACGAACGTTTCGATCGTTCCACTGCGTGGAATATTTCACCGACGGAATCCATTCGCGCGGCACGCGATCAACCCACGGTTTCCCTCCGATGGGGATTTCGGGGGATTATGCGGCGGTTCGTTCTACCGGAAGTTCAAATCCTTCTGCGTCTTTTCAGCGTTGCGGCTCGTTCAGAAATTGACAGAGAGGCACTTTGCTGAAATTGAAAGAGAGGTCGAATCGAAGGGCATTGGGGCAAGGGGGACATCTCGCTCCCATTTTTCCTTACAATTAATTTCTTTGCTACTCATTGACACTGTATTTCTCTGTTTATTATGTCACGACGTAAATCGTCACGAAATATCGTTTACAGGGACTGTCAATCTGCCCTGTACCTAGGTAGGGCCATAAACCTTACCTGGTAGGAAGCGACGTCCTGCACGTCGTAACTCCGGCCGTCATCCCCTTCTCTAAGGGCGAAATACCTCTCTTTGACAGTCCACACGTAACGTAACTATTGAGATAGAGCCTCGAGCACCGCCCCGATTCCACATAGATTCAAATAGACGTTCATTGTCTCCCACTGAACTCCTCCAAGTGAACCATTTCGCTGACTCTTTCGCTGACCCTTTCGCGATGGCGCGATGAAATACATTGTGCGGGCAAATTTTAAACACGTGGATCACGGCTACATTCCATTCGCATTCTTTCCGCTAGCTTTCTTTGCTTATCCGCACAGTAGGTCTTTAGCCGCCTGAGTCTCACGCAGCGTACTCGTTCCATTCAGATGTGATCCTTCCCGTTAAAAGGACCCCAACTGCTTGATCCCCATGGACACATCAGCCCAATCAGAAACTTACCACTTTTCGGCAAAACTATCCAGCTATCTGTGCTACTCTAATTATCATTCGATCTCAAACGACTCGATCGCAGCGAGAACCCCATCGATGTAATAGGAAGGCAGGTACCGTTCAAAGTTATAATCCATGAACGGTTAGATATTCATTTTCAAAGTATCCCCCGACGAGGGAAACTCGAAAATTGACGTCGAAAGTCAGAGTAAAGCTTAGATTCGACTTAGGACGAAAGATACGGACTTCACGGTCCGACTGCTCCCTCCGACTCTCGTAGAGTTTGCTCGGTGAGGATCCACTTTCAAGATTAGACGTTAATACGTTGTAATAGCAACGACAACCACGAACGGCTCGATTCCTTAATTCCCTCTAGAGTTCCTCTTTGCATCGCCATCCGCTTCGCGTTTCGTCGCCGATAAACGGGCACGAACGAGTACCGTGGAATTCTCTATTTCCGCTCGTACTCTCCCTCCTCTATCCTCTCATCTCTACTCTTTCTCTCCTATTGCGCGGAGATTGAACCAGGGGTTCGATTAAGACCCACTCGAAGACGGTAATGATCTTCAACGGGCGTTCTCTATTTTCCCTGGATAAAGTGGTTACGAAGAGCGACTGTTTCCGTCGTCGTTCTCTCGCTTCCTCTTCAACTGACTCTCGTATCTTCTCCTCGTCTCTCCTAGCTCTCCCGAGATTATAGCAGCGAAACTCGAGGCAGTCTCCTGGACTGACTTCGTACGTCCTCGCTGTAATTGGATTTTCCTTATGCATAATTCATATCGCGCAAACGTGCCGGAGCAGCCCGCTCGATCCGTACTTTTTTCCCCATCTTCCACCCTCCCTCTTTCCCTCCTTGACTTTTATTCTCACCGGGCACCCGCGGCTCTACGATGTTTGTCGGTTTTCCGGCTCGGAGGAACCGGCGAATCGATGAAAATTCAGCTGACATTTGCGTTTGATTTATCTACTATTTCTAAGGAGAACAGCCAGCCGCTTGCTGGCTCGAGCACGTAATATCCGGCTGGCTTCGACGAGTAGCTGCTCTTCTCTTTCGATCTTTCTCTCTTTTTTTCTTTCTTCGTTCTTTCTATGACATTGCGTCTCTCTTTTGGCCCTCCACGAGGACTTCAATATTCTGGAATATCGGCTGTCTCTTACCCTCGCGATTTCTCTCCATTGTGTCTATCCTGCCTATGAGGGAGGAATCAGCGAAAAAAATTCACTGATCGATCCATGTACCTCGATTTCTCCTCGTCTGAGAGAGGATCGTTGAATTTTGTACTCGGTGGGAATTTAACACTAGATTGGCGACTGTTAAATCTGGTACATTGAAATATATTAACCCATTTGCATCACAAGCGCATATATGCGCGCACTTTTTCTGGTCACTATCATCGAAACGCATTTATGGATTTGTGTAGTATAAAATAGACTCGAAATATCTACTGCACCGCTTCTCTATAAAATTGAGAAATATTTTTCGAAAGTAAGAATCCGTCAATTTGACGGATGCTGTAGATCTAGTGTTAATTTTAGCAACGTCTCGCCGGGAACGAACCATTTTGCAATTGTGTAATAAGGTGCTTTCCCGTATTCGGGGCGAGCTTTATTTTGGTCTTCTGTTTTCACTTGGAAATCCATGCGGGTATTGCGATCGATTCTAAGATGTTTATTGTTTTCGTCGAAGATTTCTGTGCTGCTTAGATTTCTACTCTGAATTTCCAATCGGCTCGATACGAAAGTACAAAGAACTTATTTATTGCTGGAAGGAGAGAAAAGGGGAGATTTACTTGAGATAGGAAATTTGTAAGTTTTCTAAAAATTATTAAATTCAAAATATCTGTGACAAAGTTTATTATGGAAATTAATTGCAATGATATCTTATCGAGAAACATTATATAAACCTGAAAGGATCGTGGCAGTGCACCCACGCAATTAGCTGATAGTGAAAGCACATTTCATTAGGACGTACCGAGAAACTCGCGACAATCGTAGCGTAAACGGGACTTCCGGTAACGAAGGAGAAAAAGACGTCCGCGTGGGCGGCGTTCTCCCTGCGAGCTCTCCGTTTTCCGTGGAAAAAGCTCGTTAAAGGTCGATTCGTACGTGTGACTGATTATCGAGTATCGAGCTTACGGAGTCCAAGAGTTCGTCTTGTAATTACCTCTTTTCCTGCTGCCCCAAGCGAAATGTGACTTCTGCCACTTTTGTTTTTTATTTTAAATTTGTGCAAAACATTCGCACCTACTGTCTTCACCTATCTGACTGGAATTTTCTTATGAACCCTCTGTACTCCGAATTTTTTGTAGTATCTGATGGTGAAATTCATGATAGCACGATTAGAAAATGATAAAAATAATATTTTAAATGCTGAATTAATCATGAATTTTACACATTGAATTGCAAAGAGTTTCATGACTTTCACGAGCTAAATTATAATAAAGTAGAAAATTTATTTGTAAATAGTAGAAGATTAGAAGTCTCTTGCGTTACCTCAAAGTCACAAGGGTGATTTGAGTTAGAGGGTTAATCCTTGCAGGAAGAAAAGCCTCGTCGTTTAACTCCTTGCCGTACGATTTCTTTTGTCACTGCCTCCGCAATGATTCAGAATTAAGTAATTAAAATAGAAATGAACTGGTTATTCTTGATATATCGTATAATTGAAGGTAACCTTTATGTTATAGAAATAATTTTATCTTATAGCGTCTCCCTGATAGTTTCAATTTCATAGGTCTTGCAAAATTTGAAAATTGACTGTCCAATTTCCCACTTCATGAGTTTTATTGTACGGCAAGGGGTTAAGAAGAGAGGGGATGGCGATAAAAGAGGAAAATACGAGAAAATGGAGAGACTCGAGGCTCAAAAAATAAATGGATAGGCTGAAAAGGAATCAATTCGGTACACAAAGTTGAACGATGCTTGGCGTTATTCTCAATTCGAATGGAATACCGAGAATTCGCTGTTTGGTCGAGGGTTTTAACATCTTGAATATTTTCAGTAACTAAGAAAAAGCTCAGGAAGGTTTCATTAAACGTGCTATTCATATTTCTCAGAGTACTTAGTTTACGTAAGACGTAGAACCACTCTCTTCCATTATTTGCTTCCTCTTTGTCTTCCGGCTGGTTCCACTGCATCTTCTCGTTTATCTTTATTTATTTCGGTCTTACCGAACAGTTTGTATCCCTTTTAACAAACAGGCGGTAAATACTGAAAACCATAGTGTTTTCCCTGTGCAGGGAGAAACCATGAAACTAAGAATCAGCAGCTGTGGCGACTATGAATTTCAGGGTCTGACGACCTTTATCCTAAGACTGTCCCTTCAAATCTATTATATTTAAATATAGGTACTAAATAGATAGTTTCAAAATAAAAGGAATCAAGAGTGTGTATAAAACGAAATTTGTTTTATAAAGTAGAAGTCGAATAGTTCTCAACTCTCCTACAAATTAGAAGAAATTTTCGAGAAACCCATTAACCCTGTAGCCTACGATTTCTTTTCTGTCTGAGCGTGCAATAACTTAATAATAAACAAAAATTCATTCCTGAAATCAAAAGTTCTCAGTGATTACTGATATTTCATATAACTAAACGTAATGTTAATAGTATAGAAGTGAGACAGTTTCTCAATCGGCTGATATTTTCAATTTAGTAATTTTTGAAAGATTTCAAAATTTCCTACTCTATTTTCCGCGTGACCGAGTGTCTAGCTACACGCGTAAATATAGGCTGAAGGGTTGATAGAAAATCCAAAGTTAAATTCCCAGACAACTCTAAAAATTCAAAGTCTCGAATTCGCAATCGGTGAGCCACAATTCAAATCTCCTAATCAATTTAGGAAATTTATCTCGACATCCTTTTAAAGCTCTCAGATGCTCACCGAGACGATTATAGGAGTTAAAGTCGAAGAAAAGTGGATCGCCTCGCGATAGCGTTCCTCTCTTCGTCTTCGTCGGGTGATTGTCATTTGAAAAAATAGGATGGTTTAAAAATAGAGCAGAGATGGTTTAAAAATAGAGGAGAGACGCTCGGAACGCAGAAATGTAGGTTTCGGTTGACCCGCGCGATGTCCGAGGAAGCCAGGCGCCGTGACTCCTTCGAGGAGAGAACGAAATCCAATTCGATCGGGGAATTAAGTAACCCTCATCGAGCGGTCCTTTCTGCGCGCGTCTCTCTCTTCCCGCGCAGCCTTGAACGGCAAGGGGTATCCTCTTGGAAGTAGGTCATCGCCGTCGGCCGACGGCAGACGGCGGCGGGCGTCGCGACGACGGTGCGTGGGTGGAGCAAACTCGTCGTGAAAGGACTAGGAGAGAAGATCCGAAGGAGCGGGCTTCGAGAGGCGAAAGGAGGGCGAGTGAATGAGCGATAGAGAGAGAAAGTTCGAGAGAAAGAGACAGTCAGCGGATAGAGACAGAAAGGCTGAGAGAAACAAAGCGCGAGCAACGGAGAAAGAAAGGCGGAGATAACGAGGTAGCTAGAAATATAGAAGTAAATGCTGAGAGAAGCAGAGAGGGAGGAATAGAGAAATAAACGCGACGGGACAGGGGAAGCTGAGAACAGAGAAGGAAAAGTTGAGAGAAAGAAAGCGTGAGCAACGGAGATAGGAAGGCGGAGAGAAGCAGATTGCTGGGAATGGAGAAGTAAAGGCTGAGGAAAGCAAAGCGCGAGCAATAGAATAAACGCGAAGAGAAAGGAGAAGCTGAGAATATGGAAAGGAAGTTCGAGAGAGACGGGAGCGAGAAATAGAGAAAAAAATTAAATAGAAGGAGAGAGAGAGAGAGAGAGAGCGTGGAATGGCAGGATCGAGGGGTTGAAACGAAAAGGGGTGATTCCCCTCTCGACACCGATCGGTTCCCGACCTCTCCAACGTCTTCCGCGTTCCTCGCCATTCACGCTCGCTCCGCTGTCTTCCACCTACGAAAGCACAATAGGAGCTTCTCCGTTTCCCTTTAGACCGCTCTTGCTCCACTTACTTCTCTCTCCGCGTCCTCGGAATTTCTCGCTCAGGAATTCGTCATCGTCAAAGGAATCCTCACGGTAGTAATTATTTTCATCTAATGCAACCAGAAATTTGAGAAACTGGCCGGCAGAATTTGCCGGGGGATGCGCGATGATTAGAACTTGGTGCATCGTATTGAGCTACTCTCACGTGTCGCTGTTACTTCTTACGATGATCTCTGATCGTGCGATGGAGAAATATGAGATATTGAATTTCCTCCTATTGACAAATTGGAACGGTTCTCTTCCATAGAAGGATCCGTTTAGAGACGTTGGAATGAGCTTTCAGTTGAGATGCGGTTATGTCAGCACTTTGCTGCAAAATTAGTTTAATTTGTGGACAATTGCGTCACCTTTGGATCCCTATCGAGAGTTTGATACGTTTGTAGGATTACATGGCCGGCGAGGGTCCACGGTTATGGAGAGAATTACAAATTTGAATTGAACTTGGAAGAGATTCTACATAGGCAAAAGCGGCTTTGTCTAGGCGACCTTGACGTCGCTCAAAATTGGGTTTTTCCCGTGCTACGTACAACGTATGCGTGTATTTATAGAATTCGACATCGAAGCGAAGCCGGCCTACAGCCGAAGACTACGCGAATTTAATTTGCCGAGGAACAATGTTACACAATCCTCTTCATTCTTCTTCCTCCGACACTGTAGTCTTTTTGGAGCAGACAAAACAAATTGTGCGATTTCCTCGATCGTGTCATGGGGCTACGGTGTCTACGGAGTCGAATTGTCGGACTTCTCAGCTAGGTTCGAATCTTCATCACCTTTAGAAGACTTCGCCTAAATTATCCCTCGATAAGTCATACTCTCGATGTTTCCCCAACCGTTCAAAACCAAGTAGAAATTTCACCACCTATCTGAACCGATCGTAGCAATAGAGAATGAAAAACAAAACAACAAGAAGAGTCGTCGATCGTTGGCCAACGAATCCAAACACCTTTCAGTCGGCTGGAGCAACGGGGAGACCGATAATGCCGAAGGTCGTTGTTTTTTCCCGCGAGAAAGTTGTCGCGCATGGTCCGCGACGAGGGTTCGCCTCCGTCCTATAATTTCTCATTCCACTGCACCGTTGCCGACCCATCGGATGGTCGATGTGCATAAGGGGTCAGAGGAGGATAAAATTACAACGTGGAAAGTGTCATCGGCGTTCGATCGAACGACTCTGTCCTTGAATATCATCCGTGAGGGCCGAAGGACGCAAGTCGACCGGATATTTCGTATCGTTGGGTCGCTGATGAACGACCACCTCTTCTCTGCGATTTTCGAGTCGTCCTCGAAGACATCTCTTCGCACCTCAGGACTGTCTCCTTTGGCCTTTTCCCTCGTGTCCTTGGTAACTCGACCATTACTAGAACTTGAACTTTTGAACTTTTGAACCCGCACCAACAATCTCTGGCGCTACGGTTGGTAACGAGGCAAAGCGCCGAATGTGTAATCAGCGAGTTCAGGTTTGCCCCTCGCCTCTCAGAAATTTAAAAAACAAATTTTTCCTATGTGATATTCATTTCGTAGCCTCGGCGATTCGAAAGACATCTAAATCCGTAAATCCTGGAGCGACCGCAGCTCTTGAAGTCGAAATACAAAACTATCGATAGTCTCTCGCATCTATGCAATTCGAGGGACGTCTTGGTGCAAGTCGACCTCTCTCCGGCTCGGTGACTCGCTAGGAAAGCCCCGTTTTCTCTTCTCAACGATTCATTTTCCGCAAGCATCAAAATTCCCGCAAGTTCGTGTACTTTTTCTCCGCTCGTCTCCGCGCCTTTCGTCGACCATTCACTTCGACCACGCTTGGCTGAGGCGTTATGCAATCGGGGCGACACGGTACTATTTTTGTGGTTTGCGTGCCGCGACGGATCGCTACCAGCCGCATAAACAATGCGAAAGACTCGCGTCTACGCCAAGGAAAACTATCCGATTACGAGTGCAAGTACGTGTCTCTATGTCTCGCGGATTTTTACCTACAAGTTCGCCTTGGAGAGGAAAAAGTACGATATGGCCGGAAGTCACGTTACGTTGATAGGCTCCGATGGTTTCTTCCTGTCCTTGTCCATTTTTCCTTTGATCGCTACAGTTATCTCGCTTAGAACTCACCACGTGTAGGATATTTTCCTAAATTGCCAGTTGACCCTTTGCGAATGGAGATATTTTTGAATATCGAGAGATAATGATTTACTTAACGTTGCAAAACTACCTTTTAATCAAAAACTTGGATTATTAACCACTTCGGTACGGCGCATATTGGTGACGCTGTGTATAAGCGTCGACCATAGTCGACGCTCGTACCGAAGTGGTTAATATGTGTAAATTATAAATTACTATCTGTGTAATTATATTTCTATGATTGTATATCAATTTTTAACCCATTCGAGACCGATTGCATACCTGGTGTGCAATAGTAGTAATGAGCAATTATCAGTTATTCTGAGTAAAGTACCTAGTCGTCGAAGTGATTTCCATAGTAAACAAGTTTGTTTATTCAAAATGAAGAATATAAAGAAAAAAAAGTTTCGCTGCTGGGGACCGTGGTGGAAAAGAATCGCCGTCTCGATTGGGTTAAACTTTTAGCGCGTATACATGCTGCGACAAATTTTAATTAGATTTTTTTTCGAACCACATATATGCGTTGCTACTCCTCAAAGGGTTAATACAGTAGAGTTCCGTTAAGAGCGCCGCTAGGGGCTGTAGGGGAAATAATTCCGAGAAATTTCTGTCCCCACTACCGCACTAGCTCGAATTGTTATCCGTGTGTCTCTTAAGAGCACATAAGTTTTGTACTTTTAAATGGTTGAGAGTGGGGGACACTCTTCGCACGCATTGAGGGGAAGGCGCTCTTAGCGGATACGCTCTTAGCGGAACTCTACTGTACTTATATTTCTGGTAACTCAAAGTTGCTATGGATGGGAATTATGGAGAATATTGAATTAGAGGTTCAGAATTTTCGTTAGTGGAGTCGAGATCGAATCCATTTCCCCTGTAAACGATTTTTCGTAAGTTGTCGATAAATATTTTACATCCTTGGAAATAAAAAAGTAACGATGATCACCCAGAGCTAATTTGAAACTGCAACTCCTATGCAAACTAACCGTGTCAGTTTAATTCCAAAACGTGATGAATTTCCATAATCATGAGATAAATTCTAAGAGAATTTCCAGCGGAGAACGTTGCATTTCGATGGACACTGGACGAGCATTGTTTCCAAAAGATCTCAATTCGTGGGAAAAATTCCAGACATGCTGGATCACGAGGAAAGTCCACGGAACGTTGAACGGGTCGCGCTCGGAGTCGAAACGGAAACGGAAAAACCTTTCTCGAAACGGAAGCTCACGTGCACGGGCTCGTGATTGTATTCAAATTCCTGCAGACAGCTCGGGGTGGAGGTCCTTGCGGATACTAATGGTACTGCAGACACGTGCCGACAATTCGGATGCACTCTTCCTTCGTCGATGCAGGAAACTCCTCTGGAAAGGGCAATCCTCGAGTTCTCTGCGTCGACGTTATCATTATCCTTTTGTCTCGCAACTTTCATTAACACTTTACTCACCGGTAGCCTATTAATAGGCTTTTCGAGCCCAAAACTTTTGGACTTTCAACTTATTAATCAGTTGTCACGACAATGAAGAAATTATTTATCACTGTGGTTTACTGTGACAAGGACTCAGTGATGAGAATTTCTAATTGTCGAAGAGATATCAGTATTAGGGAAGTATTTGTGGCCAAGTGACCGGACAGAAGAGGGTAGAATGTTAAAAAAAAAAGGTTGGAAAAGGGTTAAATATCTGCTTTCCTCGGATAAATATTACATCACCAAAACTATGGAATTTCTTCCATTTAATTTCTTTTTGTTGGCGAAGAAAGTAGAAAAATAATTCCGACCTCGGAGAGTTAAATATTTTTCTAGCTAGGAAGTTTTGTTTTCAAAGAAACCACGTTTCTTGTCGCTGCAATTATCTCCGCGTTACCGTAATGTACTAATTATAGACTCAACTATGAGCTATTGTGCGATATTTTCGCGGTTTAACGTCCGATTAACGTCGACGTTAAAGCTCGCTCCGTTAAATCGAAGGCACAAAGGAATTAGCATGTAATTTGCATCGCACGTAGCCGCCACTCCGAACGAAATTTGCTCGATGTTGCAAAACATCTCGGGCAAAAATACCATCCCACGATGTGCATCTATGATTTTTTTAAATTTCTACCTTCCCGATCAACAGATAAGCTCTCTCTCTCTTCGAGGAAACTCCTCTTCCGGCCCTTTTAATTCGCGCACGCGTCCACAATGGGGCCCCATCGATTGCCGCGTTATTAAAGTCGTAATTCACACTTCCGCGTGCTTTACGGCCGCACGTTGCTTCGGGGAAATGACTTGGAGTTCTTCGTAGAACTTCGATGCAATATTTTGCATCTCAGAGAATGTACATCTTGCAAACTTTATCGCAGGTATTTCTACTGTAGAAGATCAAAGAGTAGCGTAATACTCCATTTGCGAAAAAACGCGAAAAATGTACTATCCGCCGATGATTTTTAATTACTCCATAGCGGAGAATTTGTACCAATTTAATCTGAAATCTTCTCGCAAACGTTTCTTCCTTCCTTCTTCATATTGGCAGGGTTTTGTCCTATAGGATCATCGATGCTATGATGTACTAGATGATAAGGTTGAAATTCAGAAAAAGTTATTTTGATCACCTTAGATCACCCGATAGATTCAGCGACTATTAACGCGAAAGTTCCCGTCGAAGGTAGGTCGTTGGGTCGCGCTTTGTTTCCTCGATTCGCATTATCTTCGTTGGACCGTGGAACCTTGACATTGGAAAACCGGATCGTCATTAAAATGACGGGAAGGATACTTTGCTGACGAAATCATGTCGGGCGGAAAACCCGCTTAGCACTGGCGGTTTATTTGATCAAGTATTTATCGTCGTTTTATTCGCCACGGGAACTTTCGAGGCTTACGAGTTATAATTGAAACGGTGGCGACTGAAACGAGATTATTAATTCACCGCTTCCCGAATAAGCTGTTTATAGAACGAACGGCTGTAAACGTTCGCCCTGTAGCGCGATCCGTTAATGTGCGACGTTCTTTCGCTTTTTCGTCGATGAAAATGCGGCAGGATTCTGTTTTTTTTTCTGCGGAAATTACGACGGCGCTAATGGAAAATTAATTTCGAAGTCAATCGTCCATTTTATTTTGACTTTCACGTCTATCTGTCTCGTTTTCTCGACCGTTTCGATGAATCTTTTACGATCGGAGGGACGAGCAGTTTGCTTGGAGAATATTCAAACTTTTATGACAAACGGAGTGAGAGAAATCTCGTGTTGTTAATTGTGTGGATAGATGTTTGTAGGAATTTTCAAATTTTCGGGTTATTTGGGATGATACGATTTGCCAATGGGAAAGACAGCTCCTAAGGTTTGAAATTTTTTAAATGAATAATGAACGAATTGGACAAACAGTTGCTCGTTCGACCGAATTAAATATCTGCCTCTTTCCCTGCTCACGTATCGTTCGATACGTTACTATCGATGTCTTGACCATGCAATTCCATTTGAAACGTCGCTCGTGCGGTCAAATGTCGCGGAAATCAGTGGACATATCGATTTCCATCGAACTCAAAGGGAACCTTCACCGACACGGTATTTTTAATTCCAAATGAAACTACCAACGATGCATCGACAACGGTGAGCATATCGCCGATGCAATAAAAAAACA
Organism: Cerceris rybyensis; assembly: GCA_910591515.1. Lineage (NCBI taxonomy): Eukaryota > Metazoa > Arthropoda > Insecta > Hymenoptera > Crabronidae > Cerceris > Cerceris rybyensis. The sequence continues at coordinate 27,361,697 of OU342792.1, read as the reverse complement.
CTTCCTCCTGATACATTCTACTTTTTCGAAGGAACTTCCATTACCTTCTCATCGATCCGACGAGAGCCTCGCAGGAAATCCCGCGGCGAAATGGCGCTTAATGAATGCGCAAAGCGCGACACTTTCGCACGCCGGAAGACGGAGAGGGAGAGGAAAGAGAGAGAGAGATATCGCGAGTCAGAGAAATAGAGAGAACCGAGAAGAGAATGAATGGAAAGGAGAGAAGAGAGAGCGAAAAAGAAAGGGACAGGAATGAGAACTGCATGAATGGAAAAGGGAGAAGTGAGAAGAGAGAAGAGAAAGAGTACAACGATAAAAAGTATATCATTCGAAGTCGCGTTCCATGTAACACGACACCAAAGAATATTTTCACGTCCGTGTTATTAGGCCGGAGGATGTGAGATCTCTCGAAATACGCGCGCACGCGTGTCGAATGTATCCGGCGGGACGTGAACGCATGCGGACTTTTCGACGTATGGATACGCATAGGAGGATATGTGCGTGAGACGCGTAAAAAAGGCGCCAGCCTGGCTATTCTTGCATCGTCACTATGCGAGCCGCTTGATACATTTTGCATATTACCGTATGCAAACAGCGGTACCATTATAGCGAGAACGCCGCAGACGGGTAACCACTTAAAGCTTGTATCGCCGGTAGCAAGCCTGACTCAAAATAAGTCCCGATAAAACGGCTAAAGTATTCCGGGCTTCTCCTGTCGATCGTGGAATTACGTCAGCGGTATATTTCGCCTCGGTGAACGCGGAAATGTGCGCTCGTTGAAATAAAAAGAGGCAAGCGGCTTGAGAAATTGGGGGAAATGCCCCGTTCCGCTTGAATCTTCCGGTTAAGGAACTTCGGCGATGGAGCGATCGAGGAAGAAACTGGGGAAATACGTGAATGAGTGTTTGGAGAATTTTCTGCTATGGGACACCATTGGAGGAGGGATGGAGATTTATTAATCGTAGGAGCAGCCTAGAGATGCAACCTCTGCTTAACCCTTTACGGACGCAGACATTTTTGTGTATTCACAGATAATCATTTATTTAGCGATTCAAAATCGTCTTTCTATTAAAAAGTTAGAATATTAATGCATAGAAATTGTAAATTACTATTTGTGTAACCAAATTCCACCGGCTATATTTCAAGTTTTAAACTTGATGCGCGCATACGTGCGACAATAGATTCTAATTGAATTTTTTCTCAGGTCACATATATGCGTCGCTAGTCCGCAAAGGGTTAAACAGTGGGTTTTGGGCGAATTGCGGCGAAAGCCAAAAAGGAAGGTGGAAAGAAGAGCAAACGGTGAAGAATTCTTCCGTTTGAATTCATCGGTCGCATTCACCGTCGAACCGCGGACTTCCGTCGAAGGAACTTCCGTTCCGGTTGGAATGCGCGTTTAATTACTGTAACTCGTTGGTCTGATCCTCCGCAAGGAGAACGTTCTTCTTCTGTTTCTACGTTCCCATAGGTTATTCTAATTGGAAACACGCGAGTTCGAGCGCGAGCCGTTTCTGTGTAATTTAATACGGAAGAAATTAGCATAGAGTTGACAGCAATTAGAAACGTAGGTACTATTCTAACAGCATTACGGCACGAGGATTATAATTAAGCGGGAAAAGATATTACCTTGAGATTACCGTGTGGAATATTTTCCAGTATCAACGCGCCGCTATCGTGACACAATTAAATACCGTCTACTTATAATTCCATAATATTCCCCGACCTGGATTAAATTAGATCGTTGAATTTTTATTCTCGCAAAGAGAAGCTCCTACGATTTCACTCGATTCGTTCGGAGTTACCTCTTTCTCCTCGTTTATTTCGAATCGTCTCTTAATTTCAGAGATCAATTGGCACGATCGCCAATTACGTTCTCATACTTTTAGAAAATCAGTCTCTGATCGAAGCTATCGGTTGTAGTAACGGGATTAAATATCGTTCAATTGAGGCCTCGGAAAATTTCTCTACGTCGACCTCCATTCAATTTTCTCGTCGAGAGAAGAGACTGCCTGTACGCAAAATTTCCACTGTTTTCTCCCGTTTGCAACCAACGAACCACCTTATTTGTTCCATTAAACCGAGTATTCTCGGTCTACGTAAAATTCGTCCTCAATTTTGGCCGACAGTGCACGCATTTTGCGGCTATAATAGAACCTGAGGTTCTCCCGGCCGGAGCGCTTGCTCCGCTTTTCCTAATTGAAGCCTAAATGCATCGGTGTATTATCGATAATCGAGTTACTCGTACTATTACGGGGAAATTTGCGTTGCCGATATGGAGAGGCATCTACCTACGCGCGGACAACTTCGTTTACAGAGAAAGTCGACCTCCTCCATCCCCTCGTTGCTAGCAAGTGCTTTTGTGTTTCCATGCTTTCCGCCTCCTGTGCATCGTTTATTTAAGAAATTGCAGTGATGCTGTTCAAGATGCACAACAGAGGTATCTCATGCAGAACGACTATATTCGCCCATCACGCGCAAATGATATTTTGTGCGGCGCGATTATAGTCGTCCATCGGGTGCGAAAACTATTCTGTGCAGAACGACTATATTCCCCCGTCACGCTTAAGTGGCATTTTGTGCAGCGCGATTATAGTCGGCTGCGGTGTACGAGAAGTATTTCACGCAGAGCGACTATATTCGCCCGTCACGCGTAAGCGGTGTTTTGTGTAGCGCGATTATAGTTGTCCATCGCGTGCAAGAAGTATTTCGTGGAGAACGATTTAGCGTTAAAAACATCACTTTCGTTCCACAGCGATTTGTCATCTCGATTGTGTTGTAAATCGCAAAACAGCGATTGCACGTAAAATTGACATTTGATATTGTATTTACCTAATGGAATCGAGCGATCGATGCATTTCAACTCGATCGCAGGACTTGCACCCATCGTTGCATCGTCGATATTTGTTCCTGTGGTAATTGCTAGACGACGATGCTCGGTTATTCGAAATGAAAGAGAAAAAATTTCCGTCGGCTGCTCGTCTCGCACGATTATTAAAAGTGCAGGACGTAACGAGCGGTAGAAAATCAAATCAGCGAGCAAGCAACCGGCGTTCCTGCGAACGAGAACCACTCGTTGGAATTTACAGGCCAGGTTTTCATTAGTGGCCGAAATAAATCTCGCGAAATAAATAATTGCACGCTGCGGGCGGAATTATCGCGGGAATGCGCGGCCTGCATAACGAATTATTTCGTTAGCCGCGTGTCGTGTCGTTGGTAATTCCTCCGAGTGAAAAAAACGAGAGAGAGACGTTGGGAATTATTAAGGAAAAGTCGATGCAAACTGTATCCGCTCGTTGCGTATGCGAAATCATTTGAAATTGCGGCACGGTAAAATAAAATACACCTGGGATCCTCTTTAGTATTATTTCGTTAACTCTTTTGGCGCTGAGTCGTGCAACTTTGAACGTCTGCTTCCAACTGCCAATTCATTTCGACAAAGTGCACTTTGAGCCGAATAAATTTGAACTTTCAGTGAAAAATATATCGATTGTACCTCGAAATAATTTTTATCTCCGTACGCAGACCATGGCTCGGATTTTTAATCATTCAGTTTGGATTTTTTGAGTCCAAGTCCACCGTCACTTCTGACAAATTTTTCTAAATTTTCATTTAACGTATTATAGCCTCGATGAAAATACGAGTGGTATTGTTCGCTCAGACAGCAAACATCAAAGAGATTGCGGTAGAGGCAAGTAAGAAACGTTCACCGGTTAGTTTCGCTTTTACTTCGCCAAGGCATAAACTTCGAGGGTCAGGAGGGATTTTTTTCGACAGGAAGAAAGGAGGAAAGAATCGAAATGTCAGGAGTGAAAGGTAGAGATATAGAAGTCAGTATGGAGATTGTAATCACAAGAAGGAATGGGCTCTTAGGATTCTGTATACTCAGGTGCATATACATTCCCTACCATTATAACTTGATATGCAGCGATAATTGTGGGATAATACCGCATAATAACGACGAGGTGTTCTTTGTGGTAATATCGATAATAATAACGTTAACCTTACAACTATCAAAGGAGGTTAAAAGATCAATTTTTTCTACGATTCTTAGTTACAGTGTATAAAGATACTTGGAAAGTAGATAATAAACAAATCGCAGAATTTTCACAGCCACACCAATCTAACTGTTTTTCCTCGATGCAATATTAATAGCATAAAACAACTTTTAACGCCTCCAGATCGCCTGATATTTTCAATTTAGCAGTTTTTGGAAAACTTCAAAATTTTCTATCCCATTTACCACGTGTGCCACGCGTCATTGCAAGGCAAGGCGTTAAAATGCGAATTTCTCTTCTCCCACGTGTTTAAATACTTCTCCAAATTCCTCTCGAATCGCACGATAATCGTGTCAACGAAATTTTCACAAAAAATGGAGCAAAACGATGCAAGAGTCTTTGCGAATTTCCCGCAGTTTGTTCTCCCAGCTGGCAATATTTTTCTTCGTTCTCGTATAATCGTCGCGCGTGTAAGGCATCGTAAATAATCCCGGTTGGAACGGATCCAATCGTGGTTGCTAAACAATTTATGGATAATCGTGGCTAAAACGTTCCACTGAAATTCGCTCGAGGAGCACGGCCGCGAACTTCTCGAGCGATTTTCACCGTAAATTGAGTTTCCTCGGTAGAAAAACCTGTCGGACGAAAATATTGGTCGCTGAAAGATCATCGTCGGGCCCGAATGGAACCGTGGGAGAAAACTTGCCGTGTTTATCGCATAATTCAACAGATATTAGGTAATAGCTGTGTGAACCGCGCTTAACTCTGACACATGGCGAGCAGGGACGACGATGGATTTCTTCTTCGTTCCCTCTCTCGCAGGAAGTCCCAGGGAACGATTCATTTTGCAGCTCGCACGCTTTTCGAGCTTTGCTCCTTCCTCCAGTCGAATTTTCGTTTTGTGCATCCGTTTGATACTCTGACGACCGCTGTTCATGGAAATGGAAACTTTGAGGAGCGGAAACTGCGATAATTCAGAAGATGGTCAGCTTTAGGTGGTCCGTTCGTTGAATATTTCGCCTTTAACCTTTTCCCTATTATAGCAGACTGTAGTCACTTTCCACGAAATCATTTTGCTCCTTTGCACACTTGGTATCTCTCTCTGGACTTCCGGTTTCTGAGAATTCCTGACAAATTTCGCATCTCATAAACGATGCACGAATTATGATAATTGGTAGCTGGTCTGTGATTGTATCGCGCAGAAATCGATGACTTGTCTCTCGATTGGCAAGATTCGCCGGTCGAATGGCAATTGATCGACGGACAGAGCACGGAACCGAGCGTGTCCCTGAGTTTCCTCTGAATGAAACGATCGCGAGCGCACCTGCTCCGAGAATCGTGGGTGTCCTGTTGGCGTGTGTTCGCAGGCTGCTTCTTAAACAGCTGCAAAAGACTCGGAGAGGAGTGCTGTAAAGCCTCGTACACCATGCAAGAGTCTCCAACGATGAAAGGAACTCTGCTCGATCATCCGATCGAGAAAACAAAGTCTGCCTTTTCAATCGAAATGTTTGCAAAAAAAAATCTTCCTTCTGCTAATTTTACTCAATATCTGGTAATACTCAATTTGATATTTTTCCAAAACATATCGATTTCACGTACCTAATCATTTCTAAGATATGTAATAACACAAATCTGATATCTTTTGCTGAAAATATTTTGTGCAAACTAATACTAAAAATTTCGGACAGCAATTATTTGAAATCTTCGAACAGCTCTCTCATTGTCGCCACAGATTTCGAGCAGGCCGTTGATTGTCTCTAATCGTCCCACCTTCTTCTTCGTTAACGCCGTCCCAATCGGAGGCGTCGAACAGTGCAGGTATACCTCGGAACTCATTCCTTTCTCCTTCCACGCAGGTATGCGCATCAAACGCGCATCAAACGTCAACTCTAACCAGTCGATCCTCGCCTCGAGTCGTATGAATCGAGCCTAAAAGCGATGCGTTCCGACGCGTCGCATTCGTACAGTTTACAAATAGGACTGCTGTTGCGCCGCACAGAGAATGTGGTTTTCCTTGAACCTTGGGCGGCAGTGGTCGCTCATTCGCTCATTCGTTTATTCGCTCGTTTATTCGCTCGTTCGTTCGCTCGCTCACTCGCTCGTGCAGCTACTGTGTTATAATTAATAATTCGCAACATGCGTTATGGCCAGTCGTAACAGGGATGCACCGACGGATACGGTTCTCTCTTTTTCTCATTTTTGCTCCTCCTACCTCCGTCTCGATAATTTCCGTCGACACTTCGATGTCTCGGCGAACACCGATCGATGATAAATCGGCCAAGACGATCGTCGCTTCCACCTGGGGGATTTTCTCCGCCGAGAGGCTCATTGTTTATCTCGATAGAGGTAATTAAGGTGGCCGGTGACTCGGCTCGTACGACGCGGTACAAAGTCTCGTATAATGCATCTCGTCCGTTCGCCAATAGACGCGCAGAGGCGATTCTCGTTTTAAATTAGACGAACAGGTGAATCTGGGTCGAAGTTGAATCTGCGAAATTGCGCGGGACACTCCTAATGAGATGCGGAGCGTTCGATGCGCGGGAAACGATTGTTTCTTGCTGTTACGTTTGGGAGGACTCAGGGATTGGTAAACACACAAATAAACAAAGTCTTGATGTTATAATTAGCTATATACTAACCCTTTGCGGTCGTATAAAAATGATATTTTATAACTCTTCATTGTGTTGTATTTTACAAAGTAGTCTCCAACATGACGACCTGGTTTTCGACTACACGTGCCGTAAAAATAATTAGTTTGACTTGCTCCTAAGGACCACACGCACTCTTCACGCATTCTCAATTTCAAACACACCTATCATTCTAACCTCAGTCACTCAATCGCTTATATACTTTATCACGTGCATACCTTTATAAACGCAGCCTCTACCTTAGCTCTTATAATTTCTTACGCGTACGATTCGATGACCGGCGGTGAGCTGAAGTTGGGAAAATCTCGATGGAAGTTGTTTCTTTGTAAATGATATTCCACCCTAAACATGTCGAGTTTAAGTTTAGCTCCAAGAGAGAAGAACGACATCGTAGTTACGCATCGAAGGATACTTCCTAATTTTAGCATCGACCATGCCATCGTCTCCTCTCGCCGATTTTGTATTCGAAACGCACACAAGGACCTCTGCTCTTTTTCGTCGTGTTGCAAATTAGCGCTGGCCGTTTACACAGAAACGAGCCGAGCGTTACCCAATACGTGCCATAATCGCAGCAAGAGCGATCGTTGCCGCGAGTAGGCGGGCTAATCGCGATCAGAAGAGCAGGTAAAGGGGTGGAAGGAGAGCCATGGAATTACTCGCAAACAAACTGTCCACCCACCGTCCATTAAGGCGCTAGCCTGACAGACTCAATTCCGCACGATATGCACGTTCCGCTGAATTTTTTCACGGCTTTCCCGGTAATTTTGCATTTTGCCCGACCCACGTTTCCGTATTCGCGAATCCTTCGAGATTCAGCGCGTTCTCCTTTCGTGGAAGAGGACTTTTTAGCATCTTCCTCGTAGCTGACCTTTTTCCTTTCTCCGTTGCCAGAGCGAGAATTCTCGAGACGCGTTCTTTGAACGATTTTCCTCCGGAGACTCCATTTACTCGAGATTTTCACTTTAATTCTCGCTTTAACTTCTCGTTCGTGGAAAGCCACGCCGGAAAAGCTCGACCTCGTCCTTCTTCCGTTCTCCAGGAAACGGAGCAGGGTCTCGGGAGGGCACGTTCTTCCGGTACCGTCGCTTCCGGATCAAGGCTATTATGTGGAGGAATTTCCTTCGATTGTCTTATCGACAGAGACCGTGAAATGGTTTATTTCCTTCTTGTATTTGTTAAACGATGCGTTGCACATTAGATTTAGGCGTATTTTGAACTGTAGAATTTATAAGAATTTCCCAAAAGTGTCTCATCGAAAGAGAGCGTGAAATTATTTACCTGTTTTCTTGTATTTGTTTAGTTTTACAGACGTGATCATTTGGAAATTGTAGTTGCAAATTAGTTTTAGAAGTATTTTGAACTCTGGAGACTATGCAGCGTGAAGAATTTATAAGAAATTTCCCAAAACTGACGAGAATTTGAAGGATCTCTCGCTAATTGTCAGTTTTGGACCCTAATTCCGTACTTGACGAAGCCTCATGTTTTTCTACCCTATCGTTTACACGGTGGCACGTCATGGCGAGTGCTCGTAAAGCGTACCGGACGTTTTATGGTGCTGGATTCACCGTGGAAAAAAAAATTCGTGGGATATAGAGGGAAGCGGCAGTCGCAAGTTACGTTTCCTACGCGAAAAGAAATGTACTTGTCCGTGATATGACAAATGGAGGGTTTGGGGGTGCAATCTTTATTGCGATCTCGATGGTGCTCCGCATCGAAATGGTCTTTTCGCCCACGAAGCTGCAATATTCCGAGGGTGTGCCAGCGATTGTATGAGAAAATTTGCAGACGTATTTACCGACCGAAAATTCATCAAAAACTTGCAACTCTACCGTCAAAATATCCACTTTGTTTTTACAATACGTACAAAATATTTAGAAAAAATACTACAGAATATTTATTGCTTCTAATTACGCACAATATACCTCAGCTGCGAAAGACTGAACAGATTTTAATAATTTCTTATGAATCACAGCTGAAAAGCCCCTCGAGACAAATGGAAAAACATTTCTTTTCCCTTTACCCAATATAAGGTACGAGAATAAATGTTGTAAATTAATTTAAGTAAAACTACAAATTCTCGTCTCGATGTCTCTTGCAAGACGACTCAGCAGGATTTCTTTAGGTCGTAGAAAGGGAGGAATTCACCCTACCAAGGTGGATTCCCGAGGGTGTCGTATATTCGAAGGCGTAGCAATTTGCCCAAGTTTCGTCGCACATTTCTCTCTTCCTCGCTGCTCCTTAATTGTCTTCGTTTCTTGAGCTAACAAATTTTTAATTACCGTTGTTTCCCACCCTCTACCGCCGTAGAGGGTATCTTTCTCAAATTGATCGATCTCGAAATTAGCTCACCTCTTCCGCATTGGTCCGAATGAATGTGGTGGAGAGTGGAGTCGCAAATAACTTTTATTTATGAAAGCGCTTTTATAAATAACCAGATCCACTTTAACCCCTTGCCTTATAATAACGAGCCACAGCGCAGATCGTAATGACACGGGTCACTCTGTACCACGGAAACACCCTTGGCTCGTTCAACCCCGCATGACCCACCGGTGACTCGACGGCTCCTTTCGCGATATTAAAATAAATCAGGTAAATGATTGAAGATCATCCCCGACTAACGAAACCCCTTTGAATTTTCAGACGGCGTTCAGCAACCTGGACGAGATGCAGCACAACTCGATGGTCTACCGGGGTAACGAGAGGGGTAGAAGCGTCGGGGTTGGCCCGATGAGATCTCGACCCATGGAGAAGAGGCACGACACGTCGCCGTACAGCGGGGTGCCTTACCTTTCGCCACCCCCGCCAGACACCTGGAGAAGAACCAATTCGGACTCTGCGCTCCATCAGAGCGCAAACGAAGCCTGCCAGTCTACCTCCGCCATGCCTCATCGCCGAGGTAGCGATGCATGTTGGTTTTCCATCTTTTTCAATTCTACTTTAATCCGTGAAAAATCTCTTTTGATAGAAACAAATAACGTTGAACAAAATATTGAAACTGCAAGTTTAGAATGTAGTCGTTCGATGTAGCGAAAGGGGTAAAAGGCGCGACGAAAAATTCAGTCTCTCGTTAAGTCTGGTGGAAGGACTTATGTTTCGCGCAAGTGTTTCGTCCTTTCATGAGAGAAAACGCAGATCCGTGCACGCAACGAACAGGCAATTTGTCGTTTCGATATCCGGTGCAATTTCCTCGGCTTATATCGGCGAACGTTCTCCGCCTTCTTTCGTCTCGTCTGCGGTTCGAGGCTGCGTGTAAGTAATCTTTTCCGTTCGTAAATTGATCTAAATTTGCGCCGCACTTTTCTTCCCCCTTTTTCCCGGTTTTTCCCCTCCCTCTTGTTCTTTCTAGACTTTGTAGCTCCGGAAGAAAAATCGGAGCGGTCCACGTCGCAATACTTGGAATTCGTCTTTCCCGCAGCTCTGAAATTGCCACTATTTTTCCTCTTTTGGAAAAACATGCTTGTAAATGAAATCATTCCGTGACGTTCTTGATTCCTCTTCCTTTTTAACCCCTTGCCATGTCTTTCGTGATTGAGTGCGTAAAAACTCTAAAATTAATTGGTGATACAACAATCTATCCCTAATTTCGGATATAGCAGATGACTTAACGCGATATTGAATAGTATGAAATTAATTTTATTTTACTGTGATCCATTGATATTTTTAATTTAATAATTTTTAGAAAACTTTAAAATTGACTTCAATTTAACACAAGTATAGATCTCACAATTGCAATTGCAATTGCAATTGCATTTCTACAGTTTCTGCATATATTTTCGCCAGGCGTTTCGCTGGTCTCTGTTTTCCATCTTTTTCATTGGAGCAGAGGTTGAGAAGATGCAAAGTGGCAAGCGACTCGACGTATTTATTGTTCCCGAAGAATATTACGGTGCCTCCTGCAAGACGCGAAGTAATAACGTTATAAAGTAATTCCATTCGAAGAGGGAGTCGCCTTCGCGCATTTCGTTGTTTCGTTATCGCGTTATCAAATAATACTTCGCGGCGAGCAAGGTGGAGCGATCCATTAATAATAACTTAAGCATCGAAGAAGCACGAGGAGGACTTTCCTCTGAATTCCTCTCTAGCAATTTCGTCTCCTTCGAGCTGGAATATTCTCGATATTGCTGTACTAATTGCGAAAATAATTTCTCCTAGATTTCTTGGATTTCTAGAATAGATGATAATTTCTCGCAAATTAACTTCTCTTAGAAATTAACTTTTTAAATCCATCCGTCGTCAAGTTAAATTGAAATTTGTAATTTTATATTTAATTTTTGCTCTATAGTGACGAGTGAAAATTTTCAAACGTTGCTAAACTTATCAAATTGAAAATGTTCATGAACTGATCAATTTTGTTTTAGCTATTAAATTCTGAACTTTAGTGGTGGCAGTTATAAAACAATTCGTAGGGCAAGGGGTTAATATTTTGCAAAAAATGACGCATCTTTTAGATCACTCCACCGTCAAATTCAATTTGAATGAAATCTAGACTTCACTATCTACTTCCTCGATTTACAAACTGTCGTCCAACGATTTGCAATCTCCGACAATAGCTCAAACATAATGACACAGTCTCGAGGACAGTTTCGCAAAATTTCACGCAAAGATCGCAAATCAGCGGAGCTACTTTGAGTCGATTTCACGAACGGTACTCGTCCGAGGAATTTCCTCATTATCATAGATCTGCTCGTTACCTCGTTACACAAGACGGCGCTCGGCCCTCTTTGTTTAACTAGCCGGTTACAAGAATTTTGGCGAGCATTAGAGCTTTTTGACCTTGCAAGCTCGTTGATGCGCCAGCGCCTTCGGAAGCACGCATCGTAGTTGAAGATTTACGAGAAAGGAAATAGTCGAGAATAAAGCAACGCCGGAGACGTTTTATTGTTTCAATTAACACGTACGAAGGAATTAATTGAATCGTCAGAAATAATCTCTGAATTTTCTCGTCGTTCGTCTATGCCTGACGATTTTGTGAAAAAGACAATACGCAAATTCTCTTATTTTTTTCCTACCAACTGATACACTCATTAAATGATCAATTATATCTGAAATTAACTGATAATCAATTCGATAATCTGTATTTTATAAAATCAACGTAGGATATTTCCTCTGTGACACTCCTATTGGAGAAGTTTTGAAAACAAATTGAGATTTTGACTTGCTTGAAAGTTCTACAGCTAAAACGGCAAAAAAACGACCTCGAACGCTGAGAATCACCGTCTCGAGCTCGTAAAATTAATTGCACGGTTGTCTTCGCTCTTTCCACCCTTTCTTTCTTTAGAATAGCGCGTTTCGCGCGCTGATGGCACGGTGATAAGTGCGTTTTAACCGCGTGCTCCCTTAAATTTGGCATGATTTATCATCTCGAGGGAAAAGCACAAAGGAACCAACCTTCGCGCCCTTGTTCTTTAACGAGGATTACTTTGTCAAGGACACTCTCCTCGCGCGTTACGACGAAATTAAAATTCACCTTTTCTCGTATTTATAAAATTCAAGCTTTTGATCCTCTCTCCTTCTCGTATGATTTATTTTCTATCAGAATTTTCGTAAAACCATCGTTCTTCCCGAATAGCCGGCTCAAGGGTCATCGTCCGTTGATTTTTCGATTATCCGGTCACTCGAATAGCCGGTTCGATGATTCCCCCTTAATCCGACGTCGAGAGTCGTGCCACACGAGGGGATCAGATATGAAACGTTACACCGTAGTAACGTTAGTAACTAGCATTACGACGGTGTTACGTTCCTCACGAGAAACGAGACTCTACGCTTTAGAAAGATGCATGTCGCGGATCGCCATTAAGGTAGGTCCCTGTTCCGAAGTCTGCGCCGGTGTCAAGACACGTGAAATTGAATCCTTCTATTTCCGTCGTTTCGCCCAAAGATCAGGAGAGTATGGATCTTCATCGACGATCTCATAGAGAGCGACTAATTTACAATTAACAACGAGAAACTTTATATTTTTGTCAAATTCTGAAACTTTTAATGTTGCTTTTTTCACTTGCTACGTCTATACTGTAAAATGTGGGAGATATACTAGTATCTTTAAATATTCTATAGTAGTCTTCGGTGCTTCTAGAGTCAACAATCTCAATCTCTCCACTCGTGACCAACGAAAGGTCCTCCTTATGTTTCCAGACCAGCACAACATGAGCGGATCCGGAAGCGACAACAGAGACCTGCATCATGGATTCATCGAACGGCCGAGATCGTCCTGCGAAATGCCTCGAGTGCCTGGAATCAAGTAAGATTTCTTTTCACCGTTAAAATCACCGAAAGGTCACTCTTGAATCTGTGTGATCCCGCTAGGACCCGACAGCAAATCAGTAGGTCCTAGGTCAGGAATGTCGAACGTTCTCAGTTCATAGGGTCAATTTTGATTCCTCAATTGGAAAAATGACTGAAAATTCAAGTTGAATCTGCCTATTGTAAGAACCACCGATTTTTCCTTCTATATATAATAATATATTGATATAATATGGGCGTGTATAAATATTCTTTGATAGGTACAACATAATATATACAATTACTTCGTTTTGCATCAATGATACGAATATTAATAATTCAGTTCACAATATCACTCTCGCAAGAGTAATTCTTTCCTCGACGAGTGCAAAACGTGGACTCTTTGACGACTATATATCAACCCCGTGACAGTTCTTTAACAACTCTGTGTCGACTCTATAACGACTGTCTATCGACTTCATTGCTAATTCCCTCTTCTCCGCTATTGCTGGGTCCTTCGAGGACCTCCTCGCCCCGAAAAAGTCCCGTAGGGGTGAGGGTCGTCTTCCTCCCCCGCTGGAGCAATTGTCCCCTTGACGAAAGCCAGGCGTGAGAACGCCTAGCTCGGTGCCTTGCTACACTATGGGCCCCATGTTTCAAAAAAGTAATGGAATTAAATGCACGTGAGCTACTGAAACGTATACACATATTTGGGATAGGGTGGGAGAACTCGTGAAAAAAATAGTTCGCCATTCCTCTCCTAGATGAAACGATCGATGCGATCTAATTGTAAGTCGAAGATGTACCAAAGAAAAGAAAAATTTGCAAACTTTCAGCATATACCCAAGCTCTCAGCCACCGGGGCAACAGATTCCCATAGGCAACAACACAGGATCGTTGCCCGATCTGAGCAACGTCCACTTTCCGTCGCCTCTTCACACCCCGTTGGACCAGGAGGAGCACTCGAGCAGTACGCCGTTCAGCAACGTAAGTCCAGCCAATTACATCCTCCCCATCCGCACCCTCGTTTCTCTCTCCACGTTTCTCTCTTCTTCTTCTCACGAGTCTATCCGCGTTCTTACGAAGTCGTCGCACGTTTCTGAACGACTCTTCTTCGCCTTCTCGACGGCTGCACCGCGTTTCTTTCGGACCCTCTGTCTCGTTCGTGTCACCTCGGAGAGAACTTCTGTCCGTGGCACTTGGGGTACAGAACTTTTTCATCCCTTCTCGGTCCGATTCTTCAACTGTAGCCATGAATTGTCTCGCGTCATGGTGGTAACTGAAATGATGGCTAGAAAAGCGAATACTTTTGAGGGGTTGGGGTGCACCGAGTCCATCAGACGGGGTGATTTCTTTTTAAACGCCTCTTTAACTCCTTGCCGTACAATAACGAGCCACTCGTGACAGGATAAATGAAGGAGTCAATTTTGAAGTGTTCCAAACATTATTCAAGGAAAATATCAGTGGATTATGATAAAATGAAATGAATTTTATGCTATTCAGAATTATTGCACATTCAGTGACAAATGAAATGATACGGCAAGGGGTTAATTTAGTAATCGCAAGACTGCGGATTTTTTCCATTTATGAGAAAAAAAAGTGCTAGACTCTTTGTCGAGTCACCTCGCATATTAGGAAAAAAAACGAAGCGCCAAGGGTCGAATTCTCGACAGAATTTCTCCCCGTGCGATAAGAGATTACGTGAAACTTCAGGAGACAGGGATAATCGCGTCTTGAATTAATCTGCCGTACTTTAAAGTCTTTTATCGCGGCGAAGGAACACGAGGATATACCTACCCTTAGATCTAGGAGATAAGCTTCCTCTTGCGGCCAGACAGAGGAGAAACAGGTGGCGAATTCTCAGAATTTTTCTCCTCTGCCAAGTCGCAGGATTACGTGCTTAACCCGTCGACGAGATCGCGAACATTCGTTGCGTTTTTTTTTATTTTTAATTTTTATTATTCCGCGTGAAAGAGCGCTCGCGGTAACGACAATATCGGAATCGTCGCGCTCGTGGTATCCGTTTGTAGGCTGCGCCCTACTTTGACTGGCCGTTTATTTTTTTCTCTATTTCTCTCTCTTTCTCTTTTTCACTGTTTCTCGTTTTCCAACTCTCATTTTTCCTTTATCGCTCTCTCACTTTTTCTTTCACTCTCTCTGTCTCAATCTCTGTCTCTTTCTCCACATTACATAGAGTCGTTACGTAGTACAAAAGCTTAGGTAGGTACTCTTCGAGTCGGAGCTCTCTTTTGAAATGGTTGTACTGCTGGTATATTCCAGAGTCCTCAAACGAGCAGTCCCACAAACCTGTCGCCGACCAGCTTGGCTCAAGCTGGTAGGCTATCCTTTTCACAGGATCACAATCCGACAAGCGCCCAAGTAAATATCCTTGCGATCCCGTACTAGTGTTGGATTTATTATTGCATTGGTAGAGAATGTTACTTGCACCTGCCAAACTATCGTACAAACGTCCGGCATGTCGTGTCGTTGATCGTTTCGATACAGCTATCGAAATGTGCATTCGTTTATGTTGCTGTCTGTTTTCCTCGCTCCTTCTCTCGGCTTAAAGCGAAGGGGCAAAGGAAGATTCATCCCTCGAGGTTCTTAAAATCAGCAACGAATGCGCACTGTTCGATGCACAGTTTTACATCTACCGTCGCGAATTGAGAGCTAATAAGAAAACCAAGTGACGGCGATCTCGCGCGGGACTGAGATGGAAGCTCGCTTTTCTGGAGGCTGATTGTCGCACTAGAAGAAGAAATATTTATATATAATAAATATTTGAAAAAATTGATGCTCCCGCGAAGTAAGAAAACGACTAGAAGGGCAAGAAGAAGTCGGTTTCTTTTCTACTTCTGCTTTTTCTTTTTCTTCTTCGAGAAAAAGTTGAGAGCTCGTATTCGCGAAACTGACGACTCCAAGGGGCAGTCGATCGAGGAGCTTCTGGAAGCTTTGACGTCGACTAGCTCTCGATATCCGAGAAGAGAGTCTCGATTACGCCGATTCGTCTGCGTAGATCAGTCCTCCATCCGAGAATCTCCAGGTCCCGCGGGATGTTGCTAGCTCGGCTATTTCGTATCAAATCGAAGGCTGCACAAGGATGTACCTCGATGCAGGACTCGTTTCTGGAGCGATATGAAAATCAGGAAATTTCCTTGGATGAGATTTGTCGTTAAATTCAATTTAATTAAATATTCTAGCATCACGAAGATTTTTGTCAGATTTCCAACGAAGGTACTTTCATGTTTGAGCGAACTTGGGAAACTGAGGGACGTGCAATATTTATAGTAATCCTTCGACAATAGTAAATCAAGATTTAAATTTTATAATATACATATTAGGGGGGCCGGAAAGTATTGCCGTTTCTTTTACATTAAATGTAAAAAAATAAATTTGTGATAAGCTTTAATTTTCATAAATAATAAAATAACTCTTTTCCATCTAGCGTGCAAATTTTCAATGCCAGATCACTAAAAATCAATTGATTTTGAGCAAAATTGCCTAGAGAAACATTACTTTTCGGTCCCCCTAATATTTCATTTTATAATACAGGAGATTTCTGTGCTTTTCTTGAATATTTTGTAGAAAAATGTCCTTCTAACGTCTCGTTTCAGTCACCGACTCAACAATTTTTCGCGAAAACGGTAACAAATTTCATCCCGATTATTAAATTCCCGGAAAAGTTCATCTAGCTCGAGTATCCTTCGACAGGATGCAGGTATCTCGACATCCTAGGCTTTCCTTTGAAACTTGAACGTCTAAAAATGTTCACTTTGTCTCTTTTCAACAATGTCGAGGAGCTCAAAGGATACGAAATACGATGAAACGTCCTGCACGTCGACGTAATGCTTTTTTTCCACGTTTCCAAGCGATTCCCAGTCGTCGAGGTACACCCTGAACATTATGGAATCGAGGGAGAACGGTGAAATCCAAGCAACTCGAATCGTCACTCGTTATTTTGACAAATCTCGCGAATAAACCTCTGGTCCGAGAGAAGAAAAACACGATCCTCTCGGTGAAATAACGAAGAACAACAACGGTCGCCCTCGTTTCCATAACAAGTGAATTAGCTCGCACAAAACGTAGAAACGACCGCCATAGATAGCATTGCATGAGAAGAACACTCTGTGCTTTTCTGTGCTTCGTAACCGCCCCGGCGTGTTTCGAATTTTCCATTGCTCGACGTTCGAGTTTTCGAGCATCGACGTTGCGCAGAAATAACAATAATAATAGTAACAACAACAAACTGGAGCGTCGATTGCAATTTTAATTGCGAAAAAGTTGCCTCTGTCGCGCGAAAATATAGAGCAGCTTTGGCGAACCTGAAGCATTGTTAAGGGTAGATTTTCATTCGACGGGGTGGAGCCATTTTTAGCGACCTGCACGCCTTGATAATTAACACGATGCAAATTAATTTTCGTGAACGAAAATTCGCTATATTATCCCTTTGCGGACAGCGCCGCACGTATGCGTTCCTCCTGAACCATCAATTTAACCGAGGAACGCATATATACGTGTGGTAAAAACAACTGATATACGTTTACAAAGGGATTATTAATTTGTCAAAGGGACAAATTCGAATTTATTGCAAATATTCCTAAAATTTTTAACGCTCTTTCATTTTTAATTTTCTACGTTTAGTCCGTGGCGTGCAGGAAATTAAATCAGTCAAGTTTTGGTCCTCCTCTGTTCCTCTTCTTGCTGGATTAATCCAGTACATTAAAATCTTACCAATCACCGGTATATCCAACATTAATTAACTCTTTGAAAATAAATCGAATGACAGTCGGAAAAAAACAAAAGATGGAACGTTTTCCATAGCGCCGTGTTTCAAAGGATTAATCGTTTCGCTCTCGCAGCCCACTACAATTGGCCGCTTCCAATCACTAGTGACGCACAGATATCGCAATAAACAAATAAACAAAAGCACAAAATCGCAACGATCCTCGAACGCATCTTCGACGACGAACGATAATCGCGGCAGCGCGTTACATCCCTCGAGCGTCATCGTTATCATTCTTCGACGTTCGTATTCTCGGGCATGGTTTGTTAATCGCTGACTAGATTAGTTTTAACGTGGCTGAATATCGATTTCATCCTCGGCACCCCGTCCTCGTAAAACGTTAATGCACAATAGCAAAAGGGAAGCGTAATGTTCGCGCGGGACATCATTCGTTGTAAATAAAACTTTACGACACGCATCGAAAGAAAGACCCTTAATTCCCGATGGCCCAAATGCATCGTCCTTCTCGAAGATGACGATACTTTGCGATATTCTCCGCCAGTGTTACTTTTATTGTCGGTTAATTCATCGTTGTCTCTGTCGAGGCAACTTTAAAGACATTTTTAGTAGTTTTTAACATCGTTCTACGGGCGGATTAACTCCTTGCGTTGGCGTTTTATGGCCGATTGGAATTTACGTCGGAGCATTATGCATCCTGAGAATTTTGACGGCTTGGAAAGACGCAAGAAATGCTCGCGGTGTAGAGTTTCATTATGGGGGTATTCAATTTTGCGCGGGCATTTAACGACGAGAGTTTATCGACTAGGGGTAGTCTACTCGTGAACCCTTTCTGGGTGGAAGACGGGGATGATCGTTAATGTAATGCTCGTTGGTAGTTCGTTTATTCCTTGGTTGTTGCGCGTCGAAAGAGTTCATTTTTATAGGATTAAAAATAATACCGTTACTACTTTCGTCGTATTAGAGACCCTTTTTTTAAACCGTCGTATATTAATAATTATCAGGGGTAGGGAAAGTTCTTTACGATTTCTCGGTAATGTCAAAATTTTATTTAAAATGACAAGTGTATCGTTATTGAACAAGAGATCTTTTGTCCCTTAAAGGAGAACTTCAACCCGTAGAATTGATCGTACGGTAAAAAAGCAATTAGATAATTATCAGTCATCTTCGAATGGTGCATCAAAGGGCCTCGCACGCGCGTTGTACGCTTAACTCGGTCACATTTTCATTTCGTTTTCTTTTTATTTCGCCTTTGTTGTAGTGTTTGTTTGTGTTTGTTATTTTGCAGAACCATTTATCAGTGCCTGTTAACTCTAGGTTTCTTCACACGTGTAAGGTCAGTAGTGTTACGATTTATTTTCCTTTATTCTCCGCTTAAGAATCGTCTAATTTCCGTGCGCTTCTCTCGCGGCTATGCTCGACTCGACGTCCATAAATCCTTGGATTTTTTTTTATTGCCATTATCGTTTGCTTCTTATAGTATCGAGCTTGCGAAACAAGTCGATAGTTAGTATTAAATCGGAAGCCACGGTTTACCACGTTATCGAGCAACTTTGTTGATCGTCACGTCACTTTTCACGATAAAAATTCCATGCCGGGAAAGAAGACTGATTTTCTGAATTAAAGAAGAAAACTCCGAAAAAAGAGACGATTCTCGATTCGACGATAATCTCGTTTCTACTCCTCTGAGCGTGAAAAACGGACTTGAGAACTCGATCGGAGAAATTGTCGGAAGAACCGTCGATTCGAAGACGTCGTTACGTAATGGAAAATGTTTTCCGTCCCTTCTCCGAGTTGTTTTCCTCTTCTCGACTGGTATTGTATCACTCGGAGAAGGGAAATACGAGTTATTTCGTCGCCGGCTGCAAGTTCTTCGTCAAGACCAATGGAGAATTCTCACGTCGAATGAATTCGATATGGTCGAGTCTTATTTGCAATTGTGAAAGAGCGAGGCGCGAATTGCTCCCGTTTCGTCGAGGGCTCGGGCGATGATTGCGAAGGGCAGAGAACTCTTAACGGATTGGAAATTCCTGCATTTTGTAATTACTTACTGCAGCTTCCAGTTTCATTGGCATTTCCGAGAATTTAACGGCGACAGAACAGTCTCTGCTTCAAAATAATCGCAGTAGATTCGAATTCTTTTATCGTAGAATTTTCCAAACGACGAATTACAATTTGTGGATCGAAGTTCGAAGCAAGGATATTTTCAGCAATAGTTATCGATCAATCGCATAGATCACTACCACAAATAAATAAAAAACGTAACTCTTCGTCTTCTCTCCGCAAGCCAAACGAAACACGAATAAATTCGCAAGTCCATTTGCAAATCGAGAATCGTCTCTGGAATTCCTGAATCGGACGATTGTCCCGGAACGATTCAATTTTTCGAGTGTCGACGACACGCGCTCGCATCCGCGTGGTAAGCCGCTTCCGGAAGTTTGAATGTTCGAAATCGACGTAGAAATCGATTGTGCGAGGTTTCGCGCTCCAGCCAGAGCGACTGTCGGTGCTGGCTCGAGGCGAGGCGATTAAAATAAAAAAAAAAAGCAAGAAAGAAGCCGATAGAGAGCCCCCCGATCGATCGTTTAATGGCAATGGGTATGAAACAGGGTGTGGCGCTGGAAAACAGCACAAGTACTTCGCAACAGGATCTTCAGAGCTATTCGCAACAACCGGTGCCGCCTCCGCCGCCGCCGACGGCGACGTCTCATAGTCCGGCGGGACACTACATTTATCAGCAGCCCCATAGTCCTGTGCCACCGCAAAGTCCAGTTAGTATAATTGTTTTTTTCTTACGTTATTTCCTTCAAATTAAAAAAAAATAATTTACACGAAAGATACGAGAAACGTCGGGCAACTTGCAATTGCTTGATTCCGCGATAGATAAAGTACCACTGTGAACTGTAAGATTGTAAAGACGAGTCTGTTCAAATTTATAGAGAAATTAGATACCACTTTTGAGAGACGTAGTATGGTTCTCCACTTTCACCGGACAATTGTTAATTTGTTTGGATCGTTTGTTATCAGAAAACGTCGCAGGCACCGCAGCAGCAACAGCAGCAGCAACATCAACCTCAACAACAGCTCAATTCCTTAGGCTCGTACAGATCCTCGCAGCAGGTGAATAGGCCGTCGCCGCAATCGTCGCCTAGTTTAACAGTACAAGTAAGACGTCCTTCCTTTTGCCTCTCCCTATTTTCTTCTACGGCATCATCCCCGTTGTAGTTTATTTCGTTGTAACGTAATCCAAGTCCTTTTTCGCCAGTAATTTTGATTTCTAAAAACGATCAAGTACACGAATTCAATTGCACATTCCCTGATCGGATGAAAGTCGTTGCTCGTCATCGATATCCATCTTGTCCCCGTATTTTCCCAGCCATTTTTCCACCTGTGCACAGTTGCACCCGCAAATGACATCACTCTAAACTTGCATATACCTGAAAAAGCACACATTTGAGCGCACAAATTCGATCTCAACGATGTTAAATTTTCTAAAAAATCTACAATAAACGGGTCTGTGTTTCAGGGAAGTCCACTAAGTTACAGCAACAATCCATCGGCGCCTCCTAGTCCAACGGGCCATCCGGGCCCGCCGAATCTGACGTCCGACGGCATCGATCAGAACAGTTACTTCATCAATCAGGCCCAGGCGGCGGCCCTTCAGCAAGACTTCGAGCAATTCACGATGGTTAGTAAAATCTTCGATCCTCTACAATATTCCTGAGTCAAGAAACTCGCCGATTCGTTCGACCGAAGTCAGTTTCCCAGAGGTGTCCTCCGAGCTTTACCCCAACTTGGGTCAGTTCGTGGGAATGATCTATTTTTAATTACTCCGTGAGAAATTTCCTCCAACGTGCACCCACTTTCGACATAAAGTGCCAATTAAATTTTAAGGACGAAGGAATCCCTAGAATTTGTTACCTTCGATCGTCAATCTTCCGGAAAAGACTAAGCTTCTTTCAGTATCGGACTTGTTAACTATTTTCTCAGAGAATGCACGTTTGACCGTTTCACCGAACACTCGTCCACGTTAATTGACCCGAGTCCAGTTTAGCAGGTTCGACATCACTGTGGACACCTGTGTCCATTGTAACGTTTACTACCTCGTGACGCAATATTCCCGACACGCGAAAGAGTCCTAGCACCGAGAAACTAGAGAGACAACTCGAAGTTTCAAGCGGCTACATCGATTTCGCAAGGTTCCTTGCACAGCCAGAAACATTGAAGTTTCTTTAACCCGTTCGGTGTAAATTCTACGCAAGTATTTTACCAAAAACGTCTCCGATCGGAAAGAATTCGTGAGTCTGGAGTTTAGTTGGCGGACATTTGAAATTCGCGGTCTCGTTTTGAGCGGAAAGCATGGAGAAACGAGCGGGAACACCGTGGCGAGCCTCCCGTCGAAATTACCATCGTGTTCGACGCCCACGCTCGTTTCCCGTCGTCGCGACGTTGCAGTAGAGATTCACCGATAGCTTTATTCGTATTCTCTTGCCCCGTGCTCGTCGAGTCGTAAACAGAGGCAGGTTTAGATCGATAAGATTGAAGTATGTCGCGGTTGAGAAATTTTAACGACGGCAGCACGACGTTTAATCGCTGCTATTTTTTTCCGTCGCTTGCGTGGGATCGTTCCTCTCTAGAAACTTTATCCGAGAATCATTTGTGAATTCTGGCAATTCGTTTGAAGCTTAAAAACTTGCAATGCGTGAGATAACCAGCCCGATCGTAGAGAAAGCAGCGAGCGCGTTCTAATTGGATCGTAATTATCTGTTTGTGCATACGAAAGGGAGTGGTAAGTACGGGAATAATTCTCGATATTAAAATATCGCTTAGACTTAGATAAACCACCGATTAACTTTTCAACTACCTTGCAATTTACTTTCCACCGTTTCTCGTTTTATCGTTGCCGTAAATTTGCTCAATCGTGACTTTGCCCGTGTGCATTTTTTGAAAACGTCCGCGCCGCTCTTTGCACACAGTTCATGAATTTTTCGAGGTGTATACCATCGTTGTTGTTGTTTTTTTTTCTTTCACTTTTAATTCTCTTCTTTCCCTCGTCCGCGTTTACGTGCTTTGGTCACGACGATTGACCTTCGGGCAGCTAATGAACGATGCGCAATGAATTATTCTAAGGGTACCAGTTACCATGAATTATTCCATCGCGTCAGCTTTAATATTCCACGTGGTTGCGCGCTGCCAAACATTCCGTCGTTTAAAAACGCGCCGGAAATTATGCGCACTGCTAATCCGTGAGCCGTTGCTATTGTTATCATCGTGTTGCATTCTCAACTTCCTTTCCGTCGGCGATGAATTTCGCGGCCAATAGTCGTTCCTCTCAACGACGATCAAAGTGCAATTTTCTTCTATTTCATCTTTCTCTCTCCACTTTGCGCAATTTGAATATACAAAATTGTGTCGCGATTAGGTTGATGTTTTGTGAAAAAATTGGGCAGACTGTGTCGTATCGGGAGAAGTCGTGGCCTCGTGAATTCTTAAACTCCTTTCTGCCAGGACATGCGACCAGGAAATTTCTTCTCGTAAGGATAGAGCTTCTAATTTTCCAGCGCGACACTGAGCTCATTAAATATTAACGTTCTCGCCCACAATTCATTTTGGACACAAATGTCCGCGAAAAGGAGAGACTTTTTGCGCTGGAGAATTAGAAACTCGGCAGACTGCATGACTCGAGCGAAAATCATTCACCCGTTTAAGAGTCGGCCCAATTTACGGTTCTCGATCAACGTTCTTTTTTATCGTTTCGGCATTAGTTCGATTTTTCACTGTATTTCTTTTCTCTTTAATCCTTTCCGTGTTTAGTCCACGAAATACCGACGTGTTTAGTAATTCACCTGATCGATCGAAAGTCGTAGTAGTTTTGCAATTAGTAGCGCGATAAGACCGCGCTTTACGTCGAGACATTCCTCATCTGAGTTCTGCGAAGCATGAAAATGTTAAGTCTTGATGTTTATCTGTTACCCGCATCCGTCAGGATTGGCCGAAATTCGCGGAGCAGCTCATGGAACTTGGTTGCACCTGGACCACGCAGATAGAGGTGAAATAACGCCCTTTAGCAATGTACCAAATATTTCTCTTTATCCCGACATTTCCACCTCGAACTTTAATTCCTCGCGGGCAATTTTTTTACATCCCCCTTGCCCCTTTTTTAAATAACATTTTCAAGTTCCTCCCACGAATTTATCGTCAAGACCTTCGATTTTAGGTGCCTATTAGTACGCTACCGGTCGCTAAAGTGTTAAAAGAAATCAATTGACTTCTGTGACTTTCACAAGTAGAACTTGAGACTCATGGATCCAATCGTAAAAATAATACGAGCAAAGTAAGCCGCAGAGTTAAAAAGCACAACGCAATTTAACGTTTTAGAAGACGGAAATCGAGATCACCGAGTCTCGAAACCCAAATCAATCACCGACGTCCATCAATTTCGCGATACGAATTAACGAGGCAGAGCATCCTCTTCTTCACGGCGCCGCAGGATCTCGTTTATTGGCGATCTGCCTTTAAAATAATTGAACGCTCTGCAATTATTCACTATCAAAGTCAACCGAAGGAAACGACGAAATCGATAGCGGCCGTTCGATCGACGGATGAAAAGAAAGCGATAATAAACGATCCCTGGATGCATCTTCCTTGCGACGACTACGAGAGAAACGACCTTACTATTTTCTTTGCGATCGCCCTATAGTTTTCACCCTCGTCTCTCGAGAATCGTTCCATAAAAAGAATTAAGCGAAGAAACAAGCGTGTCACGCGTCAAACGAGAATCGTGTAATTAGCAGCTTTAGTGCCAAGCAACTCCTTTGCGCTTCTTCTCTTCGGTACTTCAAAGTGGCAAGTTGATCTACTGTATAAAATATATGGCACTTTTTGCACGAACAATAAGCAGTTCATTGATACATTTCATCGATGAAAACAAAAGAAGCGCGATGACGATGCTTGGCACTTTTGGAGCAGATTTTCGCAAAGACCTCTGACGTTAAATCGGTTAGGACGAGACGCAGGAAAGGAAGAAATTGAGGCGGAGGAGGATGCAAAGACGAGAAGGAGGATCGTAACGTCCCCCTATCAACCCTTAGCGCCCATTTCCTCCGTTCTTTTCTCCCGTTTCCTCCTGGTTCCTCAAAAATGTGCCCATCGAAGCTATAGTCTCAGGTTCTATCTAGGCGAAGATTCATCGGAGTTTCCCTCTGTTTTTTTCTCGCTTCAGATGGACACCCCGGTAGCGACCAACGCGATGGGAACGTACATCGGCTCACCGAATCACAGCACGAATTACACGCAGGTGGGCGTCCAGTTTTCCGCTCTGCTGGTACTGACATTGTTGTATCTTTTTGTCGGGGAAAAACGTTAGGGTCTAGCGGTGCTAATTAGACAGCTACTTTTTCAAGACTTTCCTCTCGATTTTTCTTTCCTCCTCACTTGCTTCTTCTCCCTTCGAGGGTTGACATTTGCCGGATACGTCGACAGGGATTCACGGACCGTTGCTTTTGCTTCAATTGAAACTTTCCACTTCATAGAGTCTCCGGGATTCTTGCTATTGCGATTCCCATTTAATTGCTGTGTAGCTTCGCGAGGGGAAAGTCTTGTCCTTTTTTTAGTAGTATTTTTAGAGTATTGTCGCGTTCTTGCGATTTCTTTTCTGTTTCAACGTAAGAGGGTAGTCGATAGGAGAATTGTAGAGTTTTTTTTGTCGATGGAAAAGGACGCGAGGTCCTTCACGTGGCGCGATTTCATTGCAGAGCGACGTGATAAACGTCGGAGGCGAACTGGGCAGCGGAGATGCCGGTTACTTCAGCACGAGTCCGCAAATGGCATATCAACCGACGACGACGACGACGACGACGCAGCAGTTAACACCGCAGACGCCAAACACTCCGAGCATCATCCTCACCGGTAGGTCTAGAGAATTATTCCACTATTAGTAATTATTATTAGTTATTAATAATAGTTGATTGTCACGGTGATCATGAATTCGATGAAATTTCTATTGACTTTGAACTGCAATATTTACGGATCTGATAATATATTTCATATTGAATTATTGCTGGGAGAAAACCAGTGGGCCTAAAGATTAGGTACAATAGATTGGCATATATTGAAAATAGAATTTTAAATAACGTATTTCATTTAATAGCAAGCATCGAATAGCAAGGGAAGTTTGTAGCTTTCAAGAAGCTTCTCAGAATGAGACGCGTCTGGTTTTGTCAAAGATGAGCGAAAAATTTGTTTAGCTCACATTCTCCGTTTGAGGAGAACGAGTATCGATTAAATCGAGATTAAGACGCGTTGAATTTCTGGCAAGCTACATACCAGGCCGATGACAGGAAAAACCTCACTCGAGAGGAAACTCGAGGGCATCCCCGAATCGACCGATGTAGAGTGTATCGAGAAATTCACAGTTTCCGCGAGTGCCCCAATTTTTAGTATATTTTTTCATAAACGAAAGTTATCGTCCCTAAGACATATAACATAATTTTACAACGTGACAGGAATTACCTAATTGATTTTGTTTCTATTCTAAGGACCATAGAAAGTCAAATTTGACATGGCGATAATAGTTCCAAACACTTTACTCTACGTTATGCACCTTACACGAACAAAGTTTGTAAACAGCACAATTTTAACGCGAATTCCTCCAACATGGTGCACATTAACCGTTTGAGTCCCAGGGGGTATTGAAAAAACACTGTCGAAGAATGCTAAACAGCGCGACGGCGCCTCCTCTAAATGAGTACAAAACCCAAGCAGCGTGATAGCCCTTATTTTATTTTATGCCAAAATAATACCAATCGTCGCGATAACACTTCTTCTGTTTGATCACATATAATTCTTCTGTTCTGCACATATAAGATGTGTTCGCTCCGTCACATTAAACAAGAAAACACCGACAGTCGGTGACGCACGGTTAGTTGTCCACAACGCTCGAAATGTGCTGGGTTTTCTCGACATAAAATCTGAACAGCGCGATCGCCTTGCTTGGGAC
The DNA here is from genome assembly GCA_910591515.1 of Cerceris rybyensis. Lineage (NCBI taxonomy): Eukaryota > Metazoa > Arthropoda > Insecta > Hymenoptera > Crabronidae > Cerceris > Cerceris rybyensis. Next base: position 27,335,096 of record OU342792.1, on the reverse strand, counting down.
TCAAACGGTTAACCGTATCACACGAGAGTCTACCTTGCACTGTAAATAAATCTCCCTCCGTCCAACGCCTTCAAAGAATCTGCTCCAAGCGCCAGCCACTCCCGCTTCCTTCAGTTCCCCGGAGTTCGTCCGTTCCATTCTGTTCCAACGCTCGATCAGCACAGATCCATTTCCGTCCGATTCGCAAACGGACTGAAGTCCATCTATGCCGCAGACTTCTCCGGTGCGGATGATCTTCCGAATCCAGAATACGTGAAAGACATCGGCTCGACTATGATGGGTGACTTCGACCCCGAGCTCTTTCCATCGGACGACGCTCTGAGGCAGGGCCTCGACCCGATCGACGTCGACGGACTGCAAATGCTCACCGACCCGACGATGGTCATATCGGATCCCAGCGCCGAGGCCCACTTTAGGCTAGATCGACTTTAAGGCGAGCGAGATTTCACTCATTTGCGACTACACGCGCAGACTATTATTACCTAGGCTAAAACAATTCTCTGTCCTGGTGTCACGATTTATTCTTGAGACACCGTGGCAGGCGGGACGAACCTTCGTTCCCGGAAGTCGGCGAGTACGCGACGAATCCTCTCCCGTCTCGACAAACGCTCAACACCGATCATCATTCGTCGCGTCTCGGCCAGCTCGCGATCTCCTCCACTGGAAATTATCTCAATTATCTTATCCCTTTCCGTGCGAATTAGCGCAAACGTTTCTTTCGTATTCGGCGGTCGAGCGCGCTCGCTGGATGGGGCGCGGCGCTACCGGAAGCTCCGAATGGAGAACGGGGTTGACGCGCGGTTCTACCGGAAGTTCCGAATGGAGGACGGAGAATGGGGTTGACGCGCGATGAAAGAGGGCTCGTTAAACTCCTCGAGACTCCTCGTCGACGTTCCGGTGCACGGCTACGCTCCCGTGCGGTCCCGCTCGTGATAAAAACCGTTAATTGAAGATTAAGTAATACAAATCTTTATTAACCCTTTTTTTATTTTATACTACTTTGTACATTGTATCATGTATGATCTCTAAGAAGCACAAAAGAAAATGTTTACTGATTTATACATGCTTTTGTCATACGCGAATACCTAGCGAGGTATAAATCTACTGTTTAGGTGAAAATTAATACGTTAGAGATAAAAGTGGGTCGATCGCTGCTCCTCGTACGATTAACGGGGAGTGCTTGAATAAAGAAAATAAAACAGCAGCAACAGCAAGAAAACTAGGAATGACAAAGAAGCAAACAAACGAGGAATAATTATTACCGAGAACGCATAAAGACATAGACGTGAGAGAGGAGGGAGAACCTCGCACCAGCATATGCAAACGTACGTACACATACATTTCGATGATAATTAACGTCGAAGATCAATTAAGTATTCCAAGTTCGATTTAGAATCGATTCTTATTATACGACTCGACGAGACAGATTAATCTCGAACGGCATCGACGTGCCTTCGTTTTTGGTCGTGACAAATTCTTTCGGTGTAAATATTCATTTTCTGTTTCGTCCGAAATTAATCACAGTACTCAAACGGCCGGATTTAATTTGTGCAAAAATTTCATCCAAATCAGAGAGTAATTTTTGATCGAGATAATAATGTATTAAAAGAATATTTAACACTAGGTTTACGGAATCTGCGAAGCTGACGGGATTCTGTTTTACTTTACAAACATTTATCAAATTTGTATAGAAACAATACTTTTTTAAAAGTATTTCTTTTATATAGTTAACTATAACAGAATTAACGACCGTAGATCTAGTGTTAATCACGATTACCTACGTTTTAATGGATTTCGTTAGATTTTATTCTCGTTTTAATGACAGAGTTTTAACTATCGTGCAATCTCACAGTTCACGTTGGAGGTATATCGCGCGAAATTGTCGATACGTTGACCATCGTTACTTTGAATTTACAGCGATTTAAGAGAGCCTTTCGCGACGATAAAAGGAAAACTGATAGATAGAAGCACAAACGTATCGTTACGTTAAGGTTAAAAGTCACCGTTCGCAAAAGAAGGTCAACAGAATCGCGAATATCGTGCAAAAAGACGTCGCCTTTGGTCTTCTAGTCGCAAAATGCGACTCGGGTCTTGTCCTTTCCTTCGTTCACGCACTTCTGTTACCAATCGAGATTCTTTGTTCCCGTTTTCTCTATTTCTTTTACCTCCTTCGCGTTCGAAAGGCAAAGCTCCCGTTGAACGTCTTCGTTGAGAGGAATTTTTCGTTTTGCACGCTTCCTCTCTCGAAGTCGTTTTTTTTTTTAACGAAAGAACTTTCTCGCGCGACGGAGCTGCACGCTTTTCCGTTCAATTCCTTCGTCGTGTTCAGTGACTCTAACGATTCGAATCTTTTCATCGAATCTCGTTGAAAGGAGAGAGAGGAATAAAAGAGAACGAAGCCGCGTTAAACGTCGACCCTCCGCCGATATTCTTTTCCTCCCTTCTTCGTTTTGCACCTTACCATCTATACGAATTTCAAGAATCGATGGATTTAAAGCAAACGACCGTTTTTTGACGACGGATTTTTCCTCGATCGTCGGTCCGCGTCGATCTTGACGTTTTGTTCACCGGTGACGTAACAGGTGCATCATGTCACACTAATGTCGAAGGCATTAGGAAATTTAAGAACACTGTCTTCTTAAATTTGCTTGAAATTCATCGCATTTAATAGCTCGACGTTGAACGTCTCGGAATTTAATTCAAAGCTCGAGTTTAATCGTTTGAATCTCGGCGCACAGTAGCGATATTTCGTGCAAAAGTGCCAAGCGGCGCGACGGCGCTTCTTCGTCCACGACGCTGAAACAGCCGGTCTTTTTGACGTGAAATCTCAAACAGTTAATTACTTATTAACACTAGAACTGCCAAGACAGTAAAACTGACTGGTTCCTAATTTTTTATTGGACTTTTCGAAATTTATGATGGAGCCATACTGTAGATATGTCACGTCTACTTGGAAAATTAATAAACTAGTGAATTCATAATCTTTTTTACCTCTGGATTCCTGTTTTTCGCCAAGGTACTTACTCAATATATTTAAATAAAATAGATTTAACGTTGGTAGTTCTAATGTTAATTATATATTAATAAGTAAAATGCGAAAAGTAACTCAGCAGTGAACAGAGCGTCAAATAGTAGACATATTTCCATACCAATTCGGTTCTCTCTAAAGTTAGATACAAAACGCAGGAAGAATAGAAATCAAACCGCGTTTGTCATTTCCGGCGCGTCGTCCGATTTGAGGGCAATAACAGAAACGAAAAAAAAAAAAGAATCTTTCAACGTTTCCAAATATTCTCCGCGATATCGAGAGGAGTTAATCGCTCAGACGAGAAAGAAAAGGAAGCGAGCTGTCCTCGCGCGTTCACCCTCGTCGGTTGTCAATTGTTTTTTGAAAGTAATACGCTGTACTTTGTATACATTTGAGGTAAATTAATCGCGCGCGACGTTAGACTACTCGATTTACGTGTTAGTGCATAAAGGAGACGAGAAAAAGAAAACACGAAAAGCGGAAAAAAACGCAAAGAGAAGATGACGTTTATATGTGTATACACGGTGTACGTAGTGTAACGATCTACATTTTACGAACGACACTCGAGAGAATTTACAAATTTTGGCACGTTATTGACGAAAACTGTGCAAGTTTCTTTTCCTTTATTTGATAGAAGAAGAGATGTTATCATTTTCCTTGGGAAATTGTACACTTTTTAGCAATGGGTTTAGTTGCAGTCGACAAGATGCCAAAGTAAGAATTCTCAACCTTTTTTCTTCAATTTCAAATTCCGAATTGTTTCGTTGAATATTGTCAACAATGTGTCAAGCTAGTGCTACCGGAAGTTTTTGTTAAAACGGAATCTTAGGCTGTCAGTTTAACCCTCGGCGGTGCCGAGACGAGAAGGATAAGAGATATGAAAACCGGGCAATTAAAAAAGGAAAGAGGAAAAGGTAGAATAAAAGAAATGCAACACAGCTGAGAAGTCTACGATAATGTCGATGTTGCGAGATTTTTTATACTGTAGAAGTTTATTCCAATGTTTCAAAAGATATTTATTACGTTGACGAAGAGTTATAAAAGAAGAGACGAAGAAGAGTAAGACTTTTATTGTATAGATCGCGTTACTGTGATGTTTTATAGCCACTCACAGATGTACAAATATGTTTGAAAGAAACTCGAACCCTTTCGTCGGACTTTCACTATCATTTTCCGCACGTTAGAGCGAGAATTCGAAAACTTCGTCGAACGTCCGGCGAAAGGACAGAGGAGAAAACTGAGAGGATGAAGTTATCGGCAAGGTTTTTTCCCAAAGTCAGAGTTCCGATTGGATTTTTTATAGTTATAATAATCCCGCTCGTCGGTTGAACATTCGAAGAAGTTTATGCCTCGCCTCGTTTGCCACGCGGGTCGCGGTCTCTGTTAATGAGATGTAATTAAATTAACGAAGAGAGGGTTCTCCTTCGAGTCTGAAATTTCGTTGGACCGAGCGTGTCGCCTGTTGTGCCTAAGCGGGAAAGCGTGATTCGCGTTTTTTTAACAGGCTGAACGTCTTGGAGGTCTTTAAACACTTTAATGAATCCTTTAATTTGTTTGTCGTTGGATTTTTTTTGTAGAAAATGGAGAACCAGACGTTCAACCTGCTAACACGCGAATATGGGAGGTTGGCAATAATTGCCAATGATTTGAAATGGTTGAAATGACTCGCACGTGATTCTGTATCATTTAAGAGAAGTTTGAGCCGTGTCTTCCTCGTTCGTTGGTAAATTTAATGGACTTATGTTGCCCCATCGCATCGAAAACTCTCGTTGTTTACTATTATGACATTTGGAGTCAATTTGAAGTATAAAATTTTGAATTACCCATACAATATTTCAGAAAAATTGTCAAGCATATTTTCAGTGATAAGGCAGATATTTAAACTGGCCAATCGACATAGGAGAGACGCGGTTCTTTCAAAACTGATCAGCCTTCTTCGTCGGAATTAATTCGAATATGTAGTTGATGCTCGAAATCGACGTTTGTCGTTGAAAAAAAGAAATTAAAATGGATGAAATCTCGAGTCACGAATTCTCCGTCACCGCATAAAATATTTAAACCCTTGTGGTTCCATCGCGCTGTAGATTCTAGCGTTTACATTTTTCACTCTTCACGATTAATCCCGTTAAAAGTCGATTAAATAGAGCGATAAGATTTCCCCGCACCATTCGTATGACTCGTGTGCGCAATTTATGAGATCGTCTCATCTATGGGAGGCCATCGCGAAGGTACGAGGCTCGAAATGTCTCGAAACGTTGCGTCAGCGCGAGATGGTGCCAAAAACGAGCGTAGATATTCGTCGTTTTAGAATTAAGCGAAGACCGAACGCTGTCGATTCGCGGTAACGATTCGTGCAATATATAAGCGACACGTAAAACTTAAGATAACGATGTTCTAGGTGTTTTTGAGCTCGTCACGTCAATTTAATCGTAAGCCAACGCACTCCGATCGAGAGACACGGCGTAGCGATCGCAGGGACGGAGAGCGCCGGAAAATTGTCGATTTTTCCCGAGGGTTCCACTTTTTCTTCTCTCTTTCTCTCTCTCTCTCTCTCTCATTCTCATTTCTTTTCCCTTTTTTACAATCGTAGTACTTAAAATTAATGGCGACCAAGCGTGCGCGCGTGAATTCAGCCCTTTCGCTCCGCAACAAGTTTCCATAAACGTTCAATTTAAAAAGACAATGTTAAAGTGAGCACCAATTTTAATGGTTGACTATAGTTATCTGTTGGACACGAAAAGCGAGTTTCCGCAAAGGTTGCGAGCGATCAGGCACAAATATGTTCCGCGATTCGTCAGGACGACACGAGCGATCGACATGGAGGACAGACTCGGGCAAACCGAGAAATGTACATAAATGAGCGAGCGAATCAATTGTAAATTATATTCAATGGCTCTGTAGGCTGCGAAAAAAACGCACGATTCTCTCGAAATCGAAGGCTTTTCGATCTCGAGGGGACCGTTCGATCTTCATCTGCGTGGAACGAAAGCGCGAAATTGGCAATTTCGATAATCGTTTCCATTTACACAGCGCAAAATCGCACAGATTTTTATATGAAAAATTCTCTCTCTCTTTCTCATGTTTTTCATTCTTTCCTTTTCTTTCTATTCATTCTACTCTTTCTATTTCCTTTATTCGCTTTTCCCGCTTCCTGTCTCGATGTGCAATGAATGGACATCGACAGATTCGTCCCCGCGTATTCTCCCGGTTTCACCCTGTCGTTACGTCACTTTCTCCCTCTGTCTTTCTCCATTTGTATCTCTTTCCGTGCCGAGAGAAAGAGAGCGGCTCGAACGAACGAACAAAAAAGCAAGCAAACAAAAGGAAAACACACAAACGAACGAACGATGCCGATTTCTTTCTTTCTTTCATCGATAGCACGATAAATGGAAATAAGAATCGCGACTTGGCGCAAATAAACGAAGAGCAAACGAGAGACACTTGCCTCACAGCGTAATTCATTAATTAATACAATAATTAATCTCGAAACGAAGGAAAGGAAACGATCAGCAAGAGGAATACGATGGGTACGATGCTCGTCTCGATTTTTTTCAATCGATTCTTGCCTCGAATGCGCGAGGCTTCTTAAAGGTGGAAGAAAAACAAACTTGTAATATTTGTATATAGCCATGTTATTGTGGTAAAGAAATTACCTATTATTATAAATATTATATATATATAAATACTATATATATATATAATAACTCTGTAATGCCGTTACGTCGTTGTATCATATTATTGTGAACACCATTTCTCAGACATCGATTTTTTTAAATAAAAAGAAAGTCTCTTTCGACACGCACTAAACACTAAGCAAAATCCGTCGAAAATCCATCGCACCGGACGATCCGGTTGTTAAATCTGTCGCGGATTTTTCGGCACGTCTTGCGTCGCCCAGGCGTCGCACGACGTCGCTCGGCGTCGTTTTTGCATCGTCACTCGCGTCGCTTCGTACCTTCGCGTAGCAGGGGTCCGACACGATCTTCACGATTTTATCAATTTACGATCGCACCTACGGCGCCCTTCTCTCGCTCCGTTTTACAAAACGTTGTGTGGAAATTTCAAAGTGAATCGTTAGCAAATTGGAGAACTGGAGAACAGTATTTGGGATTTTGCGAAGAGTTAACGTGGAGTATCGAGGTAAAATTTGCATGGAAATATCGGTAACCGCGAACAACAGATGTTGGAAAAGAAATGGCAAAAAATATGACAGGAGAGCGTGAGATTTCCCAAAAGAAATTGGAGCGAAGAAGGTCGCGGTGCGGATCTCGGCGAACTCTGTAATCAATCGGTGCCTCAACGTTTTACTAACGAGCCTTTCTCTCAGACTGATATGATGTTTCAATTAACGATCCGCCTGTCGTCGCGATTACGACCAACATGACACGACCAATTCGCGCGCGCGAAATTTTCACGACGCGCCGCGATAAGAATCAGTCTGCGATTGAAGACGCGACGAGAGAGCGTCGCGCGCGAGGCTGCGACCATCACCGCGATTAGATTCGCGCGAATATCGTTCCTCGGCGAGGGTTAGCGAGAATTTGCACTTTTGCAAATTTCATCTCGATTCTCGCTAGATACCTCGATGATCGGTACCCTCGGCGAGGTTTAATTTAAGCATAATCGAGTAACTTTAACTATTAAGTGTCAATAATTCAGTCATTCCGTCGGCGATTGTTGATCCTTTGCAAAACTAGAAGAATAATCGTAATTCTACATAAATTACGTACACTAATTGCAAAAATATTGACAGAAAAAATTACCTCTATAGTGGAATTGTCACGTTTTCATAATAATACCTCGTTATCCAAATTCGATCAACAATTCCTTCGAAGATTTTCTCCACGAAAATTCGAGCCACGAAAAATGCTCGCAAAGGCACGACGATCCGACAGAAGCGCTAATCTGTTCACGCAAATCCATTCGCGCGAATTTATTCGCGATAAACCGAATTGGCGCGCTTCCGATGGTTTCTCGCGTGACGAGCAAACAGTTCAAAAGCGGACGTCGAGATCTAACCGATTCTGTCGCCTCAGAATTCCGATCTTGGCTCCGTTTCGAGTCGACTTTTGACGGAAGGTTTGCCCGCGAAAATCGAGAACACGCGCGACACGACAAAGAGACGTAGGCGTGCAAAAATTGCGCGAAACCTGACGGATTAAACGGAGGACAAAGGAACGAGGACGGATACGTCCAACGCGATGCAACTCCTTGAAACGTATTGTTTCATCTTCTTTTTTTTACGGTATATCCAACCGACCTCCCCTCTGCTCGTCGATGTAAATAATTGTTTCATATCGTTGTAAAGTAGAATGGTGATACACGCGAGAGACGATGGATTGTATAGTACAGATATGAGCGGGAACTAGCGAGAAGTATTTCTCCCCGTAATGTAAGCGCACAAAAAAGAGAGTTAAAACGATCTATGTGTCTTCTTCGTGTTTAATCGTATGTCTTTATTATTAAATCTTGAACGTCTACGAATTCGTGTCTGTATGTATTTGCCTAGGTCCTTTCTCACTTTTTCATGTTCTCTCTTCTTCCTTTTGCTTTTCTTCGTTCGTTCTTTCTCTCTTTAATAATCGGACGATAGTTGAATTTTTTCTGTATATGCTGTATTTTTTCAGGGTCGTAGTGACTCTTTTCTGCTATGCTTAACACTGGAACTATCGACGTTAAATCTACTTATTTAAATACATTAAATTGGTACCATGGAGAAAGAGTATTTTGTGTTTTAGTAATGTGTCTTGTAAGATGTTTTTTTGTAAGAAACGTAGTTCTAGTGTTAACGAACGCTTGGTACAGTAGTTTAAGTTTAGATTGTACACGAGAATTTATTTTGTAAACTTGCATGTATTTTGTGAAAACGATCTATTTCGTATATATCGGCAATACCATGGTCGATTTCGCGGATGTCGATTCGTGAATGAACTTACGTGTTACGATAATATTAATATTATTAATAAGACTAAGTTTAATAATTCTAGCTCTCCGAGGCACTCCGAGAGAAATCAAGCGAACCTCGATCTTGCATTCGTAAATTCATCCTATTGTTCGTCTCTCGACCTTTCAACCTCTAATTCCACAAAATTTGTATCGTTCAATCGAGAAGTTCAAAGCTGTTCTCCAATTATTAAGGAACGATGCAACAATTTCAAGGCTTTGCGATTCGACCGATCACTTTGTCATTTCGGTTCGATCAAGAATTCCTCAGGGAACGTTTCAGAACGACATCCGTGACGTTTCCTCTTCCGGTATCTCTAGGTCTTCGCAGAGGGCGCCTGGAGAACGCGCTTGATCCTCTTAAATCGAGCGAGAGCGACTCCAGGTTCGCCTTGAAGGCCTCCAAAAGCTTCTCCATATTCCGTGGCCAGCCTTGGATCGAGATCTTCAGAATTTCCTGCTAAAGAGGCCACGGAATCGGACCTCTTCCCCGATGAGTCCCCTTCCGTTTCCTCTCTCTCGTTCTCGACGTTCACCGAGGAAGCAGCCTGCAAGAAGAAATAAATTTGTTCAAGCAGAGGATAACGGCAAAAAAGATCCTCGAAAGGGTGAAAAACCAGAGTTAAGAATTACACTAACATTGAAAACCTCTGTTCGCAGAGTTACCCGGGTCTTTACCTTGTCAACGTCTCCGCGGAAATTGAGATTCTCCGTCTTCACTTTTGCCGGCACAGAGTTTCTCGCTACTCTTCTTCTTCTTCTTTTTCTCCTCCTCTTTCTTCCTCCGCCTCGATCGCTCCTCATCAGGATCACCTCTCGCTCGTAATCTCGTTTCTTGATCGGCAAGATTTTCGAATCTGCCTCCATCGAAGTCTCCACCGCTCTCTTCTTTTCAGTTTCCTCTCCGGATTCTTTCCTCCGATTGGACTCACTTTCCGCCACTTTCTCCGCATTTGCGACTTCCTCTCGCTTTTTCCTCTTTGCCGATCGTTTCTCCGTTTTACTCTCCTCGCGAGCTTCAGGAGACTTAGCTTCCGATCGAACGAATCTCTTTGAAACGCTGCGACGTTTCTCGTTGATCTTGCTACCCTCGGGATTTCCTTCCTCTTCTTCCTCCTCTCGATCGCGCATCTCATCGAATTTGGCATTGTTCTCCTCGATTTCTCTGATTTGCCGATTTCTCTCGACTTCACGTTTTATCTCCTCCTTGATCGAGTCGATTTTACGCTGGATTTCCTCTTCGACGCGTTTCTCGTAATTTTCGCTATCAGATTCTTTTGAGACACCTATATTCGAGTCTTGCTCCGAAGAATCGATCTTCGAGTTTCTATCGGGACTCGAAATTTCGACGATGCGAGAATTGGAGGTCTTCGAGGTGTCGCTGGGATTTATAAACTCAACGAAGATCTTTGGATCGCCGTTCGACAATTTGACTTCTTTTCTCTCTCTTGTAGATCCTTGATTCTCTAAATTTGCAGAGTCTGAGGAAACCTTTTCATCGTTTGATCTCTTCGCTTCGGACTTCTTTTCCGTTTCCGATTCCTGCCTCTCGTTTTTCTGAGAGCCCACGATCTTTGATTCCTCCCCGGAATTTGTCAGGTCGGAGAGTGACTTCTGATCGGTCGATATCTTTGCTGCAGACTTTTTCTCTACTCCCGATTCCTGACCGTCCTCCAGAGAATTTTCATTTTTCAAGACGTCAACCGTATTGTCAAGTTCGCTCGACAACTTTGCATCCTTTTTGTTTTCTCCGATTTCTTGGCCCTCCTCGTTGACAGAATTGCTGTCGGCTGCCTGTGTCTCCGAATTTTCATTGCTCGAGGCAGATCCTACGTCTGTCTCCAAATCTGAATCTACTTTGGCCTCGTCCCTCTCTACGAAGTCTTCCTTCGACTGTTCTTCCTGATTCGCAAATTCCTTGTCCCTCTTTGCCACTTTGTCCCGCGTTTTTCGCCTAGGTGAATTCGCGGTACGTTTAACCACTTTGGTCTCTTTGGCACTCTTCGAAGGAACTTCTCTCTTCTCGAAGTTTTCTGCTCGAAGACCTCCTTTATCACGATTTCTCTTCATTCTTAGGTTACCACGAACTCTCCTCCCTTCGATTTCCTCCTCCGTCGATTCTCCCTCGCCGACTGCTGCATTCTCCATCATGGCGGAGGGTTCTGAAAGACTTGTTGCGCAAAGTTTCCATAATTTTTTAAGTCTCCTATAGATAATGGTAATTTGAAGTCCATTTCCCTAATTACATTTATATATTAGGGGTTACTTTAAAACTCACGGTAACAGAAAAAAAATTACATAATTTAACAATTCTCTCTTACAGTTCGTCCTTCTCCTCGAGCTCCTCGTAGTCCTCAGCCCCGGAAATGCCCCTTTTCACGACATCTTTCGCCTCAAAGTCGTCGTATAAACTCGACCTTTCCTCCTGGTCGATGTACTTCTCACCATTTTCGCCGACCTTGAACTCACTACTTTTGTATCCACTCTTCCCTTCATCCTCGTTCTCCACCTCTTCCTGTTCCGACCCTTCATCCGCCGAGACATCGCTGTAATCCGAGGCCTTGTCGTGAATTTTTGCCAACCCTTCGCCATTCCTGGAAACAATTCTCGAGGAGCCTTCGTTCCCTTTTTCCTCGGACATCGAATTCGAGCCTGGAGAACGGTTCTCCAGGCTGTTTCTCTTCGTCCTGACGGATTTATCCGGTTGACCTTCGACATCTTCGCTTTGACGTCCACCGTCGACGTTTTCAACGTTCATCGAGTTGCTGTTTTCTATGCTAGCTCCTCCAAAGATGGATTCCAAGTTTGAAACTCCATTTTTTCGATAGTTCGCGGAATCTTTGACCCTAACGTTGCAGAAAATTGTAGAGGACTCGTCAGGTATGAGCTTTTTTTCTAACGAACTGTGGTTGAAAGGATTCGAGGGACATTGAACAGGTGGAGTTAGAGAGAAAAATCAAATTAGCGATGAGATATTGTTTGAGATACCTGGAGGCATCGTTGAAGCACCGTGTCTTCATGGGAAGAAGGAAGAGGAAGAGAAGAAACGCGCGGCAAAGCCGAAGTGGTTTTTTCATGGTGTCAGAGGCGACGCATTTTACCGCGGACAAAATTCGAGCCACGGATTCTGCTTTATTGTGATCACACGAACGTAAAAAGATACTCTCATATTTTGGTGAATTTTCAGGGAAACTGTCAGGCAACGTGTGTGCCGTGAATGAAGCAGCAAAGAGCCGAGTCGCTGAATATCTTTTGTTTCTTTGACTTTACGTAACCCATGGAAATGACGACTTTAAGACGATTGTAGTTGTATTAATATTCATGCAGCTTCGATAATTATTAGAATTATTTTATTTAGGGAAGACGAAATTTCGCATGCTAATGCGAAAATTAATTGAAATATTAATACTGTTACAATTCGTTTTCAGACATGTCAACTTCTTCCACGCCAATAAGGTGAGGTAAAATTAGAATACACAAAATAATCTCTTTATTTTTATAAAATAATAAATCACGAACGTGCCAGAGCCACTAACTGCAAGTCGCGTTTACTATTTACACAGAGGTTCGATACGATTCTTACATTCTACAGATCAGTGTACGAATACAGTGTTCAATTTACGAATACACATTTTTTATACAACGTATTAATACTGTTTCGTCGAAGAATTAAATTCTATTAGAATATTAATAAGTCGATGCGATTCTCCTTTCGTAACTTAATTCGGGATCTAGTGAATTCTAAAAATAGTTTTATCCATATTACCTCGTCGTAAATTATTACAAATAATTTTTCATATTGTTAACTTTTTGCATCTGACGCAATCCAATGAGAAACCAGACCGATGGATTTGTGACGGCGTATATATGCGCTTTTTGTAGTATTGATGAATCTAAGAACATATATATACGAGTTTTGCAGTCAAAGGGTTGAAAACGAATACAGTTCTGTCGGTGATACGAAAATGCGGTGTTCGTTCACCGATTTATTTATTGTCTGCGCCAAAAACGGAGCGCTAAATCGAGAAAGTAGAGAATAACGGTGCAGTCGTTGAAATTAATCCGATTACTCTCGACACGTATCCAGACGCTGTGTTATAAATTAGATCGGAGAAAGGGGATGCTGGAATTATTACTATAGTAGCAGAGAGAAAAGATCGTGCATCGTAAACTTTCTTCGCGAAAGTACGATGACGATTATTCGATTATAATTTTCTCCATTGACCCAACAAATTAATTAGTTTTCAAGATAATAAACGGCATTAGAAACTTCAGAAATATTTGCAAAAAATTTAGAACAACTTAATTTTCACCCCCTTGGTATATCTACGGCTACAAATTTAGATCTTTTCGTAACCCTTTTACTTTCTTTCTCTTCTCCTCGCCCCACCACAGTCCACCCTTTTTTCCCTACCTCATCGTAAACTTTTCTCCACAAATTCGTCGTACAAATCCCCATAACACCCTGTACAGTCGACAGAAAAAAAAACAAACGACTGAAACTTCAGCTCATAAAGCTTTCGACGCTCGCAAATTCTTCGAGCGGCCCATGGCTCCAAAAAAGTTTTGCATTGGCAGCGATAGCCTCGATAGGAGACGAATGCGAAATCATTTGCAACTTTATCCTCTTTTATTACATTTTCAAATGCCAAGCAATTTTATGTTTGACGAGCTTCCAAGACATTTGTCTCTTTAGCCAAGCAGGACGTATGTGTATCGCGCTTCTCGATTTGCAATTTACGGGGAGGACTTATATATACATCTGGAATTTCGCCAGGAAACGCGACGGTCTCGCGATTTCTTCGAAATATTTGCAGTTTCGCGAACCAGAGGGATAATCGAATCGGACTTGCATTTTGCATTATAATCAAATCGGACTTGAGCTTTACATTGTCACGAGAATGTCTCGTCCCGAATGATATTTTTGGCAGTACTCGAGGAACGGGAAAGATATTTGGCTAGTCGTGGATATATTTGTTAAATGTCTGTTTGCAAATTAAATTATAGAATGTGCTAATTTTGTTTTAATACGCGTTTAAATGCTTGCAAGTGGTACAAATCGCTGGTAGAAATAACCTGTGGCAAGTATGTTACATTTTTTTTTAGGAACTCACGATTTTGCGAAGGCAGTCGAAGTAAATGGTTCCTGGATTATTAATAGCATTTTTTTTATAGCAGCGCCACTTTTGTCCGGTGTATTTAAATGTTGCGAATTAATCTATGGGATTCTTAAAATTAAATAATTTATTGTTCTGTCTATTGCGGGGGAGAATCGCGACCTGTACGGAGGGAATTTTTCTGAAGATATCTTAAATAACATCGATACCTAAAACTAACGAAAAATGGCAACCATTTTAAACATTGCCACTCTTTATTTATGCTCTTTATCTATCTAAAATGTTATATTTCTATGTAGATATATATTTATCTATCTATTTCTCGATTCACTCGAATTTATTTATTTGCAGCAAATACCTTACACGTACGGGTTATATTTTTACACTAATTGTTATCTCTAAGTCTACGAAGCTTGCAGTAATTAATTCGCCAATGTATAAACACTGCCTATGATGAAAACCGCAAGAAAAGTCCGTTGCCTTTTCTTCCTCTCCTTTTCTACGCTAATATCGTGGGATGAAAATAAAATGACGCAAAACAAATGAGTAATTGCAAAACATCTTTATTCGCTCGAATATGATATCACGTGAACAAACACAAAAGAAAAAAACAATCTCGTTCCGCGTAAACGTCGCGGATTAATTGTAACGGAAAGAAAAGTAAGAAAAAAAACGAAAGAATAACATGAAACCCCTTTTCGATTATTAATAAACTGCAGATTTTTATGCATTTACAAAGAAATCAAAGTTTTACAAAATGAATACAAAACTAGCGCGAGTATTTAGCGAGTCAAACAAAACACCGTTCAGACTCTATTTTTAAGGTAAATTAGAAAAAATAAAATATCCAAACAAAGACACTCGTTGGAATATTTAACGAGTGAACAAAATATCTGCTCATATTCTATTTTTTCACCAGAGATCGTAAAAATATAAGTTTACATAAAAATCAGCAGTCCAATTATTAATAAACTTTGCAATCGTATACATTCTAAGTTATTAGAACGGTTAACAAGTCAATGGGGTGTTAAAGAACGTGGATAATGGGCAGGGTGTAGATGAATACATAGATATATCTCTGCGAGAGCAACATTAAATAGAAAACGAAGCGGATAAACTCTCTACCTACTCTAAAATACCGGACGCGAGACCAACGATAACGATAATCGTCGGCACGTTCGTCCGTATCACGGATTTAAGCTCTAGTTATTGCTTTGTAATACACGTGGCTTAAAAGTGACAAATAAACCGTAACGAATCGTCGTCCTGCTCGACGACAAACGAAGCCTCCTCGTTCGCCGAGATTTCCTTCTTTCTATATTATTATTTTTTTTTCTCTTTTTCACCTTTCACCCTCGACTTTCGCAAAGTCAGAAGGACACGATGTTCCGGCGCAAAAGTGGAGAAAATTCTCGCGGAAAAATGGCAAAGACGTTTGTCGATAAACGATTTATCACAGCCTCCGAATTCAGCCGCGCCGATATTCGTATCCGAATTTGAATTTCGCGAAATCTCGGCTCGATTCGAGGAGGAAGGAAACGCAAACGATCCTCTTGAGAGGATATAGGAGTCGATGTTCGACGGAGAAATTGTAGAGTTTGAGACCGGATGACGAGAGAACGTCGACGTCCGTGATGTAATTAGATCCTTTAATTGGAAACGAGAGGCATGTAGAACTTGTGCTTCTGCGTGTCTCTCGTGTGCTTGAAGGGAGCCTGCTTGGCCTCGAGAAGGGCCGCTGGACAAGGACCTTTGTGTCTCGGCGTGAATTCCTTCTTGTACATGCTAGAGGTGACGGTGGTTCCATCGCCGAGGTTTATGTTTGAGACGTTGGACTGACGATGAATCCTCTCCACCTTTTGACTCGAGAAATTGCCGTAGTTCTTGGCTTCGCTCTGCGAATAGAATTTGCCACCGACTGTTAAATTATCCTGGCGAACGATTCTCTGAGGTCGTTCGTACGTGGAGGAGGCCCAAGGGTTGCCCTCCTTCGTGCTGCGGTGCAGAGACGTCAGACTTCGACGGTCGCTGCTCTGGCTGGAATTACTGATGTATTGTCCGCTCTCGGCGAGATTTGAGATGCTCTTCTTCTGATCGGCCGCGGTCGATGAGATCGTGTGGAGAGCCTCCGTCGAGCTCGTTACGCCTCGTCGGTGAAGGACGGAGTTGGTCACGTCGGCCGAGGAGGACGAGATTACGTTCTTTCTATGGTGACTCGTCTTGCTCGTCGCAGAGTCCACGTGCGTCCTCTCCATCGGCTGACCAGTGATCGCCTGTCTGAATTCGGCACTATTAGCCTGAGTAGATTCGTAGCGTGCTTGGCTAGAGATCGTGTGCTGCTCGTGCTGCTGCTTCTGCCTGACCGTGCTCTGTCGATGAGATTCGACGTGCTGAGAGTTCACGTAGTCGCGCTTGCTCGACTCGTGATGATGTCGCTCTATCTGCTGCTTCTGACGGTGCTCGGTATGTTTCGTGTCGTGGGTCTGACGATCGATGTCTTCTCGCGCGACTACCTGTCCACGATGCACGTTCCTGGAGTGCAAGTCGCTCGAGTGTCCTCTCTGATGATGGTCGTACTGTTGCGAGGACGAGGATCTTCTGGAATCCGGCTGAGGAGAGGTCGGAGGCATGTCGGCAGGTTGAATCGCTCGGCGTTCGGTCGTCGAGTGTTGCGAATGATGTTGCGCGCTCTGAGCCGAGGCTATTCTCTCGTCGTGAGCGGTCGTGCTGACGGTCTTCCTGACTGTCGTGACGACAGTTCCATTTTCGAGGGTCTTCGATTCCGAGGAGACGCTTCTTCTGGTATCAGATTCGGCGCTGCTCATTTTGGCAGCGACCTCCTTAGCGGTTCGCTTGGTATAGGTGTTGTAGTTCCTCTGGGTCGTTGTCGTCGCGGAACTCTCGTCGCCGAGACTTATCGAGGATTCCATGTGCCGTCTGCGAGAGACAGTCTTGTCGGGTGGCGAAAAATCTTTCTTCGTTGGAGAGAAGCTGTCTCTGCTGGTGGTCTTCGTCTCCATTGCGTCGGTGCTGACCTTTAGGTTGTCCTCGTGCCTCTTGATCTCCGCTCGTTCTCCACGCACAACGGTATAAGTCGATCTCTGCGAGGTAGAGTCCGTAAATTCTCCAGTCATCTTCAGATTATCCTCTCTGCGCACGATCTCGCTCCTCTCTGCCCTCTTCGAGACGAAGTCGTCTCGAGGACGGCCAACGAACTCGCCCTCGGGCTTCAAATTGTCTGCGTGACGAATAGGAGATCTTCGTTCGATCGGTCCCACTTTTTCTGGACTTCTGCGCTCGAAGTCACCCTCGGGCTTCAGGTTGTCCGGGTGTTTTATGGGAGATCTTCTCTCGCCAGGTCCAACGGGCGACTTTTGAGGCCTGTCGAAGTCTCCCTCCGGACGCAGATTGTCCGGATGCTTCTTAACGGAGGCGCGTTCACCGACCACCCGCGTATAATCGTCCTTGCGGCGGATATCTATGAATTCACCCTCGATCTTCAGGTTGTCCTCTCGTCTTTTCACGTCTACCCTCTCTACCTTGGTGATCTTCCTGTAGTCGTCTCTTGATCGTCGAACCTCCATTTCACCCTCCATCCTCAGGTGATCCTCGTGGCGACGTATTTCTGCACGTTCTCCGTTCACCGGGCGGAAGTCGTCCTTTGGAACGATGTTCATCTCGCCCTCTGGACGTAGATTGTCCTGAGGCTTCCTAACGGGCGCACGTTCACCCCTCTTGGGGGTAAAGTCGTCCTTTGGCGTTGCGTAGAAGTCTCCCTCCGGGTGAAGATTGTCCTCGTGACGAATGGGAGTTCTTCTCTCGGCGGGTTCAACCTTCTGAGGGGTGCGCCTAGCGAAGTCACCCTCCGGACGAAGATTGTCCTTGGGTTTTTTCACCTCCGCGCGGTCTCCTCTCGTTGGACCGTCCTTTCTCGGCCGTCCTACGAAATCTCCTTCGGGGTGAAGGTTGTCCGGATGTTTGATGGGAGTTCTTCTCTCAGCCGGCCCAAACGACGTTCTTTCCGGTCTCTCGAACTCTCCCTCCGGCTTCAGATTGTCCTTGGGTCTCTTGACCGCCGCCCTGTCACCCTTCGTGGGAGTCGGGGCCTTTGGACGTTGCGCAAACTGACCCTCCGGCTTGAGATTATCCGGGTGCTTGATGGGCGATCTTCTTTCCGCGGGACCAACGGGAGATTTTTCCGGTCTCTCGAATTCTCCCTCCGGACGAAGGTGATCCTCGTGTTTGACGATCTCGCTGCGTTCTCCACGAGTGACTCTGTAGTCGTCCCTTCGTCGAATGTCGACGAACTCACCCTCCATTTTGAGATTGTCCTCCCGACGAACCACGTCAACCCTCTCGATCTTCGTTATCTTCTTGTAGTCGTCTCTCGAACGGTGAATGTCGATCTCGCCCTCCATTTTCAAGTTGTCTCGGTGAACGACGATCTCCGTCCTCTCGCCCTTCGTCGGCTTATAATCGTCCTTGGGCTTGCCGGTGAACTCACCCTCGGGTTTTAAATTGTCCTTGGGCTTCTTCTGAACCGGCCTCTCGGCGCGTTTCGGAGTAAAGTCGTCCTTCGGTCGACCAACGAAATCTCCCTCGGGATGAAGATTGTCCTCGTGACGGATAGGAGTCCTCTTCTCCGCAGGACCGATAGGTTTCTTCTCTGGTCTCTCGAATTCACCTTCCGGATGTAGATTGTCCTTCGGCTTCGTTACCTCTGCCCTTTCGCCCCTAGGAGCTTCCTCCTTTGGACGACTCGCGAAGTCACCTTCCGGACGCAAGTTGTCCGGATGTTTAATGGGTGTTCTCTTCTCGGCAGGACCAATGGGCTTCTTCTGAGGTCTGTCGAACTCACCCTCGGGATGTAAATTGTCCTTTGGCCTCGTTACTTCTGCCCTTTCCCCTCTCAGAGGAGCTTCCTCCTTTGGACGACCTACGAACTCTCCCTCTGGACGCAAATTGTCCGGATGTCTGATCGGGATGCTCTTCTCCGCGGGACCAACCGGAGATTTCTGTGGTCTCTCGAACTCGCCCTCAGGATACAGATTGTCCCTTGGCCTCGTCACCTCCGCCCTTTCGCCTCGCAGAGGAGCTTCCTCCTTAGGACGACCCACGAAGTCACCTTCCGGCCGCAAGTTGTCCGGATGCTTGATAGGTGTTCTCTTCTCAGCAGGACCAACGGGCTTCTTCTCCGGCCTCTCGAAAGTCCCTTCTGGCTTCAGATTGTCCTTGGGCCTCTTAACGTCCGCCCTCTCGCCTCTCTTCGGTGCCTGCTCCTTCGGCCGGCCAAAGAACTCACCCTCGGGCTTCAAATTATCGTCGTGCTTGATCGGCGAACGTCTTTCAGCCGGACCCACGGGCTTCTTTTCTGGACGTTCGAATTCTCCTTCAGGCTTCAAGTTGTCTTCCGGTTTCTTGATCTCCGGCCTCTCGGCTCTCTTCGGCGCAAAATCATCCTTTGGACGTCCCTCGAATGGACCCTCGGGCTTCAGATTATCAGGATGTCTGACGATTTCGACGCGCTCGCCCTTCACTACTTTGTAATCGTCCCTCGTTTTCGAGTCGATGAATTCGCCCTCCATGCGTAAATTGTCCTGATACCTCGTGATCTCGGCTCTTTCGCGAATCAGGAAGTCCGTGTACTCATCTCTAGATGTATAAGTCTCGATATTGCCCTCCATTCGAAGGTTATCGGTTCGTCTGACTATGTCTGCCCGTTCGCCACGAACCGGCAAGAAATCGTCCTTGGGACGTCCTTCGAATGGTCCTTCCGGCCTCAGATTGTCTTCCGGTCTCTTGATATCGGCACGTTCTCCCCGTTTTGGAACCTCTTCCTTCGGACGACCGACGAAGTCACCTTCGGGTTTCAAATTGTCCGGATGTTTGATCGGAGAACGTCTCTCTCCAGGACCAACCGGCTTCTTTTCCGGTCTCTCGAAGGTTCCTTCCGGTTTGAGGTTGTCCTTCGGTCTCTTTACGTCTGCCCTTTCGCCCACCTTTGGTGCCTCTTCTTTCGGACGTCCAACAAAGTCACCTTCCGGTTTCAAATTGTCCTTTGGCTTCTTCGGCACGGGTCTTTCGGCCGGCTTGAACTCCTCCGGTTGCGGTCTCTCAAAATCTCCTTCCGGTCTCAAATTGTCCGCGTGTTTAATCGGCGTTCTCCTTTCTGCAGGACCGACAGGCTTTTTATCCGGGATCTCGAAGTTGCCCTCAGGATAGAGATTGTCTTTCGGCCTCTTAACGTCCGCCCTTTCGCCCCTAGGAGCTTCCTCCTTTGGACGACTCGCGAAGTCACCTTCCGGACGCAAGTTGTCGCAGGGTCTCTTCGCGACTGGTCTCTCGGCGGGCTTGAATTCTTCCGGTTTCGGCCTCTCGAAGTCTCCTTCCGGTTTCAAATTGTCCGCGTGTCTAATCGGAGTTCTTCTTTCTGCAGGACCAACAGGTTTCTTATCCGGGATCGCGAAGTCGCCCTCGGGATAGAGATTGTCCTTCGGTCTCTTAACGTCCGCCCTTTCACCCTTTCTCGGAGCCTCCTCCTTCGGACGACCAACAAAGTCGCCTTCCGGTTTCAAGTTGTCGCAGGGTTTCTTCGCGACTGGTCTCTCGGCGGGCTTGAACTCTTCCGGTTTCGGTCTCTCGAAATCTCCTTCCGGTCTCAAATTGTCGGCATGTTTAATAGGAGTTCTTCTTTCCGCCGGTCCAAAGGACGTCTTTTCGGGCCTCTCGAAGTCTCCTTCAGGGCGGAGGTTATCCTTTGGCTTCTTAATTTCGGCTCTTTCGCCTCTGGTAGGTGCCTCCTCTCTCGGTCTGCCGATGAAGTCTCCCTCCGGCTTTAGATTATCCTCCGGCCTCTTAACTTCTGGTCTCTCGGCTCTCTTTGGAGAGTAATCGTCCTTCGGGCGACCTTCGAATGGTCCCTCGGGTTTCAAGTTATCAGGATGCCTCACGATGTCCGCTCGTTCGCCCTTCACAACTTTGTAGTCGTCCGTGGTCCTGATGTCGGTGAATTCACCCTCCATTCGAAGATTATCCTGATACTTGATGACTTCCGCTCTTTCGCGAATCAGGAAGTCCGTGTATTCGTCCCTGGATCGGAAAGTTTCGATTTCTCCTTCCATTCGAAGATTGTCAGTCCGTTTAACGATGTCGACCCTCTCTGCTCTGACGGGCTGATAGTCGTCCTTCGGACGACCTTCGAATGGACCCTCCGGCTTCAAGTTATCTACCGGCCTCTTGACATCGGCCCTTTCACCTCTTGTTGGCATATAATCATCTTTAGGGCGTCCCTCGAAAGGTCCTTCAGGTCTGAGATTATCTTCTGGCCGCTTAACTTCAGGACGTTCTGCTCTTTTAGGTGTAAAATCGTCCTTCGGTCGTCCTTCGAATGGCCCCTCCGGTCTCAAATTATCTTCCGGCCTCTTGACGTCCGCGCGTTCTCCTCTGGTTGGTTTGAAATCATCCTTTGGCTTGCCGACGAACTCTCCTTCCGGTTTGAGGTTGTCCGGATGCTTGATAGGTGTTCTTCTCTCTCCTGGGCCCACGGGTGTCTTTTCCGGCCTCTCAAATTCACCCTCTGGACGCAAGTTGTCCTGCGGTTTCTTGCCTTCCGGACGTTCCGCCCTCTTGGGCGTAAAATCATCCTTCGGTCTTCCTTCGAAGTCTCCTTCCGGCCTTAAGTTATCACCTGGCTTAATAGGTGTTCTTCTCTCAGCCGGCTTAAACGGCGCGCGTTCTCTGTCCGGAAAGTCCCCTTCGGGGAACAAGTTGTCTGGGTGTCGAACGATAGGAGCTCTTTCGCCCGGACCGTAAGGAGCTGGGCTTGGCCTCTCGAAATCTCCCTCTGGATGCAGATTGTCCGGATGACGAATAGGAGTACGCTTTTCTGCAGGCTTGTACGAGTCTCTCGGTCGATCTTGGAAGTCACCTTCGGGGCGAAGATTGTCTTGAGGTCTCTTCACTTCCGGTCGCTCCGCAGTCTTAGGGTAATAATCGTCCTTTGGCCGACCTTCGAAGAGTCCTTCCGGCCTTAAATTATCACCTGGCTTAATAGGTGTTCTTCTCTCAGCCGGCTTAAACGGCGCGCGTTCTCTGTCCGGAAAGTCCCCTTCAGGGAACAAGTTGTCTGGATGTCGGACGATAGAAGCTCTTTCGCCCGGACCGTAAGGAGCTGGGCTTGGCCTCTCGAAGTCTCCCTCTGGATGCAGATTGTCCGGATGACGAATAGGAGTACGCTTTTCTGCAGGCTTGTACGAGTCTCTCGGTCGATCTTGGAAATCACCTTCCGGGCGAAGATTGTCTTGAGGTCTCCTCACTTCTGGTCGTTCCGCAGTCTTAGGATAGTAGTCGTCCTTCGGGCGACCTTCGAAGGGTCCTTCCGGCCTTAAATTATCACCTGGCTTAATAGGTGTTCTTCTCTCAGCCGGCTTAAACGGCGCACGTTCTCTGCCCGGGAAGTCCCCTTCGGGGAACAAGTTGTCCGGATGTCGAACGATAGGAGCTCTTTCACCCGGACCGTAAGGAGCTGGGCTTGGCCTCTCGAAGTCTCCCTCTGGATGCAGATTGTCCGGATGACGAATAGGAGTGCGTTTTTCCGCAGGCCTGTACGAGTCTCTTGGTCGATCTTGGAAGTCACCTTCTGGGCGAAGATTATCTTGAGGTCTCCTCACTTCTGGTCGTTCCGCAGTCTTAGGATAGTAGTCGTCCTTCGGGCGACCTTCGAAGGGTCCTTCCGGCTTTAAATTATCACCTGGCTTAATAGGTGTTCTTCTCTCAGCCGGCTTAAACGGCGCACGTTCTCTGTCCGGAAAGTCCCCTTCAGGGAACAAGTTGTCCGGATGTCGGACGATAGGAGCTCTTTCGCCCGGACCGTAAGGAGCTGGGCTTGGCCTCTCGAAGTCTCCCTCTGGGTGCAGATTATCCGGATGCCGAATAGGAGTGCGTTTTTCCGCAGGCCGATACGAGTCTTTTGGTCGATCTTGGAAGTCACCTTCTGGGCGAAGATTGTCTTGAGGTCTCTTCACTTCCGGTCGTTCCGCAGTTTTAGGGTAATAGTCGTCCTTTGGGCGACCTTCGAAGGGTCCTTCCGGTCGCAAATTATCGCCCGGCTTGATAGGCGTTCTTTTCTCAGCCGGCTTAAACGGCGCGCGTTCTCTGTCCGGAAAGTCTCCTTCGGGGAACAAGTTGTCCGGATGTCGAACGATGGGAGCTCTCTCACCTGGACCATAGGGAGCTGGACTTGGCCTCTCGAAGTCACCTTCTGGGCGAAGATTATCTTGCGGTCTCCTCAGTTCTGGTCGTTCCGCAGTCTTAGGATAGTAGTCGTCCTTCGGGCGACCTTCGAAGGGTCCTTCCGGCTTTAAATTATCACCTGGCTTAATAGGTGTTCTTCTTTCAGCCGGCTTAAACGGCGCGCGTTCTCTGTCCGGAAAGTCTCCTTCGGGGAACAAGTTGTCCGGATGTCGAACGATGGGAGCTCTCTCACCTGGACCATAGGGGGTTGGACTTGGCCTCTCGAAGTCTCCCTCTGGGTGAAGATTATCCGGATGACGAATAGGAGTACGCTTTTCCGCAGGCCTGTACGAGTCTCTTGGTCGATCTTGGAAGTCACCTTCCGGGCGGAGATTGTCTTGAGGTCTCCTAGCTTCCGGTCGTTCCGCAGTCTTAGGGTAATAGTCGTCCTTCGGGCGACCTTCGAATGGTCCCTCTGGTCTCAAATTATCTTGCGGCTTCTTTACTTCCGGACGTTCCGCCCTCTTGGGTGTAAAATCGTCTTTGGGACGACCTTCGAAGGGTCCTTCCGGCCTAAGATTGTCTTCCGGTCTCTTAACATCCGCCCTTTCGCCTCTGGTAGGCCTGTAGTCATCCTTGGGACGTCCCTCGAAGGGTCCTTCCGGTCTCAAGTTGTCTTCCGGTCGTTTAACTTCCGGACGTTCTCCGCGCTTCGGTGAAAAGTCATCCTTCGGTCTTCCCTCGAACGGTCCCTCCGGCTTCAAATTGTCCTGCGGTCTCTTAACGTCCGCCCTTTCTCCTCTGGTTGGCCTATAGTCGTCCTTGGGCCGTCCTTCGAAGGGACCCTCGGGCCTGAGGTTGTCTTCGGGCCTCTTCACCTCCGCGCGTTCTCCTCTCGTAGGTTTATAATCGTCCTTGGGCCGTCCTTCGAAGGGACCTTCCGGTCGCAAGTTATCCTTCGGCTTTTGAGGTTCCGGTCTTCCAGTCAAAGCTGGCACGATGTAATCGTCCCGCGGTGTTCCCTCGAAGGGTCCTTCCGGTCTCAAGTTATCCTCCCTTCGAAATACAGCAGTGCTCCTGTAATCGGTCTGATCGAAGCTTCGATACTCCTCCTGCGTCGTCGTGGTGCTCTCCACGACGTCGGTCTTGCTGTAAAAACGATCATCCTCCGTCGAGTAGGTGACCCGACGACGGGGCTCCGGTCTCACGACGTCGTAGGTAGGGAAATCCTCTTTGATGTGAGAGGTAGCCTAAAAAAGATTTCCATCGAATGACCGACCGGCGAATCGCTCGAAGTAATTCACTCGCTATCGCTACCTTCTAGAAACTTACCGTGAATTCACCCTCTCCTACGGTGAGGTTATCCGTTCGTTTGATGATCTCGGCACGCTGAACGAACCGATGATCGATGTACTCGGATCTCGACGTCGTCGCATCGATAAAATCACCCTCCACTTTCGTGTACGTGTTCCGACGTACAGGGCTTGGTCGTTCGCCGGGTGATCCGGTGAAGACCAGCTCGGTAGTGGTCGTACCTGCAAGAAAAGAATTTTTATTCCTCTGAGGGATATTTTCCTTTGAGTTTGACAGTGTTTACTCAATTCTCTTCCCCTAATAATTAATTTTTCTTCTCAACACTGATAGGATTAATATGTGAAAGATACGCAAAGTGAGCCGAATGTTTCTCGAAAGTAATTAAAAATTGTAAGTTTTAGGTCAAATTATCGCAGCAACTGCAACCGCAAAAGCATGAAAGAACTCACCATCGAAATCTCCTTCGGGTCTGAGATTATCCTGTGGTCTTTTAACCGGTGCTCGTTCTCCATACTTCGGAGCTTCCTCTCTCGGTTTTCCAATGAATTCACCCTCCGGTTTCAAGTTGTCCTGCGGCTTCCTCACAGGTGCCCTCTCCCCTCTCGTCGGCGCCTCTTCCTTCGGTCTTCCGATAAATTCACCCTCCGGCTTCAGATGATCCTCCGGCTTTCTGACCGGCGCCCTTTCGCCCTTTGTAACAGCATAATCGATTCTCCTTTCGCCGATAAATTCTCCCTCCATTCTAAGATGGTCCTCATGGTGGTAAGTCGTTCGCCTGTCGACGTGCTTCTCATCGAATTCCTCGCGATAGGAAGTCACCGAGTGAACGGGCTCGTCTCGCGGAATTTCTAAGTGTTCTCGGGGAAGATTGTGCGGGCACCGATGTCGTCTGAAACGTTAAAATCGAATTGCTGCAATCTTTTCTCACGAATGGCGTAAATATCGTCTTTGATGGAGATAATGTTTAACTTTGCACCGCGGCGACAAGTTTGAACCCGTTGCGCTACTTTGACGAGTCTCGTAATTAAAATTGCGGGTTGAAAATCAACAACGGTGTGATAGTTTCTTAGGTTTTGTTCTTTAGAATTCGTTTGTCTCTGTATATCACCTACACGATGAGTCATCGGCTTTACTACTGAAATTTTAAGAGTCACGACTCTCGAAGGGTTTATTATCGTGATAGAAAGTAAATTCGTACGATCGTGTTTAGATTAGGGTAAAAAGCTTGGTGCCTTTTCAGCCAGCAAATTCCGTGACGTCTTCATGTTAAAGGTGTTTCTCTATTTTCGACGGACATCGTCCTCCTACCCTAAATTCGCTGTCGGTTCATTGATAAAGAGCTAAGAATTTCAGTGTTCGATAACGGCGCAGTCA
Organism: Cerceris rybyensis; assembly: GCA_910591515.1. Lineage (NCBI taxonomy): Eukaryota > Metazoa > Arthropoda > Insecta > Hymenoptera > Crabronidae > Cerceris > Cerceris rybyensis. The sequence continues at coordinate 27,309,089 of OU342792.1, read as the reverse complement.
CGCACGCTATTACATTCGCAAAAGGTTTGCGTGCTTGCGTTAAACGATCGCGATTCCAGATCCCACGGTACACTGTCCATTGTATAAGCTCGGTTTTAAAACGTAAGCTCAAGCGAGGATCTCTTGGTGCTATTTTTTTATTCATGAACCGCGCAATCTTTTATTTACAGATGGCCAAATCGTCGACAATCGGTCGCGCTTTGTAAACGAAGGAATTATTATTCGCGAATTAGGTCTCCGTTTACGGTGAAATTCTCCATTTAAAGGCAAAAATCCTGTTCGACATTGCAATTGAATATTATGAATTTTACGAGCGATGGAAATTTCGCAACTGCATTTATCAGCGAAATTATATTCGGTTATTAATTAATACGAAAGTTCTAATTAACATTCCAAATGAATTTCATCGTTTGATCTGTCTTCTTCGATTATTTAATACACGCAGATCCCATTACTATTCTACGATGGAAATTAAAAGTAGACGAAAGAACGTAATTTGTTCTCCAAAATTATCAAACTGATATTGTCCAGTTTTCAGGGAATGATCGATAATTGGCAATTAACCGGCCGAAAGCCCAATGCCGTTGATCGTCTATGCAACGATATCGGAATTCCCGCGTCAATTAGGGAAAGGGTAGCTCCTCAAAATGTCAGGGAACGTTCCTCTCTCTTCTCGCCTTACCCTTCTCTCCAAATATACTTAACATCAAGCAAAGGTTAACAAATTGCAACGTTGAATTATCTGCAAATCGAATGACATATACCGAAAATTTTATTAACTTTTTCCTTCCTACGGAAATATCGATAAGTCAACACCTGGCAATCTATTTCTACACCAGGCGACAAGAACATCGGTGTTCAGATGCAACGTTAGCGACAGCTTTAAACGTCCTTTATTCGCTCACTAATAAAAATGCAAATCCCTGACAACAGCGATGCACGAGACGTAAATCTGATCCGTCGGCGAAGGTGACTCAACAGCCGGAATGAAGATCCGTTGAACAATACGAATAAAGATCCCTCGGAGTTTAAACGACTCAATAATACAACGAGATTCCCGAGGAATTATGAATGGAAGTTGATTCCTTGATTAGTCTGCATACGTCATTCCGGCGAGTGCAACTGGGTCGAGAGATCGGCAAGAATCGCGTCTAATTGTGCAGGCAGAACTGAGCCAGTACTTTTCCGGTTTATTATTCGACAAGTTTATTAAACTTTCCAGCAAAGCATAGCATTGTCGTAAGTTACTTTTTAGCGGACGAATGCTAATTATTTTTCTTTGTCTCTTATTTAATACACTTAAATATAACAATTTTAAGGCCGATAGCGTCAGTCCACATCCATCAAAGTCTGAATGCTTATTATTTGAACGAAAGCTCGCACAATTAAGATCGTCGAGGCAGCAATTAAGTACTTTCTGCTTCGCTTGCACGTTTTTCGCGACGAAGATCGAGTCATCCCGCTGCGCTTGCAAATTTCGTTCCTCCCTTTCTCCTCCCCCGTTTTATTATTCCATGCGTTTATTTACATCAAAGAGCCGATATCCCTGCGAACTCTATATTCTCGAAAATAATTGTTCGTTAACGTGCACGCGATGGCACGTAATGGCAATTACAGCGGGTAATTTTGTGCAGCGCGAAGCGCGTATTGAGATCACGCGAACGAAGGGGTAACGAAATTTGTTATATTTATGCGACGCCCTTTGTAGTTTCGGTGTGTCGGTAATATGGAATTGGTGAAATCAGTAGCTAATTAAAATCGCTCGCTGACTGCTCGAATTACGTGATTTCAGTTGCATTGGGATTTCTGATTTATTCGTAATTGAAACGGGGAGGTTGAAAGAGACTCGATCGTGCAGCTGCTCCTTGGAATATTAACATTAACGCTATCGGTATTGAATAGTTAAATGTGCTAATTAATACTTTAGAAAAAGAGGGATTGAAATATGCAAAGGATGGCTGTCCTATGAAGTTGGAATATTTGTTTAAAAAATTGTAGTTGATGCAGGTAATCCTGTACGTTAACGCATTGTATGCGGGTGTTTTATACCCCCTCATTAAGACTGAAGCGAGAAACTTGTTGGAAAAATTGCAATAATTTTATTTTTACAAAAAAAAGTAGTATAAATTGGTAATGGTTTATTTTTCAAATTCGAAAGTATACTTTACTTTTCAAATCTAAGTGATTAATGCCATTAATCGCCATTTTGAGCAATCTATGTACAGTTTTTGAAAAACGAACTTTTACTTGGCCCGCACACAATGTGTTAAAATGAAAGGTTGCAGAACCATGTTGTCCATCAACATCTCCAAAAGACCGTTGTTTCGCGACGTTCCTTGAGAAGCGTACAGGTGTCTCGATTTCCATCGAAACGTCATTTGGAAATTGGAAATCGACCAAAGAGAGAGATTTCGCAAGAGATTCGCCCTCGTAACTCCATGCACGTATCACGATACTTTCGAATGCATCGCCCATGGGTCTCCGTAAAAGGCTAAGAAGAAAAAGAACTGTGCCGCGTTCACCAATTTTCGATGCAAAACTGCACCGACAGTTTCGTTTGCTACTGCAGCATTCGATGCGGCTTGTTATTTCGGCTTATCGGGAAATATCGGGTTACTGCAATTCGTTCCATTGGATGATGGATTAACGAGGTGCAGAACCGTGAGATTTTTATTTGAAACGTAGTTTTCAAAGATAGAGCGCCGTTTAAAGATCGGCAGATTTGGAACGGAAGTAAATAACAAAGCGGAAAACGCTGCAACTACTAATCATCGTTTGTTCAGTGTTTTTCTATTTGGCTGCTTTGACCATTATTTTAAATAGCTTGGGAACCGACGAGGATACAGTGACATTAAATCGTAATTTAGGGAAAATTTTCCAAATACCTTGAAGATTCAAACTCTTTTTCTACATGAAAAAAAAAGCTTAGAAAACGTTTCTAACTATGTTCCAAGTAGGGCTTTAACTAATGATAAATAATTTAATTTCTGTATCCACACCGCACAAAGGACAAAAACTTCATCCAGAGAGAATTTGAAAATCCACGAGACTCGAAGATAAAATATGCCCTATCGATCGCGTTGAAGTGGACGGTCAGCAATTACCCAGAGATGTGCAACGGACCGACCAATTTTCCACGATCCAGGACTCTCGTTCGAATCGATTCGCAGGAGGAGTTTCGATTCGGGTCAAGAGTTTCAATTTAGCAAGAAGCAGGATTATATTTATCGGCGCTATTTGCCACGACCAGAAGTCAATCCTGTTTACGTACTTCGCGCACAAATATCGGAAGTTTGCAAAACTACCAAGGCTTAATGCGCCATCCAAACTCCAAAATGTAAAACGAACATGGCATCTCCCATGAAATTATTTTCCTGCAACTGTTAACATTCCTCCCATAAAAGAAAGAAAACTCGTGAGGAACTCTAGCAAAACTGCACTTTCAGTTTTACAAGTAAGCGTGAAACTTCGATTTCCAAGAGCTAAAAACCCACGAGCACAGTCCTTGAGAAAATCCGACGGACATCCTTCGAGAGTCGGACCACGCCAAACCTCGTTAGGCGACCTCGCTTCCGTCCTCGTTCGTCATCGAGACGCTCGAAGTCGTTTCAAGGAAAGGAAGAAAGTATGAATGTTCAACGTTCCAAATATCAGCGCTCGCCTTGCGCGGCTAATTCGCGACATTGTCCCGCATCTCGACTTAAAAAACGTGCGTCCTTGGTGTCGGATCGAAAGGAGGATCGAATTCCCGCGACAATGATCTCGCGTCTCCGTTGTCATGGCTTTCGGACGGTTCGAATAAGGAAGAAGGCGGTTTGCTCTGCCGCGATTGGCCAGAAACAACTTCCCTTAAAAGGGTTTGTCTGGTGTCCCACTTTTGCGTCTGCCTCTTGCGCATATTGCTTCGCGTATCGCCGATGTTATCGAGATCGTGACACGTACGGTTGAATTTTCAAAGAGTGCAGCTAATGTACGGTCACGAAGACGAGGGACCACGATAATGCATTGGCAATTGCAGCGAGAAGAATTATCAATGGCAAGGAATTAAAGGTTTGCACTTGCAATCAGTGGAGACTTGTTCAAAACTCTCGTTGGGTTTGGGAAATTGTTGAGTACCGACCTAATTCTTTGGCATATAGTAGCTAAATATTATTAAACCTTTTACACTCCACTGACAACTATGGTTTTAATGGACAACTGATGTCTGCAATAAATAAAGTCCTGCAAACCACTACACGGGATACAATACAATTGAAAGTGGAGGCAAACGTTTCGCTAATCCTGGGGGATGTTTAACAAGTAGCCGTTTTGAGAGAAAAAGGTGGATGAAAATCTGTGGGAATACGCGTCTGCGGTGGATACTGGAAGCATCGAAAGTAAGGGGATAAAAGGACGAGGGAAAATCGGGGAATTCGATGGACTCGCGCTCTAATCCTCTCTATTAAATCCGCTTATGGCGGAGTAATGCCAAATTATAACTTTGTAATTAATTGTGTTATGCGTTGGAATACCGTGGAAAATGGTGCTTTGATACACGCAACTCCCGAGAGGGGAAGTATTAATCGAAGGGAAATAATGAAATCGCGCTACATACATCGCTGCAAACACCGTGCAAAGAAATTCAACCAACTTTGAATATTTTCCATTTTGCCAAAAATTAAGCTACTCTCCAACTTAAAACGAGGATACACCTTTAAAGAAAAAATAGAAGGAAATGTAACGATCGACAGAAAGTATTCTCACTTACCCGCAGGTGCAGAGTTCGCAGATGCACTGTTCTTTGAGAGGAATTTTCGAAAGAATGTCGGGTATTTTTTCCGGCCGAACGTCGTCCTCGTCCAGAGAATCGGGAGTTTGATCACCTCTGGTCGGTTTTTCCTCCGTTTTCCTAGGTTTCTCCGCTGGTCGACTCGGCTTTCCCGCGGCTGGTCGGCTGACTTCCGGTTTTCCATGGTCGCTCGGCCGATCGTCCCTTCCGGTTGGCCTTCCAGGAGTTTTTGGTGCATCCTCGGGTCGCGTCAATTTTCCAGGCTTTTCCTCGGGACGACTAGGCTTTCCTGCCGCGGGTAAAGGCTTCTTGCTAGGCGAGACGTAATCACGAGGTTTTTCCGGTGATTGCGGTCTGCCTGTCGTTGACCTGGAGAAATTACAATTGTTAACAAAAATTACTTGCTAAAAGTTTCATCACTGAACGAAATGTTAAATATAATGAGTATCAAAAACTAAAACTTAGAAGCACAATACAATCTCCATTTCACATAAACCAGAGGAGAACAGTAGGTTTAAAACTAATATTTAATAGTAACAGTAAGTATGTAATAATCTAGTAATATTAACTTTTTGGGTTCTCCAGGACTCTCCTCGCGCTGCGGAGGGCGACTTGGTTTTCCAGCCGCTGGAATCGGTTTCGGTCGATCGTCATCTCGAAGTCCGGGTATCCCGCGCGGATAACCTGGCCTCTCTGGCGAAATCTTCCGCGGGTATTCACCCGGAGATTTTGGTCCGGCACTGCCGAATCTTTCGAATAAGGTTTCATCGACGACATCTCGCGCTACCATGCTAGTCACCTGCTCTTTGTCGATAAATTCTGTCGTTGATTTAGTGACATCTCTCTGGAAAGAATAAAAAATCGTATTATTAATAATCGTATCTTTGAGAAAGTCTTGAAAGAATAACGATAAGAATTATCTCGAGGTCCTAACCAAAATGGAGAACGACTTTACCTTCAAATCGCTCTCCCAATATTCAAATCCACCGCGCAAAATTTCAATTATCCACGCGAGATACACTTTCTTCCTGTCGTTTCTCGGTAAACGTAAGAAAATCCGTTGCATCTTTTCACTTTAACCGATCGAAGAACTCGTTCTTTCGGTATTAAAACGCGCTAACGAAGCCCAAACTTTTTAAAATACCTCGCAGAATATTTTTGTTATCTCAGCGCTAAAAGTATGATTTAAAAGTTATGTGAAATTTCATTGAATTCAGTAGCGCCGGTTACCGGTGACCGCCATAGCGTTCAACGTGTTGAAAAAAGAACTCTTTAGCCAAATAACGAACATCTACGCTCTACTGTCTTGCTTTTAATCAGACGTACATTAAATACATTTCGACGGGATAATTTCGTTCCGCTTTGTCAATGAACTCTTCCCTTCGTTGCGCTTGAAACTGCTGCAAAGACAATTGCCGAGGATCCTACTAATCAAAATGGTTATCACCTAGCTAATTACAGGCGCTTTCACGGCTGGTTCAAAGCCCGGTGCTATCAGTCAAATGGGTCATAATGCTTACGCGCTATTAAGCTCGCTCAAAGATGAAAATAACGTGATTGTCGAGTTCCTTTCGCGACTGCGATTAAGCATGTTGGAAAATTTTAACTTCGAATTCCTTACAGTTATCGTAGAATTATTATTCAACTGCGAATAATAAAAATTGCTTTCGTCGTGTAAACAAAAAGGAGGTGGAGAACGGTTGCATCAACCGTTTGCCGATAAAATTTGTAAGTCAGAGCATCGTTACGTAGAACCGTTTACATCATTGCCTCTTTTAGCATTACCTGTCAGCGGAAGAATTTGCCGATTCGTCGCGAATAACGTGGCAATGGAATCGCGCACCTGGAAAACCGTAGGCTGTTCACGATTAAATATATATCGCGGAGAGTAATCGCACGCAATAACTACGGCCTTCCTCTTTCGATGCGTCGATCGAGCATTTGCAATGGCGCGCTTTTGTTCGACTTCCGGTCAGAGTGCGGCCGTCAAATCGGCACGACGCAATTTAACAGATTGAAAATGTATTAAAATCTTTTGCCTGGAGACTTATAGTTCTTTTTTTCTACTGAAACAATTCTCCGTAATCGAGAACCATCTGCGTCCAACAAGTGACGCGCAAAATGCAGGAAAAAGGGGCAATTTATCGTGTACTAATCGAGATGTAATCATTGTATTTATAATGCGACTCAATGGCACGTTAGGTATAAGTTAGAAACGTAATGACGACTTAAGTACGGCCATTTGTTTTTGCTTCGAACGTTAATTATCGAGTGGAAACGCGTCGCGGTGCAACGAATCGCCCAAGGGTTTCTGGATTGAAAATGACCGCGGTGCAACTCGACCAAACGGAATGCAGGTAATGCGAGATCGGCGCAGATGGCGTTTATGCACACGCCTGCATCGAGTATCGCGTGTCCTGGCACACTCTTTCCTCCCGGAATCTCGAGATTCGGTTTCGCCTTTGAGAGACGCTAACGAGACCAACGTGAAACGCCGATGGGATTATTGCGGACTAAAGCTTTCCTTTAGGTATTTTTCGCATTATTATATTTCACTTTGGTCAAAAAGACCGCGCGATCGTGTTTCGTGAGGAACGGAATGGAGGAACGGAGGAAGCGGAAGAATCAAGCGATGGACGCGGAGGTCGAAGAAGTCGAAGGCCCGCGCGGACCTCGCGGAGAACCGGAGATTCTGTTTTTCTTGGATTTTATTAAGCTGCGCAAATTAATTTCTTTTTAGACGTGCTTGGAAAATTGAACAGAATGGTAATGCATTAACTTCTATGAAAATTTTGAAATTTCTCGTGATATCGGATGAAGAGATATAGAAAGTTCTTTAAGTCCACTTTGATTGGCATCGTAGAAAGTTGCTCGAAAAGGTAATCACAGCGAAAGAGTTAATTGCAGTTTCAGTAATTGACATATCGTATCAAGGTTACTCTGAAACAGTTTCACGTATGTTTTCGGTTCGTTAGTGTCTCTCATTGTATTCGAGCAGCACGTAGTTCCTTCGACTTGATGCTATAATTCGATTAGGAAGCGAAAAAACGTACGCTAACGTAGTTGAAGTAGACCTTCACAAGAAACGAAAACCTTGCATGGAAGAAAGATTCAATTACCGGTACAATCTGATTTTCAGCCCATTATATTTTATCCAGCTAATGTTACTCCTCTCAAGAATGTCGCATTTAATGAAATTCAATTTCTGCAAGATGCCACTCTTCGCGAGAGCTTGAAACTTTCTCCGTGGAGTCGTTCGAGTAAACGTAACGAGGCGTTATGTTTCAAAGACGTTCAGAAACGTAAACTCGTTGAAGAAACGCGATTATATACGCGCGTGTACACAAACTGATCACGGCTTCGTGTACGATGAACAGGCGGCTCGTGGAAACGTGTTTGTACGTTGTACAATCGAAAACAGCAGAGCACTTCTTACATGTACTTTCGACAAGGACGATCGTGTCACGCTACTACGATGCTCTAGATTATATCGTGGAAAAACATTTAATATGATGTCGTTATTGAGAAACCGGAAGACCGCTTCTTGGAAGAGGAGTTTTTCGAGTTCCAGGCGAATGACGAACGCCGCTGTTCGACCGATGCGAAATTGAAGGTTTTGGAGTAAATATCTGCTTGACCCTTTAACCCTTTGACTTTGACGTACTCTCGTTCATTAATACGGACAACATGTTACGGATGGCGGACGTACGATAGCAGTTTTCCCGATAGAACAGTGTAGAAAGAAAAATCACGTAGATAATTGTATATAATTGAGAAAGACGATCCTTTCTCTCAAAGTACCTGTTGAATTTGCGCTCAAAGCGACGAGAAGGAACGGATATTCATGGGGAACCCATGCGAAAATACAACGCGAGGTATTCCATCGATCAGCCCGAGGCTTCGAAACTAAAGTCACGGTTGTGAGAACTGGAACAACCCGTCGTAAGCTACGAGCACTATAATATTTCGCTCTTGTGAGGAATATTGAATACATATATATTTTTATATGTCGAATTGAAACCTTCAACTCCATGCTAATTACAGTTCATTGAATTTTAGCGCAACCCTTTGCGCTCTCCATGTAGAAGTACTTGAACGAAGACATCGATCTTTTGGCAAAATTCAGGGTAATTTTTCTTGAATTTGAATTGCTTTTAGAATTAGATATTACAAATAGATTTTTTCAAGCTCACTTCACTATGGCATTACATGCCATATCACGCAAATAAATCGTTAACTGCGACAGACATAACGAAGAACTCATAACGACAATTTTCAAACCATCGTGGCAAAATGAAAAGCGTGTCACGGGGAATATTTCCATCGCCTCGTACCTATTATTGACTAGTTTTTTTCCACGAAAGAGCAAAACGTGTAATGAGAAATTACGCGATTAGCGGATATATGTACGTTGATACTATCATTGCGCGTATTTACATCACGAAATCCGTCGATAACAATGTCGAACGCCATTCTCACTCGACGTGGTGGAAAGCGACTCTTCTAGTTTCGATTCTTCCAATTTATTCGGATACAAATTTCAAATTAGACACGATTTTTGCTATGGAATTAGTCGTCTAGCAGATAAGACGAGAACGCGTCGAACTATTGTGTGCATAGATAGTTAATTTCGACAGAGAGCCTTGCTCACGTGCGCCGATAAGGCTCGCGCGTTAAATGCGTCTTATCAGTAACCGAAATATGACGAAATTGCGACAACTGACGAATTACTAGTCGTTTGCAATTAGCGTTATTGGTTTGACATGATTTCACGACAGTTCTCAGACAAGCCTTTATAATTTTCAAAAATAACAAACTTTAGCTCTTAAACCCCTTGCCGTGCAATTTACTTTGTGACTGCCTCCACAATAATTCAGAATAAAATTAGTAAAATAAATGTTGATCAGTGATTCGAGACATATAGTATAATTTACCGTAATATTAATATTATAGAAATAATTCTATCGTGTCGCATCTCACTGATATTTTTAATTTAATAGATTTTGTACGACTTGAAAATTTCCTTTCCAATTTATAGCATCACGAGTATCACTCATTATAGTACGGCAAGAGGTTAAAGACTTAAAGGCTCGGACCCTTAATAGTGGTACCAACTCCAAATCTTCCTCTGCTTAATAATCTCAAGTTATTCCTCTCTTCAATACCCCATATACTATATGATTTAAATCTGCCTAAAATAATACATCCCAGACAATCTTTTCGTAGCTAAAATCGAAAAATTCATCAAGAATTTTTAAAATGACAAACTTAAAGAAAATATAATAGCTTCAATATAGCCAAGGAAGGGCGCATAGCATCGTAACATCGTGTTACAAAGAGTCTTACAACTTGAAAAATACCGTACGCGCCGGCGATATCTATTACACCGGTTCCATAAATTCCACAGCTGGCTCGGCCGTTTGTAATACGGCCAAACGACCGGCATTATCAAGCCGAGCAAGGTCAAACGAACTAGCACGCACGTAGCAAGTACACCTGGAATTCCATTTGTGCACCAAAGAAACTAACCGATGACATCAGTGTCCGATTCGGTCACCGAGGGGACCGATCGTAACGGCCATCTTTTTATGGAGAACGTATTCTCGTCGGAGAACGCAGTTTTTTGGAGAACACGCTCTCGTTGAAGAACGTGGTTTTTTGGAGATCACGTTTCTGTTTTTATAGAAGTGAAGATAAACATATTGGAAATTCATATGAGGTACGAAAAATGTAAAGGTTGAACGTAAGGGTTAAGTGAGGCTAAATGGAGATCGTGGCATGAAATTCAATTGGTCACATATCAACTGGCCTACTGACGGTCGATGACATCACTGTCCAACTCGGTTAGGACGTTTGATGCGTCGTTGACGGTGAAATCCGATTTCGAATTCGATCGATCGGTCATGAGAGATAATTTTGTTACGTGGATTAAATTCGATCGGATCCGTTCAGTTTCGGTAATAAGAAAATAGAATACAATTAAGGAAGAAAAGATATTCTAACAAAACATCTCGATAATCATTTATCCCCTTCCTCTCAACATTTTCAGTCCAAGTCAACAATTTTCCATGGCTGTAGCGCAGGAAAATACTTTCTGGAAAATCATTACGCGACGCAGCTCCAACATCCGGGGAAATGTTAAACAACGAGCGTCGTGTCTGTAAATACAAATATTTACGCAGAACCCAGAACGAACGGAATTCACAGGCAGTAGCCTTAATTACTTTCCCGTTCGTTAACGAGATGCCAGGGAAATTGGTAGAAAAGTCGGAGAAAACTCGAGCGTGTCATTCTTTCTGCATTAATGAGGCAATGGCTGACAGTTCACCATATTTCTCCCGTGCAACCTCGAATCGTGCGATTACGTCAGATTTATTTTTAACGGAATAACGCTGGAGAACCCGCGACCTTCGCCTGCTTTGGAAGTGAAAGTACCGGGTGAGTCTCTTCCGTCTCCTGCTCCGATGGACTCTGTTTTTGTCTCTGCTAATTCTTTTTTACTCTATTTACTCTCTCCATTAGAGAGTAATAATAAAAGAAAAATAGTATTTTTTAAATCAAGATAGGCATTAACAGATCAGAGGAAGATGCAGATGGTAAAGTCACTCGAGCGAGAAACGTGGTCGTTGTCGTCACGCTTATTTGTGCCGGTGTCTGTTTTGACGTTAAATACTTGCACGTTGCAGTCACTTAATCGTCGACTTACGATGATTAAGCACGGCACTTATGGAGAAACTCGATTAAACGGAAGAACAGAGGCAGCCATTGTTGAGTAACGATGCGATAATCTTTTTAGGAACAACGTCAACCACTGTGTTCTCGCACTCTTTGGAGCGTATTTCCTTTTTTGGACGTTTGATGATTCAGGATCTTTCATCGTGGGTAGACTTTGTATTTTTCGGCCACCAATTGTGGGATTTCTCAATGTTTCATTTTCAATTTGGTTCTACTTTCGTGGATTTCGGAGTATTTAGATTGCATTGTGGATATTACGAGGGAGAAATACTACAGAAGAAAACCAAATTTCTATTCTTAGTCCCCCCCATAGTTACCGTAATCTCATCAACATAAATATAACAAGAATCGAGCAAAAAATCCCATAACGTTCAATCATTCCATTTCCTAAGTACCATTTACCTCAAATAGAAAACCAACGTCTCAAGAAAGCCTGCAATTTACTTCGAATGAAGTACATTTACATTCCACCATGAAATAAACGAAATTACCCTCTCGTTCACCGATTGCATAACAACAAACAAAACGTAACAGTCTCATTACTCACCACGTCTTTACTCGTGTCCGTCGTAAACTCGCTGATGACGCGTTCCTCTACGACGTCGCGGACGTCCTGCACGGAGGTGAAGCTGGATGACTGATCGATCACGTAAGATGATCGTTGAACCACTTCGATATCGCTGACGTCGGTGATATCTCTGATATCTCTGACATCTCTAATATCTTTCACGTCGTGCTTAGCAATCGAAAGTACCGTTGTACTGACATCATCCTTTTTCGGAGCAAGGGGACCAGGTTTATCACTGTCTTCCTTCGGTTTTCCGCGAGTCGTAGTTTCTCTAGGTCGTTTTTCCCGATCATTAGGTTTCCTTTCTTCATCTACTGGCTTCTTCTTGTCCTGTGGTTTCTCATAAACAAAAGATCCGTCCCAGGTGGACGAACCAGGTTTTGTCGGCCTTGCCGATCTTTCCGTGGGACTTTTCTCCGGACTTTTGGGTCTCTTTTCCGGCGATTTTTCTTTCCCGTCCTCTGGATATCTTCGACTTGGTGATTTCGAAGTTTCGGGGGATGGTTTCGGAGTTTCAGGTTCTGTCGACCTTCTGTCATCCACTTGATGGACGATCGTAGTGTCAAAGGTCTTGGAGTCTTTTTGAATCGTTCGCTCGAGAGTCGTCGAAAATTCGGAGGTTTCCACGTCCCTCGAAGTATCTAGCAAGGTAATTGATTTCTCGGTGACATAATTCGGCTTGTCTTCCGGTCGTTTGTCCAAAGGTAGCGATCGAGTTGGACTCTGTTCGTCTTTAGGACGTTTGGTAAGGTCTTTCGGTGTCTTCTTCTCTCCTGGTTTTTCTTCGACAGGTTTTTCATAGACGAAGGAACCGTCCCAGGTAGATGCACCAGGTTTCGTCGGTCGAACCGTTCTCTCAGTTTTTCCCGGACTCTTGGGTCTTCTTTCCGGGGATTTTCTGTCCTCTGGGTGTTTTTTATAATCGATCGTCCTGTTTAAATCATCAGTCTTTTGAATGGAAGTCTTGGACACTTTCTCATCGTGCACTTTCGAATCGACGACCGAAGTTCTTTCCACGGTGACGGAACTCGTGGAGAATTCCGTAGTACTCGACACGTCCTGCTTCGAGGCGTCGATCGTAATCGACGTCTTGGTCGGCAGTTTCTGAGGAACTTTCGCCAGGTCGGTTCTCGTTGGACTTTGTCTGTCAGGTCGTTCACCAGGTTGCTTGACCCTCGGCTCTTCGGGTTTCTCGTAAACAAAGGAACCATCCCAAGTAGAGGAACCCGGTTTCGTCGGTCTGTAAGTTCTCTCTTCCGGTTCTCCCTTCTTTCCGGGACTTACAGGTTGATCGTGCGTCACGGTACTTTTTTCAGGTGTTTTTCTTCCCGGGCCAACCGGTCTCTCCTCGATGGTAATCGTTCTTTGGGTGGTCGTTGGAACTCCATCGCGAACGATAACAGTCTCCACGGAGCTGGTGGAGAAATCCAAATTCGACGAATCCGAGTAACTCTCTCGAGTCGTCGACTGTTCAACAACGATAGAATTTTCAAACATTTCGGACGTGCTGTGAACTTCTTTCGCGATGTCTCGAACATCCAAAGTGGTATCGCTCACGTGTCTTCTCGATTTGTCGATCGCGACGTTCTTCTGAGCTTCCGGTCGAACTTTTTCCGGTCTCTCCATCGATTCTCTGCTGGATGGTCTTTTGATCTCGTGCGTCTTCTCCACAACGAACGTTCCATCCCAGGTTGACGAGCCAGGTTTTGTAACTCTGACATCTCTTCCTCTCTTTTCAGGACTTTCTGGTCGACTCGAAGGACTATCCTGACGACGAGGATGTCCGTCGAGGATGATCGTTTCATGGATGGATGAAAGACTGCTATCTCTGACATCAGAGAAACTCTGCTGACTGGAAGAATGTTCAACGATGTAAGACGTCGTGGAGATTTCAGCCTCGTTTATCGTATTATCTTCTGTAACGTCGCGGATATCGATAGATTGAGTCGTCTTGCGAACGTCCTGTTTTTTACGTCGCTCAGGAACTTGCGGTTTCTCTTGAATGAATTTTCCATCCCAAGTCGACTGGCCAGGTTTGTGAGATCGCGAGGTCACCTCGGATCTTGACGATTTATCGGGACTTCCAGGTCGACGAGGTGAACCGACATCCCCGGAGTCCTCCTCCATTATAGTCTCGGAAACTGATGTCACCTTTTCAACATTCTTCGCGTCACTCGATGTCGCATATTCCACGATGTACGAGCTAGAAACTACCTCGGAAACATTCGAGACGTTCTGCTCCTCGGTGACGTCTTGAACGTCGACGGAATCGTGACGTTGCTGAGTAGTTCTAACCACAGTCTTGTCAGAGGTTCGTTTCTTGCCATCATTCATAGGTTTCTCGTATACGAAATGACCATTCCAGGATGAATCACCGGGTTTGGTGACTCTTGTAGTAGATGTTCTTCCATCTTTCGGAATGTCCTTTCTGTCAGGTGGATGTCCACCGACGTAGACGGAGGATTCTCTGCTGACGTCTCGTCGTTCCTCGGATATGAAGTTGGACGAATCTGTTGATCCTTTCACCACGCGGACGACGTTTGAAGATTCTTTTTCATAGGATCCATCGGTGCTCTTCTCCTTGTAGTCCGACCTCTGCGTGGACTCAATGACATTGTCACGTCCAGGTTGAAAGACCGAGGAGTCGGATACATTTCGTCGTCTCGGTGCCACAGGTTTTTCCACCACAAACGTTCCATCCCATGTCGAGTCGCCGGGTCTAGACTGTCGGGATGAACTTCTCGATGATGTTTCAGTCGCGATGTCCTTCGCAAAGTCAACCGCATCCATCGAGACAGTCTTTCGTTCGTTCTCTCCGATGATGTTCGTCGTGGATGTCCGACTCTCGTCGACGACGCTTTTGGAGTCACGTATCACCGTCGAACTGGACGATACTCGCTGATCGGTCATCGAGGTCTGTTCGGAAATTTCAATGCTGGTCCCGGTCTCTATTTTTCCACTGCTCGTCGATCGTCCATGTTTGTTCTGTCGCGAAACGTCATCGAATTTGTCCAATTTTCCATCGCTCCTCTCGCGACTGGTGCTACTGACAACGGAGGACGAGTCAAGGACGACCTTGTCGCCGGTGGAGGATATCGCGTCATCGATGAACTTGACGCGACCGAGGTTCGTCGCAGGAAGAACGGTGATCTCGCTGTCGACGTTGCGACTCTGCGATGCCATCGTTCTTCCATTGTCATCGACTTTTTCTCCAGACTCCTGAATCCTCGTTGTGCTCGTAACAGTTTGTCCATCCTTGGTATTTTCCTCTCGGATCTCCTTGCTGGCCGATCTACTTTCGACCGACCTCGAGGACGTTTCAACCTTTGGCGCATGGTCCCCGTTTGAAATTCCCCGCGAAACGTTGGAGGACGTATGACCGTATCGATCCTCCGTCGACGAACTCTCCACGATCGTCGTCGACGATGATTTTTGAATGGACTCGCTGTGACTTTGAGTCTCCAGCGATTTTTTCGACCGTCCCGAAGTCTCTGCTCGAGCAACCTGTCCGTGGTTCTCGATCTCTTTCACCTGACGTCCATCGTCTCGAATTACTTTTCCCTGTTTCACCAGCTGCGTCTGCTCCTGGGCTATAAAATCCTGTGAATTCTTTCCCGTCCTGTGCGTAGACGTCGTCTGACCAAACGTCTGCGGTGGAGTTTCAATAACCTTGACAACGTTGCCCTTAGAGTCCATGATGACCTCTCGCGAGGCACTGGTCACCTCGACCATACTGCTTCTAGATTCGCTCTCCATAATTTGTCTGGCCTCCTCGACGACACTTGTCGAGGATACCACCTCGACGGTCTCCATGCTCGCCGCTTCCGTCGAGGAAGTCGTAGATACTTGATTCTTTCCCGTAGTCCCCTTGCTCTTTACCTTGGTCCCGCCATTTTTCTTGTGAATGGTCATTCTTAAACACTTTTTTTCCTCACAGGTTGTCTTCACCTTTCGATTGTAGCACGAACACGATTGATATCACAATAGGGATGAATTAAAAAAAAAAACAAAATAGAGAAACTTAGAAAAAATACTCGCAATGCGAAACGCGCGTAAGTTGTCGAATAAATAACGAAACAGTTTGGAAGCACATTAACTCATGGGCCAGAATGGTTGACGGTGACCGGCCCCGTTTACAAACTCGTTTCTTCTCCTTCGCGTCGGTAAATTCTCGCGTGCGTAACCACGGCTCTTCCTTCTCCTGGTTTGCCTCTCCTTTCGAACGGTATCCCCTCGAGTTGCCTGTTCTCCGTGCGGAACGACAAAATGCAAAACGCGCGCGATCGAGAGAGTGCGCGATAATGTGATCGTGCGCGAGCGAGTGAGAAAGAGAGGTCTCGTCGTCGAACCGATGTTCTCGGTCCGGTACCGCGAGTCGATGTGGCATCGACGATCGCTCGCTGGCCCTAGTGACCACACGGTGCTCCGCTGCTCTCCGTCGCTGCTATTCCCGCGGCTCTTTTGCCTGGAGAACGCCGATCCGGCCTCCCTACTTCTCTTTCTCTCGAGCGTCCCCGTCGCGTGGGATGGTACCGCGTATTCGCTTGCGTTTCGCTTACGTGTAAGACCATACGTTCGTCTTAGGCCCGATTCTTATTGTCCAACCTGCTCGCTTATGGATATACGGGACGGATCTTTCTCTCTCCTTCTTATTCTTCGCGATCTTCCTCGTCTTCTTCGACGTCATCGACGATAGTCCCCCTTGGTCCCTTCTGCGACGACTGATTTGGGATGTTTAGTCTCTCTGGACCGAGTGATTTTTACCTCTACGTCGTTTCTGGAGTAGTAGTATACATGAATTGTGAATGGATTGTCTTTTTTTTACTTCTTTTCTGTTGTTATTCATTTGGGTAGAGGAAGAAGGCAGTATTTTTCTTGCAGATAATTAGAACTTGTGTTTATCTTGATTCATTTTGGACAAATGAATTTTCAGGTTTCTTAAAACTTTAAATGATTCATCGCCACTTGGTAGAATTCTGCAAATAATGCTGTTCGTGTATGGAGGTGCGCGTTAAGAGGATTTAAAACCGCGCGTCACTGTAAGATCTGGTCTCGGGGTCAAACCATAATCCATTATTGTAAGTCTGAAACGACCAGCTATTGTCATCCGCCCTGGTCCCCGTGAAGCCAGAACACCTCGACCCGTTTCCAAAATTCAAACACCTCTGCAGTCGTCATTCCTTAACGCAAGAAACGGTATAATTTCGACATTACGCCCGCATCAATCTATGCACCGTGACTCTAAGAGCGAGACTAACGTGGATTTCATCAACGTCTCGTGCACACGTGTGTGCAGTCATCAGAAGAGTACACACACTGGATCAACAGTATTGTATAACAGTCTAGCCGAGTGCGCAAATTACTCTCGGTACATGGGTTAAGCCCTCGTCTCTTCTTTCACCTCTTGCTTTATCAATTTTCTACAAATTTCACCTTGCAATTTTTCTCCCACCTCCAAAGTTCATTCCATCCATCGATAAGATCCTTTGGAAAGTTTGCTTCCACTGATTCGCTATCCAGTATCACGGAATTCATGATCTCGATTACAAATTTTCTTGCTCATTTGCATAATTCGGGTCGCAGATAAGTCAGAATGCGAATTCATTCGCGTGACAAATTGAATCGTTGTGGAATTCTCGCAGAGGCGCACTTGGTTGGGTCCGTCCAGTTGAATTTAGTCGACCGCGACCATCGTCTTCCTCATTATCTCCCGTCGCTATTCTAATTTTACAGAATTCCAGCTCGTTGTCACCGTAAACCTGCCTCGTTTTATTCGACGTACAACTTGTTCGCGTTGCAGGCGCGTTTTTTCTTTCCCCGCCTACGTGCTGCGTTCAGTTTCACTTGTAAAGGTACGACATAGATTTTCTTACGTTTGCTGAGAGGAAGGAACACCGTAGATTTCGTGTGAATAATTAAAATCGAAACATTGAAACATATTCACACTTTCCACGCTTTAACCCTCCAATTTCCCGATAAGGACTTCGACTGCTAAGTCAATTATCTTTTTTCAATATTAAAGAAGCTCTCGACTCTTCTGAAAATCTTCGTCTGCTGAATTCGAACCTAATTCTATCTCTACCTTAAAACAGCCATTCAACAACTGAATCCCCTTTGTTCTCGCACGTCAGAAACACATTTTCTCCTCCATCTTTCCTGGTAAAAGATATTACAGAGAGTAGTTTCACGCGGACGAGATCACGACTCAGTCGCTCTTTCCGCTTTCCACGCTGAGAGATTCTACGGAAAACGATACCACGTACAACACGTTACCTTCTCAAATGCGATTTTTCGTTCCCTCATCTTCCATCACCTCCCTAAAGCAGTACATCTCCTTCAGGATTTCCAATATACACGCATTACGTCGGAATTAATTCCTGAAATTAAATGTAGCAGGGTGTCTCATCTATTTTTCATTTTCGACTTCTGCGGTCGTTTCATCGAGGAATTACAGGTTGGGTGGCTTTCCAAACGCCAGGGGTTTATAGTTATACAGGTATCTATATCATAGAGATATTACGTAAGAAAAGTTTCTCAGAAGTAACGGAGACTCGGTTCAAACTAGCTGGTTGAAGTTCGCGCCTTTAACTCCCTAGACACCGCAGACTGCCTAAGATTAATGGCTGCTAGTTGGAGCATTCAAGATGCTCGGTAAATCAGTGAAACGTCGGAGAATCCTCTAACTTAAATGTTAGAATGGTCTGACATTAAATATTTTCTTACTCTAAAGAAGCTTTTTTATATCTGGGAAAGGCTGATGTCGAGGAACTGAAATTAAGAATTGACGACGTTAAAAGTCGTATGAACAATTGTTCGACAATTTTCGTCCCAACGCGCTTTTGATTTTTAGCACTGTTTGTCCGTCAGGCTTACTTTTATCGATGTAATTAAAATTTAAACTTCTGATTTTTTCTGACTTTGTAAAAGAGAAACACTCTCGCCTATCTTTCGCAGCGAAGGGCATGTCAAGGACAAAAAGCGAGGGAAGAGGCGAAGGAGAAACGATTACGTTTGCACGAACAAACGTGCAGTGTTTGTGTTCTCTTTGTCTGATTTTTTTACGACTTTTCTCCCCGGCTGTTTAACTGATATTTTACGAGGAAGAAAGAAACCCATGGAAGAAGCAGAAGGTTAGATCTTCGACGATCTTCTTGCGCTCTTTCACGGTATCTTCGAACGATTCATTTATCGAAGACAAAGATGAATTGCTCGAATCTGCATGTTTATCTTGCATCTTGCGAATATTACGGTAATTAAATTACGTCATCGCGGTTAAAAAGATGCCAGTGACCTTGAAACGTCGGAAGTGACGGCCTTGAGAACCAAATCTTCGTCACCCTCCTACGTTACTTTTCAATTTCTGCGTGGAGATCTATTGTTCTCCAAATATCACATTAACATGCAACGTCTTCCCTTTTGTTGTTCCGAATTTTTAATTAAAATATATTACATTATAGTACATTCAGGAGGAAGAGGTACCAGAAGGTGAAAAATTGTTGCATAAATTTGAAGAATGTTTCAAAAAAACTAGGAACTAGTCATTTTGGCTGCCTTGATAGTTCTAACGTTAATTGGAGAACTATGCTAATTTAGAGGCGTGATAGTTTCTTCCGGTCATAGTCTTCACATAAAAATTTCACATTGTCATCCAAGAAATAAGAAAATCTGAATTTATCCTATACTTCCTTGCCCACCGTATGCCCGTATCGCAATGCTACCTCGCCAATTAAATCCAAAACAACAAAAAGCTAGAAATGCCACCGAAACTGGACCCTCCTCGATTAATCCGGTCGATCTTCTCGTCCCTCCCAGCAAAAGAACTGACCGTCTCGAAGACGAGGACGAATGTGAAACGAGCACGACGAGGAGGGACGCAAAGAGAGGATCTGCCTCCGTGAAACCGGTCCCTCCCGATGTCTCGATGTAAACCGGGCGATGACGTAGGCCAAGAAGCTACGAGTATCTGTAGCTCGGTCTCCGGGAGGTGTCGGGGACTATCGGACCAATGGCCATTATTTTCGCGTACACTATCGCAGATACAATGGCTGATTGCGTCGTCGCAATGTCGGCTTAACGAGCCACCGGGCACGAAGGAGTTATCGTTGAGATCGGTCGCTGGTTGGAAATTCATTGCACGCTCCGAGAACATGGACAGAGTTATTGCACAGTGTCAATGTCGCGTTTCGCGGTGGATGAAGAAGAAATCGTTTCGAATGAAAATCGCAAATGGATAACATACAGAAAGAGTTTAGAAAGAAGTCACTTTAAAACTTAATACCGAGTGACTTCTTTTGATATCCTCAGAATAAATTATTTCCATGACTGAATGAGCATAAGTTCTATAGTACGATCACTGGACACTACGAAATTTATTCTACAAAGTTCTCGTTCAATGTCAATGTCACGTCACCGGCAAAAAAGAATTCATAGGAAAGGAGAACGTCGTCACCGTAGGTCTTCGGCGACAGACGCGGAAAAATTGCGCAAAATTAATGGAATTAAAAAACTTCACTGGAGGCGTACAAGTTTCTATGTTTAGCTCAACCTTTTTATCCTTTGCTTATACCTTCATATTGATTCTAGTTGTTAGTTATCGCTAGATTGCTATGACGGAAACTCCGAAGGTGCTAATAGAGCCTCTAACAGCGACATGCAATAAATAAATTTACGTTTCCGTCCTTTTTCTCGTCGTTTGGAGCGCCGTAGAATGAAGCAAGAAATTGACTCGGACTGGGTGGAAAAAAATGAAAAGATGATGTAACCGGAACTGTGACATATCTCGAGAAGTCGAGTACGTGGTTCCGAAGAGGTTGTTCTCGTGTAATGGCAATTTCTCGTTGAACGCTACGGCACGTCCTTCGAAGTTAAACGGGCGCGCGATTTGCCGGCTTAATGGGATCATTAAATTATCAGCAACGAAACATAAATCTTTGCGTGGGTGCAAGTACGATTCACGCGGAGGTGCTCCTATTGTTACACCGACCTTTGTTGCGTGAATCTCTCGCTTCTTGCAGCGAGGTGCATCCTGCATGCACTTAGATACGCGATAGAAAATTGAGTTGAGGTAATGGAAAAGAATTTACAGCCAGTGATAGTTATTCTCGAAAAAATATTTATTCAAAATAAGACATCGATTACAATTATTTGACATCGATATAATTACACACAACAGTCACTTTCCTCCTCTTCCACCGATTCCAGAGAATTTCGTCATCGGTGATACAGGAAAGGAAACGCATCGTGTCCTCGTGGTTTCAAATAAATCTCGAATACGCGACACATCCGAATCGATTCCGTCCGATTTTGGCGAAGTCGAACGATTTATGGGGCGAAAGTACCACGCCCGTCTGAACGTATTCCCCGTAAAAAGTGTCGTCGGGTCATGGCGTGGGTAGGAACTCCAGGAGCGCGATTACGGGTGACTCGAGCACGATACTCCGTATTTGGTGAATGCGTCGAAATCTGTGGGCGAACCGGTAACCGGTCGACCGCGTCATCCGCGAACCAACGCGAAACAACGAACCGCTATGATCACGTTGGTTACGCTCAAACGGAATGTAATGACGCGTCTTCGAATGGACAATCGACAGAGATGATCGGTAAATAGGGAAGTTTGATCCTTCGAACACTGCAGATGCACAAATATATACCTGGAGAACAGTCTTGAAGGAATTGTTGGCGCGTGTATACCCAGTTACAGCTGACGTTGTTGCAGTGCCAAGCTGCAGTTAATATATTTCCGAAAACACGGTCAAAAGCTAGATTTCGATGCTTTTGCGACCATCGTTAACCGAACAATAGTTTGATATTTCCGGAATGAAGATACACTGAGTTGCAAAACTTCCGACGTTTCGCCAGCACTGCAGCTGACTTCAGCAGAGGTGAAGTGATACCAATGTGTCCCATTTAGCGACAGTCCTATTTATTTTGCTGCTCGTTGATACGGAACATTGGTTAGACGATTGTTTTAAGGTGAGAACGCACAGCTGCTCATTCTAAGAGCACTGCTCTTTTTAACCCCTTGCCATACAATAACGATATGCTGATTAATTCTACGCTATTCAATATTACATTAAGTCATTTACTATATCCAAAACTATGAATTTGATTGTTATTTTAGTAATTAATTCAGAATCATTGCACATTAAGTGACAAAAGAAATGGCACGGCAAGGAGTTAAGCTGAAGCTACGATGGATCAATGGCGTTCTCCAATGAGTCGAACTTTCGGCTCGATCGTTTCCATTCTCCAGCCCATTAAAGAGCTAGGAGGCAACGTGAACGGTTACTTCTGCATCTCTTTCCTCTTCTGGAAGGTAAACGTTCCTACCACCCACGCATTCTCATATGCATGGTCTCCGGTGAGTCATTCTTTTCGAGCATCGCTCATTCACGCGTCGCTCCTTCACCTTCCACGAGACTACGTCTCCAAGTTGCCGACAATTAGCAATTAATCGATGCACCGTGTATATGGAAGTATAATGTATGGTAGAAACAAAAATCGAATTGCACGATCTCATTAACGTTTCTCGTCACGAGGTCCTCGTGACCTCTATACTTCTTCTGTCGAAGGTGGACACGTTCGAGTTGCAGCGAATCTCGCTAATGGCGATACCTTAATCAGAGCGTCCTCTCCTTCTTTCCCTCTTTTTTTTTCCTCTTTCATCCATTCGTTTCGCGGTACGGTAAGTTCTGCAAGGTGCGTTACGTTACGTGCGAGGGATCACGATCGGGCGGGTTTCTCAGAAAGTCGCTCAGTCGATCCTTATGGTTAACAAGGCTAAGTGTATGCGAGAGAAAAGTCAGTCGGCCCTCGTAAATCAGGTCGTCCTTCTTCTCTTCATCTCGCTCTCGAGGGAATCGAAAGTTCAGGGAAATCGAAAGCCCGACGGAATCGAATACATGGGGGAATCAAAAGTCCGAAGGAAACGAAAGCACCGACTAACTTGATAATATATCGATAAAATACTGAGCCACGTGATCGCGAATTTTCTTTCTAATTAAAAGGGAAACTTCTGCAATCCGGTCTTTAAGACGAGACGACGCAACCCCTGACCTCTGTGCGCCAAACGAGCCACGATGCGCTCGAGATGCTGCAACGTATAGGTCGAGGGACAAATTACGCTCTGGCGGATAATTAAAGCGATCCCATCGCGATAAGGAGCTCGTTTTCAGTCGAATAAATTACTATGTTTAGCCCCTGTGTCCTGTGATTATTGCGCGAAACGTTGCTCTTCCTTTCAATTTGATTTTAAGCAGATACTCTATGATTTGCAGAATACTAGATATTTCACAAACTTTAGATTTTAAATAGATATATGTGACAAAATGGTATCTAGCATCGTCTAAGAAATTTCTTGTGTTATAGGGTTATTCATTTAATTTTGTTAATATTGCTAATCAGTTTTTCCCCTCCGAATAATTCAGTTTTACATTTCCTCATACATATTTCATTCAGTATCCAGCTCGAATAAACCTTCGATCAGAACTTCAACTTCGAACTCAATTATCAATGAGGTTAATATCGTAACAAACGAATTTTTTCCGCTCCGAGTCGAGATTACACTTCCTTCTAATTCCTCATTTGCGTCGCTTCGAAGCGCGAGGCGTTATTCATGCAATATTCTCCGAACTGTGCTCTTATCGGCATAGACCGAAGCGAAATGCATGCACTGCCATGCATGACTGCCATTGAATAACATAGGATATGTCAGTCGGACGGTGCAACTTGTAAACCCATGTGCAATAAGCACGCCACGAGAACATCGACGTGGGTGTCTTCCAGAAAATGATAATCTATTATTCTACTATCGTCTCTCTATTGTTTTCCAATTTCATACTTGACAAAGTTCACTCGTTTTGCTGAAGACTTCGAATTTTGATTAACCCCTTGCCGTGCAATTTCTTCTGCTAGCGAAAATCATTTATTTATTAAAGAAATCTTAAATACTAATGAAGAAAATAATTTCCATAATTTTCCAACACTTTTTGCCAGCGTAAAGTTAATTGTTCGATTCCCTTTTTATAATATTTTAATTTTGCCTGACATCTATTGCTTTAAATTAGTTCTCTGTTATGATCCCTATTGTAGCATTGCAACGTGATATCGTACTTTTTAAAACGAGAATCTAAATTTGAGAAATTTTATTTCACGTTCGATGAGACTTGTGCAAAATGTGATAGCACCGGGAAGCAATTACTATGTAATTCTTGGAGAATAATAGAGCTGTGGATGAAAAGGTAGAAAACGCGGGACAATGTGAACAACGGGACCAAATAAAACGACGAAAATATCCTGAAAAGCCCGTTAAGCGGTTTAAATAGCAATTTCCGCCGGTGATAAGACGAAGATGAGAAGTTTACTCTTTTATTCGAACCTTTGCACTCTTTCTACACTCTTATACTAAATTTAATCGACTTGGAAATTCATGAATACTGCCAGTCAGCCTGGCTATTGAAAAACGAATGAATACATTCCATTCTCATAAAAATAAGCAGGAAAATTCCTACAAAACTTAATGCAAAAATAAAGTTAAACAAAACCCTAAAGCTGGCACTTAAAATCTCACAAACGCAAGCTGTTAAATAAAATTACAATAAAAATAAAGACATCTAAGATCTTCAATTTTCAACGCAACAAAATCCTACAGATAAAACTAAAATCTACTTCTAGCAATCCTCCTCCCTACCTCCGCAAAAGGCGAACCATCGACGCCTGGAGATCAAAGCAACAAAGATCTCCGTAAAACCACCGGAAATGGAAAGTCCAGGAGAAAAAAGGAAGCAGATTCATCGCAGGCGTGGTTCTCCACGAATCATCCAAAGTGCGCGCATGCAAACGGCCCCATAAGCGGACATACGAATTTAAACATCACTCTTGCCGGACTGGTAGGGGATGATACCACTGCATTTCCAGTCCGTGATGTCATGGACCGTTTCGTTCGTCGGTCTCGCAGAAGAGTCGACCGACAATCCTTAATATAGTGATAAATATTCGAGAACGATTCCAAGGTACACGCGAGATTTCACTCGCGCTCCTATATACATATATGTACGCGCGAGTTAAGTACTTAGGCGCGAGATCGTGTCTCGCCGTATATGACCATGACACGAAATTACTGGACTTACACGGTGTCGAACCACATTTACAAATGCGTCCATGTACGAGACGTACCGAGAAAATAATACTTCGGGGAATTGTTAAATTTGCTTGCAACTCATCGACGATTTTCACGGGCTTTTCGCTATTCGTGTTTTGGCTAGATCTGAAGAACTAGGGAAATTAACTGGTTACTGGTTTCTTTTGTAACTATTTTTTCGTATTTATTGTATTTTGTTTATTTAAACATGTTTTGAGTTTGGAGGAATCCAGTGTCTCGATGATAAGTTGCGGAGGAGTTTGGTGAACGCGAGGAATGTCATAGGTGGTACCAGCGTCATTGATCAGAAACCGTAGGTGTTCGGGGTGATAGAAAAGTGGAAGCAGGAAGTTGTTGCATAGATAAACGGTGTATAGTTATAATAAGTCGTGGACTGTTGATACATCAAATGCAATGGTAATTTTAATCAAAGTTTCTTGCCGTTTTCCTGTACCAATCGGTAAGAAGAAGATGGCATCGAACATTTTATCGATTTAGCTTTAGCTTCGGCAAAATTCACTCAAATAAAGTGAAAAAAGGTCAAAGAGAGGCTAGGATTACGATATAAACGTTAAACAAACCGTAGAATCGATTACGTTTCCCCGCACGACTAAACCACCAAACCCTCTTGCTGACGATCCACCCCATCATCTCTGTTAGGATATCGGACGAAACGTAATTACGATCTTGATATTAATCCCAGCGTAAATTGAATCACAGGCTATGGTAACTCGGACCGTGACAGTCGATACCGAGAAATGCAATTTCGAGCGTGTGCATACAGATAAGGCGGAGCATGCAACACGGAAAATTAACACGATTATCGATAACCGTATACAGAGCAAGCCGCAGTCCACAGGCATGTACGAAGAGAAATTTATAGGCTTACGAGGATCCCTTACATGAGGGACAGTACGAGGTCAATACGACTGAAACCGTGTAATCAGTTACGGTATAGCCCACTCTAAATTGAAGTTTGAAAGTGGAATTTGAAATCTAAGAGGGACAGGATAGAGGAAAAGTCACGCCATGAATTTACGATCACGTTGGGAATTGTCATGCTGTCATGGTTTATCGGCCAATGTATCTGAAAGTTTTTTGATCTTTCCGATAAATGAATGTATGGCAAGGCGTAAGTTTCATCGGTTCTATTGTCTAACTTTGCATCGATTTAATTGCAGTTTTGGAATTTACCATTGAATTTCTATCTTTAGGTAAATACTTTGCAGTGTATGTCTCGCGCGGTTATCGGATAAAAATAAGTAACCCATAGATAAAGAATGGCAACCCGCCCGACATCGACGTAATACCGTCTGCCGTCTGTTGGAACTTAAAACGAGACTGTGCTTGGTTAGATTTCCTGAGTATGGAGTTAAAGGCTCTAACTCCCAATTACTGGATGCAAGTTCTAATTCCCCGTCATCCTTTTTCAAAATTATCAATTTTTTCAATACCTCGTAACCACGATGTTTCCACGTCCACTTAAACCAGCAGAAATGACCATCACAGTTCACCCTTAGCTGGCACTTTAGGGTCAATACCACATTAATATTCATATGGTTAATACACCCAGTGCCAGCTCAGGGTTAAACCTGAAAATTTACATCAAAGATAAAAGGTTGAAAGCTCAACAGCTGAATTCCTCAACTAGCAAACAACCCTAAAATTCTCTCGCTGTCGTCCATTCGTTTACACCCTACAATTATTTCGCCAAGGACCCACTTTTTGTAGGTGGATTCCGAGTCATCGATACTATGATATAAATATTAAATAAAAAATTTCTCAGGATTGACGGAGCAGGGGTTGAATCGAGGACTGATAAGTCCCACTTTTACCTTCATAGCCCTCTACATTCGTGCGCGCTTCAAGCACGCAATGTAATGATATTGACCACCCGCTAATATTAGCGTTTTTCGGACAGCAGTTACCATCGACCTCTTATCCCACTTTTCCTCCGGCTTTCGATACACGCGAGGTCAACTTCCGCCGAGTACAATTTCGTCGTAACGTACATATTCAGGCAATTTAGAAAGAAGTCACTCATATGAGTTACATAGTAAGGACTCTCTCTCTCTCTCTAACTAACCCAGACCTCTCGTTCAACTTTCTCTCACTTGCGTTAGTTTTAACGTAACTCATAAACCCCTTGCACTATCGGCAAACTCGCAAGAACCCATACCTAAACCGAACGCCCTATATACGACACCTTGTAACTGACAGAGATTACCGCGCCAGTATTTACTTCACGCAATGGAGCTTTTGTAAAACTCAAATGAATTTCAATGAAAGTCTAAAATTAATAATCCTGCACGACAACACACGATCTCATTCGAGATATTAATACTTCGCCCGAGCTGAAGACTACGAGTCAAACTCGTGATATTCGAGTTTGGCCTAAAATTTTCATCAGGAGTCAGACTCGTGATAATCGTGCAAGGGGTTAACTCTCATCCCGTGGTTTGATTTGAACATTCAATCTTACATTCCGTTCGTATTCGCTTTGCTAGCCTTCTTTCTAATGTCTGACAGTACATACGTAGCCGCGCGAGCAGCGTATCCTACAGAGACACGTATGAGTATGCACCTACGTCCGATTGCGAGCATTGCAGATGCCGGTTACCACAGCGAGTATCGATGAAACAACGCTTCGCTGCACCGCTCTTCGAGGAGCTAGGCGCATCGTGATCTACATGCGCTGAGAATGCAGTGGATGGTGGGACCAATTGAAATGAGGATCGATCCTGGCTCGTTGCGTGCACTCTTGGTGTATATGTTCGAGGAATAAAAAGCATGCGGTTTGTACGAGCGCAACGTTGCATAGATTCAAGGGAGATCTTTTCATTTTATGTTGGCGTGAAACGAGATAGCAAACGAAGTCTACTAAGATGGAGTTTTTATCGGTGTGAAAGAATGTGGCTGAGGTTGTGGTGAATATAGAGTTGGAGACTTGAACTCTCGATTAGCGGGTGGTACGTTAATTTCTATGGATTTTCAGATTTTTTTTTCTAAATTATCAACTTGGTTTCTTACCCATTTCATTTTCTTTCTTTTGAAGGATTCATATAGCATTTTTAAATTAGAATTAACAGGGAGTAGTTCTAGGGTTAACATTAACTACACCTATTTTTAATGTAGCTTGTTATTTGACCGATTGTGAAATAATAATAATAATTTTCTCAGAGAAAATGATTTCCTTAGCGAAATATAATGTTGTGAATTAATTACTAAATATTGGAATGCGAAAGATCTGGTTATAGAGGCTCTATCGTATACATTGTTCAGGAGTACTAATTAAACACATTAACTATGATCGATTGGTTCGTTAAAGTTTCAAATGAACATCAAAGTGCCTATGGTCGTGATAAAATTTTATCGTAGCTAAAGCTCCTGAAAGGCGGCAAGCATTATTACATCGCCGTCAGGCAGGATGCAATATCGTTCGCTTTATGCGCGGCTAAAAGTTCAGCGCGAGAAATTTTAATATTTTAATTAAACACATTTCACGGAATATAATTTTATTCGCGCTTCGTTATTTGAATTTTGCAGCCGGATGAATCTCACTTGAAATTCCTTTTTATTACTTTCAAATGGTTTAATTATTGGTCACAGCTGAATATCGCAATAATTGTACTATTTTTTAACGCCGTGAATCATTTGAATTTGACGGAAAAAATATTGCCAAGAATTTTGCATTGCCAATTGACGTAAAATCCTATGCATGGAATGTATCATTCTTAATAATAATTTGTACTTGAGCTTTAACTAAACGTTAATACGTTTTGACGTATAGCGCCACTTAATCGCAAAGAAAAATAAATAAATACTTACCTCAATTAAGGTGAGGAACAATAAAAATACAAATTTTCTATAATTTGTAAAAGTTATACGTTTAGGAACTACGAAAAGAACATTGCAATTTCACGTTCATGTTTCAAAGTATTTATTAAGTTCAAGTTTTCAACGAAACTTGCAAAGAAGTTCTTGCACCATCTAAAAAATTAAAGCAACACTTACCTCTAATCATGCTCTGCCGATGTTCCTACATTAGGTATCGATCACCGTCTTCTAAGAAAGGTGACAGCGGCTTTCTCGATCGTTTTTAACGTACAACATCGCAAACGTTCACTGACACAATTAACTTAATGAAATGTCAGGTAAATCTTGCGATAAAATACGAAAACTTGGTGCATATCGTAACGGCAAGACGCCGTTGCACCGACGGCGATTCGCACCTCACAAACACATCGCGACGTCTGACGTTCCCGCGCCCAATAGCGTCAAATCGACGTCGTCATGGTAACCGCGCATAATTTCTGCGCATGCGCCGTAGGTTGCCGAGTCTCGACGTTAGCGCGGTAATATTCGGAGTAACGTAAACGTTTAGTGCTATGAATATTCCGTGATAAAAAGTAGGAGTTAATGTTATTTAATCAATAGTTGAATTTAATTGAAGAGTAGCTGTGAATGGCAGCAGAATTCTGGAACTGTCACGGAGTATAGATGTTTCGGTATGTTTTCAAAAACTTTAACTTAAGATGGCTGAGACAGTCGACATTATGCGATACGTAAAGATAAATAGGCCGCGAACTTTTATCGGTGTTTAAAACTAATATGATAATATTGGTTATCTGATATACCAAATTATTATTGCATTATATTTGCACAAAATATCCAAGTTTTATTCGAAATATTATCTGCCTTGTCAAAGGTCAGAGATATTTTTGCGATAAATGGTTATTGACTAACTATCGATAGTAGGTCGTAGGCGATCAATGTCAGTTATTCAATATAAGAATATTTCCATATTTTACTATATGTGTATTCTCTACAACTTGAAAGATACCAATTGCGAATTAGTTTTAAACTCATACATATATATAATATGTTTGCATTAAGCAGTTTTAATCTAATTCTATACGCAATAATATCTTTGTAAGTATTAACTAGAAGTCAATTCATCGAATTCGCTGCAGTGGCATATGTGCGTGTTATCAAAATATTATCTGATCGCCACTTTAATGATAGTGTAAAGATAGTAAATTATACGAAACTCTACCATTATAGGAAGAGGAACGCAAAAAGGTTACATAAAAAATATACACTATCATTTCTGTTATTAGAAAACTATATATTTATTAACAAATCCATAATTACGTACGTTAGTAAACAAAATGTCTGGAATATAGTTGATACAACATAGTCTTGCTATCAGCAGCCTCTAAGTTAGTCTTATGTAACAATTATTACAAACATTATTAGAGATATGAAAAACAAAACATTTGAAACAAATAATTCCAAATATGTTCACCTTTCTCAAAGCTATCATGAGTATAAAAATATATGCATGTTAAAAAAACAATTATACATAACAGTAAATGGAAGAATACAAATCAGCAAATAATGCACTATGCAAAATGCATGAGAGTGCTAACTATTTCAAACACTGTGACTACAACACCCACGAAGAAGGCTATAGCTCTAGTCGGTTGCTGAGCGAGGAAAACGTATGAAATAGTATGAATGATTCTTGCAATTACAAAAGTTCTGATGAGAATCGAAGCCAACGAGAGAGATGGTCCTGTAGATAGCCAAATGAACGTAACTATAAACCAGAGTGGAATGTTTTCCAAATCGTTCAAGTGTGCTCTACGTACACGTTCCACGTCAGGGTCATTAAAAGCTACTTTGGATCCCTTTACTGCCTTAGCATCTTCGGGATTTACGAATACCTAAAATACGTAAAAAATTGCGTCGTATTACTTCATATATTTTATCAAAGTCAGACGAAACTGATTTTTAGTTAAAAAGGAACATTGTATACCTTTTTTGTAAACCTCTGACGTGCAGTGAGAAGGAACATTGCTATCATTTTCAAAGCTAATATACACCCCCAAAAACCGAACACTTTCATAAGTTCTGTAGATATCGGCATCATTTTGGATAAAATTGTATATAATATGAGTTTTGTTGCAATTTAACAATATTCGCCGGTTGACACCGTTACTTTGAAGCAAAATGGAATGCGAGCTTAAACTGCCACGTTACACGTTACCCCCAGTTCACCTCGTACTATGATAAAACAAGAATACAGAATGTTATATATTGCTGAAACTGGATATACCAAGGGAAAAAAAAAGATACATAATTACTGATAGGAGGTGGTGGGATGAAGGGAGAGGCTGAAAAGTTCCATATCATCGTGCATCAACATTTTCTAAACTGTAGTTGAAAATGCTGAGTAATAATATATAAATAATTCATGAATATTTTATTTCTTTGTTCATTTTAGATAAAACGCGCTGCTCGTAATTATGCGTATTAGCGAATAAACTTGAAAGTTCATTAGATTCAAATTTGTACGATACGTCGCCCCCCTAAAACGTAATTATGTTAATAGAAGTCATCATTCAAGCTCTTTGCTTACTATAACTCTATATTCTTGTCCAGCATGATCCAATAACGGCAAACGATAATACAACGTTTACGCCGATTGGATAATATTTTTAAAGTCCAGAAAACTACACAATCAGCGAAGAGAAAATACTCTAGTTAGAACTACGAAAAATATTTCCTTACGCGGCACACGATTGGTGAAATGAATTCCAATCAGAACGCGCCAAATCTAGAAACTTATTGCAACTTAACCGTTTGCTATAGAAATATTTTAATTATTAGCTAAAACAATTCGACAAAATTACATCATAGCTATTCCAGTTCTTTAATTCGATTGTTTAACTTCTATTTAAAATTATTTAAATTAACGGAATTAACGGAGAAGCAGGGAGCATGGCAGGGCGCATGCGCACGAACCAACGCTGACACAGAAGGTACGTCAGCTGTTTTGTTAGAACCGTGGTGCGTGCATCAGGAACGGTGTATTGTTGACTGCAGGGGCATTTCACAGTTTATAGGTCTGATCGTATTCCTTTGTTTATTTAGTGTCCAGAAGTATACTACTGTCAAATAAAACGTCCTGACGCGAGTGAAGGATCACGACGCGTAGAGGTACGTCCGTAGAAACGTCGGTAGAGGCCTCCAATTAGACGAAAAAGCCTCTGTAAATCGGACTCGCGAGAAGTAGTGTTCACACAAAGGCGTTCGTCCGACCAATCGTGGTGTTCTGTGCTACCACTTTAGGAGGTTTGGGACGATCTGCTTTCTGGAAGAGACTGCAATTCGTTATTCCAGAAGTGAAACATGGCACAGCCAACGAGTAGCGCACTCAGAGCACTCGCCCTGGAGTACAAAAGCCTTCAAGAAGAGCCCGTCGAGGGTTTCCGCGTGAAACTCGTTAACGAGGACAACATGTTCGAGTGGGAAGTGGCGATCTTCGGGCCTCCGGATACACTTTACCAAGGAGGATACTTCAAAGTAATTATTTTAATCATTTTTATCCTGCATTGCAATTAAGAGTACGATGGAGAGATATTAGTTTTCGTTCTTTACGTACGTAGTAGGCATATACATTCCGTTTTGTTGGTTATGTTGCGAATATCTTTGAAAAAAATGCAAATTGCAGGAGTAATTATCTATTTGTATTCATTATGATAATTTCGTGAAATTAGTACTCTTTTCGTTCTCAATCGTTGAAAATACGGTGACGGATGCAAGTTTTATTTGCCGGATTACAATTTTTCTATAAAAATTGTACTTGTGCATTTAACGTCTAACACTGGAGAATGTTATGCACACCGATCAGCCAAACAATGCATATCTGATATTCCGTTGATGCATCGTCAAACAGGAAGCATTATTTTTGTGTGAATAATTTCAGAGTCGTTTGACTTCGTGGCAACAATAATAACAATGAGGAGAATGATATTTCCAATGCCGATAATAGTGACAAAAGCAATGCAAGATAGCGTGTTAGTAATAAAATATATCAGAGCAGCAAAGTAATACATACAATGGAGACGTTTTATAGCAGTGTTTATTTTGTTGTTAAGCATCAATTATCATTTCAAATATTGAACACAGCATATATTTAGTATTTTATTTACACTCATTTGGGACATTCACGTATGACAAAAGTTTCCAATGTAGACCAAATCCTAACAGTTTTAATCACATCGTCACTTAATATCTCGTTTCTTAGGGTTGCCTTCTATCTTTGTTTGCAAACATTGAACATAGTTTCCCTTAAAAGAGAGCGACGCTGCTCCCTGCGTTTCCTAGGAAACCATAAACTGATCGTACTCTGTGATTACCTCCATTAAAAATACAAATCACATGCCGTTTATGCAAGATTAAAAGATTTCCTTCCTTCGTATGATGTATCAGATTTGTATAGATATAACTGGCAGCAATATTTACCTTCATACCTACTCGCTGTTTGTCAACCTTGACAGAGTACATATCGCGAAAAGCTTCAACGACGATTAGCGTTTTCGCTTTAGAGAAACATGTCGATAACACGCGAAGCGTTGCGATTACCTTGACCAGAAAAAGTAACAGTAGTACGCGTCAATTCTTATTGATAAAATTCCATTTGTCACGATCGATCATCAATTTTGCAGATCGAAATCTACGGTTTTATGGATGTTCAACGAAACCGATCGAATTGTAAATTAATTCAGCATAAATCTATAATAGGTATAGCGTTAACAAATGGCGAAATTTCAGTCAGGCAAGATTTTTATCGTTTTCTCTCAAAACTAGTACTTAAATCCCCGTAAAAATGAAGCAACACTTCTTGAACGACGTTGAGTAATTTCTGGAAGCTGAAGATTACCCAACGTAGAGGCGGACCGAGTGACCTGCATTCTGCACCGGCTAAATCTCTCTTTGACTTTTAATTGATCATTTCTACCCCACGCCCAGCGAAACTTCTCGGCTGAAGCTAAAACTGTCACCGCAAAAAAACATCAACATGCGCATATAATCGCCAATCGATTATACTACTAGCTCGAATATCACTCCTATTGCGACAGCCAACTGCGGTGAAATTTTAGCATACTCGTCCGCGTGATTCCCCCCGTCCTGCTTTCTTTGCGCGGATTTTCCTCCTTGCACCATCACACTTTTCACTATCAACTGCTACGATCATTCGCATAAGAATCGAAGTTTTACAGCATTTTTGAATGACTCCTAAACCACCTAACGTACTACGTATTGTCCCTCATTGTTTCGTATTTCGGCCTCATTTTGCCTAAGAGCTACTATCTTAGGTGGCTTCCGTTCCACCGAGCCTATGATATACGTATTACATAGGAAAAATTCCAATTTCCCAGAGGTGACTGGTATTTTGAACTCAAACACTGCTTGTGAGTTCAAGCCTTCGACTCTTCGCCTATTATTTCTCCTTTAACTCTTTGAGGCACAGTGCGATTAAAAATATCCCACTTCTTTGCTGCGTGTAGATACATGGCAAGACCTCGAAAATTAAAATGAATATATAACTCTGTCAATAAGTATAAACCAATTTTATTCAATTAAAATAAGAAAAAAATGCATGTGCAACATGGATCATTTTATTTTCTGAATTTCTGTGCCACAAACAGTTAACAGTTACTATTATTTAGGTCCTACAGTTTTTAAGCAGCTTCCGAACCATCGAGGCTGTGATATAAATAACAGTTCAAGAAAAATTTCCCAGAGGTGCAAGATAATTTAAATTCTAGTCGACTGATTGCGAATCCAAGCCTTTAGTTCCTCACCCACCGTAGCCCCTCTGTTCTCCTTCGTCTCTCAATCCATGCACCATACGGCTCGTCGTACACCCAATCCTATGGCAGCATAGAAAACGAATTCTGTCGTTTCTACGTGGCTATAAACTTTTTGCGCTCCACGTCCGCTTTCTAAACCACTCTCCGCTTCGTCGTGAATTCGCGAACGCCTATTCACGTAACGCAATGTATCTTCCCACAGCGTAACTGGTTGTAACGAGCACAGCCGTGCAACACCGTTACTCGGGCTTCTTGTACGTGCGCGTTCTTTGTGTCAGCGAATCCATGATCTACGTGTGGGTGGATCGAGTCCTGCGTTACCAACTGCTTACTTAATAATCGTAATTTAATGATCGTAAACAATATTGCGAGGGTCATTGCGGTTGACGCGGTACTCCTTGGTGGAGTCGATCGGTTACGTGCGCGCAAGTCGTGGGTTTTAAGTCCAGCGAGTCGTGCAGCAATTATCCGTTTGTCCTTTAATCCTTTCAGGCTTTAATCGTTTCAGTTGACTCGATTATTCTCTCTCTTCGCATTCATTTCAGAGAAATGAAAGACAGAATTTGAAACATTTTATTGTAAAACGCGAATGTTAAGAACTTTAAGACGTAACTCATTGTACAATTAACTTTTTTTTTGGTTCTACTTATTTATCACGGTTTAGGCAGAGGTTTAAGTCACTTACGATTCGAAAGGCACTAGTTTAGGAAAGAATGTAATTTAATGTAAACACATTTCTTCATGTACCTGCCTGAAGAGGCAAGAAATTGTAACTTTCTTAGGAACGGGACTTTTGGGTGTTCAGCACGTATATTTAGAGTCCTGTAAAAAAAGAGAATTCAAGGGTCGAAAAGATAATTAATTTAGCAAGCCAGGTATTACGGTTATCGCTATATTTGCTAACCTAGCAAATAAATCACTAATTAATACATTAGGTTTTCTATTAACTTGGAGAATTTTTCGAGGAAATATGGAGCCAGGTAGTTTTAGTGGTAAACTTCGTCGCAATAATTTCAGTACATCGATTGTCCTTACGGCCGTTTGTTTCGTTAACGTTTTGCAACAACGGTTTATATAATCGTCACATTCGTAAGTGCTAGGATGCGCTGATAACGCGTGACATTACATAAAACGTAGGACACTACTCGTAACAACATCTACGCAATTTCCTTGATTATACGACACAATCGAGGGGATTTTATTTTCCGATTTACTTTCCCGTTTTCCATCCAACGGGACCCGCTTCTCGTTAACCGTTAATCAAACGGGCATGTAACAGTTAACGGAGATGGAAAACCTGATAATTCCGATTAATTAAATATAGTCAGGTAGAGCTAGAATCAGAATTAACTCAATTAGTAGACGCTGCTCTACGTGCTCCACATCGGCGGTTCACCAACGAAAGTGCTCGCAACGAACGTCCATAGACCATTGTTAGAAATACTGCACCATTAATGTTCGCTCGTTCAAACTTCTGCCCAAATTGACGACTTTAATTCCCCTTTGGTTCCAGTAAAATAAAGGATCGTGCGAATTTGTTGGTCCCAATTTGTCGCACATTTGTTTCAATTTGATTGGACTTAACAATGGAACGAACGATGATTAATTTAGGAAGCTACCTGCGTCGATACTATTATATTTGAAAAAGATTATCAATTGAGTATTTTAGTGAATTATTTGTTGCCTGACAGTTCTATTAATTTATAGAATTTTTTGGAAAAATTGAGATCAGTGATTTTGTAGATTAACCATCGCTGTTTAACCCGTCGGTGTACCATTTATTTTGCAACTGCCTTCACAATAATTTAGAATTAAATTAGTAAAATAAAAATTGATCAGTGATTCTTGCTATATCGTATAATTTAAGGCCCCACTAACACCATAGTCTCATCAATTCTGACCCCACCAAAAGCAGTTGATCCTAGGCGAAAAGACTGCAATTAAAATTGAAGAAATTCGAAACTAATTTCCACATTTTTGTGAGAAAATTCAAAATATCAAAGTAGACTAAGCATCCGCTACGCAAATGGGGAATAAGTGCACCAAACGGCTATCCCAATTGCCAACAAATACATCATACCTATCGTAAACACCTCGAAGTCTAAATATCTGCAAACGAGAAACAAATGTCTTAGATCACAGTCATAATTAGTAGCAGACACATCGAATTCATCATGAGCCAGGATCTACCCGATAGAATTTATGGCCGTCTCTGTAAAGGCGAGGCGCTACGCGTCTGCCAAGTTACATAAAACCCCATCGTGTGCCGTGTCTCGATTCTATTCCTAGCCGACCATCCCTCGAATCACCTAAACGACTTTCTCTCAGTCCCATTCTTTGATTTTAACACCGAGGATTTTTCATCTCCTTCGGGGAGGAAGTACTTTTCACCATGAAGATCTCCTCGCGAGTTCAGCATTTCCGCCGTAGAATCGCGGAGTCTATGATGAGAATTCATGGTTTTCTTATTGTAATTGGAAACCGGTGATCTTGCCGTTTAAGATTTATAGGCTTAGATGTGTTTCGAATCACTTCTGAGACTTTCACTCGACTCCGTTTCTCGAGTCTTCCTCTCTCGCAGAGATTTTCACTATGATTTGCGACGACTACCCGGTAATGGTGGAGATGAGAGGATGTTCGGAAGTTTGCTAGGATTTTGCATATTTCTTTTTGTAATTGTCAATTGCTGATCGTTTGCTCGAAGATTTACAAGCTCGGGAATATTTTAAATCGCTTGGGAGACTTTCACTCGATTTGTTTCTCGATTTTTGATACCTCGAGGATTTGCAGGTCAGGGGAAACTTAATGATCGTTGAACTTTGTAAAATATAGGCGGCCCTTGACTTTCGTATATTCTGCTTTCTCACAATTCGCTATTTCGCACGTTTTTAAGTCGCTATTTCAATAAATGTTTGTTTGCTGTCGAGGAATGTTATAGATCGCGCTCACCCACATATTGTCTGTTAGAAGTTTTCTAATATTGTAATATGGTTTCTAGTATTGACTATTAGATATTAGAAAATCTCGAGTTCATAAAGAAACCACATTAACATAGAATTTTTAATATTTTTCCTGTCTCTCTCTACTTTCGAACATTCAACATTCGCACACATTTTCAGAAACGAATTATGTGTCGAAAGTCGAGGGCCGCCTGTACTTTGCAAATGATGGCTCGTGATTTTTTCCATGAGATGTCTTCGAGGATTTGCTTTCATGTGGAAGCAGGAGTCTGAAGCTTCATTTTATTGCCAACTTGCCATTGCTCTTGACGCCATATCCAATAATTTTTATGACACTCCGACATCTATCTCAGCATCCCATCATCGATTGCAAGCGAAGCCGCGTCAGACTAATATTTACTCTAGTTTATTTTTAAAACTTTCGAATCTCTCGTGCGAAGCTTTCCCAAGGGAGTTCTATCGGTAACTCAAATAATTTTGGCACACGAAGGGACTCAAATTTGCCATCGTCGATCTATAACTGTGTCATTTTCCACGAGCGATACTTTCCCCCACCCTCTCCGCTTTCGACTCGTTTTATCCTTTCACCTCGATGGACATCGCGAGTGTAGTTCGCTCCTGTGCCGTTAATTCGCGAATTTATCGTACATCCAATCTGTACGAGATAAGCAAATTTTTGAAATGAAAACAGCCTTAACCCTTTCGCTATGAGCATCTTTTCCGCCGTGACATTCCTCTTTAACCAGTAGAAACAAATAACAGGGAATAAAATGCAAACTGCAAGTTCAGAGTGTGCAAAGGACAGGACTGTCTGCCGCATGTGAAAGGTATTCCATGGAGAGCGACTATAGTCGTCGAGGAATTGTAGTCTTTCGTGGAGCTTTTACGTTTATAATACTAAAATTGAGTGCAGTTCTTTCAAAATCACAATGGCTTCGGGGTTAAGGGCAGCTTTCGTCAAGTAATTGATCAGAGGTCGAATCCTGATCGGCCTTGAACATTTTTTCTAAGGTGGAATTTATCCAAAACTGTACTCCTCCTTGCGAAATGATTATGGGAGGAAAAACTGGGACGCAAAAAACTTCTCCATCTTTTCTTTCACCTCGCAGTGTTGCGATAACAAGGACACCTAAGTTTGCATAGTTTTCCGCGCCAATTACAGTCATTGAAACAAGTCTTCAAACTTAAACTTCACGTCAAAGAAAACAGCCTGTGCGAAAACACGATTCGAGATACGAGTATCGAGCGTCGTGTCGTAGGTTTTCCTGAGAAGAAGAAAGTACGAAAGGAAAATGGAAACGTATATCTGGCACATTGAAATCCCTCGGCGACGGTGCTAGTTTCTCAAAGAAAAAGACGACTCGTTCGAAAGAGAGAAATATATGACTTTCTATCTCTTCGTTGGAGCAACTTTGAGGTGCTCGTGTTTCATCCATACTCAAGAATGTAAAAAAAAATAATGTATCGAATCTCGGTGGTGTGTTTTCTAACGGACAAAGATGAACGAATGAAAAATGAGTCCGTCGATGTTTGGGACACAAGCGTTTGCGAGAAAGCTTTGAATTATTCATGAAGCTACCTCGAAGATTGCGTAAAACGAGAGTACGTTCGTATCGGCCCGCTTAAAATAGTCTGCGTCGTTTTTCACCATGGCTTCGAGAAAAAGAGAGAAGATACTCCCTTGAACTTTTACGTCCAGCTCGAACGAAACTGTCAACTTTGCGTATCGAGGTTGTTGGAGAACCCTTCATAGGATTTGTCTTATTGTTATCGATAGCTTTATTGCTTAATCCTCTTAACGTAACTCCCATCTTCCAAGCAAATATCACGGCCATTAATATTGTATTACACCGTTAGGTTTCATGGTCGTCCCTCTAGGACCTGCAATTTCAAATTTTCTATCTTTATTGCGGACGCCTTGCGAGGAAAAACCCAACTCACGTGGCGAACAAGACTCGTCCTGAAGAAGTATTCACAACAATAGGCCCATAAAGTGCATTGATCTTAAAATCATAAATGAAGTACAATGCGCGAGTACTATTTAAACAAAAGAAACATCTGCGTATTCATAAATAAAAGTGTTTTTCCTCCGCAATAATCTTCCAAATACAAATTCATCGAATGAACCTTTATATCGGCACTTTCAATTTCGTCTCGCTAATTATCAGTTTGAGTTTTTAACTTCAATATTCTCTCTCACTATTATTTATGCCAAGATTTGACTCATCGACGCATGAATGTCTCATTTCCTTGAAATGCAACAACGATATCGATATTTTCAAATGCAAATAAATATGGCGATAACAACGTTCGGTATCGAGGGCACGTCGTTGTCGTTCGTCCCGTAGTTGCTCGTAGGCTACGGTATTACCTATATTACAGGCTGCCATCTCACGAGTGCTGGCTCTCGAGAGCTTATGGGCAAAGTAGGTCGCGAAAATTTGTAGGTCACGGGGTGGAGTTAGATCGAAACGGAGGATCTTCCGGCGGAGCCGTCAGTTCGCCGATAACTGTGGCTCTAAGAATTAAAGATAACGCGTTCGAGATTTCCCGGTTGCTTTGCAATGCATCGAAGACGAGGTCGTTGCATTGTTAAGGAATCGGGCAGATATCCGTACATCTTTCACCTCGCGACGGTGATATTGGGATATCCTCCTTAACTTTTTGCTCTACGACTTCTTTTTTG
The DNA here is from genome assembly GCA_910591515.1 of Cerceris rybyensis. Lineage (NCBI taxonomy): Eukaryota > Metazoa > Arthropoda > Insecta > Hymenoptera > Crabronidae > Cerceris > Cerceris rybyensis. The sequence continues at coordinate 27,268,569 of OU342792.1, read as the reverse complement.
ACTGCCTCTGCAATGCTTCAGAATTGAGTCATTGATATATAAATTATTCAGGGATTCTTTGAAACTTTTGTCGTTTTGTATTTAATCTTCGATTGCTTCATTTTATCTAGGACTGCTTTAGATAATTTTAGATAGTGCATATTGCAGGAATTATTTCTGAGTTATTTCAGAAAATTTCTACTTCTAGGTTTTTCGTATTTTTAGTGTTGCAAATATGTAATAGATAGACGATGAAATCGTAATAGTTAACCCGCCATTTTTCGGTTGGACTTGATACCCCAACCACCGAAGGATCGGTAAAGGCTTCGACGATTCGATTAGGAATTTATTTCGGATGTAATATTCATTGTTTCCAATGCAGAAAAGATACTTCTCTCCGCAAATAGCCGATGTTATCTGCTATTCTGAGAATGCGACTTGCCAATGTCATGCAAGATTAGCGATAACTGCGATCGATCTTTCCCAGTCACATGAGAGAAGCAAAGCTCGCCTGACGTTCGTTAGGACAAATGAAGTTGATATTGTGACTGTAAATTCCATTGATTCTTCATTTGCAAATTTACATCATCATCGCTCTTATAGTCGTTCAGTCTCTAAGCAACTTTCTATATATATATAATTTTCGCATTACATAACATAATAAAAATCAGGTGTATGACATTTTAAGCAGGAATCAGTAGTCAATAAATGAGATGGTGGAACGATTTTTCTCTCAGTTCTGGGAGCACCATTTAATTATTAACTGTTAGGTAAAAGCCGCATACTTCCAATCAGTGAACCTGAGTTCAAATACCACATTACCTCTGCGAAATTGACAATTTTTTCCTATGTGATATGTACACCATAGCCTCGGTGGTTCACCGTCCACTCAAAAGGATACATCCTAGGCAAAATAACCATAGCTGAAATGATAGACTAAATCAGTCAAGTCAAGGTTTGGCTCGACAGAGCCGTTTCTCGAGCTGCTCCGCCTGCTACTCCTTCCTATACACTCGAGAGCTCGCTGATTGACTTTGCCTCCCCTTAATAGTAGCGGACCTATTGGCATGAGCACAGGCGTATTCGGGGCGACATTCGTAGTCAATCAGTCGCGCTGAAAAGTCGTGCCTTGCGCGTCAGTCGCGGAGATCAGAACGTCGTGCGTGGCACGTCGATAAAGGTTATTTGTCGAAATACAATTTCACACCGCACTATATCGCATGTAGGGTAATACAAAAGTATTGTTAGTGAAAAAGTATGCTCGAATATGTGTTAAATAAAGTACAATTAATATATTTTAATATTTTTGGGCTTCTGGCGACGATTTTACCGAAATTAACCACTACGTTATGCATTACGACTAAATATAGTATTGTGTTCCAGCACCAATAGTTGTAAATCAATTATTAGCGCAAATTGTTAAAAGTAACTACACGATAATAGAACGCTAGGTTTCCCAGCGTAAAAGAACACATTGTTGCCGCCGCAGTTGTCTTAAATGTTTTCAGTAACTTTATTCGTCTCAAAATGCTCGACGCAAAGTTCTAATATACCAATTAAAACATAATTAATTATAAGAAGCTCTTAGTAACAAAGAGTGGTTCTGCCTCGTTTAATTTCAATGTTGTTTTGCAATAAAATGCCAAAGTATTGTCAATTTTGTTTCTGTCATCTGTATGATTGTTAGAAAACATTTTCTTCATTTATATTTTAATGCGATTTCTCGACAACGATTCAGCGGAAAAGGACATTGATACAGTGGAATAGATTTTCAGAAGATAACTTTGTAACAAAGAGTGCATTTGCATATTTCCATGGGTAATGTGGAAACCTATATTACCTCTTTACTGTTAAAAGACAACACAACATTGTACAATGTATCGCCCCAATAACTTCTTACATTATTCTACATTCTTTGAGGCGAACAAGTTTGCATTTTGCTGTCGCAAAATTTTTAAAATATAAACGTCGCCCCAATATACCGCCACATGCTACCACGCTTGTACCAGTAGGCACGACCGTAACGCCACCGGTGTGCCTGTGAATCAGTGACATCTCGGCTGTATGTGTAGGTGAAGGAGGCGGCGCAGCTCGAGAAACGGCTCTGTCGAGCCAAACCTTGACTTGACTGGACTAAATAACCGATGCCAAAATACGAATCCACGATAATCCCTCTGCAATGAATTCCTCTTTCCATAGTCATCGAACAAACTCAATATCGATCGTTCCCTCCACTCGAAATGACTTTCACGGAAAGAAAGTTTTTCACGAGGCGTTATTTTCGCGGAATAAAACTTTCCAGAATTTTCCTCACCTCTGGGAAGTAAACTGGGTTTGACGTTTCTAAATTAATCCTTAAATTTAACGGGGATAGGATAAAACGGCGAGGGAAAATGTTTACATCAATTAACCCTTCGCACCGGAAGGGCGTCGAAGGGGCGCCATTGAAAGGCTCCTATAAAACTCAGAGGGTGAATTTCAGTAGTATTTTAATTTTTGCATTATCTTGCATCCATAGCTGTCTCCATGGAGGTATATTCGAAGTACACGAAAAAAAGTAGAAAAGTTTCGGTGGTAGTTTTAAAACGCAAGGAGTTAAGGACAAGAGGAAGTTCTTTTATGGAATTCCTCGTTCATTGTTGGAAAAGTTTGAATGTAAATATTCAGTTCGAAGAATGCAATATACACTGCCAAATCGACTCGTATCGCGGAAGTTTTTTGACAAACTTGAAAATTTCCTATTTCATTTACAGCGACAGGAGTATCACTCGTTATTGTAGGGCAGAGGGTTAACTGCATGATACGCAGTCGCAAAAAAAGGTCGTAGGACAGACAATTTAAATATACGATCGATAAAAAGTGATAACGTCACAAATAACAAATATATATAGTATCAACAACGATGCAAATTTTCCCATAAAACAAAATACCAACCGTTCTTCGTCCCAAGATTAATTAACACTTTACCAACCGGTAGCATATTAACCCTTTTCGGACGAAGATTTCTTTAAATATTGACAGATAATCATTTGGCGATTGAAAACAACTATTTCGTCAGAAAGTCATAATAACAATATATACAAGTTATAAATTACTAATTTCAGCAGTTGTATTTCAATTTCCAACTCTAACCGTGTATACATGCACCGATAAACTGTTATCAGATTTTTTCTCAAACCACATATATGCGTCCGTCGTCCTCAAAGGCTTAATAGGCTTTTGGGGCCCAATGACTTTGACTTTAAACTTATCAATCAGTTTTCACGGCAATTACTAAATTGTTATCACCGCGATTTACTGTGCCAACGTCTCAGCGAAGAGAATTTGCAATTTTCGAAAAGATACCAGTGTCAGGGAACTACCCAAGGCCCAGTAAGGTGGGCAGAAGTGGGAAGGATGTAAAAAAATAATCAAAAGGTCGAAACGACACGCTAGGACTGACATTCTCGAAGAAACGTTCGATGCATACAAGTAGCACCGATGGAAAGTAAGTTAATTCTAGGACGTGGTATCCCGGAGGACGCGGTGGATATTTGGGCCATGACCAGGTTGCGATCAATATAGCGTCCCGTTGGCAAAGCTTCGGCGAAAGTCTGCTAGCCTCGGGACGCCCTTACCTACCCATCTACACCGTTCTCCCCCCTTCATATATGTAAAACAGATCGAAATCTATCCTCCATCCTCTCATCGTTTCGTTCTCCTTTTTTTTCCCTCCATTTTTCCCCACCCCTTACACGTTATTCTCTCCCATTCGATCTTACATGGATCGATCTCATCTCTGAAATCGATCCTAGACCCTCGGTCATTCGAATCCAACGTTTGTTGGCAGGCTAGGATTAATTTTCAAATAATTGGAGCATGCTCCGTCGACGAATCCCCGGACGGCTATCGATTCGTCGTCCGATCGTCCGAGGGTTGGATTAAAGGGCGCACTAACGCGTACGTTCTGTTTTGGATTTTTTTCAGGCACACATGAAATTCCCACCGGATTATCCGTACAGCCCGCCGAGTATTCGCTTCATGACAAAAGTTTGGCACCCGAATGTATATGAGGTGAGTAAATACGGGAATTATCGATCCCCCGCATGCTCTCCATGCTTTCGTCCCTTCTCATTCTGCTCCGCTCGCTCTTTTTCCCTTTGCCTCTTCCTCCTTCTCTTTCTCGTTTTACCGGCGAGACTACCTCTTTGTCTTTCACCCTCCGTTACGGCTTTTGCAACCATCAGCTTTTACGTCGTCGCTTCGAGACCCTGCAGAATCTGCATCCATTGCAGGCTCGTCGAGGAATCATTTTCGGATACAGAGGTTTTAATAGAATATCAACTTTTGGACGATCGTCAAAATGTATTGCCGGTGGTTTTCCCGATTAACCCTTTCCTTACGAGCTTCTTTTCCACCGTGGTATTCTTGCTGTACTAGACGATGCACCGAAAATGCATACATTGTGAGAGGAGGAGTATCTGTGATTGAATTGATACTGAGCTGTTCCATAACTTTTTTTTCATCCTTTATTGGTATTGAGCTACATCGTTCGGTGGAAATAAATTACAGGGAGAAAAGCACGGAAACTGCCAAAGTGGAAAAAAAGAGGACGTTGAGAGTAGCGAAAGGGTTAACTTTGCATTAGATTTGTAGCTTATGATTAAATTAGACAATAAGAAAATTAATACACGTTTGGGTGAGCGTTCCTCCGAGTGTTGAAACGGCTCGGAGCCAGAGGGTTGGATTGGAACCTCAGCGGACCCAGGTTCGAATCTCCCCCAACCAACTTTAGAATTTTTTCTCGCGAAATATTTGCATCATGGCCTCAATAATTTTAAACCTAACATAAATCTATAAATGTCGTGCAAAATGATTAGGAAATTAATTTAAAAAAAGCTCATTACACCAAAAGAGATTTCTCTTCATACACCGCCATCATATAGTCTTTTAACACCAATAATCCAGCAAAATGGATCTTACGCTTAAACAGGAATTGGTTACTGTTCGTAAACGAGAGTTTCTCCTGCAAAATACGTTTCAGCGGAGCATTACGAAAAAATTCGCAACGGCATGACTTAACGCTCGACGGAAATAAACAGCGAAATTATCGCGCCTCACATCAGCGATATTTTCACTCTCGACGAAATTTCTCTCATGCTTTTTTCATCCAACCATTACGTGTCCTCGGGATATACGTATGCATTTAACGTATCGCGTACCGAAAGCTTATCGACCTTTCCGTCGCATCTCTCGTTCGCTCCTCTTGTGACCCTTCAGCGACTAGTAAAGAGAAGTCAATGACCGTCGAAAGCTCGTTGGACATCCGTGTCCATCGGTCGCTGGAAGGGATGGCAGCAGCACGAACCGTGCTACGTCTAACGGGAATAACGCGCATAAATCCTCTTGTCTTCGAGTACCTGCGTTAATCACCATATGCTCGATGCTAAAAATCGATACAATTGTTCTTCGTCGTGCGGTTGTACTCGACTTCTTCGATTTGGCTTCTATTTGATTTTAAATGGCGACGTGCAGGAAATCGTAGAGGTACATTTAGAAACGCTGATTCCTACGTCCCTCGATGGACCATAATAAAACTGTGTACTCCCGCGTGTAACGTTAGGGACCCAAAGTTAGAAAATTCCTGATCCCAAGTGTTAATAACGATTACCAAGTTTCCACCTTGGAGAACAGTTTATTATTCAAGGTTTTCCCAAATATACCGGACAAGCACCGTGACTGTTCTACAGTTATCTCGGGACCAAATAGCCTTTATCTCTAAGTTCACGGTCAGCTTTTTGTGTTTTCTTTCCTTTTTTTCTTGACACGGATATATTAAGAGCTGGCACTGATTTAAAAAGTTCAACCAACGCGACGTGTATTTCCTGTCACCTCGTTGAACTCGATGATCTATGGCACAATTGCTAGGCGATCAGACTGCATTTTCTTTCTATTCTTAGATCACCTCAAAGTTTCCACGTTACGATTTCAATTCCTCGAGAGCTCAAGTAATTTCTACTTTCGACACGAGACTTCATCCTCGCCGACGGGCAAAGCTATCGATTTAGTCGACTTCGATCGCGAATTTCACGAATAAGTCGCATAAATTGCCACCGTACAGTGCAAGCCACGTTATTTCCATCTCACCAACGCTTCTAACTTTCTCCTAGAAGGTTTACTCTCCTCTATGTAACGTATTTACCAAACAAAACCACGATGGAAACCCCAAGACGTACGTTTTAACGCGCTTGCACGTTAAATCGGTTTTTATGCAAGACCACTTAACCGTTCGTTCAGTTTCATCGATTTTCATTTTCGATGACCTACTTTACTCATAATACTCTTAGTTTTGCATAGAACGTTCGAAAGGGATGACGACAGAATTTTCTGTCGTTTGTTTACCCACGCACGTTGACTAATGAGCTAAGAGTGGCGCTTTTCGAAGACTACCTCGATGGAGCTTGAAGTTTCCTATTTTCTATATTTATTCATCGATCGGATCTCATACTTCTAAGGTCTACAGGTAACAGCAGATTCAAAATACAGTTCCAACCTACGAGAAGAACGATGCACACGTTAATCTTCTAAAATCTGAATTTTTTGTGGTGTCCAAAGATCAATTTGACGATAGTACTATTAGAAAATGATAAATTTTCATTCCATTGCATCAGTCATTCGACTGAACATGGTTGCGGTTAGTGTTAAAAATTACCTACGCTTTCCTTGTCCTTTTTAATTGGAGCACAATACCTCTAATACCACGCGGGTACTCCGTTTCTCGATGACGACCGGATGACTTTTCGCGAAGTCTCTTTGTCCGCGCTTGTCTCGCCACGTGAGTCACGTGCGCGAGAGATATCTCGCTCCACGGGGGATCTTACGGTGCGCTGTAAACACGAGACAGTCGGACGATAATAGCTGCTCGCTCCAACTTTTCCCTTCTCGAGCGAAACTGTATTGTTCCCCGGAGATTGCCCGCCGGATGACGAGCTACGACTGCTGCTGAGCCGTCGGCATGTTGCTGGAAAAGCAAAATCTGATTTTCCTCAACGAGGACATGCGACGAGGAACTGCGAAAAGTGCTCGGTTAGCTCCTCTTTCGAATACGATGTCGACGTCGCTTGCTCGAATGTGACTGACGAAATGTGTGGGAAAATGTAGATGGAAAAATTGAGAAAGGAAAGGTATTTGAGATAAAAATAATGAGAATCGTCGTCTAGATCGTCATTTATCTGTCTCACGTTTGTCTCTTGCCTCTTTTTTGGTCCGCTTCTGAGAAAGTTTTGACCATCACTGCCTACACGCTGGCACGAATTGCGCGAAATCGAGAGGTAATTTCATTGAGCGCAATTTAGCGGCAGAGCAGGATTTCATCGAATCTCTGATTATCTCGATTTCTCTGTTATCGTGATATTCATCGCACAAAATATACGCAGATGAATATGCAACGGATGAGAATACATTCTCCGAAGCAAACGTCAAAACGAAGGCGCAGCCTAGGCACTTCCAAAAACCCTTTAACTTTACCTCCGACGCTGAAATATCCCTGGCCCGTAATTCACAACGGGGTTGAGGGCCGACCTCCCTCAGTTCTCTAAGCGTGTCCTCTTGACACCTTCCAGGTCGAAACCGAGGCCAACTTTATACGTACGAGAATACATTACTATTTCCAACGTACATCGCGTATCGCCATCCTGCGTCCGTATCGCTCCCTCTATCTTTCGGCGTGCCTTTAAAAGCAGGGACGTTCCCCGCATGTACATCGGCTCGAGAGAATCGTTATTACAAAATCGTGGTCTCCTCTGCCCTTCTAGAGAGGTCGTCGCCTCGAGATTCGACGAAGCGTGGAGCGTCGCCCGGTGAGAGCGCTCGCGCGCATTTGAACGTGGTACACGTATGTACACGTACCCGTACTTGTTTACGCGGGTGCGCATACAAGTTTGAACGCGAGCACACTCGCGCGTTTGTGCGCATACGCCCGTTCACGCACACCCTTCCGCGGTTGAGTGTGCGCGCGCACCCAACACTTGCGCGTCTGTCACGTTGGTCGTATAGCCACACCTGCGCGGACACAGCCGCGCAGGCGCACATTTGAACATAGCCGCACGTGCACGAGCGCGCGCGCATTTGAACGTGAAAACACACACAGGCGTGCGTACGTTTGAACGAGTAGGCGCACATACACGTTGCCGTGCGAGTCTACCTTACCGTGCAGAGATCAATCCACTCATACGCGCTAAGCCCTCCGGGGCCGCGTCGTTTACGCGCGATACCATCCTCTGGCGTGTATGCGTAAAACGCTGGCGCGTACGGCTCGGTAGGCCGCATCGACGCCCGTTGAAGTGTATAGGTACCGCCGTTTATGGGGGACTCGGCTCCACGTAAGGTGGAAACCCGATTCTCGGCTAAGGTCGCGCTCGGGACCTCGTTTAACCCGACGAATCCTCCGCTCTCCATGGGAACGAAACGCGCTGAGCTCTGTACCTGACAGGGAGAAGGGGAACAAGACTTTGCCTGACTTTAATCCGGGTTCAAGGCGGGCACCGAGGGTGGGAGTAGTTAGCTTCTGATCCGAAAAATAGTCACGTCGCTCTAAGATTTCGGAGGGGTCGTTTAGTGCTCTGGAGATTCGTGTCTCGGGGAATTTAATTAGGCACTTCGTGCTGGATTCTCGCTGGATTCTCGGTATATTCCCTTCCTCTTTGCTGGGATATCTGTGATAGAGATCCTGGAAGGTCGAAGTTGGTGGGAAATTGAGAGTATGGTAAGAATCTTAGACTTGAGAATGCTCATAGGTCTTTTAAAAACTGAAGGTTTACCTCTAACGATGTGAGAAGTGGATAAGAAATTGAGTCTTGGCGAAGGATTGAAAAGTATATACGTAACGATAGAAAAAGTGTGGAATAACCGATGCATGTTTAGAATCTGATTGAAAAAGTTCAGAAGAAACGGGAACCATGTTGCAAAACACAATTATCTCGCAACAGTTATCGCGTTACAGCCGCTACAATACCGTTGCTTTATTTCTTTCATTTTTCTCATTAAATACATTCCTCATTTCCTCACAAACCTATTCATTCGCTCAAACGAGAGATATCTCACGATAAATTGTTCAGATTGTAACGTATCTTCGCCTCTCGCCAAAGACCCGCTTTGGACCGGGTCACTTCCGTCCAACTTTGGTCCCGCGAGTCCAATACTCCCCTTTTTTTCCACAATGCAAATCCAGCTCGTAACATGTAAGAATGGATATATACATTCTTTTAATCGGTTCTCCAACCTCGCACTTGATATCGCCACATCCCATTCTCGATATTCAACCATTAATTCACCTTGGTGCAATGACCGCAGCAGTTTCGAATCTTCGAGAGAAACTTCTACCTGAACCGTAGCTGCGGAGAGAGCAAAGGATCCTTCTATCGGGGAAACTTGAACAGGATTAAGGATTTGAGGCTTGCGCATCTGTAGACGCTATAACAATGGTCCAAAGTTCTCAGGTATAAACCACGAAACTCGAAAAGGTATCGAGGTTTCGCCGACACTGCAGGGTAGGTCAATGCAGATCCTCCACCGATAACGATCACTCGGTGCCTCGAAGATGCACCGCTGGCGAAACGTCGATTCTTCCGCAGAATTTCGACGTGGACTCCAGCCGGAAGTTCGAACCGTTGCAATGCACAGAGTCGGCAGAAATTTTGAGACCTGATACATCGTCCAGATGGCAAAGAATTACTTTTTTATTCCAACGGACGTTCGGTTGGTGGTTCATGAAAGTGCAAGTCCTTAGTGAGCGAAAGAAAACGACTACAGTCGTCTGTCGTATTTGAATGGTATTCTGGCAGTAACGAAGAACTATTTTAAAGGTACCAAGAGCGTACCACAAAAGCGGCACGTACGCCCACATTTTCCGCGTAGAAAACACCTCGATAGACGGCAGAGTTTCCTGTTTGGAGCAACGCGAACAGTATTTCTACGAGATGATGTACCCACACGCTTTCAAGTGATTCATCGCCGTTAGAAACGTGGAAGTGCTTCGGGCAAGCCACACGTCGATGCTTTAGCGCGATTATTAAAATACAAATGTAGATTTCCTTGGATCAGTGGCCAAGTTCTTTTCTTTATCTTCTGCACTATTTTTTCCTTCGCGTGGGACTTGGACTCTGTTGAGTGAAAATCGACAAACATCTGTCTCTTTGGTTTTTTTACTTAAATTAATTTTTAACTATTTTCTTTGCAAGAAAGTTCAATTTTCTTGAATGAGTCAAGTTGGCTCACTTTAGTAAAAATAGATATATAATCAACATCCGTAAATCTAGCGTTAAATGTTAGCTGTAAACGCTGCACCCAAATTCAATAAGACTTGCAGTTTTAGAATTCTATATCATCGAGACTGATATATTTAGCAAATAAATTCAAAAATATCGTCAAGAAGCGAAGGAAATTGAAAGTCGAGGTCACTAACTGCGAACCTCTGACTTTATACCTGACCGTAAACCACGTCATAGGGTTTACAGGCAGTTCTTTGACCTCGGTACCAGTCAGACTACCAGATTAGCATCCGTGACTTCATACTGACATTTCGCGATCACGTTTTGCCCCAGTTAAAGCCGCATTTCTCCCTGATTCGTTGGTATCCAAAAGAATCCTTCGCTGCTTGGTAGTTGTCACGATGCTACCGATTCGGAGGCGGTCTATTTTCGAGGCTGACCTCCACTCTGCAAGGTTCTCTCGTCTCCCTCCTTCCTTCCTACGTTTTCAATGCTCTCTGCCAAATTTGCCAGCTTTACGAATTGACGTTTTCAAAGTTCCAAAAACACGATACGGTCGAAGAGATCGATGCAGTTACATTTATCTCTCTTATCGATCGACATCTCAAACTTTCTCCACGATTTGTTTTCATGGACTTTGCACGATTTCGTTGAACGATGAGGAAGAAAAGAGACGGGTTCTTTAATGTGAGACACTTATTTGGATATTCCTTGGAGAGAAAAGTGTCGATGCATCGTGAAATACGTACTCTTGGGTGCGCAACAGGTCGCGGGACTTCCAGCGTGCTACAAATATACGATAAACTTTTATCTCCGAGTTCGCGTCACGTTTAAGCGTCCAAAGATCGTGCCACGAAAGAGCGAAAATATATCTTGTACTCTGTACCCGCGGGAAATAACCCACAGGATGAATTTAAGTTCAACAATCGCAAAAGTGTTTTTAGCGCTGCGTTTCACTTGGTACCAGGTGGTACCAAAATGGAGAACGCGGCTACAATCCACTTGTAGCGCGGATGAAGCTCCAATTGCCTTGTAGATTTTTCAATAATACCAAATTCAAGCAGTATATCCTCCGTTTGTGATCTTTTTGATATTTGAATAATAAAATTCTGCAAAATATATTTCCCCGGAGGATAAAGTTTGTTTTTTATTTAAAAGTGCACATTTGCCTCAGTGTCCAGGAGTATTTTGAAAGCGCAGCGTTAACTTCGACG